>HG992253.1:7512500-8762500 GCA_905220585.2 Nymphalis polychloros
GACCATTTTTGTTCATATTTTAAAACTGATTTAAATGTTTGTCCGTAATGTAATATTAAAACTGCACTTGTGTAATGGGTATTACACTTATATTGTTTTTGTAATAAATGATAAATCGTTGAACATATTGTTGTCCTATTTATTGTTTAATTTCAAAATAAAAACGATTGCGGTGAAGTATCTTACATAATGTCAAGGACCGTTGGTAGTGTTTCTAATTATACGACCACCACTGTATATATCAGATTTTAAATCTTGTAAAAATATATTAAATATAAGTTATGTATATATAAATATATATTGTAAATATAAGTTTAAAAATGAATTGACATTAGGATTAAGAACAATTTTGATTTAAAAGGCTAAAATATGATAAGGCTTAATATGTTTATACCTTAATTAATAGAACTTTATTATTTAATTTTTTTAATATAAACTCTGAAGAGAGTACAAACAGTTTACACAATTTTGATAATATGACATCAGAAATAATACCATAGGCTATATATAGCTTAAATGACGTCATCGATACGAATGAAATTGCGGGTAGAAGTTATTCCTATATTCACTTTTCCGCTGCCACTCTAATCCATTTTCCCGATACTTCGTTAACTTTATCGCTAAAAGATTAATCGACTGAACGCTCCTGCCATTAATTCAATATCGGTGATATCTATCAGTAATTACAAGGAGACGGATTATTTTTAGCTAGACTAAGAAATTTGAAACTTTAATTTTTCGATCTCATTCGAAATATTATATCGACTCGACTGAAGTTATCGGTATTAAATTATATATAAAATATAAATTATGTAAAATATAAATTATATAATAAATAAATTTAATTTTTTTATAATTTAGATATTTTTTCTGAATTTATTTTACTACCTGCCTATTTAGCTACCTGATTAAATTACTGACATATAATCAGCAATTTCCTTGCATAGACTATTATGTATACCCTTTCATTTATTTAAATATCGCATAATATATCTACTCGGAAAGATCAACTGAACTGGTGCCTGTTTAGTTATTTCCCCAATATTTCGTGTACGCTACTAATTTACTCGCCGACTAGATTAAATGAAATAAATAACAAAAATAATTAATATTTGTAATGTAAGTGAAATTGTCTTATTAAAAATATAAGTAGATTGTGGGAAGATCTAGAAATAAATATCTATAACTGTCTTTGACTTTCAAAATGATTTCGCTACGACATCATAGACACTGAAAAAGTTTCGATAATTTAAAATATTTTTTCCACTTCATAAAAATTATAATGGGAATCACCGTATTTTTAATATATTACCATATATTTACTTGTTATTGATTTCTACTTTGATCTTGATAATTATTTTTAAGTATTATAACAAAAAATAGATGGTTCGTGGATGTTTTGATGACGCTTACTGAAATATTATTGATGTTAAGAACGTTGTAAGAGAAATTTTGATATTGAATATGTAAAAATACCAAAAACTTACAACGTCCATGAAATATTATTCAAAACATATGATTATGATTCAAAAAATAAAAATAAAGGTGTGGTCAGGAATGAACGAGTTCTGTGCAATATTTTTTCGACTCAAACCATATTTTAAAATGTCGATTTTAATTGATTATATTACTGTATTTATATCACACCAAAAAGCACCTCAACGTCGTTCGAACTTAGGAGGTCTATATAAAGGAGTTATATCGACCTCCTAGATTCGAACGCCCAACGCATCGAATTTTGTAGCATTTGTTAGGCACAGTATGAATGATATTTCGTTATATGACGTGACCTTGGGCCACTGCCATTTCATTCTACTTTGAGCCGCGTACAAGAACTTCGTTCCAATACATAGATATAATACCCTATGTGTGCAGGTTTCGGTTACTATTATTTTTCAATTTCATTTCAATTGAATCTGGGTAGGTACTATTAAAGCATCGACGTTGTTTATCTGTGCACATAAATACTTTGTATAAATTTATTCTGGTTTGAAGGGTCAGCCAGTATAGTTAAATCTGCAAGGAACATATAGTCTTGGCTGTATAGTTAAGTTAATGTATAATAAATATAATATTTCTTAGTGTAAATGTTTAAAAATGGAATCCCTATTTAGTCACTGTTATAATTAAGATAATTCCAACCAATGATGAAGCTCGCATTCATCGCATTGCATATATTATCCCTAAATATTATAGTTCGTTATATTTTTTTATGAAAATGAACATTGTACTTAAAGTAATAAGATGAGCTATAAAACAAAAAAGTGCAATAAACAAAGACGAGGGGTTTTAAAGTAGTTTCATGACTGATTTAATATCAAAGTTCGTCGGCCAGCGACACGAGATGGTCGTTTGTTCTAGGATAAGAAACAATTCTTTTTGTTTTAAAGGAAACTTTTAAGAAAGTAGGAAGGAAGGCATTTATTGCGCTAAAAGCTTCGCCCGAACTAACTTTAAAATGGATTCAACTTTGTCCGTTGCATTTATAGGATTCTGTTACACCGATTTGTAACTTATTCAATTGTCTCATAAACATACAACCTTCTGACCGATTTTGGTCACGGCAGCCATAGTCTACTGTATAATAATAGCAGGAGATATAGTGCTCGAGTCTTCGCAGATACAGTGCACTCTTGACTTCCTCGATATCAGAAGCATGGATGTGTTAACACTAACCCTGCTAATTTCTTGCTAAAAGATTACAATGTATATTATGTGTGTCCATAATATGAATATATCTATTTGAAATAAGCTTATCACAAAAATATATTATATGAAATTTGTTTAACATTTTGTTATGAATTAACTCTAAGTAGAGCTTTGTGCAGGTATACAGGATTGTACTATCCGCTCATTAATTATTCCGCCTCCATGTCTTGTGCATTGAATAAATTGTAAATGTATTTTTTTATGAACTAAAGCGACCGCTTTCGATTTTTAGGTTCTGGTTTTTGTTCAAGTTGACCTTTGTTTTATAATATTATTATTATGATCCAAATTGGTGACATTATTTCGACCATATTTATGGTAGAAGAGAGTATGAGAGAATGAGAGAGTATGGCATCTTATGAGACTAATATTCTTATTGAAAAATGTAGAGCACAACTCGATAAAATACCTTACTGTTTTTTTTATAGTATGACTTTCATGTTACCTCTTGGTGGTAAAATAGCCGTATGATATAGTGAAACGAAATCTCTTTGGAAGCGAGCTTTTAATCTTATTGTTCTTTACTGTTTTCTTATACCTACTGATACTTTAGTGAGTTTGCATGCCCAATGATATTGCTTCGTACTATTATTATTACTTCTCTATTCGGTTGAATAAAATTGAATTATTGAATTAAATGTATTAACATGGTTTTGATATTTTTGAAATGAACGAAACAGTCATCAATATCCTAAGCTGTCTCTAAGTATTGTTTTTGTGATGATATACTTTTGACAGATTGGTAGACTATTCTCAAGGTAGACTGCAAGTGATATATTATAGCGCACAAGTGTATGCGCAAGCACAAGTACACTCTCGATTCGCTCGCTCTCATAATTATGCACATGTACACTCTTTTAACTTCAGTTATATGAGTTTTTTAAGCAAGATGGTTATTAACACCAAAAAGAGCTGACAACAGTTATAATACGACATAATTAAAATGAAAAATTGTGAAATAAATGGACCGTCTTTGTGCGTCTTTGTTTACTTAAGATCTTGTAACATTTTTAAAGTAATTAATTTTTCTTATATTTATTTCAATAACTTTTATTTTAAGTTTATAAGCAGTGTATTTATTCGTTTGATCTTTATAATCATTGTCATAAAAATGATATGCTCACCGAAATACTTTTATTTAGACAATGGAGTAGTAGTGCGAAAATATTTCCAAAATATATAAAACTTCATCGTATTTACTGGCGACTAAAGAGCTGATTCATTTTTCGCCTAGATAATCAGAATTGCGATTCAACAAGAAAATATTACTAGCATTCTTGACAACATTCCATACGAATATTGTCAAGAATGCTAGTACAAGTACTTATTTAAGTTCTCAAAGTAAATTATTCTTCTTGGAATCTTATAATTATATGATATTTATCCATCATTTGTTTAGCTTTTAAACTTATAGGTTGGCTGACAGAGAATGTATGCGGTTAGACGTATATTTATCTCTCAAATAAGACATAACAAGTCACTTATATGGAAACAATGCAAGAAATTATTGTTTATATATTATAAAAGTCAATCAATACAAAATGTAAATGGAACTGTTTGTCCTTTTAACGCATTTTATTTTTGTTTTTTCATAATATGTTAAGCCTGTTTGAAGTCTAAGATACGATATCAAAAATATATACCCTCATCTGTTATTTGATGATGACAAAGATGATATGTTAGACAACATGTACATTGGTAAATCAGAAATACCATTTATTAATTTTATTTATTTATTTTATTGTATAGGTTGGCGGACGAGCATATGGGCCACCTGATGGTAAGTGGTCACCAACGCCCATAGACAATGGCATTGTAAGAAATGTTAACCATCACTTACATTGCCAATGCGCCACCAACCTTGGGAACTAAGATGTTATGTCCCTTGTGCCTGTAATTACACTGGCTCACTCACCATTCAAACCGGAACACAACAATACAAAGTACTGCTGTTTTGCGGTAGAATATCTGATGAGTGGGTGGTACCTACCCAGACGAGCTTGCACAAAGCTCTACCACCGAGTAAATTAACTTTATTTTTAATATTAATTTATTTTTATTATTAATATTAACTTTATTTTATTTTATGATTTTTAATCATCAAATTACCGATGAGGGTATTTGTTTCTGATAACGTATTGCGTACTATTAGTTTTAAGTGTGTTAAAAGAACAAGCTTTACTAATTTAAGATGGTATCTTATTAAAAAAGTATTAACTGTAATACTTAATTTTTGTACAGTAAACATAAATATACAGTTATTTAAAATTCTTATTAAAAATATGAAAGTACGAGTAACAAGTTTTAAATTACACAAAGTTATTTTCCCCGTTCTAAATATAGTTGTTACAAAACTACGACCATCGTTTCAAAGATGAACCAGTTCCCGGGAGATACAGTTAATTTTTCATATCCTTACTTGTGAATCGGAACACGTATGCAATTTCCTTTTCAGTTAGTTTCAACTTTTCATTGCGCTAAAATTGGGGAATATGTTTATAATTTGATATAATATGATTTTATAAAAGCAGATTTATGTTTTTTAAATATTTAAAGACTAATAATACATTTTAATGACTAAAACTAACAAAATATACTTTATTCGAGTAAACTCTTTTTTACGAGAACATTTCGTATGTCATTTTTAAAGATTTAAATAAATTTGAACTTGCAAACGTCTCAGAACGTATATTCTACTGAGAAGAACTGAGAAGGAAATCTTTAGTTTATCTTAAATAATATTGGAATGTAGTATAATTAAGGAATTTTTGGTGGTAGAGCTTTGTGCGAGCTCGTCGGGGTAGGTACCACCCACTCATCAGATATTCCACCGCAAAACAGCAGTACTTGGTATTGTTGTGTTACGGTTTGAAGGGTGAGTGAGAGTGTAATTACAGGCACAAGGGACATAACATCTTAGTTCTCAAGGTTGGTGGCGCATTGGCGATGTAAGCGATGGTTAACATCTCTTACAATGCCAATGTCTATGGGCTTTGGTGACCACTTACCATCAGGTGGCCCATATGCTCATCTGCCTACCTATGACATAAAAAAAATGAGTAAAATTTAATTATTTATCTTTCATGAAAATCAACAAATGCTTATATATATAAGATATTTTTACAATCTATATAAACTTTCATATTACTTCCCTTTATTGGTTTTTAAAATGAGATTTTAATTTATTAATTATTGGCAAAATTAAAAGTATTTAAGATATGTTAGTGTAGATTACCAGCCCCGTAGAGTAAGAGCGATTTCTTGTAAAACTCTTTTGTTTTATTTCCGCGAAAAACCACATCTGTCGCATGTCAACAATTATTATACTTCAAACATATTATAGTTGTTTTCTAAATCAATGACAGCGGTGCGGTTAAGAAGAGCGGACTATAAAATTTTGACAGCGATTGGTATTACTTGTAATTGTTGAGTTAAAATAACTGTACGATATTCTTCAAAATAATTGGTAAAAAAAGTGCAATGTGAAAAAAAAATATAATGATAAAAGTCGTTGTTGATTTAAAAAGCATAGAAATTGAGATAGAGAGAGAGATTAACACGTGGCTACTGTTACACTATTGAATTTCTCATATACTAAATAACGAAGAAACCTGCTTCGTATGTACAAAAAGTTTTAAAATATATATCAATCTGTTGCAAAGCGTGACATTTTGGAATAATCTCTAAATAATTCTCTGACAAAAGATAAAACTTTAGTCTAGTTTTTAAACTACTTAAGCAATATCTAAATAAATTAAAATTAAAAGCAATAATTAATTAATGTCACATCAAAGTTAATAAAGCCTATAAACTTCCATCTACGGGAACAATCTCCTTTTTCTGGATAAGCAGGTAAGGGGACCATTTTCATGCAACCTACACATGTCTATCAAATTATTACGATATTTTCTTCACCCGAGACAAGTTTTAGACAGTCGTTTTTTAGGGCAGTCGTGTACAATAACAACGTGTCATGACATTGAATTTAAGTAAGAAACCAAAAACCCTTTTTATATATCCTATTTTAATGTATCACGCATTATTGTATTCATACATTTGTTATTTAACTCAGTATTGTAGGCCTAATTCTCGAATAAAACAATACGGAAACAACAAGGGAATAACGTAACCTTGTTACGTATAAGCCTAGAAAGTAAACGTTATCATTATTTAGGTCACCCCACAAAAGAATAGCTGATATCACACTTAAAAGTTATTTGGTAACAATAGCCACTTAGTTGTCTATTCATCAGCCCAAAGCCGAGGTGAAACAGCGAGGCATTGAGGTTTTATTAATATTAAAAATATTATTAATTATTTTAAAATATAACATATATTTTTGTATCATTAAAGAAACATCTATAGTAATATTATAAATGCGTAAGTCTGTCTTTGTCTGTTTGTCTATCTCTCACTCGTTTACGCCTAAACCACTGGACCGAATTTGTTTAAGTTTGTTTTGAAACAAATTTGAAACCTAAGGAAGGATAAATGCTATTTTTTATACGTAACGCAAGACACCCGTCTTCCTCCTAACACGTAAAGCTGCGGGCGAAAACTAGTAATTAATAAATTAACTATTCCTTAGTTAAGTAAATGACTGTCAATTACTGTAATGGGTTTTTATTTATTTGTTTTATTTTTATTTTTTTATTGTATATGTAGGCGGACGAGCCCATATGGCCACCTGATGGTAAGTGGTCACCAACGCCCATAGACAAAGGCATTGTAAGAAATGTTAACTATCGCTTACATCGCCAATGCGCCACCAACCTTGGCAACTAAGATGTTATGTCCCCTGTGCTTGTAATTATACTAGCTCACTCACCCTTCAAACCGGAACACAGCAGTACCAAGTACTGCTGGTTTGCGGTAGAATATCTGATGAGTGGGTGGTACCCACCCAGACGAGCTTGCACAAAGCCCTACCACCAAGTATACTGCAATTAAGGGTTACTGTAATTAAGGGTTTTTTACTCTGGATAAAGGTTCAATGTTGAATTATAACAAATATGCTTCTCAATATTTGTGTATATAGAAAATGTTTGACCCTGGTAATAAAATAAAAAGTTATGAAGCCTGCCTGTTTGTACTCTTGAATAAACTCAGAAATTAATTACAAGTGCATATATGTCTAACGAAGCAAGTATTTTTTACGATATTATTCATTACCCCGATCTATTAATATTATTTTTAATTCAATATATTATAGACAACTAAATTTTCAGATTGTAAAATAATTGCATCAGCTGATCATTGTATCATACTATTCTGTTCTTTCTCATTTGAATGTAACTGGTAAAATTATAGAATGTATAATATCTCAAAGTAATTAATTCCACAATATTGTATTAATAGTATAGTCGTGGTGGCAGGTGAAACTATTTTAGTCTACTTTAATCGCAATGAACGTTCAATTTCAAATTTAATTCACATGAATTCCCGAATCGAATTGGATCTGAATGGGTATTATGTTCGAGATTTGTGTGAAACCTAAGCGAATCTACAACCGAAATTGGCTCACCGAAACACCTATTTAGTGGGTAATTCGGTTATCTATGCATTACATATGCTTAAAATGGACCGCTATTTCAATTTATTATCTGATAGCAATTATTAGCTTTGAATATTTTGATGTATGGCTTTCAGTAAGTCTATTTAGGATTTCAATCGAAATTATTATCATTGTAATCAATTTTGATTAGTCACTGTCAAATGGACTTCAATAGGGTATTTAAACGATAACTAGCAGAGTTGAAATAATAATGTAAACATTTATTGAACGTTTTACAATTAATTAAATTTGTAAATTAAATTACTTTCGTATTTACGATTATGTATTACATTTTGAGATAGATACAATTAAAATTAATTCTCGAATGTAGTTTTATCAATAGTTTGCTATTTATTCGTTTAAAACTGTATTGACAAATAAGATTAGCTTAATAATAAATTTAATTGTTTTCAATTACTATACAATGTAATTAGAGGACAAGAGTAACTAACGAGTTTCTTATCGGTTGTTCTTGGTAGAATGCACTTTCCAAACTGGTGGTAGCTTAACATTAAATTCACATGTACAATTGTACATTTACGGCAATGTATGTACCCGAATAGCCCAGTGGTTAGAACATGTGTATTGTAATCGAAGATCGAGAGTTCAAGCCTGTGCTAGTATCATTAAATTTTCAAGTAATTAATTGGTACTGTTAAGGTATACGTCGCAGAAGAAACACATGCATACTTCGAAAGAAAATCTGCTACAAAAATATGTAATAATAATAATAATGTCCTCCAGACCGATTTCGGTCACGGCGGCCAATCTCAATACAGATTAGCCAGCAGCGCATGAGATATTATAGTGCACAAGTGTGTGCGCAAACACAGGTGCACTCACTATTCCCTAGCTCTCATAATTCGATGGGATGGCAAACCGAGACGACCGGAAAGAGTTCAGGTGCAGGACCAACGGCTTTACGTGCATTCGAGGCACGGGAGTGTACACACTTTCAATTTCCAGACTTCGGGCTGCTACTGAGAATTTTCTGACAGAAAAACCCAATAACTATTAATTGGCCTGACCTGGGAATTGAACCCAGGATCATCGGGTCTGCGGCCTTATATCTAGGCATTAGACCAACGAGGCAGCACACACACACACTAAAGTATGTACCCACAAACCAGTATTAGAGCAACCTGATGATATAAGACTTTTTATTAAAAGAAGGGCTCATCTCAGCAGTGTTAAATTTACAGGCTGTAACTTGAAGTACTTGAAAATTTTACCAATAAATTAGTTTTTCTTATCAATTTAAAACCAAATTTATGATAATGATAATGAATGTGTTACTTTTCAACTAATCATGACAATTTGGATACACGTCCCCCCCCGATAAAAGACAAAATAATACCATGTCCGCGAGAAATTGCTAATGTATATTTTAGTCACCAAAAAATATCTGTATCTAAAAAGTAGACACTTTATATTTAACAAAGTCATATATCAACACGTCAAAAGCATTATGGACCCGTGTTACGTGTCTGTCAATATCAGTACCTTACTCAATGCATTGTTTCTGGAATCCTAACCGTCAACCCTATTATTTTCAGGTCACTATCTTTTCAAATATATGACCGACCTTTGATAATAATTGAGTTATATAGAACAATGATCTGCCATACACAGCATTTTTAAACATCATTTGATATGTTCGTTACATAAAAGAACCGGCATATTTTGTAATGACTTACTTTATTGCGTCTACTAGACAATTTTATTACCGCCTAGGGAAAATACGATACATGAAATAGAAGTTTTATATTTATTAAATATCATTGAGCTTATGAGAATTTTCATAAAAATAAATGAAATGAAACAATGCTTCGTTATGCATAATATAGAATTAAAAACGCTTACAAAAAGTTGATGACTTTTTTTCTTGATGATTTTTTTTTTGTATACTAACGTGTAGAACATGTATAATGTATAATGTTTTGTGTATAATGTATTATATACTAAAGTTGATTAAGACTAATATATAACTCATAATTGAATTGTGAATTCATTTGTAAATTCAATAATCTTATAAAACTTCAATATTATAATTACATCACTTTATGTGTATGAAAATTATTAACTCGTTATATCAATATAAGAACAAGATATTGTATAATTAGTATTAGAATGTATACATGTATTCTACGGGAAAGAGTTCTGACGCAGAACGAACGTTCTTTTCTAGGTACAAGATAGTAAAAACCTTCCAGATTCTGAGCTGCTTCTGAGAAATTACGGTACGGTAAAACACAATAGACTTTTACTGGTCCAGCTTGGGGCCTGAGTCCAATACCTTAGAATCTAACCTTCCTAGCCACTAGAACAACGTATTTTAAAATTAGTCACCACCTTTCTTGCTAAAACTGTTGTTGAACAGTTAAATATTATCCAAATCAAAACATTCAAAAACATTATTTTTAAATATGCATATTTATGTATGATATAATATATCAAACTGGTGTCATATTATAATGGTATGTATATCTTGATGCAACCTAATTATATGATACTTTTCACCCGGGGACGTTATCTTTAGGTCGTGGGCAGATATAATCAACGAAATAAGGAATACTGTTGGAGGGTTGTAAGGAAGGTTGTATGCGTTATCCGCATCTGTTACGCAATATACGATACAATTATGTATTTCTCTTTATATAATAATATAATTTGAGTGTTTGCTTTGTTTGAATGCTTTACTTGATTTTTGCCGTTACCATTTATTTTTAATCACTCGTATTATTAATAGTGATTAATATATTTATTACTAGCCTACCTAACAATATTATCAAAAACTAAATAACGCTTTTTATTCAATCCCAGCAAAATTTTAGTAAAACCGCGACAATAGTTTTTATTGATTCGTTTTGTGTTGATTAAGACTAAGTTAGCACCCTTGGAATACTTCCTATAATTATCTAATATTCAAATAATTAAAAAAAAACAACTTAACTCAATATTCAATATATTATGATGCAAGAAAAATAGAATATTGTAAGTTTAGGTCTGGACTGTTGTTTATCCTTGTAGTGGGTACAGAGCAAATGCTTAGTAATATTTATTTATAAAAAGCCAAGATGGCCCAGTGGTAAGAACGCGTGAATCTTAACCGATGATCGTGGGTTCAAACCCGGGCCAGCACCACTGAATTTCATGTGCTTAATTTGTGATTATAATTCATATCGTGCTTGACGGTGGAGGAAAATATCGTGAGGAAATCTGCATGTGTCAAATTTCACTGAAATTCTGTCACATGTGTATTCCACCAATCCGCATTGGAGCAGCGTGGTGGAATAAGCTCCAAAAACCTTCTTCTCAAATGAGGAGAAGAGGCCTTAGCCCAGCAGTGGGACATTCACAGGCCGTTACTTTTACTTTAACTATTTATGTATATAACAAAAACCTAATATTAAAGTAACATACCGATTTTATTTATTGGAACCACAATCAGTAATTGTACTAACTTAAATATTATAAACTGCATACTATATTATATCCTTTTTTTTATGAAAAGGTTAAGAGCTTATTCCACTACGCTGCTCCAATGAGGGTTGGTGGATACACATATGTCAGAATTTCAGGCAACCTCACGATGTTTCTCTTCACCGCTATTCAGGAGATTCATTATAAATTAAGCACGCAAAGCATCAGTGATGCTTTCCCTTGTTTGAACTCGCAATCTTCAGTTAAGATTCACGTGTCTTAATCACTAAACTATCTCAACTCAAATTAAAATTAAATTAATATTCAATCTAAGCGTATAAAATTGTCCAATTCAATTAACGTTTTAGTTAGAAGAGTTCACGAGAAACCTTAATAAATATTAAATATACAACTGTATTGTAATAAAATCGTAATAAAGTTAAAATAAAGATATAACGCAGATGGTGAAACGAGCTGAATAAATTATTCATAAATCTTATTATATTCGAATAAACAATGCCTCACTGATTCAGAATCGCCATTTTGTATGTTAACATATTCAGCTGTGAAAAAGTTTAATGTCTTTTCGAAATAAATTACTAAATGGTTACATTTTTATATATCTATCTTTTATTTTTAGATTTTAGTCGTATGAAATCAATAACGATTTCATCAAATTAAAATAATATCTATTGGTTTGAAATTATGAAACAATGATAGATCAACACGACCGGGATTGGGTAAACAATATCAAAAATTCAAAGAATAAAACTAAATATATAAATAAAATGTATAAGTAATAGTAAAGCGAAGGAGAATTGGAGCGTATTCCACCACGTTACTCCAAATTGGGTAGGTAGATGACGTGTAAAGTTTTCATTCTTCACGCCATGCTGGTATCATGATGTTTTCCTTCAATAAAGATATAATTTGTCTATGTTATAATAATATTGTTTGATAACAGTCTAGTTAATATTAAGCAAGCTAATTAGCTTACTGTTATGTTTGTATAGTGCTATGATCATTTCGCCTTCCGGAATAAGCCTCGCTTAAACTCAACCATAAATTGTCTAATGCTTTCCTCTACCACGTCAATTCCGCTCTTGCATTAATCTTTACTAATATTATGAATGTGAAAGTGAATTTATCTATTTCTTGTTACGCTTTCACGGCTTAACTACTCAACCGATCTTCATTTTGCCCCCTCCCCCTTCACTCACGAAGCTGTGGGCCGCCGAAACTTTTATTTAATATATTCCTATCTTCTGTTTTGCTTTTCCATTTGTCTGCTCTTTGTTTTCAAATTATGAACACGTGATCTGCTCACTTTTATTTATATTTCTTAGTGGTAATATCTTTTAATACTAACATAATTCTATCTATTCTAACATATGACATGTTAAATTCAGAAAAAGTTTTGTATATTCATTTATTAAAATTACTTTTGTTTTTATATCTTCAATGATTTTCTACGTTTTCCATCTCATTTCAGATTTTTCCTACCATACGAATTTCTTTCAATCTTCTCAGTCTTCTTAACAGACGTTGCGCTTTATATATTTGTTTCACCTGAATATCTATATGTATATTCAAAGAAGTATTCAATTATAGGTTTTAATTAAAGTATAGCAGAGTTATTTGCACATGTTTAACTGTGTACGATGAAAAACTTCCAAAAAGAAATTGAAGGACTCCAAAGACTTGTTTATGTTGTCTACAATGATTTGATAATATTTTTTCAATCAAAATCAGCGTCAGCGGTGCGATCGCAGACATTTATACCCGACCGAATGGAATTCGAGTTCGATGCATTTATATGGGTACGATCAAGGTATTTTTTGTTATTTACTTTTTGTTTGTTTATTTTTTTTTTGAAAGTATACAGGCTGTATACTCGCTATAACGCTATGCTTTAGTTATTAGTTTATTTTAAAACCATCCAATTTAAACTTGCCTAAAGGTTCCAAATAAATTTGGCCTACGAAAACTAATATTGAAAAAATTGAAGAGTTTTATTTAAGTGCGCTTACTTCATATTAAATTTTTGATCTACCAATCCAAAATGAAAACATTTTTTTTTCCCTAATTATTGAAGAAGTTTATATGATTGCACTTGAGGAAATGCAATAAATTATAACTTGGATGAAATCACGTGGAGCGGCTAGGGTGTAAAGATAATTAAAAAACGGAATGGCGTGCAACGAAGTGCACGTGACAGAATTGGAGCATTTTCGTGTCTGTAACGTTCCGGCGCCAGTTAAATGTTGTACATGTTTTACGTTACTTTACACCGGGCATAGAAAATATTCCACTCATATAACCAATCAATACTAAATTTCAATTTATGACCAAAGACGAATTACATTCGTAAGCTTTTAATATAAATTTTATATTTGACAATTATATTGTTTTTGCACAATTTAGATATAAAATGTTTTAATTTACTTATTCTTGCTCATCGCTATTCTTATTAATTTTTTTTCATTAAAAAGTATATTTAGATAAACAAAAAAGTAAATAATAGCCATTTCTCTTAGTCTTACATAGAATGCGCTTGTCTAGTATATGCTTATTTACTCTTGCCTTGATAATACCCGGATTGTAAAGCTCAGGAAACACAGACTTCTGAAAGACATTCTACAATTTTTTTGTGCGCTAGAAACGAATAAGCAAAACGCTGCGTGCGAATGGGTGAACTGTCGATGACGTTGGGGTGTAGGCTGTCATGGGACCTGGTTGTTCGATGGTAGAAGGGCGAAGAAGTTATTAAGTTGTATAATTCCAGTGAGATTTTGGGGCGTGCTCCTAAAATTAACTTGTAGAAGATCGATAGGTAGGCTACATTGCATCTGTATTCCAAACTGTGGAATTTAAATTGGATCTGAGACGTACCATCGTTATTACTCTGGATACTCACAATTCAAATCTAAACACTACAATACAAAGTATTTCACCCACCAAACGAGCCAAATCACAAAATCCTACCACTGATTTGGATATAAATAACCTCAGCACATAGAATCTATGAATTACTATTGCACACACACACACACAGATATAACTTTTAACCAAATTTGTTACATCTCTATCGAATGACTTCAATTAAAGTTTTAATAGTCGTTATAGTGCCAAAAAATTCTGGAAATAGAAAGTATAATTAAATACGGCAGATATATTTAATCTTAAGTTCATTTAACTCAATTTTTCAATAACGAGAACTCATTTTCTATATGCATCTGATGCCAAGCCGTTATCTCAAGAGGTGATAAAAAGTAATGGCTGTGTCATTACAACGTTTTCATAACGTTATTCAAGTTGTAAATAACGATATAAGTCGGCCGAATAAAGATAGGCTTAATGCAATACGGAATAAAGATATAAATATAATTGTCAGTATTTTTATATGTATATGCGTTTGTATGTATGATTGTTTCAACATATGCTCTTTTATTAACACTTTAATGTATGTGAGTAGTACTGTGTAGACATGTATTAACAATAATAATGTATCCTTGTCATGTAATTTATAGATTTTAATGAAGAAAAAATAACCATTATCCTTATACATCCATATTAAAATGTTAGAAACATGTATTTAATATACATATATCGCATTATGTATGCTTAAAAGATACATTTTCGACGTTTTCATTTTTCAATATGTTGTAAAAACTGTCAGACTAAACTCAAGGGAGTCCATTTCCTCACCCATGTTAGTTTCAGTCTCGTATGCATTTCGTTCCATACGACTAAAGTTTCCCCTCAAAGTGCCAATAAAACTGAATAGCTGCGACATTATACAATTTTCATTACGCTGGACATTTTGTTTTAGAATTTTCTTGTCTTCAATATTGATTACATATACGTAGATAATATCAGTAGACCCGATACAGCTCTTGGTCATGCCAAGGGGGAGCATAACTTGATCTTCAGATATTATTTACACTCTTTATTATTATTTATGCACTCGCCATAATACTTTCAAACACTGTATTTTTGTACGACACTATACGCAATTCCCTTTTTAAAGATACTTAGCGTAAAAACTTTTCATGATTTTAATTAATTCTTAAAAATGATCAACCGATTCGGATTATAATAAGGTCCTCCAGACCGATTTCGGCCACGGCGGCCAATCTCAAGAGAGATTAGCCAACTGCGCAGGATTTATTATGGTGCACAAGTGTGTGCGCCAACACAGGTGCACTCTCTTTTCCTTAGCTCTCATAATCCGATGGGACGGCAATCCGACACGACCGGAAAGAGTTCAGGCGCAGGACCAACGGCTTAACGTGCTTTCCGAGAACCGGGAATGTACACAATTCCAACTTCCAGACTCCGGGCTGCTACTGAGAATTTTCTGATAGAAAAACCCAATAACTATTTATTGGCCCGACCTGGGAATTGAACCCAGGACCACCGGGTCTGTGGCCTTATATCTAGCCACTAGACCAACGAGGTAGTCATTTCGGATTATTTAAAGTGCGTTATGTTTATTTATATTTATGAGTAATATCGGAAGTGCGTAGTTCATAGTTTAGTTATAGTTTTTAGAAATTCACTCACTTCCAACAAGTAAAGTACAAATTATATTTGACAAATAGTATAATACACTCGGCGTCAAAAAAATCGCACCTTTTGAAATTTTGACTTCAAGCGAATAATACTCTTAACTTATTTATTGTACCCTACCAAAATTAATATCATTTGAAAGCACAATTAATACACTTTAAAAACGCGCATCGTTCTTTTCTGTAAATACAATAATCACGAAACGTTAGGGTCTTTAAAAAAAAAGTGCTGAAAAGCTCATTAGAGGACTCACTACTTGTGCCACCTTGGACACGAATAAAAGGGGGGGTAAAAATTAATTATGGGTCATTAGCTATCCAGACATCACAGAAGTCACACCTGAACAGCTCCAGTAAGAAAAAAACCCTGAAAAATGGATACCACGGCAGAAAAAGCAGCTCAAGTGGTAGCACTACTGCAATCAGGACTACGCCAAGTTGATATTGCTCGACAACTCAACATAAGCCGTTTCCGGGTGAAACGAGTATCCCAGCGGTTCCAGGAGACTGGAGGCTACATCAGGAAGCATGGATCCGGAAGACGACGTTGCACTTCCGACAGAGACGACCGCTATATTGTGTCGACGTCTTTGCGTAACCGATTCTCCAACGCTGTTGAGCTGCAACAGCAGCTCCGAACAGCTCGGAGGACGTCGGTGAGCGTCTCCACAATAAGAAGAAGGCTGCGAGAGAAGAAAATCCAGGCCCGTAGGGCTGCTACTGGCCCCAAATTGACAGCAGAGCATAGGCGAGTCAGACTTCAGTTTGCCCGAGACCACGTGGATTGGACGTTCGACCAATGGAAGTCTGTCCTCTTCTCCGACGAGACTAGGGTATGCCTTTTCTGCAATGATAGGCGTAGAAGAGTGTACAGGAGGCAGGGGGAACGGTACTCACAGGCCTGCTTTGAAGAAACCGTCAGCTACAGAGGAGGATCCTGCATGTTCTGGGGCGGAATTTCAATCCAAGGAAAAACCTACCTTGTGTGCGTCTCCTGCACTGGAGGTGCACGTGGCCAGGGGTCCCTGACTGCTCATCGGTACATCACAGAGATACTGGAGGACCATGTGGTCCCGTATGCTGGTTTTGTCGGGCCTGAATTCACATTCATGCACGACAACGCCCGCTCCCATACGGCAATCATTGTTCGGGACTACCTGAATCAGGTTGGGATCCCCGTGATGCAGTGGCCAGCGAGAAGTCCTGACCTGAATCCCATAGAGCACCTTTGGGATGATCTGAAACGCCGGGTGCGGTCTCGTGATACTGCCCGTGCCACCCTTGAACAGCTTCGGGACACCGTCGTCGAGGAGTGGAGTGACATTCCTCAAGAACGCATCGTGACGTTGGTGAGGTCAATGAAGGATCGCATGGAGGCTGTAATTAGGGCTAAGGGAGGTAACACTAGGTTCTAAGTTTAGTTTTAAGAATTTGTTTTACTGTATTTTTTAATTTTGTTATGTTTTTAGATTAATTAAATTAAGTAATTTTGGCGTGTTTTTCCATTTTTCATGAAAAATGTTTTTTATATACTTAGTAATCACTATCACAGTTTTATTATTTAAAGGATTCAATAACCTTTAAAATGAGGCCCCACACTTATACCATACCATAGATGAAATAGGGTTTATAGTTGCTTGAAGTCAAAATACCAAAAGGTGCGATTTTTTTGACGCTGAGTTTATAATAATATGATAACGTATTAATCTTAGACGTTCATTGCAAATAAAATTTACCTTAATAGTAATTTTGCAAAAATAACTAAAAAAGATATATTCATATTTAGATAATTAGCTAATGAATAATCGTCCATAACTAAAAGTAATCCATTACGAATTACTTTTAGTTATGGACGAATAATAAATTGAAATATTTCGTAATGGATTATAAAAGTCGATGACAGGCTCGTAAATAAAATTAACGTTAAATTAGTTTTTAGCTATTATTCATCTATCTATTGTACCTCGTCTTTTTTTTAAACCTCGTTTTGTTAAACTAAATTTTTCATTTATTCTGTGTGATACTAGTGTCAAGGGGATGCAGGCAAAACCTATCAATATGATGTTTTTAAAATATCTCTATATTATCTTAGGGAAATTTCATGCCAATAATTCCTCATTTAGATAGAATATAATTTATTTGTACACCACAAAGATTAAACAAAATTACATATCACATGGATACAACCTAATTAGCTTACAAAATTTGGCGGTCTTTTTGCATACCGATCTCTTAACCCTTTTCTTGGCAATGTATCTTTGTAGATACATTGAAGTTTGAAAAATTCTAAGTCAATTATTTTTTTGTTAAAACGAAAGATATTTATGAAAATATTTAGATAGCTCCTTTGTTTTCGAACGCAAGTTAATTTTATTAGAGTTGGCAGCACTGGTGAGCTGTCAAACTTCTTTTATTTTCAACCGACGCTATGCTCCCGCGCAAACAGGTAAGAAATATACAAAAAATAATGTTTTTTATGCTTATTTTATGCATGTATTCGTAAAATTATAAATTATAATTGTTTTTCTACTAAATTAATCAATTTCGAGTATATATAATTATCTGGTGGATGGTTTTATTCACTTTATAAATGGATGTATCTCGTCGTGCACACTGCCAAATACCTAACAGTTTCGTGTTTATTTGGGATGTATCTCATGGTACACACTGCCAACTTCGCTAACAACTAATACAAAATCGTCCTGTATTTATACGTGCACACTGCCAAACCCATAAACAGTTCATTACGCTTACAAAAGCTTAGCTTATTATCTATTCTTTTTAGGTAAAAAAGCTGCATGTGCTTTCGAGAGCTAGAAAAATTCTTGCTATGGTGCCAGAACCCAATCAATCATCAAATGAAGAAAGTTCAGAGTCTGATTGTGAATATGAAAATATTACTTTTCAAAAGCATGTCAATAATAAATCGTCACCGGATCCTTCGCTTCCTTCTTCTCTTGAAAATCTTCACATACTTTCTGACGATGAATGTAA
This sequence comes from Nymphalis polychloros, assembly GCA_905220585.2. Taxonomy (NCBI): domain Eukaryota; kingdom Metazoa; phylum Arthropoda; class Insecta; order Lepidoptera; family Nymphalidae; genus Nymphalis; species Nymphalis polychloros. Next base: position 7,531,752 of record HG992253.1, read on the forward strand.
CCTTGCCGTGCAAACAATAACAGATTCCTATCCTTCGGGACCAGTACTACCTCCTATTAAAACGAATTCCGTGGACTCTGCAGCTCAAGATTCTCTCCTTTCGTCTATCCCTCCATCACCAATTGCCTACTTGAATTTTTGTCAGACCAAAAAACCTAGGATTAACCGAATTGTACCTGAAACACCTGAGCCATCATCACCATCAATAGTAGTAGATTCACCATCGCCATCCAACATAAAGAATACGCGTTCTAAACAGTCAAGCTTGGTTGTAAGACGACCTGCGCCTATACACAGGAACCAATTAAATTTCAATTGGGTAAACAAGAAATTTGAACACAAGGCCGAAATACAAAATACTGAGTTACCAACTCCGGACAGCATTAAAACACCACTAGAATATTTTCAGTATTTCCTCGATGATGACATTCTTGATATGATAACGGAGCAAAGTAATTTATATTCGACTCAAACAATTGGTCGCTCTCTTAATTTTTCAAAACAAGATGTCAAAGATTTTATCGCAATTAGTTTGCTTATGGGAATTGTGAATATGCCGGCTTATACTGACTATTGGTCTCAAGAATTTCGATTTTATCCAATAGCTGAAGTAATGACACTTAAAAAGTTTCAGCAAATACGACGGTACATTCATTTCAACGACAACTTACTAGATGACGGTGATCGATATTTCAAAGTTAGGCTCATCATTGAAAAAATCCGTAACAATTTTTTGAAAGTCCCTCATGAGACAAGGTTCAGCATTGATGAAATGATGGTGCCCTATAAGGGTAAAAAAGCGGGTAATCGTAAACAATACATCAAAAGCAAGCCTCGCAAATGGGGGTACAAAATATTTGTTAGAGCAGGTGTCTCGGGCTTCATCTACGATTTTATCTTATATGGTGGTGAAGACACCTTCCGATATCATAAATTTACGACAGAAGAGATGTGTTTGGGCTTGGGGGCAAAAGTTGTCTTATCACTGTGTAAAACTATTCCGGATCCAGTATGTTCAGTTGTATACTTCGATAGCTTTTTTACCAGCCTGGAGCTTATTCATATGCTTCGAAATGAAATGGGAATATTCTCATTGGGTACAATTAGATCCAATCGATTGCGTGGAGCGGAAAAGAAGCTTTTATCGGATAAAGCTCTAAAGAAAAAAGGACGAGGCTCAAACTCTCGAGTTGTGTGTAATAAAAATAAAGTATGCATTGTAAAGTGGCACGATAATAAAGTTGTTACCGTCGCTAGCAGCTATGTATCAGAGACGCCAGTTGGAGTAATACAACGTTATAATAAGGAAACAAAACGTAAAACCGCTATCCACTGTCCTGAAATCATCAAGCATTACAACGCGCACATGGGAGGTGTAGACCTTGCGGACATGTTGGTTGCCCTGTATAGAACAGAAATGAAAAGTCATAGGTGGTACTTGCCAATATTTTCACAGATCTTGGATATGTGCGTAAATAATAGCTGGATTTTATATCGCAGACATATTCCCGGAAATAATTTCAAGCAACTGAGCCTAAAGAAGTTCCGTTATCATATAATACAAGGGCTACTAAATTCTGGTAGAGAGCAACCGATAAAGAAATCTGATTTTATGCCACCGGCACCAAAGAAAACGATCAAAAAACCTTGTACTGCAAGGCCGACTACAGATGTCAGATTTGATGGATATAATCATTTCCCAACATTTGGGTTCAAGGGTCGATGCAAACTTTGCATAAAAGGTCAGACCACAGTCATGTGTATGAAATGCGGTATGAGACTATGCTTACTACCAGACAGAAATTGTTTTTTTAATTTTCATAACATGCATACCTAAGAAAATTGATCTCATTTTGTCATATTGTTTCTCATAGAAGTTTTTGTATTTTTGTTATTTCAGGAGAACATCTTTATGTTTGATGTTACTTTTTTATATTTTAATAAAAGTTAATGATTGTTAATTAAAAAGGCATTTTTTATTAATTTTTTTTGTACCAAATTATGTCACAGTAAAGTCATAGCTAATTTGGCAATGTATCTGTAGAGATACATTGCAATCATTATATATTATTAAGGAGTCTTGGCAATGTATCCCACAGGATACCTGTGTTTTTTTAAAAACTATCCTTATTGGATTTTTTTTTTGATTTTTCTAGGCATCTTTGGGTTACAATCATTACGTCATATAAAAATTATTTTGATATTCAAAAAATTTTTTCTCTGCCAAGTTAAGGGTTAAAGGCAACCAACAACAAGGACATTTAGTTAAAGGTTCATGCGTTTTTTCATATTGGAATTATGATATGTATTGTTCTATTCAGAATTCCAAATTCATTTTTTTTTTATAATATAGATACGACATTTCTGACAAAACATCCGTTATTCAATTGTTTTTCATTTTTGTTTGATATCATCGATAATGTTATCATGGAATACCGATATGGCACCGAAGCAGCGCAGACCTCAAGCAATATAAATGACGTGTGACAAATGAACGATTGGTGCTTATTTGGTCGAAAATTTTGATCTCAAATATAATTATTTGGCTGCCCGGAAACGAAAGTTGATAGATAATGTAAATGTAGGAAGGCAAACGAGCAAATGAGATACATGTTAGTAACTTACGTGCTGACACATAAAGAAACTTATCACTTCTTACGTAGTATTTATACGGTCAACAACGGGATTTAAAAAGTAATTTTAGTTATGCCTGTATCTCAACTCTGAGTTCACTTTACAAACCGGAACACAACCATGAAAAGTATTTCTGTTCTTTATAAGATTATCAGATTTTTTTTTAAAATAAAGTAAGGTAATAAAATATCCATCGGCTTTTCCCGTCCATTCTTGAAACCTGTGGCTTGATGGTATAATATATATATTTAAATTTTTGACATAAAGGTAAACGTATCGTAATTTTTTTCAATTAATAATATATCCGATTATTATAATTTATCAAGTGATCATTATTAATACATATATCTAATAAAATTAATTAGCGAAAATTTAATTGAATTTAGTTTATTATATAACAATTACGCGAACAAAACCATTATGAAATTATTCAAATTTGAAAATTTTGTGATAATTACTATTTTATATTATACAAGAGGTTCATTCATTAGCTCTCTGTAACTCTGATATACTGAATTTGAAATAATATGATTAAATTCGGTCTTCGTATCTAAATAACTGACAATGGATTGGTATTGGATGTTTCTATTGTTTGTTATAATCATAGGATTATAACGTTATTACTCAACGACTAAGAGATGATTTTGCTAACGATGATGATATAATAAACCATTATTTGTAATATCAAATATATATCATATTAATTATTTTAAAATCGATTGCAAACTGTGCTAATGGCTATTTTTATAAGAAAATTCTAATTAAATTAAAATGATGTATAATGTATGCGTGTGTTATTTTAACACCGTGCTCATTAAATGGTCCATTAAAAACATGTAAATTATACAATGATGAAATTAACAAATTTAAACACAGGTACAGTAGTCTAACAACTATAGCTGAATAAACTATTTTATTTGTCCACTTTTTAGTGAATTTTGAACTCTACGGCTATAACAATAAGGATACAGAACAATGTTATTTTAATCGTTTAAAACTTACTAAAGCACCGTTTTCATTTGAGCTAATTCAAGCTAATGTTATTTAATAATGCAAGCTTTTGCTTTTTAATGACTTAAACTTGCTATTTACGTGGTATTCAAAGTACAACGTTGGTATTTTTTAGGTAATTTGGACGGCAAAGTGAACATTTTAAATTACAGTTTTTTTAATGACTTAAATTATCAATGACTAACATTTCGAAAAATCCATACTATGATAGGTTAATACTTAGTAATTCTTATTTTTGCATTAATTATTTTTTAGCAATATTTCTGGTCTACCTACCTTAACTTAATAGCGTAGGTACAAGTCGAGCCGAACATAAATGAGTTTTCAATTACTATATATTAGTATCCATTTTGTGCTCACCGAATCGCAGAGGAACACCTATCTATGTGCTCCTCAGGGCTGATATCATATATATCACACCCTTCGTGGTAGTTGCGTGTTATCTTGTATTTTAGATCTGGTAATAATTGGCCATGTCTTGGATCCTGTCATTAAAAATCGTTTTTGTGCATCTAACGGTTATAAAGATAACTGTTGGTGTTGATGCGATTCGATTTATTCCACGTTCGGTTTGGTGAAGATGATTGGTGGTTTGCGTTTGTGTGAACCACTAGCGGTTTTTTCGAAATTTCTCTTTTTTATGTTGCCATAAATCATAAGCTACTTTTAGTCACAATTTTGTTAAACTGCGGCTATAGGAAATAGACTTTGTGTTTTTAGGAAAACATGTAACTTAAAAAATAATTAAAAAGTGTTAGTTACCTAAATATGTTTTTCGTTCAAAGGATTTACAATAAAATGTTTGTAGGCGGCGCCAAGCGAAAATAATAAACAACTACATTTCACAAAGCAATATAAACAAATAAATATAATTTATGCCTAAATATTATTATTTACTAGATAATTTGCTTTGTCATTTAAATGATAGAAATGATTTATTCATTGGCTGTTCAATTTAAAACCGATGCTTGTTACACTAAAGTGATGTGCTTTATGAGAACGTGTCAAATTTATTCACAGTTAAAAAGCGACGGGCTATTATGTGCAGAATTTTTGGCAATTTATTGAAGTGAAATTGAGAGACGCATCTGCGTAATTGCTACCTAGAAAAAAGTATTGTGTTAAAATGAAGCTATATTTAATAAGCGCTATAAATGGTAACTCAATAATCTTTCGGATTTCTATTTTATTTGATTTATAGTAACTTTAATTTTTGAAAAACTAATACAATCTGACTTTTGGCTTTAAAAAATAAAATGTTCAGTATTCAAACAAGGTAGATGAGCATACTGGCTAACTGAAGGTTATTTTATTTATTGGTTAGTTTCTATAGCTCTTATTATCATTGGATTTTTTTGTACCATGGAATATTTTCTTCTATAATTTATCATTGATATCATCTTTACTTGTGTAATTTAATTAGTTCAATCATCCTTCAATACTGAAAAATAACATTGTTATAGTAACTATATATATAGAGTGGTCTAGACGATCTAATTAGCTGACTATTTTTGTTGAAAATCTAAGTACAAATAACTTTATGGCGCAAAATAAGATCTTTATTTCTTCATATTTCAATAATCGAAGATCTTGCACAATGTCGTTATATAAATTGGATGCAGATTTATAGCGTGTGTAGAGATATAGTTAATATTACCTGTAATTTGAAGTTGAATGTTGACTCTTTATTCACAATGTTCGCGATAACAAGAGTTGTTCGGATGGATATGGAAATGCGCGTGACGACGATGTTTTCAACATTATTAACGATGCATGCTCCAAATACTAGAATTATAATATGCATAAAATATTTGTTCGACGAATATTATTCTCTATAATTTTAAAATATTCATAAGTTTGATTATGAAATTGCTGCTATTTAAAAACTACATAAAAATAATATGCTGGTTTGAATTGAATGAATTTGATTTAGTTACATTTCAACAGAAACCTGTCACTGTGTAATTACGTAAATATAGCTTAACTATGTGTTAACTGCCATATTTATCACTAAATCTGCAATCTAACAAATTCCCGACTTACATACTAACCTTTTAACATCGATAGTTTTGCTAGTAAGAGAAGAGCTTTGACAAACATTTTAAGAGACAAAGGACACTGAAAGCAAAATTGAGCTTTACATTCTTTAAATAATTAGTAACTTTATTTCCTTTTAAATTCGTTCATCTCACTTTTTTAGAGGGTCTGCTTATAAACCTCACATGACCGCTTTCACTTGCGTGTATCAATTTGAATATACAACGTGTAACAAAATTCGTGTCCGACCCGTGAAGTGGTTATTAGGTATCGTAAGTCGATTTAATATATATGGGGTTTTCCAATAGGGACGCTTGAACTTTGACAGCTGATTGCGGCCATGTTGTTTGAGTGACAGCTGTCAAATGCAGTGTGTTATATTCATTCCGTCCTCCCAAACCACCATGGCAGGTTACAGTGTCGAGCAGCACGTGCAAATCATAAAATTGTTTTATGAAAATGGGTCTTCAGTTCGAGCAACGTTCCGCGCACTTCGCCCGTTTTACGGTCGCGATGATCGTCCTGCCGAGTCGACTATCCGTCGATTGGTGGACAAATTCGAGTCAACCGGGTCAGTTAACAATCAGCCGGTTCCCGTGCGTCAACGTAACGCGAGATCTGCCGAGAATATCGCCGCTGTGCGCGACAGTGTCCTCGAAAACCCGCGGCAGTCAATTCCGCGTCGCGCACAGGAACTCGGCCTTTCGCAGACGACAACTTGGCGAATTTTGCGTTGTGACTTGAGCCTGCACCCGTACAAGATCCAGCTGACCCAAGAGCTCAAGGTTAATGACCATAGACAGCGCCGTGTGTTCGCTGACTGGGCATTAGAGCAGTTGGAAGTTGACGCCGATTTTGGCAAAAAAATCATCTTCAGCGACGAGGCGCATTTTTGGATGAATGGCTATGTCAACAAGCAAAATTGCCGTATTTGGGACGAGACCAATCCACACGAGGTTCACCAAGTGGCAATGCAACCGCAGAAAGTGACTGTTTGGTGCAGATTTCGGGCCGGAGGCGTGATTGGTCCGTATTTTTTCGAAAACGATAATGGTGTGGCCGTCACCGTCAATGGTGAGCGATACCGGTCGATGATAACCAACTTCTTTTGGCCTGAAATCGAGAATATGGATCTGGACAACATGTGGTTTCAACAGGACGGCGCTACGTGCCACACAGCACACGCTACGATGGAAGTTCTGCACGATCAAGCGCCCTTAATGGAAAACCCTATATAATCATTTTTAAAATTTAGTGTTTTAGAGAGTAGTAAGAAAATTATCGCGAATAAAATGAATATTTAACTAAATAAAATGACGAAAATCACATGGCAACACAGTCGTGACGACAGCGCTTGCTAGGTACTTACCTATCGGGCAGCGAGTTTTCAGTTGATCAGCAGTTGTTAATCGTTCGGTTACAGTAGTAAGAAACTGAATTTTACTGGCACCGTTGCACATAGTTTGCACGGACGCGTTGTAGCACATTTGCTCCTACTTAATTTGGTCATAATTACTCATACTCAGACATATTAACATATTGAAATACGCTTGATTAGAAAACGTAAAACATATCGCGGAACACAAGCACAGCTACAAAACGACCACTCGAAAGTACTTTACGCGTCAAACTGAGTGAGTGAGTGTAGTGTAGTGAAAGTGAAAACAATTATATCGATAGTTTATCAACAACATTGACACGTGTGAAATTTGGATACTATTGATAACAGCAATACTACCGATACTATTAGTAATTCATTCGATAAAAACGATAGTGTCGATAGTATTGCAAAATACATTAGCTTTAACCAAACCCTATCGATACTATTAATAGCATCGATGATTTTGTACTATCAATTTAGATAATGAAAAATCATTAAGATAGTCCAAAACCATCGATAAAATCGATAAGTTTTGGTTAAAACTAATGGGTATTACAATACAATCTATACTGTCGTATGCATTACTATTGATAGTCAAACTATCGATTATTCTACAACATTACTTCACATGTCACGTGCCGACGGTCGCTCCGTCGCTTCTTTGAAGAAGCCGACATCGCCTTTCGGCAATGGCTTAACAAAGTAAAATGTGTACGAACGAAAAGTAATAAAATATTTGGTAATAGTTTAGGTCTTCCATCACGCTCATTAATTTATTTTTGTTTTATTTTTTCTTTATCTTTAGTCTGTTATAAGCTGTGTGGTTAATGTTATTGTTTATGTTTTAGTTAGTCATGGAAACTTGATTGTGTAGGAAAAAAAAATGTATTACTAATAAGTATAAAATTACTGTGTTTCCCTGAAAATTTTAATAAATAAAGAAAATAAATAAATTACTCGCTAGAGTCCAATTAGCTCAGATAATTTGCTGAGAGTGTGAGGTAGGTGATTTGTGGCTTTTTTATTTAAAAATAAATGTTTCCTCTAGGAACTTAGTTGGCAAATATTATCGCACAACATCGCGCAATGTCGACAATCAATAGGCCTTACACGTGCCAGCGGCGTTTCAAAGGCACTTAAAGAAGCCGCTTAACGAATCTGGTGTTGTCACATTTAAAAAAAAATGCTCGATATTGGGGAATTAGGGCACTAAAAATGTGTATTTTAAATTACAATAAATTTTTTATAATAATGAATATTTGATATTCAATATTAAATTTAGTTGTGTCTATAAAACACCAATATGCCCCTTTCGGGACGGACAGGGTTTTTGTTACAGCCTGTATAAATGAAATAGGTAGCGCGCCCTTATTGAGGCTTCAAGTGTAGGAGGGAAAGAATCAGAGATGGAAATATGACGCGCTTGTATTCGTATTATGCAAACTTCAATGCGGCGGTTGGAACGCGTTACGGATGTAGCCATGTTTTTTCTTTCACCGACAGATGGAAATGGTACATATGATTAATGATTCTCTTTCGGTCGGCGAATCTGTTTATGATTTTACATCGAATTTTTAATGTTTCCATTTTTTATATTTATATTATTTGTTATCACTATATATGAAGTTAAATCTTCAGTTTATATAAAATATTTTTATTAGCGATACGTTGTTGGAGTCTATGTTACTTTTTGAAATTCATATGCCTTTCGTCTAAAATGCATATTATAATTTAACCACCATAAATAACCGCTCGGAACGACGAGCGGCACCGCGCAGAGCAAAGTGGTCGTTGAAATGAGATAGTTGTAATATTGTTCAACTACTTTAGTACAAACTATATAAACAGTATACATTACCGGTGATACATAAAACGATTAATTATTTTTTGAAATTTGTAGGAAACCACCAACATTACATTTCTATCGGCCTTACATCTGATTGTAACAACGGGTACTATTACTAAAAATGCGTTTTCTTTCATGGACTCGATGAAACTTCATGACTATATTTTATAATACGATGAGATAAAACTAAATGTAACCTTAGTACCACTAGATCAAAATTAGAATTCTGCATCAAATATTTATATCTTTGGCGTAAGTTTGCGCGTTTCTTGCCTTTCTTACCTCTAACAAATATTGTCCTAGTTTGTAACGACGATTGTATGGTGTTAGACTGTAAGATAAAAAATATAATCAATAATGACGTTATATTAAAAAAAAATGTTTCCTCTAGGATAGGATTAAAAACCATTTTTTTTTTCACTGAATCAAGGTTACTGCTGTGAAGACAAGTCATTATATATTATATCATGATAATATTGATTTTTTTTCTGACCCTTAGTAAAATTAACTATAGCGCGTGATGAACAATCATATAATAATTATTCAACAAAATAATTAATACGTCAACATTAAATATTGTCGAAAACAATGAAACTTATACTATTTAAAAGGTGCTATGCTATAGATGTCAAAAAGATAATTTTGTCCAAAATAAATGGACATCATTAGCCATTATGAATACGGTAAACAAAGTGAAAAAAGGCATTAACTTATACACAAGTAAAAATAAATATATGATGTGTTGGAAAAATAACTATTATGGTTAAATTTAATGCCATAATAAATCCATTAAATTCAATTATCACAAGGTACTGATGAAGGATTGAATGAATTCGTCCATGTATTTTCACCAAAGAAATTTATTTCCATTGGCCTCGATATATTTACAGCTCCACAAATATTTTCCGGGTTGAAATCTGAAAGTGCTCGTTTTACGAAGGAAAAACATCTCAAGGAAATACGGATGTCAGTTCTGTAGCACGTATAAGATGTGCCACGAGAGTGACTTTAAAATTTACCTTTATAAAGATGAAATAGGTGTGCCGTGTGATGTTTTCTGCATGTGCCTGCGATATAGGTAATTGAAAATGCATTGAAAGTATTATATTCGTCTATAAAATAAACTTTTAACATGGCAGTTAAAATGTCTAAAGACCTAACTTTGTATATGGTACGAGTTCTTGTCTACTATTTCAATGTATGTTACATTTGCTTATTGACTTAAAATTATACCACCTGTTCTAAAATCCATCACAATGAAAACAGGCAAATCGAATTTAGAATGATTTTATATCTCAACGATAATTTTAGTGTGCCATAATCCAAGAATCCTTATTGTGTCAAATCCTTTAGCATATAAAGGTTCTAAAGCTTCTTTTTCTATTGAAAAACTTAAAAAATATTAAATAAATATAAAGTATTAATACACTTAAAAGACCCCAATTTGTCTTATCAATCATATTGACAGATCTTTTAATTTTATCAAAAATAAGCGAACCAAACTTTGAAGTAAATTCGAATCACATTTATCTTAAATGACCTCAAAACAGACAGAAACCCTCACTTCAAACGTAATTTGTCAAGCGGAGAGCTTAAAGCATATTAAGACATTTAACGTTGAGATAAAAATATCAAAGACGACGTACTTTTATGGCGCAAAGTGAATCCAGTTTCGAAGCGGAAATAAGAAATGCCAAATCCGATACGCAAGCCAAAAAGTCGATGTGATTGAGTTATTTATAAACAATATCACTTAATTTATATTATTGTAACTATGTAATCATAACAATAACTAAAAAAATGCTATAATAAAAAACTAAAATATTAAAAAATATAAAGTAACAGGTGTGAAGGAGATTTCTTGAAAAGGCTGAGAAGAAAAGGTAATCCTCTTTGAAGAGTTTGTAGTTTATACCACCACACGTCTCCAATACAAGTGATGGATACATAGGATATATAGGTAAGGTAGCAGAGAATTTCATCGCCAAGGGTCGCGATCAATTATAAAAGCAAATTAATCACACGTAAACTTAATCAGGTTTTGATCTAAGCTCCAGGTCATCTGGATCCTTAAATAGCACATTACTAATTTTGGTGCAAGGCAAATTTGTATTGATTTGCAAGAAAATGTATATATTTCAATATATTTATACTAATTTGAGTCACTGTATGAGGCTGGATAATATAAGCAATAAGGAAGACACTGCGGATATGACTACGAATAAAGGCTAATTGACTTAATTACACTGAGCCCATCCAAGTATATGGATAAGGAAAACAAATGGTGTACTGTATTTTCAACACACGCATACACACAATAGAGAAGGTAACTCTGTAAAACTGATATTGACTAGGTCATTTATTTTCAAAAATGCAATCTTATTATATAGTAAGAGTGAAATTAATAAAGTATACTCGTATTTATAATAACAAAGAAGCAAAGAAAAACAGAAATTGTGTGTTTGTAAACACAACAACAACTTTATGTTTATACGAATAAAGTAGAACTCTAGTTTTACGAGAAATACTCATACAAACAACAAATTTACAAAATTTAAAGCTATTGTATAACTATAAAAACTTGGTTATGATTGAAACTGGTTTGACTACGACACAAAAAAAATTATGTTAAGACCTTAAAATACTTTCCTTAAATTACATTCTACAACATTTTTAGTGCTCGAGTTCTTGTTCAATGAATAGGAACCCGAGCACTAAAAACTATAAACATCACATAAATACAGCATATTTATTTTATTTTTAAAGACAAATGACACATTTTCTAAAGACGATTTTTTAATTATTTTATCTATTGTAGTTGTAATATTTTATAAAGACAAATAGTCCGATGAAGATAGACATTTATATCTTTACTTTTATAACCTTATTTTTAAAAGATTTAAAGTTAAATTAAATTTTTATAAAATACAGAATAAAAACAATGTAGTCGATGTGATGTCAAGCGGGTGCCTATTAATATACCAGTGCAAGGAAAAGTCTCAGAAATCCTCTTATTAATTAAGGGGTAGTCAATTAATGAGGGTCACAGACCTAAAGTCTCTGTTATGACCCATTAGAGGTTGAGGATGAAAGACTTGTCCAACATTTATTTATAGAACGAAATTGTGCTCATGCTTAGCCTGAATACACTTTGAAATATTAATATTAAAACTAACTTTCTCGTTAGTTTCAATATAAAACCCAGAAATATATATTTTATTTTAAAACAAAATAAGCTATTTAATTCAATGTTAGAATTTTTTTCAACACGCACAGGATTACACGCCCTGTTTTCCTTCGCCACCGAGCGCGGAATTTACAAACACAAATCAAACATAATATCAAAATAGTGCTGGAATTTGGATTTACATAATGTCCAATGGATATAAATAATGAAGCAGAATTTCATCCGACCGTACATATTACGATGCGTTTGCCACTTAACACGAGATATAAGCACATGAAAAATCAATAGTGCAATGCATTCATCGCTTTGAAATAAAAAACACAATCGTCGTTATCGCTTACCCTTGCAGTTTAAAAAAAAAGTTTGAATGCTTTCATTGTTTTCTTATACTTTGTAAGATTTTTACCTAGATTGATTAATATACAAAGTTGATAAGAGACAATATATATATGAACAATAATTATAAATTCAAATATCTATACATTTTATATTAAAATTTAAACTAAAATGTTGTTAATATTTTATTTATTCGTACGATTTATAAGCGATTTTTATGCTCTTAACTTGAATTCGTGTTCAAAAATAACGAAATCCATAGTATTACGAAACGGTCAATGTTTAAATATTTAACAGCTACTGAAACAGAGACTATCGTTTCCGATGCGAGCTTTCTGGCATCCTTATTACCATAATACTCTAGACTACATATAAATGTGAAACTCTTCGTACGGAACGCATTGTACGTTACCTACTATTGTGGATAAAAAGTTGAATACAAGTATAACGGTTTCATAATACAACAATATATAGAATTTGCTTCGTTTTTAAAGAAAAATTGTGTTTTTTTTTAAACAAAATATTTTAATAAATATTACTGTTTATTAAAATTTAATTTGTCTTATTCAAAAGAAAATCATGGGGCTCATTCCATCTGAGTCAATCTGCTAGTTATGGGGACATATTTAAATATATTGCTAAGAATATATAAAAATACCTGCAACGTATTGTAACGTAGATGTAGAAAAGCTACAGTAGAATCATTTGAATAAACAAAATGCTTTGAATAAGTAGGTTATAATATATAATAATAAATTAAAAAGCGGTTTGAGTAAAAGTATCGTATCAATACATTTTTAATGGTGTTACATAAATGAGTTTGATGTATTATACACTTTTATACATTATTATAAGTAATTGTATACTAAATATTTTTAAGCATCTATATATTTTGTAAAACATTACAACAATATTTATCGTAAATTTATTTCATTTCCTAATGAAATGAGTTGAAATTACAATGGAAACATTTGAACCTTAATGCGTTTACCCATTACGGCGGTCCGATCTCGTATTTAGGGGCTCATTCGTTATTCGAGTTCAAACCGACTGAACGCTCGAATGTACTAAAGGATTTGCTTAGGATCCGGTAAACAAAATTATATGACAAATCCGTTTGATTTGGAATGCATAAGGTCAATTTGGGTAAATCACGTACAAATGTAATCTGTTTGTAAGTCTTCTGAAGAAATATTCTGCACAAGATAAATGTTATAAACAGACTTATGGAACTAATACATTTATATTTATTATATAATTATTTGTGTAGAATTTGAAAACCAAAATTTTAACTTTAAGAATATTATACTACATAATTCTCTAACGCACACATTTTTTTCACTATTTTAAATTTGATGTGTATTATACGAATAAATTGAGTAGTGTGATAAGAATTACCTTCTCAAGCGTATTGTACTTCGATAATATTATTTTTTCAAGTTACAGCGCCTGTTTCTTGTAACATCACTCTTGCGTCATTATTTAGCGCATAAGCGAGTATTAAGTGTTACAGTACAATACGACCTAATCCAACTCTGGCTTATTGTATCTTCACAAACGCTAAGTCATTTTATTGGTACCACGACACGGAGACGACATGATTTCATTAATAATAGTATTTTATTTTTATCTTAATATGTAACTGGCTTTCTTTAAATATTAAGACTTGATTTTCCTCATTATTTTCGAGATAGAAGTGTCATTAATCATGAATATCTTTGAGTGTTTCAATGTGACTGTGATTTTAGAAGCCGTGTTTTTGAACTTTTGATATTCTCCGTCATCAAAAAATAATTTATAATAAAAAACAATAATACCATTTTTGTATTAAAATTATTATTCATTGAAATATAATTTTTACTGTAATATAATATTATAAGAATAGGTAAATTCAAAATATTCGGTCGTATCTGAATCGTTATGTATAAATAATGAACAATCTTAACCGATTCATTTTGGAAGTGACTCGTCGAATTCTGGACTTTGAAACTTTGAAGATTAGGCTCTTTACGATGTGACGGGTCCAACTTTTTTTAATTTCACCTTGCATAATTGCGATAAAGTTTTGTATTATTACAAAACGGTAAAGTTTAAACGAATTTATAAATTTATCCGCTAACCTTATCATAACATGCATTTCATTTTGTTGTTATAATAATAATAAAAACTTGGTGGTAGAGCTTTGTGCAAGCTCGTCTGGGTAGGTACCACCCACTCATCAGATATTCTACCGCAAAACAGCAGTACTTGGTAATGTTGTGTTCCGGTTTGAAGGGTGAGTGAGCCAGTGTAATCACAGGCACAAGGGACATAACATCTTAGTTCCCAAGGTTGGTGGCGCATTGGCAGTGTAAGCGATGGTTAACATTTCTTACACTGCCAATGTCTATGGGCGTTGGTGACCACTTACCATCAGGTGGCCCATATGCTCGTCCGCCTACTTATGAAAAAAAAAAAAAAAAAAAAAAAAAAAATTACAAGCTTTAAGATATCGTGCTATGTTGATGTAGTTTATGCAATGAAAGACACACTGACAGAGGTAAACCCGAAAATACATGATTTATATTTACACTATATATTATATTTAGTAATAATTATACATTATATTATATAGTAAATAGTGAGATGTCTGATATGAGCTATGAAACGAAATAGCCAAAAGGCAATCATTTCATCCCCAAAATGTGCTATCATCCATGAATTTACTAATAGTATAAGAACCATAAAAGAGTTTAATTATTTATTTAAATCTTATTTCTTCATCTCTTCGTTTATTAACCTGCAATACAAATACCGAACGAATAGTGACCTTGTTACCCCTAATTATAATGCCGTAAGACATTGTCCTGTGAAACTAACTGAAATGATATAGTAAGCGAGCCTCATAATCTCAAATGCGGAAGAGCTTAGTCCACTTATAAATCCGTTTATTGGGATTCTATTGAGATCGGCATCAACAACAAGAGCATGAAATTCAGTTCATTCAATTGATCTATCGATTCATACTTACATCATATTTTACAACTTTTTAAGTTTGTTGTGTTAAATTTTACAACTTTCATGTTTTTATTATTAAGAATTTGATTATTAACATTAAGCACTAATGAGATGTCACCAAACATTATTATATTTCTCCGAGACTCCAGGAGATCGCTTTTCCTTTTTGTAAACCTTCTGAATTCAAATGTAGGACGTCAATAAGACGCCCAAAGGTCGAGCTCTCATAACTTAGCTGATAAACATTAAAATATTATATGAATGCCGACACCAGTAATCTAACAACTTAGATCGATAGTATATTCAATAAATTAGAACTGTTTGCCCAAACAGTCCAAAACACCCTCAGGCAATTCATCGGATTAGAAGTTATAACTTGGGCTAGTATAAATTACTCATTAGAAAATTCAACATAACATCCAGTCTAGACCATTTTACGAGTTAATCCCATAAAAAAGAGAACCGGACTGGCGCCAGACGGCGACATTTACCATTATCAGAACAAAAAAATACTCAAATATATACATCATATGAAATCCTACAAATACTTATTCATTACACCATTTCATTTCAGTTCTCACTCATATTTTATATAGCAATATTTCGTCCTACTTTATCATGAGTTTCACGTTACGATCAGCAAAGAATGGTTATTACATTTATGTCATTTTGGTTTACGAATGCAATATATTTCTCGATTTTTTCTTACATATTTCTTTCTTGTAATAATATTTCAGATATCTTTGTAATTGAAATATTTATATCAGTATAACGTGTGAACAAGAACACTTGTATCTTAACTGAAGATTGCGATTTCAAACCCGGAGGAGGCTTTTTTATGTGCGTAATTTTTTAAAGTTAACTTATGCATCTATATTCCCAGCGACGCTTACGGCGAAGGGAAAAGATACGCCGACGCCTTTTCTTTGGTCTTCTTCGACGAAGCCTGTTAGCTGAGGCATTCTCATCATACTCCCTCTCTGTGGCCTCCTTCACCTCCTCGTTGTTCTTTCCACATGATGCTGACATTACCAAAAGGAGACCATGTCCACCAATAACTCTTGCTAACGGGCCTGGCATTTATTGCGCCCGGGAGCGCGATGTCTTTCCGGACTATGGTCACCAAGGAAAGGCACTAAAGTCCCCAAGTGGCACACTTCTTGCTCTGGGTGCATTGTACCCTGAAACGCACCACACTGGCTTATAAGTGCTGGCATGGTAATTGCGACTTTGGGTAGGGGGCCCTAAGCAGCAGAGGTATTGATAAGCTTCGGGCTCAGTCTAATAAAATGTCATGGGGCTAAGGCTCGATTTAACCTTGGTTTGTCAAGGATAATTTTCTATAAGGTATTACCTTATATCTAAGTAATATTTATTATATGAACTATAATATAAGAATTACATATATGGTATCAAGGTAAATTTTTATATATCATCAAGATCTTTAAAACAAGAAAAACAAAAGTGAGGCTTGGAATTTTTCCCCATATTTACTCAGAGAGGTACTCAAACAAAGTCAAAACTATCAAACTGTTATCCGAGTTAAATAGTTCGCGAACTAAATAAGCCATTGTAATTACGTGACTGGTTTAACTTCGCTCTTCACAAATATTCTATTTTTCTGTTTTGATTCACATTTCGGGGCTTATTTTATAGTTACTTACTACCAATTTTTATCAGTTTTTTTTTTCTTGTAATATGGGTAGGCGGACGTGCATATGGGCCGCCAGATGGTAAGCGGTCACCAACGCCCACAGACAGAGGCATTATACATTTCTTTAGAAAAAAAACATCGCCAATGTGCCACCAACCTTGGGAACTAGGATGTAATGTCCCTTGTGCCTGTAATTACACTGGCTCACTCACCCTTCGAACCGGAACACAACAATACAAAGTACCGCTGTTTTGTGGTAGAATATCTGATGAGTGGGTGGTACCTACCCAGACGAGCTTGCACAAAGCTCTACCGCCGAGAAATACGACGGTGTGCGAATAAAATTAAGGTTTTATTCCCTGAATAGCTCCACCCAGTTCCACTCACGTTTCTGCCTTACCACCGTGGGTAGTAGTGTGATGTTATAATGCACTTTCACAACAAAGATTTCTTAAATGTATGTATATACTTGGTGGTAGGGCTTTGTGCACGGTCGTCTGCGTAGGTACCACCTTCTCATCATATAAAATACCGCCAAACAGCCATATGTGTTCAGATTAAGAATGAGTGAGCTAGGGTACTACAGGCACAAGGAACATAACATCTTAGTTTCCTAAGGTTGGTGGAGCATTGGCGATATACGGAATGGTTAATATTTCTTACCACGCCAATGTCTATAGGCGATTGTAACTATTCTGTTTATTAAAATTTACCTATACCTAGTTACGGTAATTACATATGCTTAAAAAATATGTTTGTAAATATATGTACGTATGTAAACGGCAATATTTATTTACAAACGTTTCCGTAGTCTACTTGAAGAAATAAGATATAAAAAAGGAAGAGCTTAAAATAATTATTTAAAATAAGGATTAATAATGTTGTTACCATTTAGAAGTAGAAGTAAGTAAAAATGATGACCCAAGTTATATATAGCGACTGTTTTTTTTATAAATAGATACTAAAAAGCTTATAAGAATCATTAAATATAGTTTAAGTTAAAAGTTAAAATGAATCAAGTGTCGTGCCAAAAACAGAAGCCTGTTCAGTAAATTTGATGAGTAGAACTTACGACGTATCAGAATTCGAACGTTGATAATGTATTGTTTAGTGTTTTGATTAAAATGTCTATCAAGTCCAACAAGTTATCAGCCTGCGCTAAATTAGCATTTTCACTCAATTTCTTGTTTAAGAATAAAGATTTATTTGTACCTAACAATGTCACTTCTTTGAATCTACGATTTCCCTTACTTACACACCTTAATATTTTAAGCTTTAAATAACAAAGATGCCTCGTGTATATCATATCGTTTTTATTATTTTTACCTTGTCTGTTTTCTATAAATAAGCTACCTCATAGACAGCAGTTACCTCTATCCGTAGGTATTGGCGTTATAAATTGTATAAATCATTCCTAACACAATGCACTGCTAGCCATGAAACTTAAGAATTAAAATTGTTGATTTTGCTAGTAATAACTCTGGCTCAATTGTCCTACAAACTCTGGTTTCTATGAAGATAAATTTTCACAAATCCCTACTAATTTCATCAAATTATGCCACGCCGTTTACAAATAATAATTTGGTAAAATGAGTAGCTTATATCTAGCAAAGATTTGTTTTACGAAGTTGCGTCATCATCTGATGGAAAAGCTTTAGAAAAGAAACCTGATAAATACATCAACTATTTTTAGCATTTTTATGTTTTCTAAGTCAGTGCGTGTGCGTGTGTATGTACATTTGTAGATGTCTATGTGTGACTCAACTACTGAATTTATTAGACTTTGCGTATTCTCATTCGTTTTTCATTTTGTACGTATATTCAATGTATTCGAGTCGATAGTATTATTGTTATTATATCATCGCCTTTAAATAGAAAAACTAGAGGAAAAAAATATATTTTTCTAACAAATTAATTTAGATTTTTATGAAAAAAATATCGCAACAAAAATTTTAAAAATATTTAATTATTTTTTCAAATCATCCTGAAAATTAAACACCACAAAAATATCAAAGGATAAAACATATGAAGGGTGTTTTTAATCAAGAGGGTTCTTTCGACCGCAACCCAACAAGGCAAATACAGAACGGTTATTTTATTAAATCGGCTAAATCGGGCTTTAACTCTATTATGAAGCACCGAAATAATATTTAATATTCAATCAATCTTAATTTTATTTGCTGTTGTAACGGAATTAACCAGTTAAATAGAATATTCTGACAAATTGATGGGTTATTATTACTTTAATAAATGCATTAATTTGACATACATTTTGTTGAAATAAGTAAAAATAAAGAAACGCTAATAATAGCAAGAAACTTATATTGTACTTTTTTACATTTCATTTACTTGCTTTTTAGTAGAACTCGCATCCAATCAATTTTATAGCTATTTTAAAATTAACTTCGAAAATAAATCAAAGATAGGGGTTGTAGTATATACGAGTATATGATAATATTATTTTCTGTTGAAAGCTCGAATCATCTGAGCCAGTTGGCGTGGTTGACAAGATACTTGCCTTTCATGCCACAGGTCGTGGGTTCGATTCCCACCCAGGACAGACATTTGTGTGCATGAACATGTCTGTTTGTCCTGAGTCTGGATGTAATTATCTATATAAGTGTGTATTTACAAAAGAAAAATAGTATATGTAGTATATCAGTTGTCTGGTTTCCATAGTACAAGCTCTGCTTAGTTTGGGATCAGATGGCCTCGTATGAATAATGTTTCAGTATGTTATTATTATAATATATCTGCAGTATTTTGATATATTTAAATAACTGTTATTTCGAATATTTTGTTATAAATTAGTAACTGCCCAGTCAGCAGTAATCTTAATTATACATACAAAACCATATATTTGAACTAGCCATCTACAGTTAAAATTCAAGTGCTTTTTTATCCACTGGGCTATGAATCCTCTTTTTTATTAAAAAAGCATCAAAAATAATTAATGTTTTATTTTTCCTAGACTAGGCTATAATATTTCTTATTTATTTAATAATTGTATAATACTATTGTTATCTTGAATTTCATCTTAGCGTCGACTCAGCCAGAAGTAATCCTCGAATTTCGTGGAAAGCCCAATTATGTTGAGCTAGCTTTTTCCAACGAGACAAAATACAAGTAACGACCAGAATCTGACGATCTGCTTAGATGAGCATGGAGAGAATCGCTTATTATACCTCAATGAAACCAATTTCATATTAGTAGATAATATTCAAAGTAAATATTGACGTAATTTTTATACTACAATACTTATAATAATTAAGAAATAATAATAATATCAGTCATGATCGCTTAAATTAGGGTTTTAATCTTCTAAAATACATTATTTATTATTAAATAAGTTATTAATTGTCTTTCAAAATTAAATTTCATTTTATTATATAATAATAAATATAAGAAGGATAATTTTAAATAAATATGAATAAGTTGATTGATAATATGAAAATGAAATAATGATATTACATTTATTAAGATAACAACGAAAAATATATTTCAACGTTTTCATTACATTGAAGCGAATGTTACAAAAAAGGGAGAATTCCTTAACCTCTTTGCGCCTCCAGCAAAAACATCTTTCAGTTTATTATCTCCACAGTTGTAAATCGCGTCCGTCAGTTCCGCTCCATAAGGCCGGCAGTGATTCCCTGGGTCTCGTGAATCGCCTGACATTCCTACTTCACGTATAATCCCCGCTAATGCCCTCGACGCTTTAAGTGAGTTTTTCATGATAATACCTGCCTTATCAGCGTTGACATTCTAGTTTATTTTTGACGTCTTCTTTTTCCTGTTACATAAGTGTACTCTCGGTTACATCAAGTTTGTTATAAGTTTGTTGGGTTTTGTTATCTTTTAAATATTTATTTTTAAAACGCACAAAGTACAGGTAAAATTTAATTGCCAACAAGACTAATACATGAAACGGAGCGCTTAATGCTACTAAAACTTTAGATTTCACTAGTGCGTTCCTTACCCGCCCATTATATATTTTTTATATATTCTATATACTTTTTTATCACGGTCAATGATTGTATATTGTGAAGGATATGGTGTAGTCCGCTTAGTTATAATCTATTAATAAATTAATTATAATGTATTAATAATTATTTCTGTCGCCCTTTTTGCACAATAGTGCCGCGGTAACTGATTTAAGAAACATATATTTGTTTGAAGTATCAAGGGATGTGGTTTCTCAAGAAAAGAAAATGTAGTAAGCGCCAAAAGCTTTTTATTGTTATAAGAATAAAACGAAAGTAGTTTCCAAAAAAAAAACATAACCTGGACTGTGTGTAAATATCATTATTTATCCAATTTTTGTTTGAAGAAAAATTATAAAGTAAAGAATAATGAAGTTTTATCGGCACAATAATTTCAAATTAGCGTCTATGTAAAATTATTGTTAAAAATATGGCCCTTAGTCACGTTGTCAATTATTTAACACTAATTAACTTCAGGCCGGAGATACATCGGAAATAAATCTTAGGAAGTGAATAATTAGTTTTTGGAAATATAAATTAATTGACCATTTGAGAACGAAATATTATCTTATAATAGGAGTAAATGTAATGGCAAATTTATTATTGTTATGTAAGGAAAATTCTTTGTTTATTTAGCTTATATTATATGTAATAACTAGTTCCTATGCTAACAAGGGAAGACTTTGATTCTTCAACGAGATAATATTAGGCCCTTACATATGAAATGAGCGTTTTGTCGTACTGACCACTTTGATCTGAAATAATCTCCTCTTTGGTTAAGAATTCCAAATTCAAATTTATAAATTCATTTAGCTGGTACATTTGAGTTTTGAAAACAGTCATTTATTTGTTTTTTCCTCATTATTTTGATAATACCGCACAATGGAAAACATGAAATATGGGTATATTTACGAGTACGAGTTCTACCGTGGTACCAGTGCTGCAGAAACAGCTCGAAGGGTTAATGATGTGTACTGACGGCGCTGATGTCGCAAAAGAAAACACGATACGTTTTTGGTTTCAATGTTTTCGTTTTGGAAATTTCGGCCTTCAGAACCAACCCCGTGGACGGCCGGAGACCAAAGTGGAAAATGAAGAATTAAAGGCTATTGTGGAAGCGGATCCATCACAAAGCACTTCAGAGATAGCTGCAGGCTTCGGGGTAAGTGATAAAGCTGTATTAATCCACTTAAAGCAAATCGGGAAAGTAAAAAAACTTGAATGACTGCTGTGTTACTTTACTCAACCGACACAATAATGAAGGGATTTTAAATCGAATCATTACTTTTGATGAAAAGTGGATACTCTACGATAATCGGAAGCGTTCGTCGCAATGGCTGAACTCTGGATAACCAAATCCTGCCCTAAACGATAATTGACTCAGAAAAAGTAACTTGTGAGTGTTTGGTGGACTAGAGCCGGTTTCGTTCACTACAGCTTTCTAAAATCTGGCCAAACGATTACGGCAGATATCTATTGTCAGCAACTGCAAACCATGTAGGAAGAACTAGCTGATAAACAACCGAGATTGGTCAATCGCTCTAGGCTACCGCTGCTTCACGACAACGTAAGACCACACACTGCACAACAAACAACCACTAAGTTAGATGAGCTACATTTGGAACGTTTGCGACATCCACCGTACTCCCCGGACCTTGCTCCAACAGATTACAATTAGAATTTGGACAACTTGTTACAAGGAAAAAGATCAACTCCGATGCGGCAGTCCAAACCGCCTTCAAATAGTTTATTGATTCTCGCCCCCATGGTTTTTTTAGTAAAAGGATCAATGAACTATCTATGAGATGGCAAAAGTGCATAGATAACAACTTTGATTAATTAAACATATTTAAAAAATAAAAATGACTTTATATTCCTCCCGCACAAAACGCCATTTCATATGTAAGGACCTATTATATAAGAACAGGTCATCTCTTTGGGTACTTGGTGGTAGGGCTTTTTGCAAGCTTGTCTGGTAGGTACCTCGCACTCATTGCATACTCAACAGCTAAGTATTGTTGTGTTCCGGTTTGAAGGGTGACCGAGCCAGTGTAACAACAGGCACAAATACAGTCATCTTAGATCCTAAGCTTGGTTGCGTATTGACGAGGTAAGAAATGGTTAATATATCTTGTCAATGTCTATGGGCGATGGTGATCATTTAACATAAGATGGCCCATTTGCTCGTCTACCTTTTTTATAATATTTATAATACGTTATACAAAAAAAAAATATTTAAATTACGGTTGTATGTAGCATTGCTTATTAAATAATAAAGGCGAACAATAATCTTAGAGTATTATTTATTAAGGTCTTAAGACAAAGTGTCGATGACAGTGAATAGATTATATTCTTAGAATTTCAGATTTTTTTATTATTTATTTATAATATAAAATTATATTTAAGCATTTAGGCTTAATAAAAATTGACAGAAATTTTTAGTACATGTTCAAATTGTTTAACTCTGATGCCGGCTCTATAACTATAAGTATATAAATATACTCGTAAGTATAAAAGTTATCTACGCAGTACCGTAAAATATTTTTAAGAAATATTAAAAACGACTGCCTGGTTACAGCTTCATAAGTCTTCTGAGAGAACTTAATCTTTATTCGCTTGGCCCTAAAGCAGTCTCAACAAATAAATTAAATGCATTTTGGCTTAGTGAACCTAGATAACATTAAACCCAGACATCTGTCTAAGTATGTTGTTTAAATATGCAAATAGCATATTGCATATGATAGTCATTATTTTCAAATAAATGAGCACAGCCACTCGGCACGTCTTTCATTAAATTACGTAAGTCATTTAAGAAAGTCTGAATCGACTTGACAGAATCCCGAATAACATTGGCCAGTTAGATTACAAGATGCGTTAAATGGACCTATTATTTTTCGATTTCACGTTTTTGTTCATAAAATTATTTTAAAACTGTGTTGCCATCTATCTCCTCGCACAAAGTGGAGATTTCAAAGTACAGCTATAAAAAGTGTATAAATATAGACCGATGAGCAATTTATTCTCCAGTCATGATAATATGTAATTATTTAAATAACATAGACATCAGTACTTACACTTATAGCAAAAATGAAGTGAGGTCGTGAAAATCCGAAAGAAAATAGTCATGAACATTGCTTTTATTATAGTATATCCATTAATGGGCTTATTGGTCCCAATCCTGGCCAGTCATAAATCATTACGCGCAAAGATCTTACCTTAACGTGTCTTATAGGATAACGCGTTAATGTAAGTTATTGTCATTGCTATCGAAAACTGGCAGTAGAGATGATTTTTGCGTTATTTCATCCAAGGAGTGTTACCTAGAGCTCAAAAATTAAAATTAAACAACTTCGGCAAGTTTATTTATTTTATAAGATATCGACAGATTTTCTAAGCATTAAGTTTATCAAAAGCTGTTAATACAAAGTTAATACTTTGGCATTATATTGTATTTATCCAATAATTGTGTGGTCTGGAACGTCAATATTTAACAATAATTAATAGGTACACGCTATTCACGCTAATCAATCTAAAACTGTTTTAAATTAGATATTTAACAGTTACACGGTTCATTTGAAAGAACACTTTACCGAATTACTTGAAATGTTTTTCTTGCCTTGTTGTACACAACATTGTATCTGTAATATCCTTAATACGCTATAATTAGTTTGATGGATCATTTCGTTTGTGTAATGTTAAGAAATTATTTCAATTATAGCTGAAATCTATTATGTGGATAATCCATTCATTTTGAAAGTATGTTATTTATATATCCAGTCCCTACATTATTGTGTTGATAGATATTTGTTTGCTAACGTTATTGTCGATACATAGACTAAGCCTAAAATTATTATGATTTGTCTTGTTTTTCACTCTAATTTCTACTACTCGTAATACTTTGGTAAATATAATATTGTTTTCTTTTTGCTTATACTTTATTAAATAAGTTCCGAACGTTATTAAGTCTCTCTCTCTCTCTCTCTCCTGTGCATTTATTATTCCCATCTGATGGTGGGGTCTGCCTTCCTAGTCTTTTGCTTCCACTGCGCTCTATTCGACGTATCGTTTTCAGTAATATTGCAGTAACTAAGATCTTTTCTGACCACATCTGTTCATTTGGTTTTAGGTCGCCCTCTGGGTCTTGACCCTGTAACGTTAAGATTGGCCGCTACATTTCCTGTGTACTCTGGAGGTCTTCTTCTGACGTGCCCAAACCAGCGCAGCCTATTTTCTTGGAGCTTGTCAACGATGTCACGTACTCCCAGATTACCGCGTACGTACTCGTTGCGAATTTTGTCACGTCTGGTCACTCCTCACATCCACCGAAGCATCTTCATTTCAGCCACTTGCATGGACTGGCCATGGCGCTGAGTCAAGGCCCACGTTTCGCTACCAGAGGTGAGGACCGGTCTGAATTTTTTTTTTATATCATAGATTGGCAGACGAGCATGTGGGCCACCTGATGATAAGTGGTCACCAACGCCCATAGACATTGGCATTGTAAGAGATGTTAACCATTGCTTACATCGCCAATGCGCCACCAACCTTGGGAACTAAGATGTTATGTCCCCTGTGCCTGTAATTACACTCACTCACCCTTCAAACCGGAGCACAACGGTACCAAGTACTGCTGTTTTGCGGTAGAATATCTGATGAGTGGGTGGTACCTACCCAGACGAGCTTGCACAAAGCTCTACCACCAAGTGATACTTTTATATATAAGTCCCTTAAGTTTCACTGGTATTCTTTGGTCGCAGGTTACACCGGTTACTTCTCACCACTTTAGCCAAGCTGCCGCAATTCTATGTTGAATGTCTGTGTCCAAATTTCATATATCAGATATCAATATCAGATATTTATTTTCATCACATTTAGCAACTTGCTGCCTATCGATGACAATGGACCCATTTAGTGAATCTGGGTCTTTACACATCATGTATTGGATTTTTGAGACACTCAACATTAGACCGACTTTTAGTAACTGCTGTTTCCAGTATCCAAGAGGATATTCCAGCTCACCTCGGGTCGTTGTGCAGATAGCTACATCGTCAGCATATATAAATGTCCACAGCGTCAGGGTTTGAGCATTCTCAGTTAGGGCAACCATCACCAAGCAGAATAAATACGGACTGAGTACTGAGCCTTGGTGCACTCCTTCAGTCACCACTATTGGTTTTGTCTGATCCACTGTAGTTCTAATTACCGATGTTACATCCCTGTACATGTCAGCAATGATGTCTACGTACCTTTCTGGGATATTTTTCTTACGAAAACTCCACCACATTGTCCGACGAGGTACGCGGTCAAATGCCTTTTCCATGTCCAGGAAAGCCTTGTTTAGCGGTTTATTTTTAGCTCTGAATTCCTGGGAGATCATGCTGATGGCAAACATCGGGTCCATTGTGGATAAGCCGGGGATAAAACCATACTGCCTGTTGGTTAACGAGCTCTCTGATCTTAGCCGGGCGTCAATAACTCGTTCATATAGCTTCATCATGTGGCTCATTCGTTTTGTCGCACGGTAGTTAATGCACTCATATCTACTGACCTTCCCTTTGTAGAGGGGAACGATGGTACTTAACCTCCACGCGTCCGGTATTTATGAAGATTCCATAATTTTTATGAATATAAAAACCCCTGTCTCCTAGGCATTTCTATGCTTCTTCAGGTATTCCATCAGGTCCTGGGGACTTCTTGTTAGCCATCATTTTAAGTGCAGCTTTTACTTCCTGAGTTCTTATCGATGGTATTAGGCCTAAATTTTTGCTCATCTCAGGAAGAGTAGGAGATCTAGTTGCAGTATTAAGAAGTTTCTTATAGTACGCGTGCCATGCTGCTAAGATGTCTTCGTCTAAATACTTCATTGCCCCGTCACTACCCTTGTTTTCACTAGATCTTCCGATGCCTTACTACGAGACTTAGAGAGTCTAAATATTTCCTTTTGTTCCTCTCTACTTTCCAACGTGCTATATAAATTTCCCAAGGCTTTTCTCCTTTCAATGGCTACAGATTTCTTTGCTCTTTTTTTTTGCAGATTTATACACATCTCTGTATTCCTGTGACCTTGTGGACTACCAGATTTTGAATGTTCTTTTCTTTTCTTGTAAAGCTATTTGCACTGTAGGATTCCACCACCAGGTTTCCCTCGATGACTTTTTACCTAGTCTAGTGCGGCCTAGGATCATGTCTGCTGCCTTCATTATATGTGCACTTACTTGTTGCCACATCAAGTTCACGTCAACATTCATACTCTATATCTTCCATCTCTTGTCTAAATTCCTCAGTCACCTTTTAGGAGCCACCATTTGGTAATCTCTGGTACTTTTTGAGGTTTGGGGGCAGTTTTCTGATGAAAAGTCATATCCATGACTACAATACAGTGAGATGACACATTGCCTGGAATCACTTTGCAGTTCTTTATTCGACCAATATTCGCCCTGTTCTTTAGTATGTCGTCTATCTGTGTACTATGTCGACCACTTTTGTATGTAATGAGATGTTCTGGCTTCTTCTTGAAAATACTGTTAACGATGGCCAGGTCGTGAGCCATAGCGGTTGATAATATAACTTTTCCAGCCTCATTTAGGGATCCATAAGCGTATCCCCCGTGTACTCGCTCGAATGCAGCACAGCTTTTGCCTATGTGTCCATTAAGATCTCCACCAATGACAAGCGTCTCTCCATTCGGCATCTGTTGCAGTACGTCTTCAAATGCAGACCAGAAAGCATCCTTTTCGGAGTCCTTGCACCCCGCTTGAGGTGCGTAGACGGATAAGATGTTAACAATCTCTCCTTCGATTTGTACCTTCACATACATGATGCGGTCATTTAATCGCTGTACCTCAATTATATTATCCAGATGTTCCCGACTAACCACCATAGCTACGCCATTACGTCCTTCCCTTGACCCAGAGTACATCATCTTATATCCTTCACCGATGTTTCGTAATTTAGACCTCCGCCATTTTGTTTCCTGTAGGCAGGCGAAGTCAATTCTCCTTCTTTGGAATAGTTCTGCAAGTTCCTTCGTTTCTCCCGTTAGTGAGTCAACGTTCAATGTTGCGAAGCGGACCTTCAAGTTTTTCCGCGACACTGGGGTCTTTAACCGAGCCCGTCCGTGATTCGGTAGCCCTCGCATACTTCTCGCAGATTTAGGGCGATGTCTCGGCGCGTCGTTTTGTGGCAACGCCCTATCCGATACACGCTCTTTTGAAACTTGACTATTCATATCTTTTCTATTTTAAGTGACGATTTTGGTTTATTATTCCAGTACCGATTGTCATCTGACGCACAAAGACCTGTCTTTTTACGACAGGAAAACCTCACGGAAAGGGTTGGTGGTTTCCGTTGCACAGATATTTACTCTGTGCTAAGCGTTGTCTGGTTATACCGCCATATACTCGGTCGCCAGAGCCTCGTCTGTTGTGTAGCAGGCAGCACCATGGCAGCCAATTGGTCGCCGCCGGCATCCGGCGCGGGCAGGTAGAGGATGACATTTGGGTCGGATAAGATCTGATTCCCGCTCCCCCCTTACACCCCTAACGTTATTAAGTATAAAAGAAAAAGAGAGAAAAAATAGTTTGTTAATTTTACCAATATTTTCGTAGTAATTGTAGATGATTATAAACTTATTTGGCTTTTGATTTTATTAGTTCAAATACCTGTTAATCTTCATCAAAAATGTTATATAATTCCAATTCAGAAATCAACGACACAAATAACAGAAATCGTCATATAATAATATATATGTCACTGCACTTAAGATATGAATGCAACAAAATCGTTAGTCAGTATGACATGGCGAGTTGCCAGTCAGTAATACAACCTTAAGGCAACAGTATGAAACGATAACAGAAAATGGCCGTTTAAACGACATAATACTTAATGCACCCATTGCGCTGCATCATTTTTCTTTTAAGCTGATTGAACTTAGTTAAATATGTTGTATGTACTTTTATGTTAAAAATTATATCACTGAGAAATTAAAAAGTGTTAGTTACATACATCGGCACTATACGACATAGAAAACAGTTTGACAATATGAATATAAGAAACATATATTGCAAAGCTGAAACTAAAACAAACAATAAGCAGTATATTATGAAATTACTCTGTTTTGAAACAATATAGTTTTATTTACTTAATGTAAAACCAATGTAAAATGCTTACTGAAACAATTGAGAAAAACTCAAATTATCATAATATTATCAATAAATTAATTACCCATCAGGTTTGTTTGTCAAAATATTATAACTTTATTGGCAAATTAAGCTTACATTTAACTTAATCTTTTCTTTTCTTACTTATTATTTATTGCAATCGCAAAAATTGTGAACATATACACTAAGAGTGTATAGTTTTGTCGGTGTCTACTCTGTTATACCTTAAAACTTAAGCCGTATATAATAATACTAATAAAAATAATAATTTTATTTATTTAAACACAGAAACATAAACATAAGTTGATGTATAGATTACAAACTGCTCAGCTTATGTACTAAGGCATAACATTTTAAGAAGCATGAACTAAACATTTTGGTTAGAGCAAAGGAGAAAGCAGCTATGTATTTTAAATGATTTTTGGGTAGAGGACATCAAATCAAATACTAAAAAAAAGCGGTTGAAGAATAAAATGATGTACAGTTTATTATATTATATGTATAAATATAAATCAAATTAAAGAAAATATTATAATAATTTAAAATTGTAATAATTTAAAATAATAATGTTATAAGCTTACCGTATCTGTGACCCTATGAACAATAATTCGCAATGCTCAACGTTAGATAACTTTGAGTCAAAATATATTCATATAAGATATGAAACTGCTTATATTAAATGCTAGCTTTATATAACATATTATTATAGTAAATGTATAAGAACAGTACGGTGACATAATACTCATCTTAAATATATTGATGTAAGTAAACATGCGAAAACATAATCACATGAATTTAAATGCTCGTATAAAAAAAAATAAAGTTACATAGGGTTATTAAAAAACAACAATTCCCGTAAAATGTATTCTGTCTGAATACAATGTTATTATTGACATATTAAATCGAAGCTTGGTCTATATAACTAATAAGTCTATATTACTAATGAGTTATTTTAATTAAATATAGTTGAAATATAAATACAATATTATTCCAATACAGTATTTCGTACGAGCAGCTGCTGCATTCAACAGTGACTTGTCAGCCAACTGACTTCCGATTCCCGAGCAGATTAATATTATGCATTCATATAAGCTAAATACTAAGCAACATCTGAAAATACGTATTTTAGTATTAATTTGGAACTGTATCTTAGGGCGTCAGTGGAAATTAGTTTCATGCAATTAATTTAATATTTGTATATTAACATGTTTGAATGATTGTCACACCGTCAATAAACTAGATTATTTAAATTTAGCAATTTCAACACAGCACTGGTAAATGTGATACTATGCAGATACTGTAAGAAAAGTAAAAGTAATTTTCTAGTGAAAGTGGCAGCCATGGAATCTAAGATGTTATATTAATCTCTGTAATTACATTGGCTCACTCTTGTAAGACACATTAGTCGATAAGGTATTGATGTTATCCATAACAATACTGACCACTGTATTTGGCTTTGAGCTCATCTGTCTTATGAAACTATTTAATTAAATACATGCTTCAAGTTTTAGAATATCGTACGCAATACTTCAAACATTCTTTGATAAATGATTATTTCGATAATATATACTATAAGTAACTTTCAGTTTTCAGATTAAAATACCTGTACATTGTGAAGTTTTGAGTTGAGAGTCTTATATTATTTAGGTAGGCAGGCATAATAGATCTTAAAAGTTACGAGATTCAAAACGTTCGTTTTAGTAAAATTGAGGCTGTACAGCTTAGATCTTTATATCATAAGTAAGATTTTTAAGTTCTAAAATTGATAAAATTTTGATATTTTCTAAATAAAATAGTGATGTCCCCAAGTTGTTTATATTATGTGTTGGCGTTTTGTTTTTTAATAGATAATCAAAATAGACATTTCAATTAATAATCATTTATAATAATGATAAAACTTAAAAATCAGAAAACCAAATTCCTTTCTAAAACGAGATCACTTGG
Organism: Nymphalis polychloros; assembly: GCA_905220585.2. Classification (NCBI taxonomy): domain Eukaryota; kingdom Metazoa; phylum Arthropoda; class Insecta; order Lepidoptera; family Nymphalidae; genus Nymphalis; species Nymphalis polychloros. Next base: position 7,562,921 of record HG992253.1, read on the forward strand.
GATTTTCGATATTTAAATTGTTATTACAATCACCTGAAATATATACAAAGTTTGAAGTCTGTACGATTAATTATTACCCTTATTTTTTCTATTTTGATCGATTTCGATTAAGAATATATATGATGTTAACAATTTGATTGTTTACTAATCACTAAAATGTGTAAACCATGACCACTTGGAATTAACGTAGCTGTTGCTCACAATAAACTCGCCCTCACATCTTCAGTGTAATCAATGTCACAATTAGTTTTTTTTTAATCACAACAATTAATCATAACCTTTAAATTCTAGATCAAAATAGATTGCAATAAAGCAGCGTCGACGATTCTATGTGATGATGAAGGGCCAGAGTAAAATTCCGAGTAAATTTAGACTCCGACGACATTTTATAATACATTTATTCAATTAATGTATATTTCTAAATATGACGTATGAATGCTCAGTTTTTGTACAAAGCAAACAGTCTCAAATAAATATGATACTAGCGATCCAAATTAGATTTCTGCGTATTTCTACAAGCTCTTCGTCATAAGAACTATCAACCTCTATAATAATTCAACAACTATTCAACGGGCAAATACTTGAACTGCACCGTTGGTAATAGTCTACGCAGTGAATTTTGAGCGTTACCAATAAAATAGATCCTTCCTAATCCATCAATACTATAAGCCTGCACGTAGAGGTAAACTCCTAAAAATACTAAGGCATCCCATACATAAACTATAATATCATCCATAGCTAATGCCCCTTCATTGAAAACATTACACAGTTGCTAATTACATCGGAACCAACGGAAATTACAATAAACCTGATATTACGAATAAAAGTGCTTCCACCCTCCAACCGCTTTCAAAGCCGACGTGCGATCTCATAAGAGACACTTTAAAGACGGACGTCATCAAGTTTCAAAGCCTTAGATTTAAGCAGTACTCGTCCCCACAATCTGTGAAGGTCAGTAGGGCTAAGAGCTATTACACAATCAGAAGAAAGAAGTCTGGTGGTCTTTGCTCTAACCTGGTATAATGCACTTTGCTATTGGCGCCACGACACTTTGAATAATTTAACTCGGATATCAAATTCATAAATCTAATTTAATTACTATAAATTATAATAATAATAATAATATCCTGAGACATTATTCACACACGGCTATTTGATCCCAAACTAAGCAGAGCTTGTACTATGGAAACCAGACAACTGATATACTACATATACTTCTTTTCTTTTGTAAATAAATACTTATATAGATAATTATAATAAATTAGTCCATGTACTAACCATGTAACCTTTAATTTATTAACTAATATGGTTGTACTTGATAATAAATGTAAATTGGTACTTTATTAGTAAAATAATGAAATTGAATTATTTAATAACATCTTAGTTTATCATTTAATTTCTTGGATACATTGAAAAACTAAAGAATATAACTTGAAACTATTTGATTTTGTAAGAATACACCATATCGCAAACGATTTTTATACACTTAAAAAAAAAACAAAAGTAAAAATGAAAGTAGTCATAAATCAACTTGACTTTCTTATTATTAGAAAGCGATAGAGATGTTTAACTATTACGTTTCAAATTTAATTAAATACCTGAATACACTATGTAAAGAATAAAAGACGGAATCGATAGAGAAATGTTCAAATATTTATCTTAGTAATACATAATAATGGTTTATGAATAAAATAAGTATTGGAATATCAACATTGTAGCAAAATGTGGAAATAAAATTAATGGGAAATAACGAAACTTATAGTGATGACAGCTCATTATAACGTACAATATCATGAATATAATATATATATGTGGTGGTAAGCTTACTACTCATCGGATATTCTACCTATTAGATATTCTACAAAACAGCTGTACTGTTGTGTTCCGGTTTGATGGGTGAGTGAGCCAGTGTAACCAGTGCACGAGGGACATAATATCATCTTAGTTTCTAAGGTTGTTGGTGTTTTGGCGATGTAAGAGACGGTTAAAATTTCTTACAATGCTATGTATGGGCAGTGATGATCATTGACCATCAGATGGCCTATTTGCACGTCCGCCTACCGATTCTATAAGAAAAAAATTGTGATATTTTTCATCTCGACAAGAATACATTTCATTTATATGATATATCATATAATGAAGAAAAGCGAAAATATTAACGAATATATGTATGGTTGTTAAGTTAATTTAATCTATTTTCGGAATAACGATCGTCATTAATATTTGATCTTATTATTAAAATTGAATTCAGAGAGCAATGATTTTTTTCTCGTCAATCTGCCTTTATAATGCCTAAATCTCACCGAGAATTCCAATTAAGGCGTGATGCGAATAATTCCCGACACCTACATTTAAACGAGCATTGGCAATCTATCGTAAATAAGTGTATGACATACTACCCTTCATTGTGACATCACTTGTACAAAACTTTACTGTCGGTCCATTTATATTATCTATTGTGTAAAATTAAATTATTAATTAGTTATTTAAAATACGAACATAACACAAATAAGTGTTATATTTGCGCTACCATCGCGCACGAAGAAATTTGGCAACTCTTTTCTTTGTCACACCTCCAAAACATGGAATTCTTTACCAGCACACGTGTTCCCCTCCTCTTATGACCTATGAGGAATATTATGACGGACAAGAGGCGAATATTTAGAGATGTTTCCGTGGTCACAAGGTTCAATACGGGAAGTGATCGCCGTCTTGTACGAGGCACTCTAAATATTGACTACAAGCTCGAGCGCGCTCGTCTAATGAGGTCTACGCTCCGGCCAAAATTGCTCCAAGCCGTGGAGTCTAGTACGTTTCAGTTAAAACTGGAAAACCAGTTCGCTGCCTTGGAAACCAATATTGACGTTGACGTCGACCAAAAACTCGACCAAGTGGTGGGTATCCTTAGGGACGAGGGGATGAAATTCTATCAAGCGCAAAACACCGGCAGAAGGTCCAAACTTTCGGGAGAGTCTCTAGCGCTAATGCGAAAACGACGTGAAAATCCTTCAGTCACTTCGTCAGATTTTAACAAAAAAATATCTAAGCTAGTGAGACGAGACCTCCGAAACTCCAATACACGCCCTATAAAAGAAGCGATCGAGCGAAATCGGGGGTCGAAAGTCTTCGTTCAACAACTAGGTCGAAGCCATCTGACGAAGTTGACCACTTCAAAGGAAGAAGTCGTCGCTTCCAAGCTCGAGATTCTTACGGAAATTCGCGAAGACGAAATCGTGATGGCTTTGGGGCAGCTTAAAAATGGAAAAGCCCCCGGGGAAGATGGAATTACGACGGAGCTACTAAAGGCAGCTGGAAAACCTACACTAGCGCAGCTCCAACGAATATTTAATTCTGTCATCTTTTCGGGGAGAACTCCAAAGGCATGGAGCAAGAGTGTTGTCGTAATGTTCTTCAAAAAAGGAGACAAAACCCTTTTGAAGAACTACCGACCTATTTCCCTCTTGAGCCATGTTTATAAGCTGTTTTCCAGGGTCATCACGAATCGTCTCGCGCGTAGACTTGACGAGTTTCAGCCTCCGGAACAGGCCGGGTTTCGAAGAGGATACGGAACCATAGACCACATTTACACAGTGCGACAGATTATACAGAAGACCGAAGAGTATAATCAGCCCCTGTGCTTAGCATTTGTGGACTATGAGAAAGCCTTTGACTCTATTGAGACCTAGTCTGTTCTGGAGACCTTACAACGGTGCCAAATCGATTGGCGATACATCCAAGTGTTGAAAGGTCTGCAAGACGCTGCTGTTATGACCGTCAAAGTACAGAACCAGCAGTCTGACCCTATCCTCATGTATCGAGGAGTGAGACAAGGGGATGTCATTTCCCCGAAATTGTTCACTAATGCATTAGAGGATATGTTCAAGACGCTGCACTGGGAAGGGCGGGGCATAAACATAAACGGCGAGTACCTCTCGCATTTGCGATTTGCAGACGATATCGTCATCGTGGCAGAAACCGTGCAGGACATGCAATATATGCTGAGCAGCCTAGCTGATTCGTCTGCTCGAATTGGTCTCCGGATGAACTTGGACAAAACCAAGTTAATGTTCAATGAACACGTCAAGCCGGAACCAATAGCTCTTAACGGAGTTCCTCTCGAAGTTGTTCAGGAGTACGTGTACCTTGGGCAATCTTTGCAGTTGGGTCGAAACAACTTCGAGAAGGAGGCACGTAAGAGTACAGCTAGATTGGACAGCGTATAGGAAACTTGGTCAAGTCTTTTCGTCACGGATACCGCAATGCTTGAAGACAAAAGTCTTCAACGAGTGCGTCTTACCGGTTATGACCTACGGAGCCGAGACGTGGACACTGGCAGCGCGTTTGGTCCACCATTTTAAGGTCGCTCAGCGAGCTATGGAAAGGGCTATACTAGGAGTTTCTCTGAAGGATCGAATCCCAAATGTGGTGATCCGACAGAGAACTAAAGTTATCGATATAGCCCAAAGGATTAGTAAGCTGAAGTGGCAGTGGGCTGGACATATATGTCGCAGAACCGACAACCGTTGGACTAGACATGTTCTGGATTGGAGACCACGTCTTGGCAAGCGTAGCGTAGGACGCCCTCCGACTAGGTGGAGTGACGATATATGCAAAGTGGCTGGAAGCGGATGGAGATTGAGAGCTGAAGATCAAGCTCAGTGGTGTGTCATTGGAGAGTCCTATGTCCAGCAGTGGACGAGAAAGGGATGATGATGATGATATATATTTAAATATTACAACATTAGTATCAAAGAATTAACAATCTATCTTATTGTTAGTGGAAAAACTTTAAAGTAAAATCATGATAATTTTTAAACAAGCTCTGATATATATTTTGCAGAACAGGAACATGTGACTCTTAGGGATCGTGTTCAGTGTTTTGGCAAACAGCTATGTGTCCGAGATGTGTCCTAGTTATTACTAGCAACATGACGCATTGCTGACTTATGATAATACTAATATATTATCATAATTATTGTACACTGTCCGTTTGAGCATACATCGTACTGAAACCACTGGACGGGTTGTATTAAATTCACTATGATTCACTAAACTCATGAGTATTGTTATGATACAAAGAACGGCTTACAGATAATCAAAGACTTTCTGTTCATAGAAATTATGCTTGACAAATAAAATGAGTGTCTTCTGTATACTTCAATATAAATTGATGTGAAATCTGTAGAAATCATACAGAACCAATTGACAAATATAATATTAAGCTCAAAAGAATATGAATACTTACGATTTTTCTCGTAAGGATACTTCTATAGCTATCACATGTTACCATTATTTTCAGAAAAGGTTCTTTGTATTTTAAATTGGATTTATTGCCAAGTAGAATACACCAGTCCATCCATCCAGGAAAACCGTATTGAAAAATTTGTGACTATAATCGTGCTTGGCGTTTAAGGACAACATTTTGAGGCCAAAATTTGATCGTTTTAGACCATGTACGCAGTAGGTTTATAATAATTATTATTTTGTAATCTTGAAATGAACATTGATTTTAATTAAAATTATTTTATGATTTTATTGAATTCACTTTTTAATCTGTAACTTTAATTTTACTTGATTTATGAGATCTTACTCTTCTGTAGAATTCCAATTACGGCAAAGATTGCGTGAATGGAATACCGCTCAGCACCTATTAAATTAAGACTTTAATTTACTAAATCCGATAAGATGATTTCGTATTTTATAATTACTATATTCATCATAAGGTAAAATCGAATTTTGTATTCGAGTTTCGAAAAATTATAGTATTTATTATTGCATAATATACTTTATGTATTATTAACTATATATCATTTGAATTATAGAGTTACCTGTTTATAATTTTTTGTAAATGATAATCCAATCAGACTAAGAAACAAATAAAAGTCCTTTCTTTCATTATTATATTATAAGATTGTAAAAAGTCGTGTCGGAAGGTGTAAATATCTGCAACTATAATGAGCGATTCGCCTCCATATCACGCATTGGACTTAGCAGACCCATCTCACATATTCTTGGTATTATAGTTTAGACTTTCATAACCCGATTCAAACCTATTTTGTTTGATTTATAATTCAGAACATTGCTCTTGAAATTCAATTCTTTGGACTGAATTTTATCTGATCTCACATTTCGATTTGTCATGGTTATTTTTTAAGATTATCTTTCTTACGAGTGATTATACGAAATTCATCGGAATAAACTTGACCGTCTCTTAAATAACTCTTTGCGCTTCATCTTCTGTCTTCGTAAGTTCGATCATATTTCTCAGTATCGTGACAAATTAAAATGGTTTACTATTCGACAACGTAGAGACTTCCGATTACTGTCTTCTCTTTTCTCTATTCTCTTTGACCCTCTCTCTCCTAATTATCTGAAAGACAGGTTCAAATTTTTGCGTGATAATCACAATCGTCAGCTACGCTCTAACGATTCTTACCTTCTTTCTGTTCCTATTCATACTTCTGGTTTCGTTTCTAATTCTTACTCCGTTCAAGCTGTCCGATTATGGAACAAATTACCTGAGCATATAAGGAAAGCCACCTCTAAACTTACTTTCAAGACTCGTCTCCGTGAGCATATCTTGTCAGAAAACTCCTAGTTCTCTTCATCTCTGACATCTATAATGCATTATTATTTATATGTATATTTGTATGTATGTGTGTGTGTATGGATGTATGTATATGTATGTATGTATGTATGTGTGTATGTATGTATGTGTATATATATATATATATATATATATATATATATATATATATATATATATATATTATTCACATATATACATATAATAGCTCTGTATTTTATTTTATTTTTTGTCGTTATATTTGTATGTATCTATATTTTTCATAATCAATTACCGCCTTCATGAATTTCCGCTTAGCCTAAAGGTTGACTGGTAGAGAATGCATTTAGGCATTAAGTCCGCCTTTTGTCAAACTACACAATGTGGTGGGAAAAAAGTTTTAAATAAATAAATAAATAAATTATATATATATTATCCAGCAGACCTAACTATATTACCAGAACTGTTAAGGAAAATCAGATCATATCACACCGATTGGATCCAAGCTGGTAGTGTATTAACGTATCATAAAATAGATACAATGCGTAAAACTTTTTATGTGTCAGCGCTGTATCTATTTTATGTAAGAATATAATAATCTAGCAAATGTGACAGTAAATTTGTTGTAGATACCACAGAGTATTACTGTAGTACTACAACCACTTGATTGGAATTAAATGAAATTCTACAAACCAAATTGCAGTATTTACTATGTATAATCTCTATTATGAATAAAGTCCATATGCATTCAATTACTGCTTAGTAAAACATATGTTGAGTATTATTTCGCAAGTATTAAAATTATCATTACTCGAAAAACGATTGACACACACATCATAATATATAGGCAATATTTATTTGTAAAAAATTCAACATGCAATTCGTATTTCATACTGACGCTTTTGGGTGGCGTGTTAATAATTCCGCCAAGCACGACTTGTATTATCATGCCCGGCGTTAAAGGAAAACAATACAATGTGCAAGACACAATTCTGACATTTGTAATATTTAACAAACAACTGTGTAGCAGCGTAGTTAAAATAACACAGAAAACCTATTCTTTGAGAGCAATCAAAACCTTTGCCTACCAATATGCCGTTTACTTTAAAACGAGATTAAAAGTAACACAAAAACTTATGGCCTGTTTTAGCATAAATCTATTTTTACAGTTAATTCAAGTCATTACTTATCTTTTTTTTTAAACTGTTATAATTATAAAATATATTAAAAAAGACAAGTATGAATTTATTTTATAGGCAATCATCAATTACATGACTATGGTTTTAGATAAAAAAGGAAAACAAATGAAGTTTAATACGACAAAAATATACTTATAAAGATAAATTAAGGACAATCCTCGACATATCCGCCTAATTTAAGATCAAAACAAAGTCATATAACTTTTTTATTTAATGTAACGTAATTCTGAAAATCTATAAGACGTATCGATTTTACGAACATAATAAAATGTTTTGATTATGTAAGTTTCGTGTCTGTAATTCAAACCGAATGCAAAACATTGATATTTTAGCTAATTAATGGCTGGCTAGCACAAAATCATCGATGTATTTACGAAAGCATTTAAAATTGGAGACGGGCCTTGACTCATGCACAGACTCGGTTGCAATGTACGTGCGCGGAGCACAATAGTCATCAGTTCTACATTTACTTAATTCATTATATTTGAGCGAGTAGATATACAAAAATCTTTAAAGTGTACTCTTCATGTTTAAATATAAATGAATAAGCAGTAAATGTTTATAGTGTAACTATGAGTGAGTTGATGTTATTGGGTGATAGTATTTTTACCTAATAGCTCTCCTCATATCAGTTTAATTATTTGATATAGGTAGCTTAATAAATGTTATAAAAAGAAACAATGACGAGCCAGGACAGAAAATGATAGCATTATCTTTAAAAGTGAATACGATAGGTTAATATGCTCGATTTACAAAATAACAAAAGCATAGCTCATCTAATTTATAAAAGCAAACTCAGTGAGAAACATAATATATTTATTTATAGAAAGTTTACATATATATATTTCAAATATTTTACTGGTGGCTTTGTGCAAGCTCGTCTGGGTAGGTACCACGCAATCATCAGACTGATATTTTACCGCAAAGCAACAGTACTTGGTATTGTTGTGTTTCGGTTTTAAGGGTGAGTGAGCCAGTTTAATTACAGACTCTTGGTCCCAAAGCTAGTGGCGCATTAGTTATATAAGCGATGGTAAACATTTCTCACAATGCCAATGTCTATGGGCATTGGTGACCACTTACCATCAGGTGGCAAATTTGCTCGTCCAATACAAGCAAAGAAAACAATATAAATAAATGTTAATTTTATCGTAAAGCTGGTTTATATTTATCAATTTAACAAATAATAGTAATAACAACAACAACAATGGTGACCACATACCATCAGTTGGCCCATTAGTCCGTCTGCCTTAACCCCGGGACACGAGATTAAGGCGGAGAGATCAAAATTTAAATTACTTAAAAATATACGACATGATTATAATTATGCTGTTAATACGGTTTATATGTTGTTTAAGAAATATTAATGTAATCCAGGTGAAATTATAATATTTTCCTTATATTTATAAATCATTTAATAAAACAAGAAACAGTATTCTTTTTTGGAATTTAATAAAATTTATATTTCATTGTAAAAATGTTAAGAAGCCGAGCTTCCACTTGATATTTCAAATTTATGTTCTGGTAACATCAACGCCTATTTTCCTCTTAAATTCTTGTAACATACATGTATTCGTAAGGAAAGCCTTCTAAATCTAACCATATTTATGACGCGCACGTGTTTCCAACGTGGCGATGTGCGGATATGTCGAGGATTGTCCTTAATTTATCTTTATAAGTATATTTTTGTCTTATTAAACTTCATTTGTTTTCCTTTTTTATTTAATACCGTAGTAAAATAAAATTCATACTTGTCTTTTTTAATATATTTTTATAATTATAACAGCTTTAAAAAATATATAAGTAACGACTTGAATTAACTGTAACATTTTAAAAAATATAGGTAGATAAGATTGATAGTTACCAACCTTTGGATAACGCCAATACGCGTTTCCGGTACTTCAGACGGAATATGTGATTTTCTTAGAGCTTATTCCGCTTAGGAACCGTGTAGGTGTGTGTATGTCTGTACATTTATATTATTTGTTTTTATTATATGGTTATATTTTTTAATATCCATATTTTATAAATTATTACAGCGGCGCCGTCCATGTAGCACAATCGGTGTCCGCCGCACTGAATGATCCTCGTGTCTTAAGAAAAAGTGGCAGTTTTTTTACTTATTCTAATGACTAATAATTTATGTAACAATTTCCTTTAATTAAAACCTTTTTTAACCTAAAGGCGTTTAAGGACAACATTTTGAGGCCAAAATTTGATCGTTTTAGACCATGTACGCAGTAGGTTTATAATAATTATTATTTTGTAATCTTGAAATGAACATTGATTTTAATTAAAATTATTTTATGATTTTATTGAATTCACTTTTTAATCTGTAACTTTAATTTTACTTGATTTATGAGATCTTACTCTTCTGTAGAATTCCAATTACGGCAAAGATTGCGTGAATGGAATACCGCTCAGCACCTATTAAATTAAGACTTTAATTTACTAAATCCGATAAGATGATTTCGTATTTTATAATTACTATATTCATCATAAGGTAAAATCGAATTTTGTATTCGAGTTTCGAAAAATTATAGTATTTATTATTGCATAATATACTTTATGTATTATTAACTATATATCATTTGAATTATAGAGTTACCTGTTTATAATTTTTTGTAAATGATAATCCAATCAGACTAAGAAACAAATAAAAGTCCTTTCTTTCATTATTATATTATAAGATTGTAAAAAGTCGTGTCGGAAGGTGTAAATATCTGCAACTATAATGAGCGATTCGCCTCCATATCACGCATTGGACTTAGCAGACCCATCTCACATATTCTTGGTATTATAGTTTAGACTTTCATAACCCGATTCAAACCTATTTTGTTTGATTTATAATTCAGAACATTGCTCTTGAAATTCAATTCTTTGGACTGAATTTTATCTGATCTCACATTTCGATTTGTCATGGTTATTTTTTAAGATTATCTTTCTTACGAGTGATTATACGAAATTCATCGGAATAAACTTGACCGTATCTTAAATAACTCTTTGCGCTTCATCTTCTGTCTTCGTAAGTTCGATCATATTTCTCAGTATCGTGACAAATTAAAATGGTTTACTATTCGACAACGTAGAGACTTCCGATTACTGTCTTCTCTTTTCTCTATTCTCTTTGACCCTCTCTCTCCTAATTATCTGAAAGACAGGTTCAAATTTTTGCGTGATAATCACAATCGTCAGCTACGCTCTAACGATTCTTACCTTCTTTCTGTTCCTATTCATACTTCTGGTTTCGTTTCTAATTCTTACTCCGTTCAAGCTGTCCGATTATGGAACAAATTACCTGAGCATATAAGGAAAGCCACCTCTAAACTTACTTTCAAGACTCGTCTCCGTGAGCATATCTTGTCAGAAAACTCCTAGTTCTCTTCATCTCTGACATCTATAATGCATTATTATTTATATGTATATTTGTATGTATGTGTGTGTGTATGGATGTATGTATATGTATGTATGTATGTATGTGTGTATGTATGTATGTGTATATATATGTATATATATATATATATATATATATATATATATATATATATATATTATTCACATATATACATATAATAGCTCTGTATTTTATTTTATTTTTTGTCGTTATATTTGTATGTATCTATATTTTTCATAATCAATTACCGCCTTCATGAATTTCCGCTTAGCCTAAAGGTTGACTGGTAGAGAATGCATTTAGGCATTAAGTCCGCCTTTTGTCAAACTACACAATGTGGTGGGAAAAAAGTTTTAAATAAATAAATAAATAAATTATATATATATTATCCAGCAGACCTAACTATATTACCAGAACTGTTAAGGAAAATCAGATCATATCACACCGATTGGATCCAAGCTGGTAGTGTATTAACGTATCATAAAATAGATACAATGCGTAAAACTTTTTATGTGTCAGCGCTGTATCTATTTTATGTAAGAATATAATAATCTAGCAAATGTGACAGTAAATTTGTTGTAGATACCACAGAGTATTACTGTAGTACTACAACCACTTGATTGGAATTAAATGAAATTCTACAAACCAAATTGCAGTATTTACTATGTATAATCTCTATTATGAATAAAGTCCATATGCATTCAATTACTGCTTAGTAAAACATATGTTGAGTATTATTTCGCAAGTATTAAAATTATCATTACTCGAAAAACGATTGACACACACATCATAATATATAGGCAATATTTATTTGTAAAAAATTCAACATGCAATTCGTATTTCATACTGACGCTTTTGGGTGGCGTGTTAATAATTCCGCCAAGCACGACTTGTATTATCATGCCCGGCGTTAAAGGAAAACAATACAATGTGCAAGACACAATTCTGACATTTGTAATATTTAACAAACAACTGTGTAGCAGCGTAGTTAAAATAACACAGAAAACCTATTCTTTGAGAGCAATCAAAACCTTTGCCTACCAATATGCCGTTTACTTTAAAACGAGATTAAAAGTAACACAAAAACTTATGGCCTGTTTTAGCATAAATCTATTTTTACAGTTAATTCAAGTCATTACTTATCTTTTTTTTTAAACTGTTATAATTATAAAATATATTAAAAAAGACAAGTATGAATTTATTTTATAGGCAATCATCAATTACATGACTATGGTTTTAGATAAAAAAGGAAAACAAATGAAGTTTAATACGACAAAAATATACTTATAAAGATAAATTAAGGACAATCCTCGACATATCCGCCTAATTTAAGATCAAAACAAAGTCATATAACTTTTTTATTTAATGTAACGTAATTCTGAAAATCTATAAGACGTATCGATTTTACGAACATAATAAAATGTTTTGATTATGTAAGTTTCGTGTCTGTAATTCAAACCGAATGCAAAACATTGATATTTTAGCTAATTAATGGCTGGCTAGCACAAAATCATCGATGTATTTACGAAAGCATTTAAAATTGGAGACGGGCCTTGACTCATGCACAGACTCGGTTGCAATGTACGTGCGCGGAGCACAATAGTCATCAGTTCTACATTTACTTAATTCATTATATTTGAGCGAGTAGATATACAAAAATCTTTAAAGTGTACTCTTCATGTTTAAATATAAATGAATAAGCAGTAAATGTTTATAGTGTAACTATGAGTGAGTTGATGTTATTGGGTGATAGTATTTTTACCTAATAGCTCTCCTCATATCAGTTTAATTATTTGATATAGGTAGCTTAATAAATGTTATAAAAAGAAACAATGACGAGCCAGGACAGAAAATGATAGCATTATCTTTAAAAGTGAATACGATAGGTTAATATGCTCGATTTACAAAATAACAAAAGCATAGCTCATCTAATTTATAAAAGCAAACTCAGTGAGAAACATAATATATTTATTTATAGAAAGTTTACATATATATATTTCAAATATTTTACTGGTGGCTTTGTGCAAGCTCGTCTGGGTAGGTACCACGCAATCATCAGACTGATATTTTACCGCAAAGCAACAGTACTTGGTATTGTTGTGTTTCGGTTTTAAGGGTGAGTGAGCCAGTTTAATTACAGACTCTTGGTCCCAAAGCTAGTGGCGCATTAGTTATATAAGCGATGGTAAACATTTCTCACAATGCCAATGTCTATGGGCATTGGTGACCACTTACCATCAGGTGGCAAATTTGCTCGTCCAATACAAGCAAAGAAAACAATATAAATAAATGTTAATTTTATCGTAAAGCTGGTTTATATTTATCAATTTAACAAATAATAGTAATAACAACAACAACAATGGTGACCACATACCATCAGTTGGCCCATTAGTCCGTCTGCCTTAACCCCGGGACACGAGATTAAGGCGGAGAGATCAAAATTTAAATTACTTAAAAATATACGACATGATTATAATTATGCTGTTAATACGGTTTATATGTTGTTTAAGAAATATTAATGTAATCCAGGTGAAATTATAATATTTTCCTTATATTTATAAATCATTTAATAAAACAAGAAACAGTATTCTTTTTTGGAATTTAATAAAATTTATATTTCATTGTAAAAATGTTAAGAAGCCGAGCTTCCACTTGATATTTCAAATTTATGTTCTGGTAACATCAACGCCTATTTTCCTCTTAAATTCTTGTAACATACATGTATTCGTAAGGAAAGCCTTCTAAATCTAACCATATTTATGACGCGCACGTGTTTCCAACGTGGCGATGTGCGGATATGTCGAGGATTGTCCTTAATTTATCTTTATAAGTATATTTTTGTCTTATTAAACTTCATTTGTTTTCCTTTTTTATTTAATACCGTAGTAAAATAAAATTCATACTTGTCTTTTTTAATATATTTTTATAATTATAACAGCTTTAAAAAATATATAAGTAACGACTTGAATTAACTGTAACATTTTAAAAAATATAGGTAGATAAGATTGATAGTTACCAACCTTTGGATAACGCCAATACGCGTTTCCGGTACTTCAGACGGAATATGTGATTTTCTTAGAGCTTATTCCGCTTAGGAACCGTGTAGGTGTGTGTATGTCTGTACATTTATATTATTTGTTTTTATTATATGGTTATATTTTTTAATATCCATATTTTATAAATTATTACAGCGGCGCCGTCCATGTAGCACAATCGGTGTCCGCCGCACTGAATGATCCTCGTGTCTTAAGAAAAAGTGGCAGTTTTTTTACTAATTCTAATGACTAATAATTTATGAAACAATTTCCTTTAATTAAAACCTTTTTTCATAAAATCTCATAAACCCTTGTTCGTTGGAATAAAAATTGTTCTGAGAAATGCGATGTTTTAAATGGCACCTTATAAAATATCGCATTTCTCAGAGCAATTTTTATGCTAAACGGCGAAAACTAAATTAATTTAAAACTAGTTCTGAACTGACGTTTTCTATTACAATTTTGGAAGGCATTAAATTAGCAGCATTCGTACGAAAGTTGAACTATGTTCTCAATAAGCTCTTGCCAATTCAGAAATGAAACTGCGCACGTTGGACGACCGCCAGCGTTTTACGTTCACTTTACCAAAGAAATAAACATATATACTCACAGGGATTGTCTATAATAGAGTTATGTAATTAGTATGATAAAATCAAACTTAACAACTTTACTTAAACAAAAAAAACTATAAAAATTAAAATTGGAGCAAGTCATTATAGTCACCGTATATTGAGGAGCTTTAAACTAGCTTTAAAATTTGAACATAAATTAATAAATGTTACACTTGCGATCTTAATGAACGGAGCCTTCTTGTCTTATTACTAATCTTTATACTATTTTCAATATAAGCGTTCTGAGCATTCTGAGTGTTACATTTAACTTTAATTCACAAAATAATATTTAAATTTTAGGTAACATAAACGATCAAAGAAATGTATTTTATTAAGGATATTATAAAAATTTTACCATAAAAAGACACCACGGGCTTTCGAGTTAAGTTTACCTGTCTTAAATAACATCTAATAAGAAGTAGAATATCATGAAATAAATTCAATATTAAGAAATTGAAATATTTTTATTGTGAAGTTATTGTCATTTATCAACACATTTCTAACATTATTATTAAATAGTAGATCATAAAACAATCAACAAATTAAATCATAAGAAATCGAACGAAATAAAAATCCAGACACATAAAACATTATGCCATTCTTACTACCCACTTTCTGTTATCATTTCACACAGTTGCTTTGAGGTTGTATTACTGGCTGGCAACTTGCCAGTCATGTTGTACTGACTAACGATTGTGTTGCAGCCATATCTCGCAACTGCAGTGAATTACACTGGCAGTGATTTACCTCTAATAATGAATCAGTGGAAGTAATAATGTCTACTGTGATGTATACGTCATTACATTTGATATTCCAACTCCATTTAGTTTACGTACCAATTTTGAATGTTATTATATATGTATATGAATGTATGTGTTCGATTATACATTGGATGTTCAAATAAAGCTTGAACCTCTTACTACCACTGTAATATCTCCTATATATTGCCCCGGTGTGTCCATTATACATACCTAAACAGAGTACGCGCGCAACGGTTTGTGAGTTACAGGATTGATTTAATTAAGTGAAGTGGAACCCATTCCTTAAATAGACTTGAAGCTAGTGTGAGGAGAAGAATGGAATATTTTAAAAGGATGGGATTCATAGTTCGCGTAAATATATAAAAATAAAAACTTTTGACGTATCCTTAGAAATACCTTTTTTATCGTACAGTATTTTTTTTTAAAATGTATCTGTCAGTTTTCACTGTGTATGTGTGTGTATGTAGACCACGGTCTTGGATACAGGTCTATCAACGGAGCCCAATTTCAGTGGTGAGAGATTGGTGCGATTGTGTTACAACTTTTACAAAGCCCGCTGTACGTCGTTGCTATCGAAGGCGGTTGAGTGTTGAGTTAAGTTGTGATATTTAATCATTGTTATATCGTTTTGTGGGTTTATAGTTATTTTTGTTTTATTATTTAACTGTTTTGTTTGGATTTGAAAAAGTGTTCGGGATAACTATTAGGCGAATTGTCATGCCTGTGGCGGCCGTAAATTGAACTGAGCAGCATCAAAAAGCCGACGTACACTACTGTTTTTGATAGACCTATCTATACGACCGTGAGGTAGACTTGAGATGAACGAAAGAATATTTTATGTACAAATAGCATCACATTTGGAGTTGTTGTTATAAGAACAAGTATTAGATACTTTGAAGATTTAAAAAAAAGTAAAAGTTTTATGGAATTAATTTTTGGATTTTGTGAGACAAAAAAAAAAACAATTTAGTATTTAGCATAATTCTCTTTAATCAATTACTCAAGACAAATATGAATAACATTCATGGTTATTGTACATTTTATAAATAAAAATATTAGTGGATACAATTTATAACCATTTAAAATACATTGAGATCAAAATAAATATAAAGCATATCTAACCATCAGATAATTAAGAATAAACATTATTTAAACATAGACATAAATGTTTAATCTACTTTTAATTTTATTTACACTTTAGGCCAGCTAAATTTATAAACAATTTATATTCTAATCTAATTATTTTTTAAATTCAAATTACGCTATCACTTAAATATTCAGCGATACAAAACTTTTACCGCCCGTTATTGAATTGTTACATTAATATTTTGCACAAGTCATGTTTCGTCTCTATATATTGTATACAATATGGTCTTAGTAAGAAATGGACAAAACATTTACAAATTTCTTAATTATTAGATGGTGAGTGAAAAATTTTACAATGATGGATTTCAATGCTAATATAAATCACTTGACTTGAACATAATATTTAATGGATCTACTTATTTATTCACATATTTTCTAAATATATATAATATAAATAAATGTACTTCTTTAACAATATTTGTTTTAATGACACCTAAATAGTTTTCAAAGAACGTGACCATATAAGTTCCAGTTGATTACATTTTACGTGTTCAACATCACTAACGAAAATCAATCAATTGATGTGGCAACTGGGATATTCGAAGTCAAAGAATAAGATAATAGTTTACACATAAAAAAGGTCGTATATGTTTTTTTTTTCTTAAAAATACCACACATCGGAAAATAGGACACTTGAAGTAATTGGTTGAATGATTTAATTTCTTTGGCAACGTCGTATTACCGGTCAGTAAGAAAAGCTTATTCACAACATATAATTATGCCAGCAATTTTCATAGGTATTAAAATCTGCATTCACCACCTTATCTACAATACAATTAATTTAGTACATTTCTCGTACAATTATTATTCGTAATATTATATACAGTTTCAAAGCCTTTTATTTTCTTTTGCATGTCGTTAATTCAAATTTATGGAAAACAATGATAGTAATAATATTTTAATAAACAACATATTAAATTCTATATAATTTACGAAGCATATTAACAAAATTTCATACAAAATATTATAAGAAGATCGAGTTTCATTTTCTTCTTAACATTAAAACAAATAATTAAATCTTCAATAAAGCGAACCAAGATAATAAAGAACAAGACACTGATTATTATTTATTAACATGTCAAAACAGCTAAACATATAATTGTATTTTCCTGATTCATATTTGTTTACCTGTTTACGTGTCCTGCAGTGTAACGAAGGGAGCGATGCCTGTCACTTGACTCGAGCACTGCTTGTGGGCTTGACCGGCTTTTGGTACAAGAACCATTTGTTCTAAGTCACCCTGTCAGAAAAAAAGGCAGTATTAAATGTCAAATTAATTATTTAATTATTTTGAAAAATCAAACGATAACTGGAATTATCCTTGGATACAAATTATTAGATTATGGAAGCGCGTGACTTTGATAGAACGACATTTGTTTTACAACATAATAAATAACTATTTATTCCATGTTATGATTAAAACCTACATTGTTTTGGATGTTTTTTTAAAGTTTTAAATATAAATGACTAACATTAGAAATATGAACTCGAAAATCAGATGAATTCGAAAATGTTCATACAGTAACAGCCTGTGAATGTCCCACTGCTGGGCAAAGGCCTCTTCTACCCTTTTTGTGGAGAAGGTTTGGAGCTTATTCCACCACGCTGCTCCAATGCGGGTTGATGGAATACACATGTGACAGAATTTCAGTGAAATTTGACACATGCAGGTTTCCTCACGATGTTTACTCTCACCGTTGAGCACGAGATGAATTATAATCACAAATTAAGCACATGAAATTCAGTGGTGCTTGCCCGGGTGTGAACCCACAATCATCGGTTAAGATTCACGCGTTCTTACCACTGAGCCATCTCGGTTTATTCTCGGAAAATGTTCATAAGGTATTTGAATTAATACTGTGGTGCTTAAAAAACGGCATAGTAATAGTAAAAATAAAATAGAAAGAGATGGGTAGGCAAGACGCTGATTCGTTATGTGACATTTTCTGCCATTTCACTCTACTGTAAGCTGCGTAAAAGAACTTCGTTCTAAATATAATTTAACAATTCAGGAGAATTAATTAGAGAAATCTTATTTGTATACTAAGAGAATGTATAAAATATATCGAAATTAACTTTTAAATTTTCTGTCAGCAAATATAATAAATAAGCGATATAAATATCAAAAACAGACCTCCAATTTGATCCGCCCTTTATTGGAATTGTCTAGAAGCCTGAAGCGAAGCGAAATGTAATAAAGAATGTTGTTTGGGAGAATTCATTATTTTATTTTTATACTTTGTCTTATTTCGAATACAAAAGTTCTTATATAACATTGTAATGAAGTTCGGTTTTAAAGTTGTGTCCTATGTCGTTTGAATGCAATCATTTTATGAAATTGGGATGAAATTGGTTGCTCATTATCTTAATAGACTAAATTTTCACCCACTTAGAAGATTGCTAACTACGGTTTTGACATAATGGCAAAACGTCTCAACGTCGTGCGCTTCGAATCCAATAGAATTAGACTCGCTAAAGACAAGTTAGTTGCTTATAACTCTAACATTCACCAAGTTGAGATATTTCTGTTTTACTTTGTTAATTTAGTACGTTTTTATACCGGATAAATTGTTAGTAATAAATCAAACCTACACTGGTTGGATTTATTAATAACATATTGAAGCAAATTAAAGATAAAATCACGACATAATCTTGAATACAATGTGAGATGTTTGTAAGTTCTTAAATAAATTTTATTTATTTTTTGGAATAACCGTATTTAATTCAGGTGTAACTATCACTTATTCGAGATAAATGGCTAAAGCGTCGAATGCAATAGTGAGAAAAAAAACATCTTTAATTTATAAGTACGATGAAACTTAAACTTCAATTGCAATCGTCATGCACATGTAATTACCTTATGTACATTATTCGTAAGATGGTTTTCCTGGTTTCATTAAATAAGCTAAGGTAAGGTCCTCCAGACCGATTTCGGTCACGGCGGCCAGTCTCAAGAGAGATTAGCCAACTGCGCAGGAGATGTTATAGTGCACAAGTGTGTGCGCAAAAACAGGTGCACTCACTATTTCCTAGCTCTCATAATCCGATAGGACGGTAATCCGACACGACCGGAAAGAGTTCAGGCGCAGGACCAACGGCTTTACGTGCTTTCCGAGGCACGGGAGTGTACACACTTCCAACTTCCAGACTCCGGGCTGCTACTGAGAATTTTCTGACAGAAAAACCCAATAACAATTGATTGGCCCGACCTGGGAATTGAACCCAGGACCACCGGGTCTGTGGCCTTATATCTAGCCACTAGACCAACGAGGCAGTCAATAAAGTTGTGTTTTTCATTAAATAACTTAAGTATTGAATACACAGTACACTACATCTTATTTTTGCTCTCTACGTTTTAAATATGACGATGTTATTGCACGTCTGATGTTTTCATAATACAAAAATAAATATTTAAATTTAACAAAATTTGTAATTTCATATATGAAAATTAAAATAAACAGATTTATTAAATTTAATTAGCACTTTTGTCAATTTTATTTAAATGTATACTTATTTATTAATTATTTAATCTTTATCTTTGTTTACTTTAATGGAAAATAGTGCTTAGAGATACTATTGTCTTTTATTAATATAAAAGTTATATAGAAACGAAATAACATATTAACAAATATCGTTCCTCAAATGGCCTTTGCAAACACTAAACATTAAAGATAAATTAACAAAATGAATATAAAAAATACAATCTTACGAGGCAGATAGTTTAGTTTAGAGAAACATTGATGTATTAAAACATTACGAGTAGGTACTGTATAAATATTTGTCGTGTCCATTTTATGGTCCGTTAGTTTTTCTATTGAACAAATTCGGACGACATCCTACGAGTACTTTGGAAAGGAAAATACATTTTTTAATACATTTTAGGGAATTTTTGTTTCACAGATAAAAAAAAATATGTTTACGCTATGTTTCACACAGAGTGAAGGAACACTGGTTCTAATTGAGTGATGTGATATTGTCACAATTTCGATTCCCGGTCTTGATAAATATTTCAGTATATATTACGGGTTGTATGTTGTGGCGTTAGTAATTGTGTCGTCTTACGAATAATTAAACCGGGATCCCTGGTACGACACGACGATTGAGTGTTAAAAATAGATTACATCTATTGAATAAAAAAACAGAAAAATACGGACCATTTTGAATCTTTATAATTGCTGTGTAGAAATACAACTCTGTTAATTTTATTAAATGTACAGACTAAATATATACTTACTGAAAAAAGATAGCCGATAATGAGATCAGCGTCCGTCGGTGTGTCTAAAGCGTCTTTTTCAAGAACGTCGGTTCTCAGCCAGCGACAATCAACGTAGACTCGAACCGTGTTGTCATCGTGAACGCTAATTGGATGAAATAATACTGAAGTTTTATAAGAAAAATTGCTATCTTTGTATTATGTTATGTGATATGAGATTTGTTCTCTTTTATAATTACCTAATTAGACTCAATACAGTATTTCGACCTCCAGGGATGTAATCGTAGGTTCAATCCTGACCTCTAATTCTCCAGGCATATAATATAATCTTCATATATATATTCTTAATAACGCCTAATTAGAGATCTTTATCTTTTTGATAACACGCTTCCTAACCAATATCTGCAACGACAGCCATTCTCAAGAGAGATTACCCATCGGTGCAAATACTTAATATGTGCACTAGAATAGAGTCTATGCAAAGACAACGGCATCCCATATTCCTTCTGATAAAAAAAATTGGATGAAAAACCTAGTTTCATTTCTTAAAAGCTTAGGCACGTCGCAATCTTAAACCGTAAAAATAAATAGTAAAATTCAGTGGTACTAAAAATTTCAAGAAGAAAAGTTCTTGTTATGTATACACGATATAACATTTTCCATTCTATTAAACGTTAAAGTCGCTTCATTCTCATACCGTTTCAAAATACTCTTTTATATAATACAATATCACTGTAAGAAAAAAGCTTAATTTTACCTAATGGCAATATGATGCCATCTGAAGTCGTACAAGGGTACGGCTAGGTAAATAGATCTTGAAGATCCCCCACCCGCGTGTACGAGTCGGGCAGCTCCTCTACCGGCTAGCTCGAGTGACAGGAATGAACCTGTTCGACGACGAGAACGGAGCGAGAATAGAGTACCTTGCCCATAACCTCCACTCTGAAACAAATTTATATTTTATTTTGGTTGAGAAAACGACAGAGATATACTACAGAGTGTTTTTATTTAAATCAGTTTTCAAATGATCTCACATTTTGAACTAATGATAAATTGCTACTTCCTTAGTTGTTATATATATTTAAGTTTTTGTTCTTGTTATAAGTCTTCTTATAATTCATGGGTAAGCTCCAAACAGTAAGTTTCAAAGATTCTCCTCTAAAAGAGGAGAAGATGCCTTAGCCCAATAAGGGGACATTCACAGGCTGTAAATGTACTGCACTGTACTATATAAGTCATGAAGCTAAAGACAACAATAACACTAACTACATTTTATTAAAATTTACATATTTTATACAAAAATTTACAAACAAACCTGGGTACTAAAATTACCTTTAAATATGTATAATAATTAATAGCCGAGATGGCCCAGTGGTAAGAACGCGTGAATCTTAACCGATGATCGTGGGTTCAAACCCGGGCAAGCACCACTGAATTTCATGTGCTTAATTTGTGATTATAATTCATCTCGTGCTTGACGGTGAAGGAAAACATCGTGAGGAAACCTGCATGTGTCAAATTTCACTGAAATTCTGTCACATGTGTATTCCACCAATCCGCATTGGAGCAGCGTAGTGGAATAAGCTCCAAAACCTTCTTCTCAAAAGAGGAGAAGAGGCCTTAGCCCAGCAGTGGGACATTCACAGGCTGTTACTTTACTTTACTTTTTTTATGTATAATAATGATAGCTTGATGGAAAATTTCATTTCATACATTATTATTTTTAAAAAAACTGCTATCGTACTGCTTCGTATTTTATATTTTACATAATTCAAAGCAAGGTAACTGTCTAGCTCGTGATTAACGCTAAAAATCATCGTGCAAAATACTATCACTTTTAAAGAAAATCTTTGAAGGTTTGATAGCGACGAATTATCATTAAAATCACAGAATCATTAATCACAAAGGTGCGAGGCTATATTTTGTCATAACATCATTATATTTTTTAGCTTTATCACTTTGTACTTGGCATATAAAATTTCTTTATAGAGGAAAATTCTTTTTTGCGTCGGTAATAACTGCTATAGCCGTAAATTATGTCACGCTCCGGAAAAATTTTATGCTTACAAAAAAAAAAAATCTATTTTGTAATTCGTTTCTCATTCATTTTAATTAAAGCTGTGTAAGTTAAAATAAGTTTGCTGCTATGACCGAATATTTTATAAACGTAGTGGTGGTCTTTAAATTTAATTTAGTTACTCAATATTTTACGGGATACTATTAAGAAATGTTAATGAAAGTGAAAAGATTACGTACATCGCGCATAGCAAATGAAATAAATAGATTACCGATATTTTTCATTGATATAGATTTAGATGTTTTTTTAAAAATAAACAATTTTAATTTGAATTTTAAAATGAGATACACAAAATTTAATTTAATTGCACATAACGTTGCGTTAAATTCCCAATTCTTAATATGTACTAATAAATAAGGAGACTGTTATTGTAATGAAAAAAAAACCAACAAATGTACATAGCACTTTAAATTTAGTATATTGAAGTGATAAGTGGGAATTTCATGTTCTTGGTTATAAATAAAACAAAAGCCTCGGTCGTTGCCTTAAGAATACTCAAGACATAGTAAATATTAAATTATATTTTAGTCTTCAATATGTTGACATTAATTTGATTTATTTCACAAAATTGGATACTCGTTATGACTTTGGGATTAAAACTTATATAAAACATTAAAATAAGACTTCCTATAGTATTACTACTTTTTCTCCGCGGCTTCAACGGCGTTGAAAGGGAGGAGCAGATCTTTATGTACTCTTTATCCCTTATCTTTATATATATTTATTATATATAAATTTTTGATATACATTGTCAGCGGTACAGAAAAGGTTACCCCTGACAATTTGTATCCAAAATTTTTAAGATGAAAGGTTTCATAATTAATACGTGAAAACCTAAAAAATAAACAAATTAATTTTCGCCTTTATGAAATTTACACAAAAAAATCATTATAACTGAAGATTCAAACAGCTTTTAACAATCAAAGTTCTATAAGAACGTTAATCGAGAGGCAACTAAGAAAAGCTGTGAAATTAAAACAAGTATTCAACTTCTCACCCTTACTCACCTCTGGCCTTAACCTCAAAGAAATGAAAAGCGTGAATTCTCTTGGAAACGTCTTCCCTGAGGCGAATAGTTCTGATGACGCAATCCAGATGTATGAGTTTGGTCTTAAGCTGAAAGCATGAGGCCGGTCTGGCACTGGACCCCAGCGCGCCTGCGCAGGGTGGAAGTTACGTCTTGCGCCCGGTGCAAGAGGATTTATAGTACCTGCATAATTAATTAATATTGACTCTACATAGTTTGGTGCTAACGTGGAAAATTTAGGAGTTCAATAAATTAAACTGTAATGAAATGGAATGTATGAATTAGGTTCTTGGGAACTTTTAGTAGTTAAGCAAGACCTCTGCGTTTCGTTAGATTTGATTTGAAGAAACAACAGGCGTCAAATATTGCTTATATAACTAACAAATTCATTTTAATATTAATTAATTATTACCTATTTATTTATTTTTTATTTGATCTCTTAGAAAAGTGTTGTATTGTAAGTTGTAAAATTGCAGTAGATCACATTATGTTTTTTTTCTTAGAAATTTATTTATTTATACTTTATTGTACACCACAACGGATTTTTTTTACAAAAACTTAGACAGCCTAAATAATAGTAGCATACAATTTTGGCGACCTTATCGCTACATAGCGATCTCTTCCAGGCAACCAACGGTACAAGGAATAGCCCATCGGATATGAGGTAGGTGGTGCAGTAATAACAAACTAAAATATAATAATAATCTATACCGAAAACAAACTAATAAATACATGTCAATATAAATATAAAATACACATATAATATATCTATATATAAATTATACTATCAATACATACTAAAATAATAAGTATATAATATAAATATATACAATAAATATGATACTTAAAATGATAAGTCCTCAAACAATACGAGAAAAGAAAGAAAACTAATCGAAAAAAAGAATAAAAATAAAAGAATAAAAAAAAAAATTGTATCGTAACTTTGCACTGGCAAGCTACAGATTGACATAGAAAAATACAATATATCAATGAAGATTTAAACAAATTTTATCATCATGAATGAATATATTGTTGATTTAGTATCTTATACCTCATTTAGTAAACAAAAATAAGTTTTAAATGATCATTATATAAATAACATTAGACACAAGAATTTGAACAAACTTTTCAATTAATAAAGCAAACTGACCCTCGCAGTCGAAGGAGTTACAAGATCTCCCTTGCTCGCCGTAGCCCTCACAAGATGGTTTAGAGCAGTACCTCCTTCGTATCTGTCTCCCTCCCCCACAGGTTTTACTGCAAGCCCCCCATTCTCCCCATCCTGCCCAGCCTGCAACAATACAATCATAACAATAATCGTAAAACACGTCCTTCTATGTAATAGGCCCCACTCCATTTCGTAATTAAGTCATATCATAGCTAAGGTTTATCATGACAATGAACGTAATATATGTATATGTTTGTTTATATTGATTGCGAGTTTGTGTATTTACATATAACTTATAATAAATTTTTTTATTTTAATTTACTAAACTAAATAAAATATATTTAGCCTCTTCCTACATTAGTATAATAATTTACATAATAATTATCGAGGGTGACTGGACGTAATCACTTATAGGTATCATTGGTATATGAAAGGTACATGAATATTATATTTATTAATATATAATAATATAATATATTTATTAATATGTATATTAATAAATATAAAAAATATTAATGTATAACTGCTTAGTAAAATAATAAAAATAAATGTAACAGTTTGTTTAAAGAATAACATGTTAAACAAACTATATACTTGTAGAATAGAAATTCTGCTGCAGCAATTCATCAAACCAAAAGATAACTTAAAGATTGGATAAGCGTTTCAGTTTGTGGTTTCTAGCAAACAGCTTAGCATTTTTACACAAAATTGTGAAAACTTTATCCTTAAAAATATAATGCGATGTTTTCCTATACTCGAACAAGATAAATATGTTATGTTTAAATATTCATTGTTTATACAGTTAGTTTTATTAATATTTGTCATTGTTATGTCTATCACTGACGAAAAATAAATAACACAATTAACAGTGATTTAATGCTCATATTAGCTTTGTTAAAAATAATATATAATAAGCATAACGTGCGCACTTAATTTCTTATGATGACAGCAGACTTTGTTCTATGTAACTAGACGCCTAGTCTTCATTTAATGTTACTATTACAAACTGTATTTATTTGAAAATATTAACACAATTTTTAGAAATTCACATTTTTATTTGAAGTTCTGTTACAAACTTTTATTCGCTTTTCAACAGAAAATAGTTCAGATATTGATAGATGAGCTCGCTTTGGGATGTTGCGAAGGTTTAAGTTAAACTTACGTTTTGCGGGAAAAAAATACATGTTTAGTATTTTTTGTACATTTCAAGCAAATTTTCATTCATTGGCGAGCCGTTTGGCGTGGTTGGTAGATACCTGCCTTTCACGCCGCCAGTCGTGGGTTCGATTCTCACCCAGGACAGACATTTGTGTGCATGAACATGACTGTTTGTTCTGAGTCTGGGTGTAATTATCTAAATAAGTATGTATTTACAAAAGAAAATTAGTATATGTACTATATCAGTTGTTTGGTTTTCATAGTACAAGCTCTGCTTAGTTTGGGATCAGATGGCAATGTGTGAATAATGTCCCAGGATATTATTATTATTATGATCATTCATCATTCGCTTGCCCTTATCGTACTAATTTCAAGCCGGTGCAGTGAGAACTGAATTATTCGATTTGATTAAATACTTAAACCAAAATACATACCAACAGCATTCCATATAGCTATATCAACACCCAGGCTCCAAGGAACTGCTGCAGCAGTTGCTTCTAACCATGGGCCGTCTGGAGGCGTAGTTTCTAGGTCAACTGCCGGATCACTAACCCTTGCGAAAACCACCAATTCACTCTGCGGTGCCATGCTCCAATTGAAGCAATTCTCGAGTTGAGAACCTATTTTCAGATTCACCTGTCTGAGAAGTAGAATACCATTAACTGGGCATAACTTAAACAAGATAATAAGTTTCATAATATATTATTATATTATTTACGTTTAGATAAAAACTAATGAAGTGGTGTAGAAACCTTGTGCAAAATCTTGTTTTCATATAGAAATTGTTCAATCTTCTATTTGAGGACCAAATATTATATAGTGAGGACTATCGGTTTCGATTTATCTCAGTATGCATGAAATCGCTGTGACTAATAGCTATTCTGACCGTGCTCACTGACCACATCGTGTGCAATTTTTCAAATAGAAATGTTTTATTCGAAATAAAACACATTTTTATTTATGAAAGAGAAATAGTAGCTCATGAAAATATTACTTTTCTTTAATTTTAACATAACATAACTAGTTCATTAAAATCGGTGGTCACGTTTTGAAATAAGATTAGATTATTAATTAAGAAAAAATAATAAAAGTCGTTTATACTTATTGTTTTGTGTCAGAAATAAATTACATTTACCAGCAATTCCAACAGTTAAATAAATTATGGTATATAATTTGTTTAGATATTGTAGAGTTTACATGTGAATGCCATTAAAAATACTCATGTTTCAGTAGAAGTCTGTTTGACGACGATCTCTTACTTTTTACACAGAACGAGAATTAAATAGAAATTTTCCTATTAAATCTTTCCTCGCTAACGAGGCTTTTACATTAGCCCCTGAAGGAGCAAATTGAATTTACAAAAGTAAATGTTAAGGGCATTCACACGTGCGCCGTGAGTGCCATCATTCCAATCACGGAACACTTTTGCTGGGAAAATTTAATTATACGGATCGCGATCTTTGCGAACTCCGTCGGTTTAATTGAGTTCCACACTAATCTTTAACTTGCCTCTGCGAAGTTTGTGCGAGGGCTAAGGTGAAGCTTACAGCGTGTCATTGAAACTATATAGAAAATAACATTTTATTGAACCTTAAATTTTATATGATATTAAGCTATGGCTTTGGAATCGTTTTGTTAAATGAATTGTATCTTCTATACAACAAGGAATAAATAACTGCTTTTAAATAACTTCAGCTTATTTCTCGTTATATATTATAATTTGTAGATGATAAAACGGCTAATTGAAGAAAAAACATCGATTTAATGATAAAATTGCTTGTGATATATTCATATTGAATTTAATGCCAGAAAAAAAATATAAAAACTTTTTTAAACGAAGTAAGGTTCATGAGTTTTTCTTTTTTAATTTTGCAATTACGAATTTACCAGGATTAACCTTAATTAAGCTTAACTTAAAATTTTAAAACTCACTAATATATTATACTACTAATATGAATCTACTTAACTGCCCTAAAAAAAACATCATTCATCATAATATTCTTCAAAAAATATAATAAGAGTGACATTGTTAAGAAACATTATACTTAAGCAAAAAAAAAAAATCAGAGTATATTCAACACGCTATTCGCTCGTAGCTTTTACTCCATTTAAAAACTTATGCGTGTTTCCAACACTCTTCTTTAAGAAGTTTTGTACTTTAAGCACTACTGAAGCAGTTATTGCCTTTGTTCTTCCAAAACTATTTTCTACCTAAAAACACTTTAGCCAAAAAGAAGAAACAGATATCAAAGTTGAAATTCAAGCTTAAGATGTTCTTAAGTTCTTCTACTTTTTCGATCAACTGAATCCAAACACCGTTCTAATTTATATAAAGACATTATATTAATTGAAATAATTTCGATTTGATTAATAATATGTAATAATATTCAATTAAATAAACTAATTCAGTGGAACTTATGTTATTTATCGATGTACATATAAATATTATATATTCACAGTATTTCTCCTTGCAAGTTGTTAAATGAGGTTGTATTTGATATTCATTCACTCATAGATTTTTGTTTAAATTTTGTATGATCGTGTTTGTCCACCTCTTGTTTATTTATCTAAAGTATTTTATCCTTCTTGGCTGTGTTGGAAGAAATCTCTTCCAAGAAAAAGCTTGTCTTTAACAATTGTTAGTTATCTTTCGAAAATTCAGTTATACCCCTAGTGTAAGTATTCGTAAAAAAAAATTAAATCTTCCACATCTTTCAGAAAAGTAACAATTTTACTATTAAAATACGTTCTCGATGAGTTCACTTATGGCTGCAAATATTAAATATTAATCTTATAAATATTTTTCGATAAACATGAACATACCACACATACATACCTTATATTTCTTACTAGAACTTACCAAAGAAATATCGAAAAAAATCTGGACTCGTGTATTACATTTATAGACTACTAGCGATTAACCCGCGGCTTCATTCGCGTGATAATTAAGAATTGCTAAATATCAATTTTCATAGCTCAAAAATAAAGTATTTATTATACAAATTTTACCTCATTTATCAATACCTTATGGTTTAAATTTTCATAAATCCTCCTTTTACACTGTAGGTGCGCTAACATACCCGATGTAAATTATCAGAGTTTTAATTGTAACTACAGTAGTTTGGGCTGTGCCTTAATATATCAGTCAGTCCGTCATTTATTCTTTTATACATACACATTAAGACAATTTTTTTTCTATTGGTTTAACTAAATACCTGTCTGTCGTATTGTATGGGGAGCCAGAGTATTGACTGACGGATGCTAGTTCAACTCCTCCTCTATATATTGACACGAGTGCCAAGTCTAGCGTTTTAATCTGAAACAAAATAAAATTATTTTTATTATAAAAAGTCGTGAATATTTAAACCGTACACAGTTTTTTCTTGATAGTAATTTATGGAATTGTGAATCACAATGACATTATCTCAAGTCGTAAGCTTCGTAAAGGTTAAAATATATCTTAATGTAACAATCATTAACAAACAAAATTAAATGGAACGAATTAATTGACCTATTACCGCAAAGTATTATATATGTAAGCCTACATATTTACGAAAGAACATATTAATAAAACAGCATTGCAGTTATGCACTACACAGAAAGAAAACGAAAGACGAAAATTCGCCGGAATACCCACTAAAAAACCAGCGGTATCTTCTTCGTCTGGTTGGGGGGCGCCACGGGATCGCTTGCGCATACTATCTAGACGCCCCGATGGTCGGCTCGCCTCTGCGGGTCTCCATTTCTAGGGTTTTTGCCGGATACGGGGAACCCACCTAGTCCAAGCGGCGCTTATTACGACGGGGGGAGGAAGGTGCGCATAGCGCCGATGCCTTCTTCCCGGTCTTCTTTGGCGGATTGAATCAGCGGAGGCACTTTCCTCACGCTGCTGCACCGCGGTCTCCTTCTCCAACATGATATTCTCGCAGAAGGAGACCATTTCCAACCAGCATCTCTCGCTGTCAAGCATAGCGTTAATCACACTCGGCAGAGCTCTCTGCGGCTCTGAGGCCCCCA
Source organism: Nymphalis polychloros (assembly GCA_905220585.2). Lineage (NCBI taxonomy): Eukaryota > Metazoa > Arthropoda > Insecta > Lepidoptera > Nymphalidae > Nymphalis > Nymphalis polychloros. The sequence continues at coordinate 7,593,292 of HG992253.1, forward strand.
CGCAGTACACTCCGTTAGGGTATGGTGCGCTGTGTCCAGTGGTGCACTACACTCGCGGCAGGAGGGCGATACCTCCCACCTCGCTGTCTTATGCAGGTACTTACCGAAACAGCCATGTCCGGTAAGCACCTGCGTCAGCCTATACGTGAGTGTGCCGCCATTTCTTGCTACCCAGCGATTCAAGTGGGGCGGATCGCCTCCACTGTCGCCAGGCCTGCTGATGTTGACCTCAGGTCCTCCTCCCATCTACAAATCAGCACTCGTTGGGCTAGAGCCCTGATTCCCTCCACCTCCGTGGATCCTGGATGGTAGTTGCTCGCCCTGACTTCTACCCGAAATCAGTACAATTCTGCGAGCACCTCTACCTGGAGCTCCCAGGGCGGATCGTCTGCGAGAAGTGTAGCCGCCGTCCACGACACCGTACGGTATCCACGTATCGCTCTCACCACTATGACCCTCTGTGGTCTCCGCAGAAGGGCCTTGTTCTTAGCGGCGAGAGCGTCCTTCCATTACTTCGAGAACTGCCCGCAGCGCAGACACTGATCGAACAGATCCCAAAGCTTCCCACCGAGGTATTCCATGGCGTCGCGCAGAACACGCCACACGAAGCGAGGGGCAATCTACGGAGGGGCAAACTCGTCTGGGTGGGGAAACAGTTCCCCGACTAGGCGCAGGGGGAGCTCCGGCGGCAGCATCTCCATCATAGGGGCGGTTCGGGTGCAGAATTTTCCGCAAACACCTTTATGCGGTCGCCCCCATGGGTCTCGGTTGAGGCCCGCTAGTAGTTCCTCCCTCGCCTTTTCCTTGGCCCGACTTATAGCCAGCTGCAGGTCCTTTTTTAGCTGGCGGTAAGCGTCGAGGCCGTTACGCCTTCGACAGCGGACGTAAGCCCTCCGCGCCCGGTTGCATGTCGCCCGAAGATCGGCTATTTCGGGCGACCACCAGTATACATACCGGCGCGGAACTCTGCACCAGGTTCTCGACATGGCCGCATCGCAGACCTCTTTGAGGGCACTGCGCATGCGGCACGCCAGCTCTTCCACACTGGCACCCTCCGTCCATCCTGAACGGAACGGAACCCCAAAGTTGCACGATGGCGGCCTCCTTGACCAGTTCGTGGTCTAACTGGCCAAGAGACCACCTCGGCATCGTGGTCGGCACCCTCTGGGGTTCCGCCGGCCTGCGAGAAATGAAGATCTGGAATTGGAATTTAGTCAAAGCCCTAGAATACTTACATCAACGTGCAATTTTTTTAGAACCTTTCTATACTTTTATTATAGATTAACTCTATGAAATAACCAAAAGAATGAGGCCGAGCAATTTCTAAAAAAAAATAACACCTTTATTGAACAAATATCAGATTAAAATATACTTGTATCTATTAATATGGTCTTAAAATAGAAACACTCCGCTCGATCTTGCGTGTCACAAAAGGCGACTGAAGAGTATATCTGAGGAGACCACTCTATAATATGAGCAGAACACCCAGCACTTGTAGTCTCCTCAAACAATAGCATTCTCAAAAAGGGTTGGTATCAGGCTGGTCAGTTGTAAAAGGTTGTATGACTAATGTGAAATACAGGAGGGAACCGACTTCGTCAATCTATTATAACAATTTTAGTATATTTTGAAACAATTAAAAATAAGGACGAGTAATTTCTAACAAAATATGTGTTCATTTTGGATAAATAAAGAAACGTTCGCTGGAAAAATTTAAAGTAAAATATTAAATAAACCTCGAACCCGTATTTTGAGTGCTCGGCTTACTTTTAATTATAAAATTATGGAAATGAATATGAATAAGTCATTTTTAGTTTCCCGAGTTTAGTAACCGGATGTTACATTCAAAGAAATCAGTTATTTTTAGTAAAAATAATTATAATCATGTATTTCCTATCTAGTGGCAAAATAAGCATGTCCGAAGCGTCGTAAAATATAAAGGACTTTATATAAAACAGATATAAAGAAGAAAAAATATTATTATTAATTATCAGTTTAAATTTAATAAATAATAATTTAATCAAAAATTAAAGAATTAAAATAAAATAAGCAACATAATTAATTGAGATTCAAAATATACTTGGGAGGTGACGAGCATTTCGGTATTATAATTTGCTCATCTTTCATATCAATAACGATGTTCAAATTAATACGAATAAATTTATTTCAGTTAATAAAATTTTTATTTGACTGCATTTTTAAGCTGTAACGATTCATATTTGTGAAAATAGAAAAGCATGTTATACTATTAGGTCCTTACATATGAAATTCTCATTATTCTGATGAAAAATTTCGCTTTGCTGTCGAGCGTAGGAAATATCATTAGAGTTATTAGTAATTGTATTAAACATATGTCAAGACCCCTGACTTGCTACTGCTGAGTAGCTAGTTTTTATAAAGTTCGTAAGTTAGAACAAATATCACAGCTGCGTAAATGATTTCGAGTCACGTCGACCCACAGTATATTACGCCTACAACTTTTTTATTGTTACAAGCGAGAAATAGTTTTCCACAGCCGTGTTCGTGTAATGGAGAGACGCGGAAAAAATATAAACGCTTCTCCAACTTCAACGATTACGAAACAATAAGTTATAGGAAAATTGACCTTATTCCAAACTGTTTAGTTCTACAGTATCTCAATCATAAGGTGTAACTTACGACTTTATATTGTGGAGCTGATTTATTTGAAGTTCTTGGGACCGTTAAATATTTAATATATTTTTATACATCCATCAATTCGTAGATCTTCTTATATACCTTTAAAGTAAATATTACCTATATTATTTACTACTAGGGCTAGTAATAATAAATTCATGAAAATCTTGTTTTTAAATCTATTCAATAAATTATATTCTAATTTTAGATTTTTTCTTAATATTGTACGTATTTTATACTATATTTATAAATATAAATTCGCTAAAATAAGTAGCATTAATAATTCGCTGAATCTGGGTAACATTCAGTGAACAAAATATGTAAGGTTTTAACAGTGTTAAAAAAATTCAAAACTACGTACGACGCAAACGTTGATTGAATAGGAGCAAAAACAAGTATTATATTTTTATTAATAAGCTTACTCACTTTGATATTCAATTCTCTTGAAAGACATAATATTATGAATAATGTCAATTAAAGTTTCTTTAAATTTAAAAACTATTATTTAACGTAAATACGTAAATTAGTATTCGTTAAATAGACTAAACGTAGTACAGTTAGAGTTTGTTCAAACAGTGATTCTTAGAGGATTTTTATACCCGTCATAACTTCTAAACGAAAAGTCCAATCCGAATTATTTAAAGTGAAATTTACACGTACATATTCAACCTTAATTATCAAACCATTTAAATTGATAAGGATTAATAACATGATACCAATATCACCACTGTTAGATTCCAACCGTATTTGAACTTAATAATTTAAACAAAATCTATTATTATAGCTTAGCTATAATTGTTAGGTATATACCATCACGGACGTTTTTATGAGCAATCATGAGTAGTATTAACATATTATAGAACAATATTTTATATCTCGTCAATAGTTTTCGCAGCGCACGCAAATTAATGACTTTTATAGGCAACATTTTCATACCATCGTTCCATTTTAGGTAAGGATCTCTAATTTTTTGAAAATATAATATAGCCTTTGTTACTCGGTAAAAATGAAGCTTTATAATGGTGAAAGAGTTTTTAAAATCGGCCGAATACTTTTTGAGTTAAATCATAACAAACAAACAAAAAATCAAATCTTTCCGCTTTATAATATTTAAGAAGTATGGATTATATTTTTGAAGACTTAAACTTAAATTAACGATATTAACAAGATGAGTTGCAGTTAATTCGCCCCAACTATAGACAATAATTCTGTTCATATGAATTCATTCATACGTTCACACGACATAAGTTATAAGCATGGTATTTGTTATTGTTTCTTTTCTATTTCACTTACGCGGAGAATTTTATTCTTTACCAAATAGGACTTGCTAACGTCCGCTAATTGGTGAAGATGTCTTTGTAGTGCACGCATTTTCATATAGTATCTTACAGGAAAGTTTAAATTTAGGATTTATCAATTCCCCGCAATTCTTTTCATAATTGACATACTTGCATTCTCATGTTACGCATAACAAAAACGCGTAATATACGTTTTTATTCTTCTAGTATCGTGGATACTAGAAGTTTCACTTTAAAACTCAGATCACATAATCAAATTATAAGTAATTTTTGGCTAAAATAATCGTCTCTTGCTGTAAAATATAAATTTAAATTTGCTGGTATATAATAAAATAATGAATATGACAAATATTAGTTCATTCATTACCCTATGTAGTATTGAAAACCAAATAAAGAGTAACACCTTCTGCTACGATAATTTGTGTCGTGTGACTCAAACAACATATAGCACAAATACAAACATCCCGATCAGGAACAATAGCGTGTACATGCCTTGTACAAATGTTGGCGGTTGGAACTCAATCGAGTGAATTCATTTAGATATACAGAGACCAGCTTAGCTTATTCTTGTACAATTCCTGTATCTTCGCTAAAGTATAGGTTAACACAAAGCACCTTTTCATTTGACTCATTTTGATATATGTCTTATAGACTAACGAGTCTAGCTATCTATATGGCCACAGTCACAACAGTTCCTTACGCCAAGGAAACGATTAAACGCAAGGACAAGGAGCAGCGGATAGGGGTGAAGGCCCAAGAGAGCGTCATGAAATATTCCGTGATACGACACGGCCGTACCCCCAAGGTGTTGCACGAAAAAATTAATACAAATAATAAATAACAATCAGTAATAAGCCATGAACTCCTTGAAAACTCCTAAGCTCATAAAATAAGTATACACAAAGCAAGTACGTAATACCGTATGCGCCACGACTTTAATCTTTTGCGTTGTTGCAAGTATGTTGTAGGTTATAAAAGTGTTGGACCTAATTTGAAACTGTAAAATCAATTCGGAAATTGACGTATTTAACACCGCCAACCGGGCTAATGGCTGCAACATATATCTCTAGACTCAACCGATTTTGATTGTATAAAGATTAAAAGGAACCTTAAAATACTTCGTCTAATAATTCTGTTATTTCAATTTATAGTTTTGAGACAGTTCCAAGATGATCCTAGACAAACAGACAGATAGACAATAGGAGTTATGAGTGTCCTGATGACGTTTTGATATTGTCATTTTGCGGGCGTACCCTATTGGATCATTAAAAGAAAATCTTGTAGCTTTCTTTGATTGTTTCTTGAGAGGAGATTTTTTTAGTTATTTCCTTGTCCAATTCAATCTAATATGACTACAATCTGTAAGACGTACTTTCACAAGAAATAGACCGTAAAAATTTATCGAGCTAAAATACGACTCTATTTAACAATTTTCATAATATGCTGAGCTTCTTTAGATATAAAAATACTGAGCAGGCTTCGTCCGTTCGAAAAGAAACTTAGGCTTATGCTCGGACAATTATTATTAAGTTTTCGTGGGATTAATATTTATTACTCGTCTCGTGCTCTGCGATGAAGGAAAACAACATGCATGTGTCGAAAGAGTTATGTGAATTTACTGGGAATTAAACAACCCGTATTGCAGCAGCGTGGTAAAAAAATATTTAAAAAAAACTTCTCTAAGAGAAGAGAAAGACTACTCATTGTCTGGTTGTTTCTATAAAAATGTCACATAGAAAATGTTAACACGTCTGTTATAGTTTTAGTATCATTCGCGAAGTGTCCGGACAGTTGATTATTTCACACTACGTTGACAAAATAAATTCTCTTTACTAATAATACTAGTCACAACAATTTACTTCCAAACAAAATATTATAATAAGTATTTTATTTAATATGCAGTTTACGTCTGTTATCAATTTAAGAGTAATTATAGTGAATAAGTTCCATATTTAAAATAACTTATTTATCTAAGCTATAAACTTACATTTAAAATTTTATGACGTCCGCGTATATTGCAAGCTAATCAGTTATGAATACAATTAGTTAATATACAGCTAATGAGTTAATAATACATGAATGAAACTTCAAAGGCCTATATATGTTTCAGATTAAGATGGTGTCATTAGTAGGATTACACATCTTTTCATGACTGCAAGTTAAATACGTGAATGGCATAATCGATCAGATACATTGAAACTACACACACATTTGTCCTTTTCCTTTGAACACTGATCGACTGAGTTTCCAATTCAGTCTTGGTCCCTCTTAACGTAATCCTTAAAATGCAATATGGGTGTGGCAATGGATATGGATATGTCATGTCAAATGCGACTCCACCATTCGAGTTAAGTGCTTTAGCCACAAATATGTTATTATTATGTTAGTATATTTTGTTAATGTAAGTTTAATTATGTTGAAAACTGAACATTTGAGCGACTAGAAATCCACTCAACCCCAAACTGCCGTAGGTTATTCAAAGCTTAACACAATTAACCCTTATACGAGAAACAACTATCGGTTCGACCAATCCCACAAATTAGTAAGAACATCGCTTCGGCATGGAGCGATTACGATGCTAACTTTTCGCTAATACTTAGCACCATATAGTGTAGTAGGTAAGTTTAACTGTTAAGTATATATTTGGTGTTATTTCTTTACGTTTTAATTATAAGCTCTATAATCAATATGTTTTGTGTATGATTATTTGAATATATTATGAGTTATTTCTAAGCCCTTCAGTATATCAATAACATATAGTTGTTATACGTGGTTTTAACGTATTATTGATGTAATGTTTATTGCATTTTTTCTATAGATATAAATCTTTATTAATAATTTTGTTTGTACCTGACGCAATTAATATAAATCTATGTTTATGAGAATTTTGTTAACGTAATTGTATTGCGAGATTAAATTATTGTTTTATATTTTTTTCACGTTTGAATATTTGGTACAGATTTTTACTGACCGATTTCAACCACAGCAGCCATTCACAACAGACTAGCCTGTGCAAGACATATTATATTGCATAAGTATGTGCGCAAATACTTACGCTTTTTATTCCCAACATATAATAATGCGATGGGACTGCAAATTCAATATCAGACTCCAGAGTGAACTAACAATTTCTGAACAGAAAAATAGAGTAAGTTTTAATTGGTCTGAACGGAGTTTGGATTGCAGAACCAGATCCCTTATAAGTTAGCCTCTAGATCAAAGACGTATTACTAGTATATGAATGTGAATCTAGTCACAGTATAAACAAAGTATGTTTGTGTATATTGTGAATTGTGAACTGGGAGGCAGGAACGGAATCGCTACATTGTCTGAGAATAGCCGTCAGCGTTATGCGGTCTCGTTTACCCATCTCAGAATATTTGCTTACAAAACGTCAATATAATACATATTCAAATGATTTTTTATTTAATTAGACTTTTACAAGTACATTTGACAACAGAACTAGTGGGAAACGTATCAATTACAGTTAGTTTTATTTAGTAAGTTATTAATTATATATCCGTTACTTATCAATTAGCAAAAATATATGATGAAATGTTGTTTTGTACTCGTATAACGACTCAGTATAGAAATGCATTGGAAAAAGAAAAATTGATTTTGTTTATGACATGTCCTATAATTATTGACCTATAATAAAATTTATTGTTATACATAATTCACAGAGGGTAGGGGAGTCCTACTAATAATATAAATATGAAAGTGAATTGTTTGGATTTTTGTGACTCAATTACGCAAGAACAGCATTTGATGAACTTATAAATATGTGTTTTTATAGCAAATCACAAAATAACGTTAAAATGGCACGATAAAAGATATTGATTATCATGTCAAACTGTACTCTATGCGAAGTCGTGGGTTCAGCTAATTAATGTATAAATCATCTCTACTAATGTCCAAATACAAAAATCCTTTACCTAGATAAGCATAAGCCTTAAAAATATATATAATTTTGAACTTATAATTTTATCTTATTTCCAGTACAATATACTATAACATACTTAATAACGTCCATAAGCATAAAACATCTATAAAGATTATGTCGTAACTGTTACTTATCATTATTTGGGTTCATACAATCTACTTTACGAGGAAAAACGATGTCTTCAGCTATATAAAGAAGTACTACAATATACTTAATGTAGAAAAGATTTGTTTGATAAACCCATACGAATACTTGTAAAAAACAGGAAAATTAGGGAAATTAGCTACATTGTGCTATATTTTAACACATATTTTACTTACAAGATCATAATGTAAGTAATATATATATAATTACCGTTATTACAATTTTAATGTATGGTTTGATATAATTTAAATATATTGATGTAATCGTTAATTCAATTGTATTTTGCATTCGTTAAACTTAATTCGTACGATATAATGAAAAATGATTTCTCAGAGTTTGTGTGTTATAAATTGTGTGTGCGTAATGGTAAATATCGTATTTAATTTTCTAGGGACATAGTGCTGCGTAGCGCGACATATTTAAAAGACAGTTGGTCTTATCCAGCGTGGATGCTATAAACTTTGCGAGAGCGGATCTCGCGTAAATGAAAAACAATAATGAGGCAATTTGTCTGGCGTACCGTGCTATCATGTAGTATTATCTTGGTAAAAGAGTAAGAAAATTTTGTTGGCAAAGCTTGGCTCGCTGTGATAGGCACGATTTGTCATGTAAATTGTTGGGATGATTGAGTTGGATATTGTTTGGCCCTCTGACTTTTATATTTTATATGTCTGACAGTCAAATGAGCTTTGTTAACTATTTCAGTTTTTTTTTTTCCAAATCCTATACATATATTTATGTCTAAAACAAAATGTAATTGTATTCGTAGTGTTTAAATAAATCCATATAATACTGAAACTTTGTAAACACGTGCTTAATTAGATCAAGTTATAGAAAGAACACTACTTTGAACAACGTCGCGTTGGTTCTGTAGTAATAACGAGGGCTCTGGTCTGCCGTCCAACTTATCTGTAAGCTAATATTATTTATTTATTTTTTGGAATACTAGCAATTATTTCCAGAAAAGGAGAATTTAGTAGTAGAGACGTCAAGGAGTCAGGATTGAACCTGCGGCTTTAACATTGATAGTCAGCCTGTAAACTTTTACGCTATTGGCGCTTAACAAATACAGATTTTGTAAGCGTATGAGTCTATTTTATTTATTTATTTGTAAAAGAACACTTACAACATACATATAAAGCATTGAAAGAAAAATATGAACTTATAAAACAATAATAGTGTATCTAATATGCATGTCAATTACAAGTGCCCATAGCACTTCCAGATTCATTGTAATCAAATTAAAAGTAACAAAAAATTTATCAGTAAATTTTTAAAAATGTCCTAATTAAGTAAGAAATTAATGTCATTATTATAATAATAATAGAAGAAAATAAACATTAAAATCAATCAATTGGCGAAATCATAAAAAATATTAATTAAAATCATCAAAAACAAGTCATCCTTTTATAATAATTCTTTTACAGTACAGGCTATTAAACTCTGGAACGACCTCCCTTTAAATATTCGGGAGGCCAAATCCATAAATATTTTTAAAAAACTTGTAAAAGATCACTTTTTGTCTCAAGTACCTTATCACCAATAATTTTCTTTTATTTTTATTCTTTTTCGGATTATTTTTCTTTCTTGTCTCGTGTTGTTTGAGGACTTATCGTTTTTAGTATCGTATTTATTGTATATATTTATATTATATACTTGTAATTTTAGTATGTATTGATAATATAATTTATATATAGATATAATCAATGTGTATTTATATTTATATTGACATGTATTTATTAGTTTGTTTTTGGTATAGATTATTATTAATGTTATTTTATTTTGTTATTACTGCACCACCTACCTCATATCCTATGGGTTATTCCTTACACCGTTGGTTGCCTGGAAGAGATCGCTATGTAGCGATAAGGTCGCCAAAATTGTATGCTACTTTTATATAGGCTGTCTAAGTTATTGTAATGAAAAAATTGTTGTGGTGTACAATAAAGTATAAATAAATAAAATAAAAAATAAATAAAATTTAAAACTAATCATAATTTTTATAATAGTTAAATAATTTATTTCTAAAGATTGAGGGAGAGTCATAAAAAATGTCAATGCCAGGAATTAATTTCACGATATTATTATATTTATTACACACGGAATTTTAATGAAGTGAGTTGTAACATAATAAGTGAAAATATTTAAGCCAAAAAAATCAAAATCATACGATAAGTAATACATAAATTTGTTTATTTTAAATTCTTTTCTTTTTAATGCCAAAAAGCAAATATTTATTTGGGTAACTTTTGCAGATTTCAAATTTAATTTCATAAAATCGTTTCATTTATATTTATTTAAAACTTCGTGTTCACAAGTAGTCCATTCTTACATTAGTATTTTGTGTGTGTCTTATTTCACGATTCACGCTTCAACCGCTGCTTACAATTGATGTATCGCCAAACATGATTAATTTATAAGGACCGTGAACAAACAGAAAAAGTAAAGAATAAAGCAACTGGAAAAAAGCTCACAGGAGGATAATGAGATGGATTAAGACCCGTATCTTGTGGAAATATTTTTCTCTGTAAAATGTAAGGACTTTCTTGCAAAATAGTATAGTACAGTTACAGCTTGTGAATGTCCCATTGATGGGCTCAGGCCTCTACTCCTCTTTTTGGAGCGAAGGTTTGGAGCTTATTCCACCACGCTGCTCCGTTGCGGGTTGGTGGAATACACATGTGACAGAATTTCAGTGAAATTTGACATATGCAGGTCTTTGACGATGTTTTCCTTCACCGTCAAGCATGAGATGAATTATAATCACAAATTAAGCACATTAAATACAGTGAAGCTTGCCCGGGTTTGAACCCACGATCATCGGTTAAGATTCATGATTTCTTACCACTAGGCCATCTCGACTTAGTTAACATATACATTACAAAAATACAGCAAAATGTTTGTCTTTTATTATGATTACTTAATTTTTTTATATATCAATCTGTTTATTTGTTTATTTGCGTTTATTTACAAATTACCATACAGACAATTATATAGAAAATTCTTATATAAATCGTAGTCGTATTCGAGTTAAATAATAAATAAGCAAAGATTTGCTAACTTAGAACCAATGGCTTGTAACCATGTTCTTACATTTAGTTATATTACTTTGAATTGGCAATGATAAAATAGATAAAACGGTAAGGTTTTTTTTAAATTAACAATCATTCGTTTACGTCTTCTGATCTTTGATCTGTGCATGTGCACATGATTTTGATATAAGAAAATGATAATTTTAACGGTTAATATTTTTAATATAAATTTACTCTAATTGCAAATATTGAACAATGAAAATTATAAGCATGTATTTTCTAATTTGCGTGGATTGTTTTAGTTATATTGCTGGCTTATCGAAAATAAATATAATTAAAACGATTTAATATCGTCTCAACTCTTCAGAGACATTAAAAATATTTACAAATCCAGTAATAAGTCCTTGGATTATATTATGCATAGCTAGAATTTTAATCCAACCATAAAAGTCGATTTACAAGCATGCCAGATGCAGCATTTTATTGCCGCTTTATAACTGATAACTAAAAATAAGACTAAATGCCTTCAGGACTTGGCTTTTGTGTGAATCTAAGAACAATTATAACGAAATTTTGGCTACGTTCGTCCCAGCACCTTTTTTCAATCTAGATTGGTCTGTTTCCAATATTTTTTTACCACCTACTCATCACATATTACCAATACTTAGTATTGTTGTATTCCGGCTTGGAATGGAAGTTGGAATGTATGTATGAGCCAGTGTAACTACAGGTGCCACGGACATAACATCTTAGTTCCAAAGGTAGGTGGCGCATTGATGATATAAGGAATTGTAAAATTGATTGACGAACTAAGAAACGTAATTTGCTAAAGCGGCATTGTCTATGGGTGATGGTCACCATGAGGTCGCCCATTTGCCAATGAATGAATTTTTAAACATTTAAAACGTAAAATGAAAACAACAAAAGAATGTGTTTGAAATAGTGATAGCAGCTGTTCATAAGAATATTTTCGATAAATGTAAATATATTATACAGATTAATTCAACCATGTTATACATTTTTTCTTAGTTATATATAAGACTTAGTTATATTTAAAATAAAGCATTAAGAATAATAGGCTTAATACAACTTATCAATCTAACCTCACCTTACATTAATTTTTATACTTTTAAATATATTGTACAGTCAGCTTCATATATAAAGCAACAATCAACATTATCGATGTTCGCGCTCCGATATATTTGAACAACATGGATAGTTCAATCAATTTGACGACTTTGGTTGTATAGGTGTTATCGATCACTTTAGATGTTTCTATGTATTTGATAATGTTGACTGTTACTTTACTTATGAAGCTGACTGTATGTACAGAAAACCATAGCGATTTACTATTAAATACAATGGTTGAATGTAACGACGGTTTTACAATGTCAAACGACGATTAAAATAAAGGATTGAGTGCAATGAACCCATATTTAAATCAACAACGTAAGATATATAAAATATTTTAGTGTTCATGAATTTTATGTTTTTTTCTTATTACCAAAATGTATCTAAATAATAAAATGATAGTTTAAATTGACATAATAATATAAATGAGTTCATTTGTTTATTATAAGTGAAAAATATAATCTTATTTTCGTTTCATTTGGATTTACTCGGTGGTAGAGCTTTGTGCAAGCTCGTCTGGGTAGGTACCACCCACTCATCAGATATTCTACCGCAAAACAGCAGTACTTTGTATTGTTGTGTTCCGGTTTGAAGGGTGAGTGAGCCAGTGTAATTACAGGCACAAGGGACATAACATCTTAGTTCCCAAGGTCGGCGGCGCATTGGCGATGTAAGCGATGGTTAACATTTCTTACAATGTCATTGTCTATGGGCGTTGGTGACCACTTTCCATCAGGTGGCCCACATGCTCGTCCGCCTACCTATACAAAAAAAAAAAAAAAAAAAAAAAAAAAAAAATCTTAATTAAAGGTCACGGTATGCCAGCTAGAGATGCGAATACCATGACTATTCAGGCACATAATCTAATACATGAGGTTACTATTATATACGTTAGTAAACTTACGAAATTAAGTATGAATTAGTATATTTCTAATTTAAAAATATCTAACTATCATAAAAACCATTTAACACATTCTGGGGCATGCTATTAAAATATCCTTGTCCTCTCCTGAGGACAGTGGCTTTTGCTGTTTTCGAGGTGGATTTTTTTTTTTTATTCACTTGGTTCCTATTTAAGGTTATTCAGGCATTTCGAATAGCTTTCAGCAGTTTTACCAAAAAAACATAAAGCAATATTAAACAAAAAAAAAAAAAAAACAAACAAAACATTGAAATGTTTTGCAAGAATATTAGTAATTACCAGTAATTTAATTCTCGAAATAATTGGACCACTCAGTAATTTCGGTCAGATCACATTGCTCCCTAAATAGAGTTGATTGAAAATGAAATATAATTTATGTCATAACTAAATAACTATTATGTTTTATATATAATGCAAACAATCTAGTCATCGAAAACAATTTCACGCAGAATTGAACGCTACTGATTAAGTTTGCTTTAAATTCTGTGTTCATTTTCACTGCATGACATTATTATGATTCAACATTCAAATTATATTGGGCGTGAGATAATGTACTGAATAGTATTTAATACGTGACAAACGAATGATATTCGTGCTTTGTTAAATCGTTTTGAATTCTGACAAGCGACGAGTTTGATAGAGCTTAATTAAAATACTAGAAACTGATTTTGTTTGTTACGTATTCGATTCCAAAGGATTCTATTATGGAATCATTTTCATATATTAAAGTTTTTTTTTTTATTATGACATTACAAATCATGACCATGAGCATGGAATGGTGAAAATGACGCTAGGAGCATTTCCTGTTGAAATGCAATTCCGATTCTCTGGGTGAAAAATAAACCAGCCTTTCAGTTGCTAGTGGAGGCAATAAGACGGGGTACAATACAATATACTTGATTGTACACCAAAACAGAAAAAAAAATAACAACAAGAAATAATGAAAAGAGGGATACAAAGGCCGACTTTTGTACCACGTTTTTGTTAACCCGACAAAATAAATACACACAAATAGTTTATATTACATCCAATATAAGATTATATAAATATGTACGATTAATAACCACCACGGATATAAATATTGAAAAAAATCCAATAAAAGCTTATAATATGCAATGAAATATAAAGAAATAATTGTTTTGGAAAGTTGATAACCAGCTCAGATGGTTATCAACTTCGCGTCACAATCACTACACGTTATTATAAAATGAGATAAATTATACATTATAAAAAAGTATAATTTATTGTATCTCATATTATAATAACGAGATTTGTATAAAACTGTGATAATACAAAATAAATTTGTTTTATTATAAATATGTTATATTAACGTTGTAACAATAGTATTAAACAGTATAAGCTTTTTATAATGAATTATCTCAGAATTAAAAGAAATATTTTAACTGACCTGATAATTTGTTTGTACAACCACAGCTCTAAAAACGATGGAAGCGTCTTGAACTCTTGTCTCCAAAGGTCTCTCCGCGGACTTCGGACACTGGCTGTCACAAACTATTGTTTGACACAAAAACAAAACCACAAACAACAAATCTCTATTGGAAATTTTGCCCACTGGGCATATGAAATACGATGCCATTTTCAACTTTATGTTGTACAAAGTTAAGTCACATATTCCCTTGTCGAACTCATTTCACTGCACTCCGCTTCGGTCTCCGTTTCTTCTGTCGTTTTCTGCTCTGCATTTTTTTATCTGTAACAAGGAATGCAATTGGTTATTTGTTGGAATAATGAATGGATTATTTCCAATTGCGTTTGTTTATTTTTAATTTTCATCGCATTGTACGGTCTTGTTATTTTAATCGTTTTTATCATAATGCTGTTATGAAAACTAATTGAATTTTATTTCACTTGAAAATGGATATTGTATTGCATGTCTTGTCTTACTTCATGAAATTAAACTGTCATAAATTATGTGTATATATTTTATTACAGTTTTTAAAGTTATATTACCTATATAAAGTTTTACAAAAATAAATAAAATCTGGCATATTTTTACTTCTACACACTTAAATCTAAAAACCTATATTGATGATGTAACGTTTAACCGAACTCAATATACTTTTTTAACTTATAACTTCATTAAAATAAACTAAGTGGTTCATTAAAAGTTATTCTTCTTACTTCTTATTATAACATACAACTCCGTCGTACAACTACAAATATTGTATCGGTTCTCATGAGATTTTTTTAATAATTGTGTTTTTTTGTCATGGGAAATACAACTTTTATATCGTTTCTGCAATCAACCCTGCTATTGTATCAAGTGTGTCATATTTTTACATATATTTTACTGTTAAAAAAACTATTTTTGATGTTTCTTTTTGTATTCAATTGCTCAAAAAATTATTTAATATTTAGCTTTTAATGATTTGAATATTTACTATACTGATGTAAAATTATAAATTAATAATTTAATTGAGTAACGCAGTATTGTGGAAACTGCCTGCCTCGTTGGTCTAGTGGCTAGATATTAGGCTGCAGACCCGGTGGTCCTGGGTTCAATTCCCAGGTCGGGCCAATAAATAGTTATTGGGTTTTTCTGTCAGAAAATTCTCAGTAGCAGCCCGGAGTCTGGAAGGTGGAAGTGTGAACACTCCTGTACCTCGGAAAGCACGTTAAGCCGTTGGTCCTACGCCTGAACTCTTTCCGGTCGTGTCGGATTGCCGTCCCATCGGATTATGAGAGCTAAGGAAAAGAGACTGCACCTGTGTTTGCGCACACACTTGTGCACTATAATATCTCCTGCGCAGTTGGCTAATCTCTCTTGAGATTGGCCGCCGTGGCCGAAATCGGTCTGGAGGACCTTATTATTGTGGAAACATTTCGACAATTATTGATAAAATAAATTCAACTTTTCAAAATACACACATTAAAATTTAAGGTATGAATTAAACTAACGAATGAACACATAAGCTATTAATTGAAAATCTTAAGTTTTTTTTTTATAATGTTGTAAATATCCTCAGTGTTATGTAGAATGTCCTACTGCTGGGCTATGGCATCCTTTCTTTTTTTGAGGAGAAGTTTTGGAGCTTATTCCACCACGCTGCGCCAATATGGGTCGGTGGAATACACATGTGGGAGAATTTCAGTGAAATAACACACGATGTTTTCCTTTACCGTCAAATCCTAGATGAATTATAAACACAAATTAAGCACATGAAAATTCAGTGGTGCTCACCCGGGTTTGAACCCACGATCATCGGTTTCGAGATTCACGTTCTTGACAACTAGGCCATATCGGCTTTCATCCCAAGTGTATAAATAATAAAAAAATATTCTAAATAGTATAAAAATTACATATAACAAAGTCAATATATTTAAATTTGCTACTTTCACCTGGAATAGCGCTTGAACCAAAGACATCTTCCTAGAATTCAATGAAACACAACGTGGAAAGCTTTTTGTATAGTTACTTAAATCTAAATATAACATCTATAACACATTAACAGTGAGTCAATATTATGTAGTGTATTCAAAAAATGTCAAGTTAGTACAGGCATTTTAATAACATTGCTCATGAAGTATGCGTAGCAAATTGCTACGACGCACTACGTCGTAGTCAACATAAACAATTTGGTTGTAAATTTATACGAATACATTATATAAGTATATCTAAGTGTGACTATACATGATACAGCCAAGAGAACTTATCTCTATATTATGTACATGAACTTATAACTCTATATCATGTACATATGTATAAAATAATTTATTTGCACGAATTAAAATCTACGATCGTTGATGATAGTAAGACATTTTTATTATTTTATATTATATGAAATAGGTAGGCGATACCTATTTAGACGAGTTTGCACAAAAATGTACCACTAAGTACACTAAAAAATACACATCTGCATTTCCATCGTCAAAGGCTTACAATTAGGCTTATTATACATATAATAAATAATGTAATGATACACTGTAAATAGATCACATTTATAGGCACCAACAGACCGTCACACGATACGTATCATCAAGCATCAAGGCTTAATATGTCAAACTGATACTTCAGACGCTTTGGGAACTTTAGTCCTTAATGTATGTTCGTCCTACATAATTATAATATAGCCACATGATGATGTAATGTACAACGGAAATGTAAGGGTATTTTATTTCTGTAGTTAAAATATCAAGTTTGACATATCAAAATTCGACTTCATTTTCTTTATTATTGTCTTCTTCTATTGGCTTTTAGTACAATTCTTATAAAAAATTACAAACAAAGTTACCCTATAAGTCAATTTTTTTAGAATAAATAAGTGTAATCGTAACTAAATACAATATTTTTATAAACTTGACGTAATTTACTCTACTAAAAACATTTTATTTAACTAGGCCCACCGATGTAAACAGAGCGTAACAAGACACGAGTTTTCCACTATCGGTGATTAATACATCAAACGGAGTCAAAGACGGTTCGGCTTTCCCTAAATCACTTAAGCTTAATTCTCTATACGCGTAGCCACTCTAAACCTAAGCCCTTACAAAATAACTAATAAAATATGCCAGATGAAATTAAATAACTAATTTACCAAGTTTTTATTTTATTTTCATAGCATAGTTAGGTGGACGAGCAAATGGGCCACCTGATGGTAAGTGGTCACCAACGCCCACAGACAGTGGAATTGTAAGAGATGTTAATCATCGCTTAAGTCGCCAATGTGCCATCGACCTTGGGAACTAACTATGTTATGTCCCTTGTACCTGTAATTACACTGGCTCACTCACCCTTCAAACCGGAACACAACAGTACCAAGTACTGCTGTTTTACGGTAGAATATCTGATGAGTGGGTTGTAAAATAATTCATCTCTAAATCGCATCTGATATAATACAATGCAATTTTTAATATATCCATTTGTACATCAAATATTTTTTTAAATATGAATATTAACAGAAATAATATGTTGGTTAATAAAATTAAAACTCAAGTCGGATTGCAAGGAATAAGAAAGTACAACAAAAGTGAACACATTTTGCAATTCTTAGATCTCATTTTTATTTAATAAAATTTTTAGACAATTCATATATATATTACTTTGAAAACAAATTTAATAAAACGCTTATTGTTCAACTCATTTATAATACATCTATAACAAAATAAACATTGAACTATTGAACATAGGCAATGTAATCCAGCAATCAATCAAACTATCATCGATACATGAAGTAATTCTGAGCAAACACTTGTATCTTGTAGTAATTACCTGTGGTTTGCGGTTGCAGTGGTTTGCAATTATTATTTATGATTACTACGTTAATTGTACTGCGGCTTTGTCCCCGATATGAGCAAATCATTAGATGGGTTAATTATGTTATTAATTCTTATTTTTATTAATCTGAAAATAGTTTTGAATTTCAATATAAATTTCACGTTTACTTATTCCATTAGAAATTTATGTAATAAAACATCATAGTACGACATTGCTTCAACTAAATATGTGTTTGAAATTAATATTTATAATTTTCTTTATTAATAGTGTGATAATTTTAGAATGTAATATTACTTAACGTTACACACACCATTACTCAACATTAATACAGTGGGTTCAAATTGTAATGCAAAGCTTTTAGTATTTTACAAAATAATGACTTCGAAGTTCAAACAACTGCAAAAATGAATATTTGGTGACAGAGGAGTCTTCAAGTGAGGTTTGTAATATATGCACACAGGCGGCATGATAAAATTATATATATATATATATATATATTTTTTTTTTTTATTATGTAGGTTGCCGGACGAGCATATGGGCCACCTGATGGTAAGTGGTCACCAACGCCCATAGACAATAGCATTGTAAGAAATGTTAACCATCGCTTACATTGCCAATGCGCCACCAACCTTGGGAACTAAGATGTTATGTCCCTTGTGCCTGTAATTACACTGGCTCACTCACCCTTCAAACCGAAACACAACAATACAAAGTACTGCTGTTTTGCGGTAGAATATCTGATGATTGGGTGGTACCTACCCAGACGAGCTTGCACAAAGCTCTACCACCGAGTTATTAATTAATATCATACTACAAATATTAATGGATTTCCTTCATACAATTTATATTTTTAAGTGATATTTGGTAGAATTACTGAATAATGGACTGATGGATGGAATAGACTGGCCGGCACAAAGCTGTGTCATCGCTGATAGAGATAAAAGTATAATTATAATTTAATAAGGGTTTATTTTATTCTGACTTCTGGCAGAGTACAATATAACTATTCCGTCTCAATGGATCAAAAGTTCCTTCCTTAGCATATTCATTAATCCGTGACTAAGAACCAAGAAAAGTATACATATGGAGGATAACCGTTCGGACGAAAGTCTCGTCAAATTCATTCCAGAACTACAAATAACTTCGATTTTTAAAAATCGAATATATAATAACAATTTCAAATTAAATATTAAAAATGATAAGGCGTAAAACGCGTTATAAATACTATATAAAAATAACTATTAACTTCTACAAAATGTATGTTATATGTCAATAAAATAATAATAATATAATAATAAATATTTTTATTGCATACAAAATAAAAAGAAAAAAACACGAAAGTTAAGCCTGTCTATATAGAAAGAAAATGTAAAGAGCGTATAGTATTACAAGAATCCTTTTTTGTTGCGTTTGGTTTATTTTATATTGGCTGTAATTAATGAAAGCAGTGTAAGCAACAAAGGTAAGAGACTTTGGAGCGGTTTACCTCTTCAAAGGATACTTATATCACTAAGTATTCGAAACTCAAGTAAGTTTCAAAATACTTCAGAATATTTATATACTAATTAAATTCTACAGATACATTTAGAGAGTGGCCAATGCTAAGAGTACCTTATCGCTATCTTAGTTGGCCGGTCACAAATAATTAGTCATGAATAGCTTAAAACATTTAGTTGCAAAGCAAAGATAAATAAAAGAAACGTAATAAAAAAAACAAAATTTGAAAAAACATCTCTCCCTTACTAAGGCGATGCAAAATACTATAAGATAAAAAAGTTGTCGGTTACAAATGCTCCACAAGCCTTATGGAGAGTCTAAATTTAAATAGAAGACTTCATGTTGGTCGTATTGTATATTAAGCGATAATATATTTTTAATTCCATAGGTTACGGAATAATTTATCCATTTGTGATCGCGTGCCTACTGCACACGCAAATAGAATTTGGAACGAATCAAATGTCATGTCTTATCCTCTGATTAATTTTCAAGACGGCTCAGGCACCGTAACTAAT
The DNA here is from genome assembly GCA_905220585.2 of Nymphalis polychloros. Taxonomy (NCBI): domain Eukaryota; kingdom Metazoa; phylum Arthropoda; class Insecta; order Lepidoptera; family Nymphalidae; genus Nymphalis; species Nymphalis polychloros. The sequence continues at coordinate 7,613,665 of HG992253.1, forward strand.
TCGAAGTTCCAAAGTGATTGATTTTATAAGGTTTTAGCCAACTTTATCGTTTTATTGATTTATATCAATTTCAATGACAAAAAATAACTTAGTAATGAGAATATTGGATCTCATTTGTTCTTTGTTTATATGATTTTGGAAAGATGGAAGGGATTTGTGCAAGCTCGTCTGAGTAGGTACCACCCACTCATCGGATATTCTACCGCAAAATAGCAGTACTTGGTATTGTATTTCGGTTTGAAGTATGTGTAAGCCAGTGTAATTACAGAGACAAAGGACATAACATGTTAGTTCCGAAGGTTGCTGGCGCATTGGTGATGTAAGCGGTGGTTAACATTTCATACAATGCCAATGTCTATGGGCGTTGGTGACCACTTACCATCAGGTGGCTCATTTGCTTCGTCTGCCTACCTATACTATAAAAAAGTTGATATCTTCATAGAAAATAAATAAGGCCAAGTAAAATATCGACTTCAAAGAGAAACTATGTCGCACAAGTGTAACTATTAGAGATGCATCCCACATTTACATTTATTATATTATTTTATTTTAAAACTCATACGACTATTTGTTGCACAGATTAATATCTTAACTTTTTAGTAATGAATAGCGTTAATTAGTGTTTAGGCTTCTGTTTTCCAATTCAAACATAATATTATGTTCTTAATTCATGTATTGATAGTAATAGTCCAATACACGCAATACATTTTCCATTATACTCGAGTTATAATTCAAAAACATCTGTATTATATCACTGTTGAAATAATAATGGTTTGCGGTCGCTACGGAATTAATTACATTTTGAATAAATTATTTCTATTGTATTGAGGGTATGATCTCATTGGATTCCTACTACTCTGAATAATAATCATTATTAAAGGTTTTTATGCAAATTTCAAGTTATATTCATTATAAATGAATAATTCATTGTTCTTAATTTTTTCTAATTTAATATAGAATTTAATTTAATATTATATTTAAATTAATTCAAAAATTATATTTCTTAATAATTATAATCTACGAGAAACAAGTTTGATTTAATCAGTTTATTAATTAATTATCCTATCAATTAATTAAATACCAAAAGCCATTATTAGTTTAATGAATATCGATTTCAGTAAAATTATTAATTCTGAGAGAATTAATTTATATATGTCGGAGGGATCTCAGATCTTCGATCACTACTGTTGTACATCGTGTGGGCGTACAGTGGGTTATCGTGAAATGAATAAAATTTAGTCAATATAATCACACTTGATTACCACTTCACAATTAGTAAGCCTAATTACACAAAGTAAAAATAATGAAGATTGAATAACAGACAAAGCACGGTAAGATTAATAACAGACAAAAACGGTAAGACCGTTCCGTGACCTCACTCGGCCGATGCCTTGCAGTAAGTGTTTTACCCAGACCCGAGCGATACCTTCACGACTCTGTCGAAAGAACCCTGAAGTTCTGCCGAACCACACCGCAATCAAATTCACAACCGTAGACGCGCTTTTCTTTCCATTGAGTGTCTGTACGAATGACCGGCTGCGACATATATTATATAGCTTATTTTATAATATTCTCTTTAAATCTTTTCTGGACAAAAGTCGTATTTTAAAGCGAAGTGTTTCATGAATCCGTAGTTAAATCAGTATTCAAATAGAGATTTATATAGTTTTTGCTTCACGATACATACTCGTAAAGTAAAAAATACATACGTCATTATTACTTCCATATATTCTGATTTTATGTTTCTGGATTCTACGCGTGGTTAGACATTTAATTCGAAGTCAACTTAATGCGGTTTCATAAAAATGAATGTAAAAAGGATTTGATTTTTTTTATTGTAGTTATAATTTGGACTTTTTTAACTATTACAAACGTTCCACGGTTAACTCAATTCAAAATTTGGACCGTCGTTCCTTGAACAAAGACGATTTTTTTATGATTTAATTACAAATGTATTGTTTTCAGATTTTCCCCTACACTTGTAGTATAAGACGGTATTACTTGCCAAATTTCATAGTTCTAGGTCAACGGGAAACACCCTATAAATTTTGATTCCCTTGAGTGTCGAAATATACGTTTTTTTGCGGCATAAACGGCCATATCTTTTTTTACGATAACTTAGAAGTTTGATTTTTTACAGCTTCAAAGATTGTAGACCTATATCGTTTTAATTTCAACTCGATACCTCCACGCGTTCCCGAGATAAAGGGTCTTGACAGACAGACAGACGGACAGACGGACGGACGGACGGACAACAAAGTGATCTTATAAGGGTTCCGTTTTTCCTTTTGAAAAAAATTATTGTAGACAATTTTTTTTTAAATAAATGTGTCTGTTTAATGCTTTTCCATTTTATTTTTAGTGTATATTTCTATGAGAACATGAAATTCAAGGCAACAGTAATTTAAAGTGGGTGAAACTGCAAAGCTCACCTACTTATATAATCATATTATATATTAAACCGTCTCCAAAATACGCTAAAACTTCTGATATAAGCTTTGTTTATCATTTACTAACGTTTTACCCGCGGTTTTACCCGTGAAGTTCCTGTTATCGGTGGAATACGGGGACAAAATGTAGCCTGTTATACGCTGATAATGTAGCTTTTCACTGGTGAAAGACTATTCGGTTTAGTGGTTTAGGCGTGAGAGCGTAACAAACAAACAAACTAACTTTCGCTTTTATAATAGTAGTAAAGATGTTTAGTTATGGCACATTTCTACTAACATTTTTAGAAATGTGCCATAACTATATTAGAAATTTATCATATTTCATAATTATTTTATAGTGGTTTATTAAACGATTTTTACTTTTTCTATGCTAGAAAGCACAAGAATCGATTAAATTTAGTAATGTAATTATTGTATTCGAAATTTAAATATTTGGGCGAGAATATTGAACTGACAATCAAATATACGAAGAATTATTAGTAGCGGTTTTATTTTATAAGCCTCCGGGCGCAATATGTTTGTAACCATTTATTCTAGATTAACTGATATGCAAATAAAAGGACCCTTTCATTGGAGAGAGAATGAAAATGCGTGGCTGACTAAATTTTAAGACATCATTTCTTCTTCTTCTTCTCAATCGTACATTCCTGATGGAGTGGTCATGGTCATAGAAAGTCTGTTGAGTTGGTTGCGGCTTTTGCGAGATTTCTCCATTTCTCTCTATTGACGGCACTGCGTGTACATTCAATAACACATACTTCGTAGACAATTTAATGTGGTCTGTCCATCTTGTAGATGATCGGAAACAACAATTAATCAATAGTAAATATGAAATAAATGAAACAAGAAAATTACAAAATTAAGATAAGCTTACTGATAAAAAACAAACATAATTTGATGAAAAAATCGACAACATAAACTTACAAATTAGTTCATTTTAAGTAATTATTAATATTTGATCGAAGTGTTGCTTAAATTGTAAAATCAAATATTATCGAATGTACTAAATAAATGTTATTGAATATACAAGTAAAAATAGATTCTAAATTTACGACGATAATTTTGACTTCCGATAGCGTATAACAAGCATTTTGAGTTGTATAAATATATCGCGACTAAAGTACTCTTAATGTGTATAAGTGACTACGATTTTGGATATAATTTACAATGCAATTGCGTTATCGATTTTGACAATTAGCCTTTTGACCAGTATAACATTTTATGACCACTACAAAGTTTCATCGTTAAAGGTCTAAATTAGTACGGTCCATTTAAACTATTTCAGGAGCGAAAACTGAACTCAAACTCCGATAAATGATTATTTAAATTGAACAAGAGATACAAATTTACTGAATTATTTTAAAGTCGAAATTCCTGTCTCGAGCGAAAATACTTCAGGATTGTTTTGTTTTCCTAATAATATCCTTTGTATTCTTGATTCAAGATTCCTTAGAATTTTCTTATTTAGGTTACAAAAATATTAACGCTATGTACATCTTACTATGTATTTTGTATTGCTATCAAAGCAGTTAAATGATAGAGTATTTTGTATCACGCTAAATAACATTTTTTTATTAAATTGTAAAGTTTAGAAATATCTGTTTACATGTCTGTTATTACAAAACAACTATATGTTCCAACTCTGTTTAAGAAGATTAATATTTATACTGCGGTTTTCTACCTATGCTATTTATAACTAAATAATTTCTGGAATTTTAATACATCTTGGGTTTTTCTGTCAGAAAATTCTCAGTAGCAGCCCGGAGTCTGGAAGTTGGAAGTGTGTACACTCCCGTGCCTCGGAAAGCACGTTAAGCCGTTGGTCCTGCGCCTGAACTCTTTCCGGTCGTGTCGGATTGCCGTCCCATCGGATTATGAGAGCTAAGGAAAAGAGAGTGCACCTGTGTTTGCGCACACACTTGTGCACTATAATATCTCCTGCGCAGTTGGCTAATCTCTCTTGAGATTGGCCGCCGTGGCCGAAATCGGTCTGGAGGACCTTACTTATAACGAGACTTCACATATTTACTAAATAGGTTTGGCAAATATGTTTGTCTTCATTGCGGCAATGTTTACATGTCGAGTGCAACGCACGTCTACGCGTTTGCCTGCCAGTGCAATGTTGATACTCAGTCAAGCCTTATACGTCAGTCAATGATGAAAATGCGTCAGTAAAAACGATAGCTATTTTTTGTGTATCATGTAGTTGTGTTTTTATTTTGACAATTTTATAATTTGTGGTATAGTAATTTTTAGTGATTACAAATTCAACTTATTTATCCATTTGCATTATTACCAGCGTTATGCTTAGCAATTATAATTTAGTTAAAAGGTATTGGTATTTTATTATTTAAGAATTATAATTATGTGTAATAAAGATTAATAGGTTTTTTATACAAAATGTAATAAATTTTAAGTAAAAGGGAAAATTGACTGTAATTTGATAATAATATTGGCACATGACAGGCAGATAACATAAGCAATGTTTTGTATAATTTATGATTAACATCGACATGAGCGATAAGTCAAAATGCAATTTCTCTAATCCCAAAAATATGTAGTCTTTGTCCACTAAATAATGACATTGAAAACGTTTGACTGAATGAACTATTATGAGTTCTATTTAATATATATATAGAAAATACCCGCAATATCACAATTAAAAAAAATCATGCTTAATATGTTTCTACATCAAACGTAACCTCCGTTTAACCACATTATGTTATATAATATTAGATAAAGTGTATGTAGATTTTTAATAAAATCGAATCTATAAAATTTAAGCAAATGAAATAGGAATTCGTTGTATTTTGTAAAAAATATTTTTCATAAGAACTAGAGTAAAAGATACAAAAGCAGAAAAATTGAAAATACGATTACAACTCGAACTGGGTCCAATGAAAAATGGATTTTCTCGGCCCATTTTTCTTCCTATTAGATGTGGGTTAGTAGTCAACTGTCAAATCCTCTGGGAATAACCCAGCTTATGTTCAATTTGTGGTGGACAGTAAAGGTCGCGCTCGCAATGTTGAAGTTATATTAAGGATACTAAAAGATCTTCATTAACTTTATATTAGTACTTTTATATATTTTTTTATATTTTATTGATATAATTCAAAGAGACATTATATATTTATTTTATTTTTTAACCTTTACAATGGCAGATTTCATCGCAGACTGATTTCCATGTCGGCAAAGCAGCGGGTTTTGTTAGTTCTAAATCTTTATAATGGACACGAATTAATTTTATTTCAATACATATAAGAAATTGGGTATGTTTCTACTTAAACTGAAGAAATTATCTTTCCGATATATTTGGCTTTAAAACAGTTTTACCTTTATTGATCCTACATTTATTGTTGCTGTAATAGCACTTCTTTATCATTCAACTGAACACAGAAAAACAATGTTCTTGGTGTTTGGATAAAACTTATAAATTGGTACGATAGACCCGCTTGAAACGAATTCCACCGGTATAAATTACTTTTGATGATGATGTCTTAATTGCTAATTTCAGCCACGGTGGCTATTCCCAAGGGTGTCTCACTGACTTAGCGTATTTTAGCGCAACAAACTGTATACTATAATATAAGACATGTGCATTCTAGCCTTTCACTGTCGGATAAGATCTAACACGATTGGAAAGAGACCAGTCCAGGCGCGCAAAGTCAACATTACACAGCAGAAACATGAGAATATAAAAACTGCCAGCTTCAAAGCCCGGGGCTGCTATGTTTTTACAGAAAAACCTCATAACTATTAACCCGATGAAGGATAGAATCCAGGCTCTTTGGATCTGTAGCCATATAAGCTAGCGACTACGCCAATAAACCAATCAAAACTAATTATTATATTTCGAACTACTGTAATTATTTAATTTTACATCGTTAATACGTCGAACACTGCACAAGGCACATAGCCTTGTTGTTGCAACCATTCTTCAATACATACTTAGTGACTAAGTTTCGCTTTTGTCACAAACATATCTGTCCATCATTATATATTAATTCTTATTCTTATATGTCTTGAACGTTATTACGTTGTATTTTCCATGCATTTAATAAAAATATGTAATGTCATATGACTTCAGCTATAGCAGTTAAAACACTATTTTATTTTAATTAACATATATGTATAGAATCATATTACGATATTTGAAATTTGAAAATGGAGTCATTTAAAGTCGATTATATAGTCGACTTTATAGACTTATACACAAGACAATACTTTAGTAAAAAAAAAAAAAACATAAAATCGTATCATTTTAAGTCATTTCAACCTTATTCTAAGAAAATGTGGGAAATGTATTTTCTACACCTATTTTTCTTTCGATTAAACTCGATGCGGGCTGGAAGTCAACTGTCGATTCCTCAGGGAACGTCCCAGCTTATGTTCAATTTGTGGTGGACAGTGTAAGTCGCTTCAGAGAGATATATTTATCGAACTGGAAAACTGTCACTTCGATTTTGTTAACCTATATTAAACTTAATTAGCGAACTCTAAAAAGTATTATTTGTAAAGCCGAAGACTGAGTTACGTGATCTTGATGAGGCCTATGTCCAGTAGTGGACGAAAAAGGGATAGTAATGAGAAATAATTTAAAAAAAATATTTTTTACAATAATTTCATTTCTTTACAGCCGTTTTCAGAAATGATTAATAAAACTTTACACATCAATCCCTTATTTCGCTTTGAAATGCAATGGAGAGGCTAAAGAAAATATGGGGAAACAGAAACATTACCAAAGCAACTAAGATCCGGCTCGTACAGACGCTTGTTTTCCCCATATTTCTATACGGTGCGGAGGCGTGGACTTTGCGGGAGGTTGAAAAAAAGAAAATCGATGCTTTGGAGATGTGGTGCTGGAGGCGAATGCTAAGGGTCTCGTGGACTGAATTTCGCACCAATATCTCCATTCTTCAAGAACTCGGCATCAAGCAGCGTCTTTCGGCGCTGGTTCGAAAACGCGTATTAACTTTCTTTGGGCACGTCTCCCGGCAAGGAAATGATTCCATAGCGCGTTTTGTCATTCAAGGCAAAGTGGATGGCACCAGACCGCGTGGAAGGACGGCCATGCGATGGACCGACCAAGTGAAAACAACTGTTGGCGGTCCTTTGCATGAGTGCACCAGGCTCACCAGTCATAGAGACACATGGCGAACGCTCGTTAAGCAAACAACATCCCTGCCGATAATTTCGTAACACTACATGACGACCACGACCGCTCTGACAAGAGTGACACGAAGAAGAAGAAGAAGAAAGTACATTATTTTAACTCATTATTAAGAAACTAAGCGTAATTATATTACCTAAATAGCATAGTATGTGTTCAAGTCACTGAACATAAAAATAATTAAATTGAAAAACCCATACAAAATCATATTTCCCCGACAACCCGTCGGCTGTAATTGGTTTCACCGCTTATATTCGCTGGTTAACTTTTCACGGGTGACAGATATTTTTATATATGGATATAATTGCGTAGGTAAATATTCTAGAACTGTATTATTGAAATTAGTATGTATACAGTATTTTAATTATTCATAATTGAGCGAATATTTCAACTAAATATACGTATTATCAGTGTTAGTAATTACTAATTAGTATGTTTTACATATTTCACTATAAATACATATTTTAAGATTTAGGCCTAGCCTAAGCAACTATACAGAAATTTAGTTTCTTTGTTATAAATAAATTTGGGTTTTGAACTTTACATATGTTAAACATTAATAATTGTTTAGGATCAGTGAAATATATTTTTTTAAATATGAAATGGCTGAATTTATTGTTAAATTTAACAATACAAGGCTGAAAATACTCAAATGAAACGTATCGTGGTATTAAATGTTACTGAAATATGTTTTATACAGTAAAACATTTTTATTTATAAAAAACCCCTCTACGTTTAATTAATATACTAGACTTATGCAGTCACTTTTTATTTTAAATAATATCACCTAATAATCACAATTATTGTGTAAAGTCTAAATACTGTATAAATACATAAAATTCTTATTATAAAAATACTTACAAAATAAAACAAAATCCGACGTTTGAACGTGCACAAAACGTTACACAAAAGAGCACAGCTTAAACCACAGAGTTCGGTCCGATTCAAGTTTTCATTGAGGTAAATTTGTGGAAAAACGGTACGGAGCTTCACGTCCGTTCGTCACGACGGCTGAAGGAGGACTGAGGTATACAGTAATATGCTATCAAGCCATAGATTATAGTGACATTAGTCATTACAGAGTGGCAGGTTAACGACATGTTGTGTTAGTCGTTGTAATGTAATTATCTATGGACGCTGGTTTCGACTATTCATCGTCTTAATATATTTGTTTACCGATTGAGTTAATATCAACTTTTAGCGATTCATATCACATACTTACTTAAATGTTTTAAATTTTTTGGCTGGCATATGTTACTTATCTAAGCTTCGAATTTAATAAAATGTTTTGTTTTATAAATTTAATAAAGATTATTTCAATTAGGACATTACAAAAAATTATAACAAATACAGTCCTATATTAATTTTTAGACATAAAATACGAACATTATTTAAAAAAAAACTCTTTTTAGAGAGAAATCTCTTATTATTTAAAAAGTTTAATAAAATCTCTAAATCTTTTTTCCAGGAGAATGTTTGAAGCTTTATCCTCCATGCTGCTCCAATGCGAGTTGGTGGAATATACATGTGGCAGAATTTCAGTGAAAATAGACACATGTACATTTCCTCGCGATGTTTTCCTTCGCCATTAAGCACAGATGAATAATAAACACAAATTAAGTAAATGAAAATTCAGCGGTGCTTGCCCGGGGTTGAACCCACGATCATCGGTTAAGATTCACGCGTTCTAACCACTAGGCCACCTCAACTTTTATATTGAAGCAATTTAATTATCTATCTACTCGTATCTATACAAAAATCGTTGATTTGTATTTGTTTGTTTGGTAAATAATTAATTCTCAACATGAATCATACATAGCGTATTTTCACTAGTAAAATGGTCATCTATTCGTCATTAATATTCATATGAATTAACACATATTGCATATGCAAGTGTGTTCAAAATACATATGCTAACATTTTTATTTTGACTCTGATATATTGTATGTATGCATTATATATGCAAATGTAAAACGAGCACCTGGTTTAGATTATCAACATCGGGATTTGGATCTCAAACGTACTGTTCACCAACTACCTCGACTTGAACACAAGTCGCCTTTTGTTTGAATTATTTATATTTACAAATACTTTTATTTTGTATATTTATATATATAAGATAGGTTATTGAGGATACTCAAAATGAAACACAAATTGTTTCTCCGAAAATACAAAGAAACGACATTTAAAGTTCACTAATATCGCCTCCTCTATTATATCTCTTTATTTTTTTATAATATCAAAGTTCAAAATAATCTAAACATTATCCGTCATTCTGTCATTCAACCATCAAATGCGCGGCAAACTGACTTTTAGTTACAGATTAAAAACGCGCGGAGCGCAGCAAATTTGGAATAATGAAATGTCATTTCATTACATTTTTTTTTTTAAGAGTGACGAAAACCTTTGTCTACGTTGTTGTGCTGACACTAAAAACATAGGTATGCTATTCAGTTGCTACCAGTACGACAACTACAATGGTTTTTAGATGACGTGAGCAGTGAATCCCTCTATCATGCTTCAAAGAATAATTTATAAAAATAAGTTTTATTTTGTACTTATAATAATAAATAATAATGTTCTCTAGACCGATTTCGGTCACGGCGGCCAATCTCAAGAGAGATTAGCCAACTGCGCAGGAGATATTATAGTGCACAAGTGTGTGCGCAAACACAGGTGTACTCACTATTCTCTAGCTCTCATAATCCGATAGGACGATAATCCGACACGACCGGAAAGAGTTCAGGCGCAGGACCAACGGCTTTACGTGCTTTCCGAGGCACGGGAGTGTACAACACACTTTCAACTTCCAGACTCCGGGCTGCTACTGAGAATTTTCTGACAGAAAAACCCGATAACTATCTATTGGCCCGACCTGGGAATTGAACCCAGGACCACCGGGTCTGCGGCCTTATATCTAACCACTAGATAAACGAGGCAGAGACCAACATATTTATCGCTACTAGGTACTAACTTATGTGTTATTAATATTTTCAGGGATAGAAAACAAGACACAGCTAAGCTATTTTTAGAACAAAATATGTTAAGAGGAATGTTAAATATTTACAAAAAGTAATGTATTGATGAAACAAACTAAGCGATAGATTTAAAAATCTAGGAATATATTAAAACTATATTACCATGAACTATAAGAAGTCGTTATAACATCTTCTTATGTTAATATTAAGTATATTACTAACATAATTTAAAATAGCTTACGGTATAATACGAGTTGCATTAAGTAGATGCTATTTTAATTGGAGCATCTTAATTGAGGTCATTTGGCAACGATCTTGGAACTCTTGTTAATCTAGCAATCTTTTCTTATACGAGTTTTGCTTTTATATTAAGAATAGAACGCCTTAGATATTATTATTTGTTCTTTTTTTTCGGAATTACTTTTATTAACTTCTTTCAATATACAAAACAATTTATTTTGAGTTTTTATCACTTTTCATTGAGCTTGAAATAATAGACAATTTACTGTATTGACCATAAAATATATTCAAACTCGGGCAGTATGAAGAACAGTTGACAAACTTTTATAATAGGATACGATGCAAAGCTATGACTTATTCATACTGTGTCGTAAGTCAAAATATACTTTATTCAAGTAAACTCTCACAAACGCTTCTGAATCGTAAATTTATTACCAATACCATTTTTAACAGCTTAGTCTGGCATTAAGCTACTAAGTAAATAGTTGCCACTACTCTAGAATTTCATTCATCTCAAATTTTCTAAGAACAGAAAAAGCATTGGTTGAAATATTTTAATATTTTGCATTTACTTACGTTGTTGTACAATAATTATTTTCAACATTCGAAAAACTTTGTTAACACGTTAGTAATGACATAACTTTCGTTCAGTCCTTTCATAGTAACAGCAAAGGCAGGTAAACTAAAACATATTAGGCAGTTTGTATATACTAAACATTAAATTATGCCATAAATAACAACGGCTCAGTAATTTAATATTTTAACGGCTCTGTAGTATAATAAGCACTTATGGAAACAGCTGGGGATTCGAGTTTTTTGTTGAAAATAATATATTTCACTTACACAGTAATTATATTTGTTCTCTATTTATGAGCAATCAAAAGTATTTTTATTATAATTTTTCAAATAGGTAGGCAGACTGACGTTGGCAGTATAGTTTTTGGGTGGTAGTATTTCTTACAACAGTACTAAGTATGCATCCCCATCCTGCCTTAGCTTTTATCTTTTTTTATTATTATATTCTTTTATTTTTCTTTCTATCTGACTTGTTTTATTTTTTTTCCTTGTGAGTGTGCAATAAAGTTATTTATTATTATTATTAATTATATTTACTGTTTGGCGATAGAATATACGATGAGTGAGGTGGGTACCTAGACTGGCTTGAACAAAGCCTTACCACCGAGTAAGCTATTAGGTAATAACTTAGGTACTTCTCAATAGATTATGTTAACTGTTTTTAGCCTTAAGACTAGTCACAAATATATCTATGTTAATTTAGCTGTATCTCTTATAACTTATAACTATTGTTAAGCCGGTGATTAGTTAAGCAATGCTGTCTTCTTTCTAATTTCAAATCAATAACGACAGAAAAATCAAAGAAATCAGTGTTATTCTGCAGCTACATGACATTTATAAGTAAGGTACAGCCTTACTTATAAATGTCTTAGCATAGATTACTCATAGCTAATTAACACAGCTTTGCAATAGTACTTATTTTGAGTGCAAAGTTGTTTGGATATAAGCGAATATGTAAAATAAAGTTGATTGACCTCGAAATAATTCCATTTATTTATTTATCTTTAATTTCATATGTTATACGTTTTGCTAGTGTACGAGACAGAATCGCTATTAACATTTAATATAAAAAAAATATTAAACATAAAAAAGGCAAAGGTTCCGAAGCAAGCTGCTTGTTTAAAAATTCCATCAGCAGCGAAACGATTTGGATGAGCGCTTTTAATTATAATTCGTATAAAAACGTGCTAAAATGTCGGTACATGAAAACAGAATTGAGGGTGATTATAAAAAAAAGCTCAGACCCAGAAAATGTGTATTTGAAATTTTTCGTGTTTGATTTTATTTTTTTAAATCATAATGTTTTATTTCAATTTACCATATGTCACTAAACGAGATACAGGTGAATTATTAATGTTGAAATATTGCTTAATCTGATAATGTTTGTTTTTTCAACTTAAATCTAATTCAAGTAATCCATTCAGAATTTGATATTATGCATAATTTAAAATTAATAGATGAAAGGTAGCTTTAGCTTATTTTATTGAATATAGAGTTCGTTGCCACGCCCTTTCATGTTATAGGTTTATTATTTTCGAAGATTTCAACCGGCGTTTAAAAACACAAGTAATTAAAATTATATGAAAATTGTTTGCGATATAATGAACTAATATTTAGACTGAGTTCGAAAATATTGCTTGATCCGCTACTAACCAAGTTTTAGTAATTATATGCTGTAATAATACTCTATTATCCAACTTTAATAACTTAGTTAAGCTTGATTGGAATCCAATAACATTTTTATGTTAGTATCGTAATAACATATATAATATTATGTATAAATTAATTTTTAATCGTGGATTTCTTCAACTCCCTACAACCTTGGATTTAAGGGATATTCTATTTAAGGTGGCTTTATCCTGAAATTACGTTTCCTCTCAATTCATCTTCAGTAACGTTATTAAATATTTCTTCAACATAAGAACTTGTAAAAGTCTATTTGTTTAATAATATTTTCAGTTGAGTTGATTGACTTATGCGAGAGTTCGAGACACGTGGTATCTGACGTAAGCTGGTTAAATTCGGATTTAGTTACTGTGTGTATTACGCTTCTATAAAAGCAAATCATCTCCAAGCTGAATTTTCTATAAAAAACTGATATTGCGTTAATATTAAAACATTGCTACTAAAGTTCAATTTAAAATGGTTTTAAGGGAACCCAATAAAGTAACATGATCTCTGAGTTTCGTCCTTCCCGGTAAGCATTACCTTTTTGCGGATATGATTGCCTTTACGGTTCTTTGTTCTTGGGACAATAAATTAATGAAGCCTTACAACATTATTAGAACGAAGGTAGGAAGCTTTGATATAATTTTATACTAATTGTATAAAGCAATATTAAATTTTACTTGTTAAAATATTTCTGTATTAAATACGTAACTAACTGTAACTATTATAAAATCTGAATATTATAAAAAAAATATGATGGTATCATTTAGTTTTAATAAAGTAATATAATTCAATGGTTTTAGATTTTTCATTTCCAGTTTGGTTCAACTTACATTAAGCTTTACCATCAAAATTTGACTTTTCCTCGCATACTACAGATCGGTCAGATGTATATCAGGAATATCATGAATGAAAATACAAACCTTAGAAAAAATAGAATTTCATCGAAAACTTATTACCCACGCGCTCTAGTTGTAAGTATTTATAAAATGCTATGTATTTTGGTTTCACGTTGACTGGTGATATTGTCATTTAAGCTCTTTGTCAATGGATTCATTATTATTTATTGGCATGTTGTTTATAAACGCTAGATTAAATTGTTAGGAATAAACACATATTATTGTTTCAATATAGAGCGATCATATATAAATTGACGGTGTAAGCAAATACGGTGGCATTATTGTGCCTATTAATAATACTTTATTACATCAAGTTAAATTTAAATACCAGAAGCGATGCGATATGCGCAATTAATCATATTGTATTAAAACTATGGCGGACACAAAAAAAAAATCTACATTCACAAATCAAATAGTGTACGTTCTTTTAAAAAACTAACAGATTTCAATATGCTTAGTAAGCTCATATTTTTTCTTAACCTAGTTGATATGTAAGTCTCATAGACAATCTAGGCTTTTGAGGCAACACTTTATCTTAAATGGATTTTATTCATTTGTCTTAAATTTAATTATTTATTCTGACTGCCCAGTTGCTAGATATAAGGCCCAAGAGGCCCTGAGTTCAATTCTCAGTTGGGGCTAGTAAAAAGTTATTGGATTCAGTTACAGTCTGGAGTCTGGATGTTGGAAGTATGTACAGTCCCATGCTTCAGAAATCACGTAAAGCCGATGGTCCTGCACCTGAACTCTTTCGGTCGTGTTGAATTGCCCTCCCATCGGATTATGAGAGCTAATAGAGAGTGCTGGCGTCGACACTTTGGGGCCAACACAGTATATTATGTCCTGCGCAGTTGGCTATTCTCTCTGGAGTATGGCCGAAATCGGTCTGGAGAACATTATTATTATTTAATTATTCCGTCCAATCAATTACGATTACGATATTTTCCTCCACCGAGCACGAGATGAATTATAAATACAAATTAAGCATCTGAAAATTCATTGATGTTTGCCTAGGTTTGAATCGAACCTGCAATCATTGGCTTAGATTCACGCATTTTAACCTCTAGGCCATTTCTCCTGAGCCATATCGCCCAATATTTGAGTCACAAATATAAATATCAATAAATAATAAAAGAATATTGATATCATATAACAGAAATCTAATCTATTTTATTTGTGGCCCTAAGCTCGACCGTAAGAGATTGATCGTCTAATTTTCGGGTCACCTTAATTTTGTCGAGGGAGGAATCAATTGCAAATAAATTTATTATAAAAATTGGTATAATTATAAAAGTAGCGTTTATAAGACTTTCAAAATAGACTGTATGTTATAGATAGTTTAATTTACGATGACGCGCCTCACCCTTTTTTTTCAATTGCTGTAGTGCAAGTGTATGAATAGTGAGGCGTTTCTTCGTGGATAGCTATATTTTGTACGTTTACCATAGGTTTTATGTCACCCCACCCCAATTATTCATCACATAAAGCTCGCGGTATATTTACTTGAACAATTAACCTTCTTCCAGTGCGCAATGTGGATTTTGTTCAATAGGTTAGGATATAAGTTCCTTAAGCTTCTCTCAGTGTATTTTATTATATTGGAAGTGATAGTTGTATAAAGTCACTTCCTACTCTATTTTTATAGAATTACTTATAGCGATAAGGCCGTATGTTTTCTCTCAGAGTAGAATATAGTCACCCGTCTATACAACACAAAGGGATTTTGTGTTCCAATTGCACCCATCCATAAGCACTTTACCTACTAAGTACCTTCACAATGTCGTATCGGTGGGAAACCAACCCACCAATTAAAGCCTTCCAGGGATGTTAAACGTCAGATAGGCAGCCTGTTATAGAATGTTTATAAAACATACTAAATAAATAAGATATGGACAAGTGAATGGTGATCATGGTAGGAATTAACTGATGCTTGCAATATTTTTAAACATAATAAAAAATTAAGTTATTAGTACTATGTGATTGCTAGGCAATTTATTTTAATTTTTTTTTTTTTTAATATTTACTTTTACTTGATTTTAGTGACAAATTACTAATTCATATTGAATTAAAAATACCTAATTGTACTATCGCACAGTGATTATGCTTTTAATTTCTGAAAGCTTAGTTAAATTTAGTTGGGATAATAAAATTGTACTCAACATATACTAAAAAAATATTTAAGAAAACATTTCAGCTGGGCTATATTAACAAAATAAACGATACCCAATCAATTTTATCTATGGCACAAAATCGCTAGAGATGGATCGCCAATTCTTGGATTATCTTAATTCTGCCGAGAGGACAATCAATCACATATAAAAACAAATGACATGTTTTTGTTGTTATTCTTGATTAGGTGTTGAGTCAAGTTGTTGAATATCGATTGACTTTAATTATATTACATTTATCAAAAATGTATATAACGCAAATTAATATTAATCAATATTTTTTAATTAATTTTATTATTAGTTGAAGATTTTTAATATCGTATGAATTATTATGACACAGTACAATTAAAATTTAAGTATCAAATCGACAAGACGAGACTACTGAATATCATAGATAGATTAATTTGATAATAATGAAATTGTATACATTGAACCACTATAGAGCTTATACTGTAGTAAGGGTGAATGTTAAAGCGTATTTTTTATGAAAATATTTTTATTTGCAATAATATTTTTATAAAAAAATACACTGCACATCACAAGTAACCTTGTCATTCAATAAAGAAACAATATTACCTGACTTTGCATTATACATATATTTTATTGCATTTATTTAATATAATCAAAATAATCTGTTCATTATTTTATTTACAATGGTTAAAATATTATGTTTTCTACCTAATTTAGCTCAATGGGTAAGGCTAATCCCATTTTCATTCACGTCTCAATAACAACGTCAACGATAATGGCTATAAAATCTTTAGTGTATGAACGAATGATCGAACTTGGATCTTATCCAAGCATCAGCACATTTCTAAATGCTACACGTATTTTGAAAGTCGTATACCTGCTATTTCTAATAATGAAGAGATTTGTAGTTGCCCTAATTTAGGAAGTCACGAATCGCAAAACTTCTAAGTTAAGATATTTTGACCAACAATTTATGGAGAAATTTATTTTGCAATATTCAAAGATATTCCCTAAGAATGTTGCTCGCTCTTTGTGTTGGCTTTTGAGAATTACCGTAAAGGACAGTAAAGGAAATCCGGTATATGATAACAAAGAAATATGTATGTAATGTAGATTAAATTTATCACATCCTAAGCAATGAATTAGGTAACATAATTAAACAAATACATGAAAGGCATTATTTGAAATTATCAAAAATATATTTTTACTTTATTTAAATCCTAAATTATAATTTTGGAATATGGTAAACAACAATAACATGTTATACTAGCGAAAATAGCCATATGTAGCCATCTGGGTACTTAACCCCAACACCACTGAGGTTAAAATATTGCTACATGTTCATAACCATCTTGTGCTCACGTCATAAAGACCACGACTTATGTCTATCACTTGGCAGCATACTAGGCAATGCACTTCCCAAACGTTGGGAGAAGTTTACAAATGTTCATGGTTCTGGAGCCGAGGTAGCCCAGTAGTTAATATTGATAAATCCAAGCACCATTGAGTTTTCATATATTAATAATTATTCATCTCGTTCTTGGTGCGTAAAAGTATTGGACGGAAACCTGTGTGTGATGGAAGAAGTATATACGAGCTAATAAACTACTATCGAGGCCCTCATTATGTTTTCATCAAATTGATAAACTAATTCACGTGGAAGGCTTATAATTGGATGATGTATAACATGTACGAATATATTTTGGAAACATCTACTAGCGCGCCTTGGAGGTAAGACTAACTCATAGGCCGTGACAGAATGACGTTTTCTTATGGCGTCATGTATGCCCCTCTCTGCTCGTTTATATCTACTAATACTAATATATAAAGCTGAAGAGTTTGTTTGTTTGATCCGGCTAATCTCGGGAACTACTGGTTCGAAATGAAAAAATATTTTTGAGTCGGATAGTCCTTTTATCGAGGAAGGCTCTTGGTTTTTTTTTATTAATTATACGCGGGCGAAACCGCAGGGCACAGCTAGTCAAAAATAAATGTTATTACCGAGACCTTTCAGGCGTGCACTGCTTAAAGGGATGAAGCTATCTAAAAATAACGTACGAACGTGACTTTTTTCCTCACAAACAGTTCTAAAGAAAAAATTGTCATATATATTTAGATACTTAGAAGACGAGACAGGTTTATTTTATAGTTAATTTATATAAAAGTAATATTCATTATTTACGATTTCATTTAAATATTCTGCTTGAAAATCAATGACTACTAACTTCAAGCTTTTATATTCTATACTTGTCAATACGGACTAGTAAGTAATTTATTAAAATAAGTTACTTTTTTTTATTACGTCCTTGAACTTTTTGAATCTTTATAATATTTTAGAACTAAGTTATTTCTAAGGCAAAGTATTAAAGTCGAAAGTTTGGAAGTTTGATTAAGGCGAACGAAATTTTATTTTTAAGACATATTCTCTTTACTATTTAAATATTAAGTTGAAATATTTAATATTTTCAGTCTAATAAAGACCTTTTCGTTTTAGTCTAAGCATCAGAAGTTGTTGAACAAACATGAAACGAAACGTGTGAATTAGAGGTTTCAAGAATTTAAAAGAGTTTTAAGTTTATTTCCGTAAAAGAAAATCAGTGCTAGTTAAAATAAATATTTCGCAGAAATCTGAAATTTTATTTGTTGGTATCGACTCACTCGATTGTACAAAAAAAAATGAAATTTTATCAATAAGAAATTGTATCGTATATTTTGAAGCTCTCAAATAATCGTCTCTTGCATTTTTACTATTTGTATTTAAGTACAAGCAAACCCTTGTTTCTGATTAATGGCGAAGTGAATTATTATGAAATTGTCATTTGTTATAAATTTTTGAAATTAACTTAGTGATTAATAATACTGATAATATATCATTCACGAATGAATGAATTGAGCTGAAATCAGTTAATTTCTATTTTCTTTGTCAGCATATGTAAAAAAATAAACAATTGTGTTTGAATACGTAAATGAATCCATTTTTTATGAAACACTTTCAACAATATTGTTCATGTTTTGCTGTCATATGGGGCTGTAGAAGCTTGAGTGCTCGATAAAACATTATCACAAAGAGTTTACGTTTCTTAACATATACAACTATTGTATTTTTTTTCAAAAATAATAAGATACAGCAGAGAAACTACGTGTATCTATGTGTACATGACGCGAGAAAAATATACTTTAAAAAAAATTCTAATTATTATAAAAAGTATATTCAGTTTAAGAGATGTTTATAAAGTTTTAAAAGTAACGACAAAAACCCTTATATCTTATATTTTTCTTGAACAAGTTACTCTATTTAAAACAATACTACTTTCTCAACCCTGATATTTAAAAAAATGAGGGACAAAAATGTATTCTAATTAACAGTTGACATTTTCTTTTATTACCTTTTTTCCTTTTCTGGCGTGTCTACGCTATCGATATCTACACTATTTGAGTGCAAAATATTCTTGTACGTCTATAATTTTTACGTCATCGTACCGAAGTACAGCGGCAAATATTGAAATTTACTGTGAAAAGGGCACGTTAAAAGCAAGCCTATGCATTGTGTAGCAACCGGATGACGTATTGTCGCTTGAGAATAGTGGAGGCTTTATTTCAAATTAATGGGATTTCACGTGACACAAATAAGTGGAACGGAGGTAGAAAATGTATTTTCATTATGCAATATTTCTTTAAATATTCCGTTTCTGTGTAATGTTTTTCAGGTATTCTATTTTGTGTACTGCTTTGGGAAATCTTCTTAAGAAATATGTGAATATTCAAATTAATACGAATTAACGTTACGTACAATTTCAAACAATACATCAAGTAATATTAAAATTGAATTTACAAATGCATTAGAATAATGAATACGTGTAATACGTTATATATGTATTTCACTATGTAGGTTCGCAAAAATGCTTAGCATTTTATTGATTTTATCACTTACAATATTAAATAGTATTTATTGGGAGCTCTTCTTTGTATTAACATTACTTTTTTTTTAAATTAAATTTGTTTGATTTGAGTTTGTTTTGTTATATGTTTAGTATATACATACTCAAAGAAAGTGTCGGCAAATTCTGCAGTAGATGTTTGATAATGAAATTGATTGTAGATTACATTTATTTTTAATCATACTTGTTTTTGGTGCTTATTTATAAAACACATACAAACAGATAATGCTATAAATACTATGTAAATAATTAAAGTTAAAATATAATTATAAAGAACTGATGACTTATATATTTATTATGGAAAGTATACTGATAATATATCACCAAATAATTAAAAAGATCCCTTTTATTTTTGCCACGCTCGGGAAATCAGAACCTTCACAATTTGTTCATATGCACAAGATTTCCCTTGTGGTGATGAAAACTATTTGCACCACACCTTTTTGAATAAGAGGTCCTCATTCGTAAGGTACGATCATTTTGAATTATTATTAAATCATTTATAGCACTGGATAAAACAAAATTGAACTACTAGTTCATTTATTTTGCTTATAACTACAAATGTATTGCTGCAGCTGGGCGATGATCTCCTCTCTCTCTCTGAGAAGAGGTATGGGGCTTTATCTTTTTATACATAATGAAATCATAAATTCTTATAATAAAAATCAAAGTTTAAATAAATATAAATGGTTTTAATAACAATCAATTGACGCCAGAATGCTACGAATTAGGAATAATAATGTACGATGCTTAAAAGAAGTTAAGAAAATTTGTTTACTCACTAGAAATAATTTTATAAAAGATTTAAAAAAATATTAAAGAGAAGTCTCTTAATCTAAGTATTTCATACATGAGTCAAAGAACTCAACAAGTTTTCGTTAATGGTATTAAGATTTCTAAGTCTGTGCTATAAAATATTTTAACGAAGCTGCAATACTTACAGTGGTACCACAGTATATTTATTCAACTTCAAGAAAAAATTAATAGAAGAGAAGACCATATTTTCATAAAAACGAGAAGGAAAGATAAACTTTTAGCGACGGGTAAGAATGGGAAAGAAATGGGTAAGAATACAATCTTATGTATTGACAGGACGGAGCCGAAACTCCGTACAGTCAATAGATTCTTACTTAGGCAATCAGGTGTTCGCTTTTTAATAAATATTTTTTTTAGTCTTCTCAATGAAAACATTTGAACCCCATAAAAAGAAACAATAATAAATTTATTGATTAATGAATGAGTCTATTATTAAAAAGATAATTAGTACTCTACGCTTTTCTTTTCGTTGTGTCGTGCGGTATATAATTATAATGTTTTAATTATATTTAATTAGTGTATCTTGTACATTGGTATTTATGGATGAAAAAAACTAATTAATTATTAAGTTTCTTTCCAGTTACTATTGATAGAAGTTACTTTACATTTAATTTAAATTTATATGACGATTTGTTTACTGTGTAAGTGGGGATCAGTTAAAATGCCTTATTAAATATATCTATATTTCTTTGTGTATAATACCTAATTAAGGTAGACGCACTCTTAAATCGCGACTGTAAAGTTCCAAATTATGATGAGAAAAAAACGATTGCATGGGAAAATGGAATCAGATAATAGTAACTGAGGACCACGACTAGACACTGAAGATCTGTTCCGACCCTGTTAAAAATTTTGTCAGTTGTATGTATGTAGATTAATTTCACATTGAATTTCACATATAAATATATATATAGAATCCTCCAGACCGATTTCGGCCACGGCGGCCAATCTCAAGAGAGATTAGCCAACTGCGCAGGACATATTATAGTGCACAAGTGTGTGCGCAAACACAGGTGCACTCTCTTTTCCTTAGCTCTCATAATCCGATGGGACGGCAATCCGACACGACCGGAAAGAGTTCAGGCGCAGGACCAACGGCTTAACGTGCTTTCTATAACTATTTATTGGCCCGACCTGGGAATTGAAGCCAGGATCACCGGGTCTGCGGCCTTATATCTAGCCACTAGACCAACGAGGCAGTCATATAGAATAGGTAACGTACAACAAGATTTACATATTGAAGATAAAAATCTTTCGTAAAAATCTTCGCTAGCTCAACTTCATAATTCTGTTTTTACTATAACTTTTATACACCATAAAACGTTATCTGTGTCGGTCAAACCTAAATAAAGTTCACGATACATATTTTGAATATTACCCTTTAGTTCAAACTATAAAGATAAGAACACAGGTTTGATTATCAGCACGGTCTTGAGCTCTAGGCTATTAAATGTTAAAATGCTTTCAGTCTACGATTCAGTCTAATACATAAGTAGATTAGAACAAAACTTTACATGGTTTATGTTTTTTTCGTCATAAAAATCTTACTCTTTCTATGTCAAGCCTATTTTTGATATTTTTTGTACATATTTGACACATATATACATATCATAATCATAATTTTTATTTTTTATTGCTTACAGTTTCAAAGGTAACAGTGTGCTATTTTATGGATGTAATTTATTTTAATAAAATTGATAGGCGGACTGCCAAATGGATTACATAACGTAAGTGCTAATACCGCTCATAGACATTGGCGCTGTAAAAAATATTAAACGTGCCTTACGTTGCCAATGCGCCACCAACTTGGGAACTAAGATATTATACCTCTGAAGGCTGTAGTTATACTGACTCATTCTTCTTTCAAACCGAAACACAAGAATGCTAAGTATTGATGATTGGCGTTGTGGATGTTACCTACATAAACGAGCTTGCACAAAGTACAAGTAAATATGTACTGTTGCCACAAAATAGCGTTTTTAAATTAAATAAATCTTGCACATTAATTTCGATGCCCTATACACAGTCTTATATAGTCGTATGTATATTATATACCGTAGGTCTTACAAACTTTGCTTATGATTTATTCATACATTCATTACTACTTTATAATTAGAACTCAAATTAATTTAAAATAATGAATGTATTCTAAATAAAATTTTCTTGTTAGTTGTTTAAACTTTTTTTTTTTTTTTATATTACCCGGGATAGCAAATTACTCTACTCCACCTGATGGTAAGCGGTAGTAGAGTCCAAACGCGACGACGGCTAGTGCAGTCAGGACGAATGACTTGCTCTAGCCGCCCCCGCCTTGGCGGCCCGCAAGATGCCTCTTGACGCCTCGTTTGAAGGAACCCAGGTCATAAGAGGAGGGGAACACGTGTGCTGGTAAAGAATTCCATGTTTTGGAGGTGCGACAAAGAAAAGAGTTGCCAAATTTCTTTGTGCGCGATGGAATTGATGTCACAGTTAGGCGGTGACATCAATTCAAAACAACTTACAGAAAATTTTGCTTTCGGCCGTTTCGCTTCCTCCGAGTAGACAGATAATTAAGTAACCCTGATTATTTTTATTTGTTAAACATAGTACTTATATACTAATTAATAAACGGTGAATCTTTTAAACTTTAATTTATTGTTATTTGTCTATGAACTAAATATATTAGGCTGACTAATTCGTACTTAAGCCATTTTTGTAATGTTCTCGTTATGAGCATCTTTTGAATGTTGTAAATTTCAAATATTAAATTCAAATTGTCTAATTACCGTTACTTAAACCACGTATTATGTATAAACGATGCGCTAACGCAAATAAATCGTTTAATTATTTCTTATTGAACGTTGATCCACTTGGTGGCTTTTGCCGAGCTTTGTGCAAGCTCGCCTGGGTAGGTACCACCCACTCATCAGATATTCTACCGCAAAACAGCAGTACTTATTATTGTTGTGTTCCGGTTTGAAGGGTAAGCGAGCCAGTGTAATTACGGGCACAAGGTACATAACATTTTAGTTTCCAAGATCGGTGGCGCATTGGCGATGGAAGCGATTGTTAACATTTCTTAGACTACAAATGTCTAAGGGCGTTATTGATCACTTACCATCAGGTGGCCCATATACTCGTCCGCCTACCTCTACTATAAAAAAATAGGTCACAAACCTTTACGATTTTGATAATAATTTTAATATTGACAACAATGCGAGAACAAGTATACAAGAAAAGGCAAGCGTTTTTTTTCATTTAATTTATAAAACACTAACATTGGCTCACTGACTTTCTAACTGGCATCCAACGCTCAGCCTAAGATAGAGGTTCGAAAAGCAAACAATTGTTAAAAAAAATAAAATTATAAAGTAAGTTAACGCTAATCTCGGAAATCTCATCCAAGTGTATAAATAGTGGGTGTAAATGTGTATACAAGTTCGTGATCATCATCATCTATCTATCATCAACAAATCATTTTTTTTTTATTTGTATGCAGTGCAAACTTTTAGATATATATTTCTATAAGACTTTTTTAAGTAAACAAAACAAAAAACTCAATTACGAAAATTTCTGAGTCGTTATAATAGAATCTATCACAATAATTCCTTCCAATTTTATGCGAATCTCATTTGCAGGTGTCGTCAAATGACAATAAAGATAACTAGAAAGCGATTCCCTTAAAACGGTGATGAAATTCATCTCGTAAAATGAATAGAGTCGAGCCTTTATAGTATCGTAAATTCTACGGACTGGCTATCGTGTAAGATTGGGGACAGCTTATTTCGACATTTGTTTAAATTTACATTACTAAAGTTTTATGTGGGATTAACAATAATTATTTCAAATGAAACCGGTATGGAAATAACGATTTGTATATTCAATTCAATTCAATTGTATATTAAATTTATTATGAATAGGTAAACTTGTCCCCTGGGTCCCTTTTGTTCTGGCATCTCTCACTAACTTTGAAGATATTCTATACGCTGACTTACGCGATTACAGATCATGGTGATCTAGGATTTCTACATCGGACTAAGTTATTCAAAAAATTGGTCTGTCAAGAATTTTAAATATCACTTCAATGTTAGAATTTAATATAGTTAGCTTTAACGATATCAAATTTTTGAAAGGAACGATAAGTTTTAGATCTTATTTTTGATTTTTATGTATTGTTTTATCTTATCGGGCAATGATAATGATCTCTCATATAGTACATTGGCTTAGTTTCAATAATCTTATGTTAAATAATAAAAAAACAAAAGTTGTAAAATTTAGCGCGCCAAATGTAAAAAATGTAAAAGCTGATGTACATATCAATGGGGAGTCGATGGATCCAGTTGAGTCTACTGTATTTCGTATTTTATTGAGTAGACTAAGTTCAGCGGCCTTTGCGGTTAAGAAAATAAGATTTTTTACCGATGTTGATACGGCCCGCCTTGTATATTTTAGTTATTTTCACAGTATAATGTCTTACGGTATTATGCTGTGGGGTAATGCGGCCGCTATCAATACGATATTTGTACTGCAGAAGAGGGCTATTCGCGCAATTTATAGCCTGGGAGCTAAAGAATCCCTAAGACAGAAATTTTAAGAAATTAGAATATTAACTGTTGTTTCTCAATACATATTATGTAATGTTATATATGTACGGAAAAAAATTAAAGATTTTGTGAGAAAATGTGATACTCATAACATTGGTACAAGGAACAAACACTAATTAATTACTCCCGTTACTCGACTGCATAGAGTCAGTAACTCTTTTGTGGGGCAATGTATACGGTTCTACAACAGGATCCCAGAAAGCGCTCAAAATGCCTCAGAGGCCAAATTTTAAAAAAATGTAAAGAAACGCTTGTGTGCTAAAGGTACAATTAATGATTTTATGGATGATAGCACACCTTGGGAATGACACTATCGCCGCATGGATATTTCAATTAATTTTTTTGTAAACAGTACATGATACAATAAAAAAACCAAAAAAAATTAAATAAAATAAAAAACATCCCGCTGAGTTTCTTTCGCCAGTTCTTCTCAGGGCTGGGTATTTATTTTCCGAACCGGTGGTAGTTTCTAAATTGACTATCAATAAGAAAGTGTAATACTTCAATATTTAATAAAGTATATTGAAATTTGAATTTGAATTGAGTGATAAGTCAAGCAAATAATCAATATTTTTAATTTCATTTACACAGCAATTTTAGTCACAATAAAATCATTAACCGGGTTTAACAACGCTGCGCTTTTATTCTTAGCTAAAAGCAAATACGGGGCCAAATCCTCTAAAGTTATTCAAATAAAGCAAGCTTCAGAGTTCCGAATAAATGCATATTGAATTTGTTTACGTTTGCTAAGGCAGGGACGGAGATAGGCCATACTTCTGTATTTAAATTTGAACCTATGATCTACATATTATTGCTCCCGATGCCGTTCTGAAAACGTCTTTGTTCCGTTGGAAAAGTTTCTCGTGTTTCATCGTTGCACGCCAAAGGAAATATAATTTTATATATTTCATTTAAATATAATACGATTCAAAATGATTTTACTATGAGTAATGCATTTCGTAACAGCAAAGCATTTTGTGCCCATTTGTATATTGCTAAGTAAAGTTAAAACAATTTGGAAGGATGCGACATGCCTTGAGGTACGGTGGATGAGATTAATCATAGAATGCTTTAAATTAAGATTTTGGTGTTTTGTGTAATAGCTTCGGTTAGTGTAGAACACGAGCATTTTACATAAGCTTAAGCATTACGGTGTTAAGGTAGAGCTTTTGATCTCATTGCTTTATACGTAATTCATACAATTCAACAAGTTTCTATTAACGAAATAACGTCTACTGAACCGAAATTGTGTATCTATTTTGGTTTGTAAGCGATCCTCTTTGTACGCTAGGGGTTGATATATAAAATTAATGACATAACCAAAAGAGAACTTGGCTTTAATTAATTAACTTGAGAAATTGTACATTATATAGATGTTAAGTATAATATCATATAACAATTTCAAGAACAATATGATTACCTATAAATTATACGTCAGAAGTATTTGTAATATTTTTTTGCCTGTCGACGATATTTCTTTAATTTTCTTAGGAAAGTTAATTATGAAGACGTAAACAGCATATCTCTGACCTATTTAGAATTTAGTTTTAAAATATCTCCTGCCCCAGTCTTTTTTTGAGAATGGCTGTCGTGACCGAAATCGATTAGGGGGAAAAATCTATTTATATACATAATTCGTTGTCATTCATTGAGTTGATATAAAAATATAACCGCAAGCCCGATGGCGACATCAACCATCAATATCTATACTAATATTAAAAGCGAGAAAGTAACTCGGTCTGTCAAATTATAAATAATACACATAAAAAGTACGGACAATAAGTCTGTGAAGATTATTTTATTAGAACGTAGTACACTTTGCCTGGACATTTCTTTTTTCTTTCTTTAATAGATTACATACGTATTTTATTTCTACCAATTACTACGTTCAAGGCTTTTGTCTAATAAAACTTAACCGATAAGATGTTTAGCCACCGCACCGTAATACATGTTTGTTATTAGAAGCTTTTATTTAATTAAGTCTATTTGTATTTGTCATTGAAGCTAGCACATAAGCGAACACAAAATAGAAATCGATTTTTGTAAAGTTCTTTTTTCAGTACCGAGCCATCGTGACACGCGCCCGCGTTTTATTTTGTCATGGGTTTAACCTGTAATATCATCAAACAGTAGTCGTTGTTTTTGCAGATTTTACAATTAATCTCATGCACAGAGAAGGATACAGTATTTAGTAAATTGTTATGAGTTAGAAGTAATAAAAGCAACATATTATATCTACTATCCGCAGAATTATTGGAGTCATTCCTCCAGGGTTTACAATTAGAAGTTGTGATTTAATCTTCTCACTGGATTATGCAAGACCCTTATCTAGAACAAAATTTAACATTTTATGATTTTTATAATAATAATAATAATAATTCATTTATTGAAAGTAACGCGGACTCAATTTGTTAGTTTACATCTACTTATTATCTATGTTAGTATATTAAAAGCTAATAGTATCAATTAATTACATTAATTACATAGTATGTTCATTGCCGCGATCTTCCATAAGAAATGGCACAGCAATGACTCACGTACGTACAGTCCAGTCTACTCGCAATCATTTTAAGGATACTGTTGGTACTGCCTTGCAGCCTGCGCACCAGGGAGCCGCATCTCTTTCGCATTATAGTAAAAAAAACAATCAACCCGCGTTTCTGCGAACATCCCTGATGCACTACAAAAGCGTGGCAGTCCCATCAGCATCCTAAAAGCATTGTTATACTGAACACGGAGAGCATTGTAAGATTTTTGAGAGTATCTGCCCCACAGGTTGCAAGTGTAAAAAGTTGTACAGTAAGCTCTAAATAAAGTGATTTTAACGTTACTTGAACAACGTGCAAACCTACGAGCCAACATATTTGCTCTCACTGACAACGCTCTCCGTTCCCTTTCAATGTCTGCATCGTCTTTAAGGCTGGGAGTTAAAATATGCCCAAGATATTTAAATTGTAATACTCTTTGAAGTGCAGTACCATTCAGTAAAATGGGTGGAACCTCGTTTGGCGCTTTATCTCCAGCCTCAAAGACCATAATTACACTTTTCTTGGCATTATAAATCAATCCATGTCTTACCGCATAGGATTCACAGAGAGCCACCAGTTTTCTGAGGCCACAAATTGACGCACTCAACAGCACCATATCATCGGCGTAGCTAATGTTATTACAACATACCCCATCAATGAAACAGCCGACTCTAGTGTTGCTGAGTTCCTCAAGTAACTCATTAATATATAGATTAAAGAGCGTTGGTGAGCTTAATCCCCCCTGCCTCACCCCGCACTCCAACACATACGGACGTGATAAGACACCAGCCCATCGCACGTTATTGACCTGGTTTCCATACCAAAACTTAAAAATATCGGCCAGTTCCGGTGGTACGTTTATTTTTTTGAGTTTTCTCCATAAGATGTCATATGAAACCAGGTCAAATGCTTTCGATAGGTCCAGAAAACAGGCGTGAACTTGAGTCCGTCGCCTAGCATAGTATGTGACAGCATGCTTAAGAGACAGTACAGCACTTTCTGTGGACAAACCCGGTCGAAACCCAAATTGATTGTCATATGGTCTAATGAATTTAATTAATTGCCTATTAAGCAAGCTATCAAACACCTTCGATATAACTGTAGCTAATGAGATTGGTCTATAGTTATTTTTATCAGCTATGTCTCCTGTTTTATTTCTCACAATAGGCACAACTATCGTACGTATCATTTCAGTAGGCATAAAACTATGACTCATACACTGGTTATATAATATATAGAGTAGTCTAATTAAGTGCGGCCCCGCATGCTGTAGATGTTCAATACTGAGGCCGTCATGACCTGGAGATTTACCTCTTGTCATATGCTTAATGGTATATGCAATCTCTTCATAATTAAGGCTTATCTCTATTTTCCTATCAGTTTCAACATTAATTATCGACTCCGACGGCCCAAGTGGCGATTTAACAAAAAAGTTATCCATAAAAAGATTAGCTATCTTACTAGGTTCACACTCACCACTGACACTCACAGGGACAGATGGCCTGTGGTTTAATTTATTAGTATGCTTCCAGAAACCTCTAAAGTCGTTTTTGGAATGATGCGAGGCCAGAATGTCCATTTTAATCTGATCTTCGTGGTTTTGACACCATTTTAATCGAGACTTAAAAATCCGTCTAGCGTCACACATTTCCGTATAAATAGGTCCTACAAGTGGTTTACCGAAACGCAACCATTGTAGAAATTTCTGCCTGGCCGCCCCGTGTGCCTCAGCCACGTGCTTATTCCAGCCAATCACTTTCTTTTTTGTTACATGCTTGATGCAATCTCGACCTACCACGGAAGCTTCTAGTAAAGCTTGAACGATATCACTATATAATTTAGTTATATAATTTTTATGCTCGGAACTATTGCAAGTACGATTGTTACACTCTTGAAGCTTGTGTGGGAGGTTTATTTGACTTAACCTAGTAGAACATTCCCTCTGGTAGGTTTCTATTTGCTGTTGACTCCTTTCCCCCCAGACAGCCTTATTTACAGTAGCATTTGCAACATATTTCTTTGGTACTAACATTTCTACATTACATTCAATAATCAGGGGAAAGTGGTCAGACCATAAAACGTCATATAAAACATAAATATTACACACGGAATCTACAGAAGCTTTAGTTACTAAGCAATGATCAAGCCATCGCTTAGATCCATGGGCTTCACTTACATAGGTATAGGTATTACTTAGTAAACCTAGCTTTTTCATATCTATACATGTCCATTCTTGTTCTAAGCAAAACTGCGAAAGTTCATTACAAAAACGTTCCCCAGGGTGCGCGTTGAAGTCCCCACATATGCACACACAATTCTCCCCGTTAGTTTCTATAATAGCACTTACCGAGCTTAACACGTCCGTGAAATCCGTTAAATTACACACCACATCCGTAGGCATATATACACTCATCACTATAAACGATTTAGCTTCTGAAACTATTTTTATAGCACATATACGCGGATTCTCACACTTAATAACAGAAACGCTTTGAAAAACACTACGCCTCCAGAGGAGAGCAACCCCTCCGTATGGCCTCCCTCGTAGCATACCCGTAGATGTATCCATCGCAGAGACTCCGGTAGCACTAAAATCGTCATTTAACGTATCGAGGAAACATAACTCCTCTGGCAACAACCAAGTTTCTTGCAGCGCTATTATATCAGAATTTTTACATAATTCATGAATACATGGTGCAGAGCGCTTCACGCTCTTGCAATTAAAAGTAACAATTTTACAATTTCTAATGTGTCTATCCATTAGCAGGCATGTTATTCATCTCAACCTCATTAACAGGTGTTTCATTTGCACGCTTATTCTTGAAATGCACAAAACGACGGAAAATAATACCTTGTGGCCATAGATTTTCGTCTAGATATAAAGGTAGCTTGTTTTGTGATACCGATAACTTATATGCGTCATGTTCACATTGTCGTTTAATCGATTTTTTTTTCTAAACAGACGTTATCCTTCGTTTTATTCTTAATATAATTAATTATGTCCGATTCTGATGTATGTTTGTGAACATTTGTTATAAATAAAGATATTTTTCTATCAGCCGCTCTAAATTTTTCATCGGATTTTACCACAAAATTTCCCATTTTACCAATTAGGCGGTTTTTCGATTTTTGTGGTTTTCTATTCACCACTGTCCACCCCTCATTGAGATTCTGAATCTTAACGGCACTCGCATACGATTGTTTTTGCCCCGACCCGGTCAGCCGGTCGCTCGATTCACTATTCAGCTGCGATGACTCATACGCTCCGTTGCCGCTTTGTTCCGTTATACGACTGGTGCTTATGACGCAGCGCTCAGCCGGTTGTTGAGATAACGCACTTGCTTGAAACGTTTTACTTCTACCCTCTACTTCTTGTATATTAATATTTCTATAATTTAAATTATATTCTTTCGGTGATGATTGTTCGCTATTAGATTGTTCTAACTGAGTTGTGTCGAAGGCATCGTCTAAATGAGACAATCTTCTCGGGCCACTGTCCCGGTACGCACCACTTTTCATATTCACTTTTACAGCTGAGAATGGTGGTGATGGTAACTTATCGTTACGGCACTCTTTTTTCATATTTTCGAGCTGTTGAACAGTTGCATATGATGATTTAATATTTTTAATCTCTTCTTGTACGATCAAAAGGTCCTATGAAGTCCTATGAAGGTTTATGAAGTCATTAACGAGCATTTAGAAAATTGCCTCATTATTTATTCAATTACTTCTCAATTAAATACCTCATTATAAAATACTTTTAATATCAGCCGATGTCAAGCTGAAACTTCGAAAGCAATTGAAAAACTTTAATGTCGGACTAAAACTAGAAATGCTTTAATTAACAAAGTTTAAGGGGGAGAGATAAGGACAGCACTAATGTGGGAGTGAGATGGATGCTTAAGAGAAACATAATCCATTTTATCGAATGTTCCCGTTCTATGTAAACACCCATTAAGGGTCACGAGAGGTATGGTCGTTGTTTAAGCGTTTTCAATTTTAAAATATATTTCAATAAATAGTTTCTCCTTTCATTTGTATATTTTTTTTCGTATTATTGAAAAAACTTAATTTACTGCATAAGTTATTCTTCTCTTTATCATAATCATAGTCAATTGGCTAGTTAGATAATAGTATAAAATAATGGAATAAATAACTATCATTATTTTACTAAGTTCTGCTGTAGTTTTAATGAAAATACCGTCCACTGTTAATAGTTATACGAATACTCTACTCGGTTGAAGGGCTTTGTGCAAGCTCGCCTGGGTAGGTAGCACCCACTCATCAGATATTCTACCGAAAAACAGGACTACTTTTTATTGTTGTGTTCCGGTTTGAAGGGTGAGTGAGCCAGTGTAATTATAAGCACAAGGGACATAACATCTTAGTTCCCAAGGTTGGTGGTGCATTGTCAATGTAGGCGATGGTTAACATTTCTTACAATGCCATTGTCTATGCGCGTTGGTGTCCACTTACCATCAGGTGGCCCATATGCTCGTCCACCATCCTATACAATAAATAAATAAGAATATAGATATACATTTACTTGTGTATTCAATGAACTAGTGTAATTACAAGCACAGAGACATAACATCTTAGTTGCCAAGGTTAATTTCGCATTGGTAATGTCCTTTAATAACCTTGGTTAATTATCTTTAAGGTGATTCGGCCTGGTGACTTATATCTTTAACATATATTAAATATAAAATTTATATGTCTTCGATAAGTTATATTAAAATAACACACCAAATGGAAACAATATAAAAACATCATATAAATTTGAAACTTACTAATTAAAATATAAATACAAAAGCGTTTAATGACACCGAACACTTAACCAAGTATGTCCAAGACAAATTCCTTAACGTGCCTAATTGTGCCAACATTTACTTCCCTGATCACGTACAATGGATGGAGCTCGCTATAAATAAAACTAGAGCACCATCGCTCTGGATATAGCCTTTATAAATTAGAAGCGATTGTTTTTATCTTAACTTACTTGGAAATGGAAAAAGTTGTATCCGCGTCTGGAATAGTCACAATTTACTTGTTTATATACTAAGCAAAGAGACAGTGTTTATTTTTAAGTTCTTGTTATACATATTAAATGAAAATTATAGTAATTTTTAATAGCAAAGGGTAAAGCATTGTTTGTATTACCTTCGTTTTAGAGGATTAAATCATAAATTTTGTTAATTTCATAATTCATCTGTTTGTATTTAATTAAGCTTAACTTTAATAATACTTGGATTCTACATAGCTTTTATTAAATTAAATTATAATATAATGCAACAATTGCTACATTTGTCACTTAATAAAAAAAAAATTAAGCATTCATTAATAGTCATAACACGTGTTCGGTAAAAATATAGTTTTTTTTTTGGTTTTAAGTCAATGAAATGTAATTACAAATAATTAATTAATATTTCAACTATAATACTCGGTAAATAAATAATATTCATTCTGAATTGGTGGAAGATTTTAATCTAATTCTTAGAGTATTTTATACAAAAAGTCGAAAAAGCACTTTAAACTGTGTAAAAGTTTATTTTGATACTTGAAATACTCTTTTTTCTAGAGTCAATAGAGTCTCAGGGTGTTAAATTTTATTAAAAAATAAAATCATTTTCTGAATCTGAATCTTATTTGAAATGAATTTAGGTATCAATGTATCCTATTTCTAAATAACTTGTTTTGTTTATAAAAAAAATGTAACCACTAACAAAATGGCTGTATTATAATAAGTTTCTTCAGTACCTACAGTTCCTCGTCGACGTTGAAAATAATAAGATCTTGAATTAAGATGAATCACTCTTATAAAACACGATACTAGCTTTTTAGCAAAAAAGTATGACATTTATCTCCTTTTATTTTTAAAGACAAGTATTTTTTTAAGTAAAAGGACTCTATTAACATTAATTTGCATTTCTATTGATATTTAGTTGCTTTTTTAATGATACGTAGTTCCTTTTTTCAATACTTAATGATCTTCCTAAAGGACAGTCCGTCTGTCCGTCCGTCCATCGAAAGACTAAAGGTTGAAACTTATCCACAACATAATCTATCGCTGGTTTTTATTTTGAATTATTAATATTCTCTTATGTTTTCACTTCGACCACAAGGCTTAAAATTGATTGAAGCGAATCGCTTGTAAAACTTTTTTAATTGCATTGAATCCACATCAGGTACCATCCACATATTCTACTAACCCTCATTATTTATATTATCCAACTCAATAAATTTTATTAATATATTCTTATTTTATTCCAAAAATAACGAATAAAAGTAAAACATTTCACGAACATCTGACTCAAGACAAATAAGTATAAATACAATTTCGTTTGTTCTATTGTTACACATGATAATACAAAACTTTATAACTCTATATCAAGGTATTACTCAAATATACAAAAGTTGGTAACTCGGTAACATTGTTTTGTATTGTAAATTGCGCCGAGAATACTTCAGGCTGATTCTCAAAATTACCATAATCCTGACTTTTGCTAAAATTAGGTTAACCATCTATTCATCTTATAGCACCAGGTAGCGCTATATTTGTCTGGTTTATTGATAGTAGAAAGATTTACATTTAACAATTTTGCCCGCTGTTTTAGGTTTTCAATTTTGCTCATAGATATTCGCGTTGATTATAATTGCTATTTCTTTAATTATTAATGCTAATTACCTGAGATCCATGTGGTTTAAGAAGTTATTCATTAAAGAACAAAACAGATTCATGAGTCTTATCTGAAGACATTATTAAGTACAATTACCATTTTATATAACAGCTGGTTATATAAAATAATAACGAAAGATATATTCTTAAAAACATGCGTTCCTCGATAGGTGGCACATAGTGTTGATTTGTAATGAATATCGTTCTTATATTTTTTTTTAAGGAAAATACATGTCTATTTTCCTCAGTAACCAAACCACTTAAATTATTTATTTTATATTATATTATTTATCAATATTTTAAAATTAGAAATACATCATTATTTAAATTAAATTCAATAAAATAAAAACCTGGATTAGGTTTATTCTTTTTTGCATTCTTTTAAAACGTGACTCTCAACTATGGAGCTGTTAATCCGGAAAAGGAGTAGGTACTAGAACCACAAACTTGTTTATTTCATTACATATTATCAACAACCTTAATAGGTGATTTTATATTGTTTATGTCTAAGTATAAAATTAACAGAATCGAATATACAATTATTAATTAAAAAATATTGGTTCACATGCAATAATTTATGGAACAGTTTAATGACTTTCTCACAATCAAAGCCCTTGTATTGTTTCCTAAATTGACAATAATTTCTTTGCAGTTGCGACTTCGTAGTTTAAATTTGAATTTCATATATTATAGCAATGAATAGTGCAAAATATTCTACAGGTCGTAAGACTTAGTGCTTACGACTATATTGTCGGGCAGTCAACAAAATTTCGATAGTTTCATTGAGCGTTGCAGCTACACTTCCGATTAGAAGTCATCCTTATTCCTGTGAATGTACAGTTGCATTAAACATCTGTAGCGGACGCCGGAACAATCACATGGTTCGAATACAGCGCTAAAGGTACATCTTTTGTGCTCTAGGAATTTAATATTGTATATTTGTTAACGTACCGACCAATTCGTAATATTATTCCAGTATTATATGTACAAATATTATTTGCTATTGTGAACTGCGCAGCGATAGAATTATCTTATTTTGATTTAATATAAAATTTTAGATACTTTGATTAAGTGCAATGTCAATATTTTAATGATAATGCAAGAGACTGATTTCAGCCGTTGTATAGAAACAATAAGGTTTTTTTTAATAATAAGCGATAAGAGTATTCAAAACATGTTGCACGGTTTTCAACTTCGAAATATAAGTATTGATGAGAAGAAATAATTATTAGACGCATTTTTCAGTTTTTTTTTTTTTTTTTGGTAGAACATTAAATTAATTGGAAATACAAAATGTACAAAATAATTAGTCCAGATTACATTAACTCACGAAAACTCGGAGTCCTGAACAAGGTGCGGCGTTTTTTCACGCCACAACAACTGCTCCTGTTGTATAAAACACAGGTGCGGTCCTGCGTCGAATATTGCTCGCACCTTTGGGATGGCTCCGCTAAGTACTTACTGGAGGCCTTGGATCGGTTGCAGCGACGTGCGGTTCGCATTATTGGCGACGTAAAGGTCACCAACACCCTCGAGCCTTTACAGTTGCGTCGAGAGATAGCGGCACTGAGCGCTTTCTATCGACTGTATCACGGCGAGTGCTCAGAGGAGCTATTCACCCTCATTCCTGCTTCCCCTTTCCTTCACAAATCTACGCGTGCTGGCTCTCGATGTCACCGACTAACTGTGACATCAATTCCATCGCGCACGAAGAAATTTGGCAACTCTTTTCTTTGTCGCACCTCTAAAACATGGAATTCGTTACCAGCACACGTGTTCCCCTCCTCTTATGACCCGGGTTCCTTCAAACGAGGCGTGAAGAGGCATCTTGCGGGCCGGCAAGGCGGGGGCGGCTAGTGCAAGTCATTCTTCCTGACTGCACTAGCCGTCGTCGCGTTTGGACTTTACTATCACTTACCATCAGGTGAAGTAGAGTCATTTGCCATCCCGGGAACTATAAAAAAAAAAAAAAAAAAAAATTAATAAAATTATTATAAATGTAAACTAGTAAAATTCAAAAGAGCTTCGCTGACGAAAATTTTTTTAATTGCCATTGTGGATTCGGCAAGGTAGAAATAATCTGTGCATTTAGATTTTTTATATATGATGCAAAATTAACATATGAAATCTCAACACATGAATATTTTTTATTTTATTTTATAGTAAGAACTGAAAAACCCTAAATATAACGTATATACATAAATGACTGTACTATGTCCATTAAGAATAGAATAAATAGGAAGTTAATAGTGAAAGACTAAATCGCACAAATCAAACAAAATCGGTTTTTCTTGTTATAAGTTTATAAAAGTAAAATAACAGCCTGTGAATGTCCCACTGCTGGGCTAAGGCCTCATCTCCTTTTTTGGGGAGAAGGTTTGGAGCGTATTCCACCACGCTGTTCCATGCCATGCAGGTTGGTGGAATACACATGTGGCAGAATTTCAGTGAAATAAGACAAATGCAGGTTTCCTCACGATGTTTTCCTTCACCGCCAAGCACGAGATGAATTATGAAGACAAATTCAGTGTTGCTTGCCCGGGTTTGAACCCAATATCTTCGATTAAGATTCACGACTTCTTACCAATGGACTATCTCGGCTTTATATATCTTTAAATATTTCCCTTACTATCATTATGTTTATGTAATAATATGAACTGTTCCTCTCAATGTCAAAAATTTTATAATACGTTATACTTGCAAAATTAATGCAAATACGAAGATAAATACCTCAGACTTGAGAAAATCAGAGAAAAAAGTCAAGGAACAATTCATGCTTAAATTAAAATTAATAACATCATATATTTTATTAGAAAGTTGGATTGGAGGCTATCCTCTAATTCCCAAGGTGTGTTATAATGTAAAAGGTCGTAACTTTTAATATACCTTTTAACTCGCAAACTGTAACAGACCAATATATATACATACCTGGAATTGATAATAACATTTAATAGTACATAGCAGTTGAATAACATTTTGGTAGTAATACATACATGCATAAAAAAAGTAATTGGTAACATCAGCCCCATATTATAAGTGACACATCCATGTCACAATTTCAAGACAAAAACGTTTTTATAAATAATCATCAATATCAAATATATATTTCAATGCGAAGCGAGTATCTTTAGTGATCAATTCGTGAAAGCTTAGAGCTGTATTTAGCTTTAAATAACATATTTATTAAACGTTATATTTTTACGTGGTTTACTTATAGTAAGCTGTTGTGTCTCCTTTACTTTTAATTTATTACATATTGCCCTTACATTGCAAGAAATATTAAATTCCTACACTGCTGATGTAAGACAGCTCAACCTGCGGCAAACCACGCTGTCTCATACTTCATTCCGTTTGTCACAGCTACATATGTTTATGCAACTGCACTCACATTAATGTAAAATTATTACTAAAAGTTTGGATTATGGAAATGTTATGAAACAAAGAAGAGCGTTAGTTGCGTTATTTTACATTGGAATATGATGTTATACTTACGATTAATTATGTATCAAAACGTTTCATAGTAATGTTTATATTACATTTCTATTTGATTGACTTATAACAATTTTATTTTCTTAGTTATTACCATTTTAATTGGTTAGTATTTTGACCCCAGAAGCGTGTGATTTGGTAAATTTACAAAATGAAAAACTATTTTTTTAATCAATCCACTTATAAACAAACTTTTAATTTAAAAAATACAGTAAAATTGCATTTCGAAAGACACACGATTTAAAAGAAATAAGTAAAGTTAAAGTTTCTCAGAATATCAGATTGTGGCAGAAATTTAATCACAAAGCACTCGACTAAATGGACAGAATTACTTCTGAATGGAAAACATTGCCGATTTAAAAGAGGAATGAGGTTGAAAAAGATAGTGGCTACAGGATGACACAACTAACTTCGTTTTGTCGGTATCCGAGTAAAACTATAGTTAGTGCAATTATTTTGCTTTGTTTTACAAGGAATATACCTGCTTTAATTTATTATAATTTTATTTGTGACTTGCTTTTTTACAGATATAATTAGATAAGGAGCTGCTATAGGGTACCCTATGTAGTATCCAGGGGCTCATTATGATTTGGCCTTATTCAATAAATGTATAAATATTTAGAAATACCGTGAAATTTATTTCTAAATAATATTTGATTTAGTATAAAATCTATCTCTATACTATGTTTATATACCACTTGAATAACACTGAAATACAATTATCAAATACATAGTCTGACATAAACAATAGTTATAAAATTATAATATTTCGCATCAAATTTCATCCAAAACTGTGATAAAATATACCAATATAAAATATAAAATATACTCAAATCTTCAGTCGGTATCGTTTATTATTTTCAAATGTATTAACTTCTCAAAAAATCTTAAGACCTTTCTAGTCCCGGATATATATAAAAACTTTTGAGCTGAGAATTAAATGAATACCTTCATTATAAGTGTCTTCATTACGTATGTAATGAAGACTTGTTTTTATGTTTGTTATATCTAGGTTATTTATTTTTTCAATCTTTTTAATCTCCACAGACTTGCTATCAGTTTCTAGTGTTTCTTTCTCATATCTAGAAATTCATTGCAATTCTATGATTTATTCATTATATGTATTCCTTACCATCATCATGATTCAAAAACATATTATATTATAATATATATTATATATAATAAACATATTATATTATACATATTCATAATATGTAATTCAATCTCTAATTACTGACGCCTTACCACGAACGGAATTAGAGGTCAATGTGTGATGGTTGTTAGCGATGAACGCCCAAACGAAATGCGCACGACAAGCCGACACTGGTCGGTTCGGTGCTTTTCACGACTGACAAAAAAACACGCAAATCGGACATGTACACGTTCCAATTAGGAGGCTGTACTACGACTTTAACCACTACAATTTTGTCCTCAAAATTCCCGTAATTTCACAAACTCTATTAATGCAAAATTTTATTACGATTAGTTCAGTGGTTTAGCCGTGATGAGGTAGCAAATAGACAGGCAGAATTACTTTAGCTTTAGATGGGCCGAAATGGCCCAGTGGTTAGAAAGCGTGAACGTGGGCCGTGAATCGGGGCAAGCACCACTGAATTTTCGTGTGCTTAATTTCTGTTTACAAAATAGTAGAGGAGGTATTAGTCCAGCAGTGGGATATTCACAGGCTGTTACTGTATGGGTATATGAAATTATAAATCACATATTATGCGGTGACGCAAATTCTTAATAAATAAACTATCCGATAAAATCTTTTGAACGTTTCTCTAATGAAATCTACATCGAAACTAAAGCCCGTATTACAGAAAGCAACTCAAGTGACGTTTAAACTCTAATCAACCAAAACTAGTTTTAGTTTCTATTAGTTTTACTCAAGCATATTTAAGAACGAGTTTTAAGTATTACTCACTTGAAACTAGACTCAAATAAAGAATAGATATCTGTTTAAATTGTCTTTGGTTGAAGTCCGTTCTCGTTTACTATTTTTAATAATTTTAAATTTACTCCGTTCCTCGCAAGATCTAGTTAAAAAGTGACGAAAAATCCCTGTTCAAAACAGCTCAAAAATACAAATAACGACAAAGTTAAGGTAGTTGACAAGAATATGTCCAAAATATTAAGAAATAATAGCTTATAAATATAGCTTAACATAATAATATAATATATTATACTATCATAAATCTATCATAAAGTTCATACCTGAATCTAATATTACACTAAAGGTAAATAGGAATGTCATACTTGCCAAAAGTCAACATTTTCTTGTTCATTCAAAAATACATGAAGTTTGAGTTGCAGTTGAATTTTATTTGCGTTTTTTTAGTGATAAAAAATGTCGCGAAGTAAAAAAAGAGCACGTTGCAGGCACGTACTTATTATAACCAACAAAATAAATAATTAAGACGTTGTTTTCTTCTTATAAGTCTAGTCCATGTCCTTGAAAATGTAAACGGGCGTATGGATCCACACAGAAAACATCAAAATTAAATTGATATTTTATTTTCTTATTATGAGTTATTGTTGTATATGTTTTTCTGATTAGATCCATGCAATTACAGTAAAGCAGGTGGAAGAAATCCACCAACAAGAAATACAAATTTTAAAAGAGAAGCTAGGACAGAGTTGACATAAAAGACCTGTGAACTTTAGTAGTGTAGGAATGTAGTAGTAGAGTTTTAGTCCTAGAGTTAAAAGCAAAACCCAGGAATATTCAGATTGTCCAGGTGTATGAGCCAACCACCGATGCTACTGATGAGGATAATAAACTCTTTTATAAACAACTAGAAAATGCCTTAATCCACACAACATTATCCTCGCCTAAGGTGATTTTAATGCAAAAATCGGGGAGGGCAAAGTCTCGGACATCGTTGGGCCATTTAGACTGGGAAAACGAAACGATCGCGGTGACTGCTTTTTACAATTCTGCGAAGAACACGGGCTCATCATTTCAAACACCAACTTTAAGCAACCTCCAAGAAGATTGTATACGTGGACGTCACCATTTCATTCGACGAAGAAGATCGTCCGTAATGAAATAGATTATATACTTATAAACAGAAGATATCGCAACAGCTTAATATAAGTCCAAACCTACCCAGGCACCAATATTAGATCTGATCACAATCATGTTGTTGCATCCCTTCGCTGTAATATGAAAATTCTAAAACCTAAATCAAAAAGACAGCAAATGGATGTGACCAGACTGAAAGAACTGGAAATACGCCTTAAAGCAGCCAGGGAAATAAATATGGCTGTTGACTGCTTGAACAAAGAACTTGGTCCAAATGTAGACGTAGAAGAGACATGGACTAAATTAAAATTGGTAAAAGAATCCTCCAACCATTAAGATATGAAGCAAAAACCCGCTGGATTATGCAGGAGATTTTAGACCTAATGGAACAGCGCAGAGCACACAAAGGAGTTAACGATCAACAAAACAAAACCATACACAAGATAATTCAAACAAAAATAGTTGAAGCGGAAGAAAAATGGATGGTTAACCAATGTATTGCGATAGAAGATTTTGAGGCCAGATATGATTCTTTTAATGTGCATAGGAAAATTAGAGAAATAACGTAGACTTTTGAGACACGAAACATGAACTGAATTTTCAGTAGGACTAAAAATAATCTCTGATATTTCTGTCCAGTCATGCAGTTTGCACCTATTTATTTATTTTTGTAATTATTGATTTGATTGTCAAAATTAAATACATTTTATACTAAAAATATTTTTCTGCCTACGTAATTATTAATCAAGGTTTACTCTGTAAGGAAAACTTAAATTAAGGTCCTCTTTATTGTTTTTAATTTAATATAATTGGATACTTCATGGTTATCGTACTCTTCGTTTTAGGATTATTTCTCTTGTTATAATAGTATTGTATATATATATTTCGACCTTCAGAACCAACCCCGTGGACGGCCGGAGACCAAAGTGGAAAATGAAGAATTAAAGGCTATTGTGGAAGCGGATCCATCACAAAGCACTTCAGAGATAGCTGCAGGTTTCAGGGTAAGTGATAAAACTGTATTAATCCACTTGAAGCAAATCGGGAAAGTAAAAAAACTTGAACGATGACTACCTCATGAATTGAGTGAATCGATCTTGCAAACACGCGTTGACTGCTGTGTTACTTTGCTCAACCGACACAATAATGAAGGAATTTTAAATCGAATCATTATGTGATGAAAAGTGGATATATTACGATAATCGGAAGCGCTCGTCGCAATAGCTGAACCCTGGAGACCCAGCCAAATACTGCCCTATACGAAAATTGACTCAGAAAAAGTTACTTGTGAGTGTTTGGTGGATTACCGCCGGTGTCGTTCACTACAGCTTTCTAAAATTTGGCCAAACGATTACGGCAGATATTTATTATCAGCAACTGTAAGCCATGAAGGAAGACCTAGCTGCTAAACAACCGAGATTGTTCAATCACTCTAGGCCACTGCTGCTTCACGACAACGCAAGACCCCACACTGCACAACAAACAACCACTAAGTTAGATGAGTTACAATTGGAATATCTGCGACATCCACTGTACTCCCCGGACCTTGCTCCAACAGATTACCATTTTTTCCGGAATTTGGACAACTTCTTACAAGGAAAAAAATTCAACTCCGATGCGGCAGTCCAAACCGCCTTCAATGAGTTTATTGATTCTAGTCCCCATGGTTTTTTTAGTAAAGGGATCAATTAACTACCTATGAGATGGTAAAAGTACATAGATAGCAACGGTGCATACTTTGATTAATTAAATATATTTTACAAAAAAAAAATGACTTTATATTCCTCCCGTACGAAACGCCAATTTCATATGTAAGGACCTAATATTTCGGAGGAAACTATGAGTCGGGTTGATTGATGTTTGCATACAATATTATTTGTTTACATTATAATTACGTTAAGAATTCTTGATTTGTTACATTTTTCTAGAAGTTAAAAACCTTAATCATTTAATAAAAGTTATGAATATTGTATTTCACGTAACCACCAATCAGAGCAAGGCATGTGCCTCGAGTGGGGTCGAAGCGCCATCTTGACTTTTGAGAGGCTTTCGCTGGAAAAACGCATTTACGCGTTTCCCCTACATGAATTGGGGGGGTATGTGGGGCTCACCGGCACTGAAGGCGCCGGACTACCCACTAAAAACCAGCGGTATCCTCTCCGTCTGGTTAGGAGGCACCACGGGATCGCTCGCACATGCTACCATGATGTCCCGACGGTCGGCCCGCCTATGCGGGCCTCCATTTCTAAGGGGGTACCCGGCTACAGGGAACCCACTTAGCCCAGGCGGCTATTAAGGCGGGGGGAGAAGGTCCGCATAGCACCTACGTCTCCTCCCCGGTCGTCTTTGACGGATCGAATCAACGGAAGCACTTTCCTCACGCTGTCGCTCCGCGGCCTCCTTCTGCGACATGACACTCTCGCAG
The DNA here is from genome assembly GCA_905220585.2 of Nymphalis polychloros. Classification (NCBI taxonomy): domain Eukaryota; kingdom Metazoa; phylum Arthropoda; class Insecta; order Lepidoptera; family Nymphalidae; genus Nymphalis; species Nymphalis polychloros. The sequence continues at coordinate 7,657,270 of HG992253.1, forward strand.
AAGGAGACCATTTCCAACCAGCACCTCTCACTGTCGAGCATGGCGTCAATCACGCTCGGCAGCGAGAGATCTCCGCCGACTATCGCCGCCAAGGAATGCCTCTGAGGCCCCCACGCAGCACACTCCGTCAGGGTGTGGTGCGCCGCTGAACACGGCGCACCTCACCCTCGTGGCAGGAGCGTGATACCTCCTGCCTCGCTATCTTGTGTAGATACTTACCGAAACAGCCATGTCCGGTAAACACCTGCGTCAGCCTAAACGTAAGTGTGCCACTTTTCCTTAACCAGCGACTCAAGTGGAGCCGAATCGCCTCCACTGTCGCTAGACCTGCTGATCGGGACCTCATGTCCTCCTCTCATCTACGAATCAGGGCTTGCTGGGCTAGAGCCCTGATTCGTCCCACCTCCGCCGATCCTGGACGGCTGCCACTCGCTCTGGCTTCAACCTGAAACCAGTACACTTCTGCGAGCACCTCCGCCTGGAGTTCCCAGGGCGGATCGCCCGCAAGAAGTGTAGCTGCCATCCATGACACCGTACGGTAACCACGTATCGCCCTTACGGCTATGACCCTCTGCGGTCTCCGCAAAAGGGCCTTGTTCTGAGCGGTGAGAGCGTCCACCCAAATAGGTGCACCGTACAGCGCCATGGAGCGCACCACACCGGCGTATAGGCGCCGGCATGGTGATTCCGGCCCTCCCACGTTGACTAGGAGGCGGCCCAAGGCAACAACAGCGTTGATGAGCTTCGGGCCCAGTTGGACAAAGTGCTGCCCGAAGCTCCATCTTCCGCCCAGGGTCAGGCCCAGATACCTCATCTGGGCCTTTACTTTTTCGGTGATACTCGCCCCTCGTGGGGGGCCCCTCCATGGACCGTGGAAGAGGAGGGCCTCTGTTTTGGATATGGAGACCCTCAGGCCCAGCATTTCCATTCGGTCCACAGTTAGGGTCGTTCCGACCTCGGCCAAGCGGGCCGCCTCTCGAAAGTCCCGCCCCGTCGCGGTAATGAGGGTGTCGTCTGCATAACACAACACCTCCATACCGGGAATAACGGGGGCTCTCAGGAGCCAATCGAAGCCGACGTTCCACAGAATTGGGCCGAGTACCGACCCCTGTGGAACGCCGCAGCCGACCAACCTTCCATCGCCCCCAGCCCAGACGACTTCTCGGTCCTGGAGGTACGCCTCCAACAGCCTCCTCAGATAGGTCGGCACCTCATGGTATCGGAGTGCCTCCCTGATCGTCTCAAATGGGAGGCTGTTGAAGGCGTTCGCAACGTCCAGCGAAACCGCCGGGACCACCGCTTCCGTGGTCCGAGTCTTCAGGGCGCTCAGGGCGTCTACCATCGAACGACCCGCCCTGAACCTGAACTGAGCCTCTGATAGACCCGGACCAACCTCATCGAGGTGCTGAACGAGACGGGCTGTGAGAATCTTCTCAAACAACTTGCCCGTCTCGTTCAGCAGCACAATTGGCCTGTACGCAGAGGAGGAACCAAGCGGTCGACCCTCCTTCGGCAACAGCACCAACTTTCCCCGCTTCCAAGGCTTCGGAAACTGCCTGCTGTTCAAAAATTCGTCAAACGGCCCCCGAAGCCCTGCACCTAGGTATTCCAGGGCGTCACACAGAACACGCCCTGGAACACCGTCCGGGCCCGGCGCAGTCTTCTTGGCCCTCAAGTGACCGAGGGCCATCTCCATTTCCCGCTCCGTGATCAGTGGTGGAGCCACTGCGTCCTCTGTCATGGAGCGGGGGGCCATAGGCGGAGGGACAAACTCGCCCGGGTGGGGAAATAGTTCCCCAACCAGGTGCAGGAGGAGCTCCTGCGGCAGCGTCTCCGTCACGGGGGTGGCTTGGGTGCGGAACTTTCCACGTACGCCTCGGTACGGCCACCCCCATGGGTCTCGGTTGAGGCCCACTAGCAACTCTTCTCTCGCCTTTTCCTTGGCCTGCCTTATCGCCAGCTGCAGATCCTTTTTCAGCTGGCGGTAAGCGGCCAAGAGCTGTCCCTCTAGGTCCGCGTTAAACACTGATCTTGAGGTTTTACTAAAATTAACAAAATATATAATCATTTTTATGTTAAATTCAGGACGCCGGAGCCGTTACAATTGATTTTTTGGAGATAAATGTAATTTTCAGGTTAGATTTATTTTTTAAGTTTTCTCATAAATGGTGCATTACGTTGTAATGGGAGTGGTGTTGGGGAGTAGGGGACTAACCCCCCTTTTTCCCTCTCCCTTCCCCATTCCCAATTTCGGACACTGGGTATCGAAGTTTTACCCTTACGTGTGAAATGTGATTTTCTTTTCCTTATTTTTTTTATGAGTTGCGTTGTGATATCCTTTTACTACACAGTCAGTCATTTTTTAATAAATTGCGCGAGATGTTTACTATTACATTATATCGTGACGGCTGACGTGACGTCAAATGTATTGAACCTATTTGGGTGAAATTGAATGACTTCAAATCGCTTGGGCCTACACTCCTTCTAAGCGTTATTATTCTATGGGTAAAATAATATTTCTTACCGTTTCCTGCGAAAATCGATACCTCACCTTAAACTTTTTTACGTCTATTGCATAAGGATTTTGTGCATCTTGTAAGTATTTTAGCGAGATATTTACGTCTCTTCTATTTAAAAATATAGTGTCATAATATTCGATATCTTCGAAAATATTCTTTTCAGCGTTTGACTTTAAGGAGTCACTTTCTGTAATCTGTTGTCAAGAGAGCTCTTGACAGCTCTTACGGAAACTGAGATCAAATCGTTGCTTGCGTCATGATCTGATGTCAAATATGGTTGAAAAATTAGAAACTACTCAGCTGATTAATGAAACTCGTTTTAAAAGTCGTTCTAAAATAATAGCTATACTTAAAATTAGTTTTGAAACTAAATTCATGACTTAGTGACGTTCTGTAATACGGGCCTTAATGTGTTGTGCCCACATCGTTACATTTTGTCACTAAAAATACTTATAACTCTCAACTTTTCTTATTCATAAATAAACGTGCAATTCATGTAACGATATATGTTTTAAAAGCCCCTGTGTACCAGCTAATACTTTGTCAACTTTGCACACTATAATGTCAACAATATTTTTATCAACATCGCGTAGCAACGTGCTCTGCTAAGCGTAGCACACGAACGCTAAATATGATTTTCTTTTATAGTATATTTACTGCACACTCTGTGATCACATTGTTATCTATCTTCTATGTCCTTCTATAAAATTAAAAAGGAATGTCTGTATGTTTGTTCTCTTTTCGTTCCAAAACTATTGATCCGATTGTAATGAATATTTGGTGTGTAAATGAAGATGTTTTTGTGTATAGTCCACTAAAATACACATTATATTTTGACCGTTATTCTATCCCTACAAAGCCGGGACGGGTTACTAAATAAATGTAAAATAATTGTTTGATATACATAAATTCGGCATCTTTTAATATTTATTATGTTCAGTAATTTAATAATATACAAGATACAAAGGGTAAGATCCTTCGTATCTCGTATATTATTAAATATGTTATATACAAGCACGTTTTTTTTATAATAAATAAATATTCAAAATATAAATTCACATGTAATAAAGGATAACGTACATAAATCTTCATAATACACCAATCATAGCCGTCTAATCAAATTTAGATTTGACAATAGATTAGTTTACAATTAATTTCCGATCTGATTAAACACAAATAAAGCTTACCCACACAAGTGCATGAACAGAATGAGCACGTCTACTCAGCTGTGCTTGTGTTAAAACAGATGAGTCTTCATACATAATCATACACACATATCACTACGCACATAACATGTCATTCATTATTTTCGCTTTTGTATGTGTAACAATAGAGGTTTTTGTTGCTGGCAGCTCAATATTATAATATAATCCAAGTGAGCAAATTAGATTATACAAACTCTTATATTAACCTTTGTAAACAAAAGAAGGCCAATTATTTAAAAAAAATCTTATTATGATAAAAATTTTATGCGTCGGGGCAGGAATGAGACAAAGAGACAGGCAAACAGGCAACTATTTCAATTGTATTATTCCTTATATTATTTGTCACTGTGCGGAAACAATACAGAGAAAAATCTATCGATTGTCGAATAATAATAATGATTATTATTATTTCGATAACTAGATTTGAATTCATTTATGTAATTTGGTAGTTCAAAACCAGCCATTCAAGAAACGAGATGGTAGCTTAGTGCTAAGCAAGAAATAATTGTACTGTCCTTAATCACAACCTTACTGGTCTTAGTACTGTGGGTTATATTACGTGTGAAAGGAATTGATCGTGATTAGTCGCTATTCAAAATTAACGAAAATTTTAAAATTATCTATGAATATAAACATCGTAATATTCAAGTGATTTTCTATTTACGTTTCATGATATGTGACAACAACGAACAGCAGTTGTTGTATATTTATTTACACTTGCTTTATTTTAAATATTACATACTGAATAGCACACAAAACATACGTATATACTTAATAATTATACTTGTTGTACCATTTATTCAAACATTTACAAATATGTATGTATAAATAGGATTTCTATCACTAATGTAATTATTATTTTTTGTTGTTATATAAATAAAATAATAGCTTGCAAATGTCTTATTGCTAGGCAAAGGCAATTATTCTATCTACTGAACTATCACGACGCTTTCTCGCATTAATAACATACTCTTATTTTTATATAATGAATATTATTTATAGTGACTTAACTTTCTTTATTAATTTATTTTTTTAATAATCCAAATTATATTAATTTAAAAGATATAATATATAAATATCTATTTTATTCATATAAGCTTTTATTTGTTATAAACATCTGAAATCCAATACACATATATATTACAAAATATTGTGAATTGAAAACAAAATATTTATTACTTTTAAACGACACGTAATAGAGTATCGAATGTCTCACTTCCTCGGCGCCTGATTGTAGCAGTGAATTACTCGCTAACGGCGCGCTACTAATTGGTACAGCACTAACGTCGAAACTGAAAGTATTGCGAAGATTAAAGAGGAATGAGTTGACGGATTAGGATCAAGGACTGAGAAAATTTCAAATTTTATGGTTTTATAAAGCGCGTTTGTGATAAAAAAAATTAAAAAAACATTTCAATTTTCGAATATAATACCGAAACTAGAATTGAAATTGCAATATCCGAGTATCGTAGTAAGCTTATTGTCTGTGTAGAGTAAGCGGAGTAGAGCCAATTTCACGCTAACGTGAAACTATTGGCCCTAATGTATTTGAATATATTGATAATATTTTTATTTATAGTATGAAACCATTAAAAGCATTAATGTTTGATATGGGCAGAAAAATGTTGTTGCATTTTGAAGACTTGATTAAACGGCCTATGTTTCTAATTAACAACACAGATACAGCGCTTTTTTTATAAAACGTTAAAATGGCAAATTTAGCTGATTTTTATCAAATCCATCTTTTTTCAAATTAACAACGGCTTTGTTCCACTACCAACAGTGATTACTAGTTGGGTATAATTTAATTAAATAAAACTACTATAAAAGTAGAGGATTTCTAATTACATCATCTGACAATGTTGTCTGAGCCGATAAGGTATTAATTTTAAGCATTGCATGACGATACCGGGTATTTGGAAAAATGTTTCTTTTTCTTTTTTTTTTCACAACCAATATAACCAGCTGTCCTCTTGCCCGTTAACCACTTGAAGTGGAGCTTAACGATATATTCTGTATACTCTTGACGTTGAAATTTATAGTTTGAAAATATTCTCATACATATTTCCTATGATTTACACGAAAACACAATGCTTAGAATAAGCTTTTAAAATCATCGTTAGCGGGATAGAAATAATAATATTTCTATTATATATATATATAACGAACTAACGAAGATTGGTAGAAGCATAGATTTAAAAAAGAATCAATTGGTCCCATTCTATTTATATATTAGTAGTTATATATATATATTGATTGAATTGATTCTTTTTTAAATCTATGCTTCTACCAATCTTCGTTAGAAACGAACAAACGACTTCGGACAATTTCAAAACCAGTATTCTGAAAGAAAAAACTTGACACTGGAAAACGCGAAACATAAAATGATATGCAACATTGATTAAAATCAAAACAGCGTAAGTCTGATGCGAGTTCCAGTATTAATCGAATAATATAAATAATGCAAATCTATAAAAAAATCAAGCGATTGAATAAAATACTATCCGTGTTTAATTATTTAATTTTACTTAATTGAATATTCTTCATTTATTTTATCATTCGATTAAAGTATTGATAAAATTCAATATTTAAATTCATTGAATAATCTATATTTGAATTATTATATTGTTTGAAGTCAAATGAATCATTGGTATAATAATTGCTATTGAAGTCTTTGTTTTAAATTTTTCTCGATCACTAAATAAAATGATAACTTTTGACTGACTAACTTCTATTCTTCTAATCCATTAATTTACCGCTCTACATTACGCAGATTAAATATTATTTATATATATTATTTATATATTCATATTATTAGATTTTTTTTTTATAATATCAATAGATTACCTTGCCTTATTTTATTAAGGTATCTAGGACCTTGGTTCAAAGTCCAATACACAAGTATCACCTATCTCCATTCGAGCTTCGTAAACGTAAACAAATTCAATATGCATTTATGCGGAACACTGTGGCTTTCTTCATTTGAATAACTTTAGAGGATTTGGCGCCCTATACTTTCGATAAAGTCATGGTTTAAAATATTCTACAAACTTATACAGAACAGAAAAGGTTAAGACATTAAATTGTAACAATACATTTTATTATACGGTTTGCTGATATTGTTAACTAGTGTTTTTGTTTTTAAATTTTATTCCCATTTGTTTAACTTTAGAATCAAATTATGTTTGTTATCATAAAATCGTATTGTTTTTCGTTTAGTCCATGATGATTTAAATGCGTGCGTAATTTCTTTAAATTTTAGTTACTGTGACATTTAATATATAGCATAATTACATAGAGTATTTACTAGCTGTCTCGTGCAGTACATATCGGACTGGTGTCCTAATTTACTCCTAGCATACAATATTTTCAATCTAAAATTTTATTTTATTTATTTTAAAACAGATCTCATGGTCTGAGAGGTTATCTGGAAATTATCCCTATCGGCCAGACACTCACATACACCAGAAAATTTCACCAACATAACAATAAAAAGTGTTAACGTTTGTTGGTAGAATAACTAAATGGGATGGCACTCATGCCTGAACTTTCATCAAAATTAAATTCAATTAAAACCGAATTTATATTTAATTATGAAAGTATATTGTTAAACTATTGTTCTATCTCTCTATTTTTGTGAAACATAATTAAGGTCTATTGTTTGATCTTCAATATTGTAGTTCGATAATGGTATTATACCAGTAGCAATAGAAACAAAAATGCATACAATTCACATAAACAATAATTTTTCAATTTACAGATTGACTACACAATATATAAGAATGTTTTATTTTACTTTATATTATCCTGTTTATTTAATCTTTTCTAATTTATGCCCGCGAATTCATATCGCACATTTCATTTTAATACAAAGTTCGTATTACGTATAAAAATATATGTGTCGTATACATTTTTTTTTATATTTTTCAATCAGCTTATCTTGTTTTACAATTGAAACATATAGTGCTTTAAGTATTGAAGAAAATCCCTAGAAAATCTCTTACATTATAAATTCAGACAGTTATTTATTTATGGATAGGAAAATCATTGATCAATATATCAAAAATAGAAAAGGACCTTACATTGACCTTTGTTGTACGTTCATTCTTACTATAAATTCAGAAGTATATACTCAATTCTTTGTTTGAAATTATTAATGTGAAGCAATGCGATTAAGAGAGTTCTTAACATCTATCTAATTTTAAATGATATAAAAAGCCTAAGATTAGCTACAAAATATGCCACCATAATTTTTTGATTAATAATATAATTGTTTACTTAGTGCTAGAGCTTTGTGCAAGCTCGTCTGGGTAGGTACCACCCACTCATCAGATATTCTACCGCAAAACAGCAGTACTCGGTACTGCTGTGTTCTGGTTGAAGGGTGAGTGAGCCAGTGTAATTACAGGCACAAGGGACACAACATTTTAGTTCCCAAGTTTGGTGGCGCATAGGCGATGTAATTGATGGTTGACATATTTTCTTACACTATCATTGTCTATGGTGCGGTGTCTGGGCGTTGGTGACCACTTACCATCGGGTGGCCCATATGTTCGTCCGCCTACCTATGATATAAAAAAATCAATGCTATATAATTTAATGTGATATATATAATGTATGTTATGAATACATTTCTGTCATTAAATAATACAGACCTCTGTCTGAAATTAATTTTAATATATTATTAATAACAAAATGTGTACTGTAATTTTATTAAACAGATTTATTTCTTATCGAGTTGCCGGAATACATTATATATTTAACGAACCTCTTGGATGTCATTCTCAGAAAACGATGTCATTTATAAATTAATCTTGAGCCCGACAATAGGTTCTCATTTCGTAATTCACTCCTCGAACATAGCACTAGCTATACATTTAAACATTTCACGTTTAGTTCATTACACAAAAAGCCAGCCAGTCTTGATACAACCATTCTATTCTCTTTGCGGGCATTCTTGATGTGAGTCTCGGATTAAAATCAACTTCTCAGCTCAAAACAAAGCCCTGCCTTTTTAATCACTGGCGTTGTTGAAAGCTTTAGAGTCTTTAAATTAAATTCCTGGTAAATAAAGTTTAATTTTTTATTAAAGTATTGCAGAGTTTATTTTGTTCGTTCGTGAATTTTCATCCAGAAAAAAATCAGATAGTGAAACACGCTGTATAAATATTACAGTTTAAATAATAGTATTATTAATGAGCATAAAAATGTTTCTTTCTTTCAGAAATTGTACAATTCATTCGTATTGAAAAATTGTTAATATGTGTAAGCTATGTAAAGATAAGAAAGGTACAACAAGGTAGAATTGTACATAAATATGGTTTTGATTTGGCTATATTTATTAAAATGTAAGAAAATCAACAAGGCGGGTAGTCAAATAAATTATAATTGTATATAGGGTTAAAGACTTTAAAAGGGCTGTGTGAACAGATTAGTTCTCAGTTCTTTTGGTACATTGGTAGCGAAATCAATTAAAGGTAAGACTATTGCACTGTTAAAATATTCACTGTATTGATGTATAATTTTAAAATGTGATTTGCAAAAATTTAATATACTCAAATATGTGTTTTGTTTTATTTTAAAAAAGAATAGTATTTTCTAACATAATATGTAACGATAAAATATTTTCTAACGATTGCAAGAAAACGAATAGCATTTAACATTTATAAATATTTAAATATTGTACTCATATTTCGCTCCTCTAAGGGGTTATATAATATGTAAATTTATTTTGTATAGATTCCTTCATCTACTATCATAGAATTTATGAAAAAAAAAACGATTATCATGGTGTGGGTGTAACGTGGAGGGTGAATGTCATTTTATATGAAACGTAAGAAAATATTGTACAAAATGGAACTAAATATGTGAATAGAGATAAACATGTATGAAAAACAAAATAACATTAATAAATCAATAAGAAAATGACAAGCAAATTGTGGTGATTATTTTAGGTGTGTTTTATGTAAAAAAAAAAAAAATATTTTGATTAACAATCTTTGTGGTTAGCTGCAGTATATGTGGGATCGAATCCCGGGATGGTTCAATAAAAACGTAAAGTATAACAGAAATATTTAAATAAATATGTAATACTTTTTTTCGCATTGTACAGGTCTTTTTGTGGTTAGCTATTACTAGATAACAACAAATGAAAATGCATCATAAATATGTACCATACTAAATAAGTAGATATCGTACAAAACGAAATTATATACAACAAAATAAACACTTAAAATGTATAAAGTAATTTCTTCAGCTAATTCGTTTAATGCTTGTTGCTTTACACAACACAAAAAGCTTGTAGCGACACTGATGTCAACGTCTGTCAAAAATTTAAATTTACGGCGCACAACCATTGAAAGCCACTATTACGTGTGTGGATAAATTACGTACGCGAGAGTATAGCGAGGATTTATTTATGTTAAAGAAGTCAATTGGAAAATGAGATAAGTAATTAAGTGTACTCATTTTATAACGAGAAAAGTCCATTCAGGGTTGAATTTATTTTCCTCGTCATTTCACATTCATATCGTAATATATCTATATAATAAATATACAAATGACACTATCATAATATAGATAATATATCCACATAGACTGGTTCCTTTCTGAAGAAATTCGTCACTTAGTGGTAGGGCTACATGCAAGCCTGTCTATCAAAATAACACCGAGCGCTACAATAATAAAAAAAATTAGCAAATAAAAATAATCAATCAATCCAATTTTAGGCTTCTCCCATGGTTACCCAAAGCTTCTCGCATCCAGTCCTCTCTCATCACATTCATTTTGTCATCAGTCCATTTGACTGGAAATCTTCCTACACTGTGTTTGTCAATCCACGGTTATACGTGACCACTGTCACTTCAGTCTGCAAGCAAGCCATGGTGTTCCATACAACACCAGTTCTTCTCTGGTAACCTCATTACTTGTATTTGTAACATTGTAATCCTCTAGCAAATTAAAACCAAAAGCAAACAAGCAACATTCTGCATCCACATATTTTATCCAATGTTTTTGTAATTTTGCTGTTTCTATCTTAATATGTCACTTTTCTTCGCGTATAAAATATGAATATAAAGTTTCATCAAATGAAATATATTTGCATTTTAATAAATATTTCATCTCCGTATAAATACATTGCTTGAAACAAATATTAAAATTTCGTGAACCGCAAGATAAAAATACAATACGATCTGCGACTTCACGAAATATTTGTTCTCCAACTTTCTAAAGAAATACCGAGTAAGCACTGTGTCCTTACAAATAGAAATACCGTGATTTGTTGAGCAAAAATAAAGGAGTGCCCATTGTGAAAAAAAAAAAAACTAAGAAAATTGTATTGTTTGGGATGACAATTACATTAGTTTAAATTACCAAACGCTCCATCGGTTTTCTGGCTACCTTCTAAAGCTGCAGTAGATGTCGGATCAAATCCCGGGGTACATCAATAAAAAAGTAAAGTATAACAGAAATATTTAAATAAATATGTAATACATTTTTTGGTATTGTACAGGACCAAGTAGAATTCAGAGAATTAAAAAAAAAAAAAAAAACAGAGGCAGTAAATTTTCAGAAATAAATTAAATATAAATTAGTTGCAATAAGATGCCAATATAGTGTTGAAGCACTGGAATATTGTAACTCTAGTATTTTTAAATGTTTTTTATTGGATGCATTCTATCTCTAACAGTCTAAATAAATACTGTTCCGTTGAAAGCTTTGCAGCACATCTGATGCGTGCGGCCATGTCAAATTACATACATGTCTTGTCATAGAAATGTACTACAATTCGCCTATTTTTTATAAACCCGAATATCGATGGTTCGTTGTATAGATATAACGACAGGGAAAATAATAATCACATGCCTTTCAATACAGCTAACAATCGAAATGAAAAAAGAATTAAGATATACTTTATTCAAATAAAGACTACGAGCACCGCAACTATATCTTTATGGTTGGGCTCTGGAACGTATTCTACTGCCAAATAGAAATAATTAGTATTTTTGTGTCCCAGTTTGAAGGATGAGGTAGCTTAGTCTAACTAAAAGGACAAGGGATATAGTATCGTAGCTCCCAGGGTTGGTGGCGTGATAACATAAGGAATGGTTAATATTTCTTTCGTTGATGCTGCGTCTGAACTCTTTCCGGTCGTGTCGGATTTGCATCTGTGTTTGTGCACTATTATATGCCCTGCGCATTTGGAAACCGATCAGGAGGACATCATGTACATCATTATTTTATCCGTACAAAATAGGATAGGGTAGTTAAGATTTATATAAAAATAATTCATTATTTTTTAGAGCAAACATTTTAAAGTACCAGTACCATCTTATGTCCTTTTACTATAAAAAATATCGTTTAAAACTGCTGTCTTTTATAAGGATTTAGCTCAAGATGGGCGTAAAAGCTGTAGATAACAGGGATCAAATAAGAGAGTGCTAAAACGTGACGGTGAAGCGAGGTGATAGAATTGATTGCCACCCCGTGACCTTTAAAATATGCGCTTCTCACGTGTATTGGGCCATTCTCCTGGAAGTGTTAGTTTTATAAAATTTGGCCAAAATATGGACACAAATTTATATAAATGATAATATATTTTATCCCTAGTTCAATGTATGTATGTGATATGGATCAAACACACAAATGTGTTGATATATCATACACTTAGTACCAATTATATATATTTATTCAAATCATTGCTCGTTATCATTCATGTACTCAAATAAGCGAATGAACCTTTTACCCATTTTGAACCAAAGATTTTATTTTATACCTCCGTAAACTCTTGTCTATGGCATTAATCAAAAGCATCTCCTATTTAAGTGAGAGGAAATGTAACGATTACTTGCATTTCCTCTCACTTATAAAAGTCGGTGACTATACATATGTAATACTATGTACTATGACTATATATATAATATATATATGTGTCTGATCACAAGTTTGTTTGTTTGATTGTCCATATATTAATTGAAATATGACACTTATATTGATGTGCTCTTATGGAAAATAAAAATATATACACTGTTTGTCTTAATTGTAAATACTCGAATTAACTTTCGATACAGTAAAGTTTTGAAATATATTTTTCATATATTATAATATTCGGATTGCGATAATCGACAGATTGCGGAGACGACAGTTGCCACCGTCGTAGTTTGCTGATTATATATATGTTAGATTATCGACATATTTGGTATTTATCATAATTTCCACCATACCAAGACATTTTTTTAAAATAGGGTTCAGTCTTTTTAAAAGACAGTAATACTTAAAGTACAAAAGCTAAAACTTGATTAAATAAAAAAAAATTGTCAAAAAAATGTTAAAGAAAAAATCTCAAAAAGTACTTCAAAAAGGGATATATTTCTTTTTGTTATCTGTTAGGCTCTGTCGGCCGGAATAGAGCCATCCCGTACCAATAGTGGATACTGTAAAGCCGTGTAAGGAATTTTTTGCTTAATTTTGGTAAAGCACCCATCAATCGAACATATTGGTGCCCCAACCCCCTATGTAGGCGAGACATCAAACCACTAGCAAAAGCATTTCCAATGAGAGTTAACGTCCGGCAGGCAGTCGGCCGTAAAAGGTTCGAAAAAATATTTTTTTCAAGTGGCTTATACAAGTACATTATGCAGTATGCTGTATAACATTAATTCTGCTCTGTATACACAGAGTGTAATATATTTTTCATATGTGCGAGTGTGAGATGTTGTTAAAAATAATTATAGGAAAGAAAGATTTTTCATAATTTAAATAAAATAAAACTGAAAATATTATTAACGAAATATTTAAGAACATATTGATTTGAGTCAAAATTAAGTGTTTGTATATATTATGTCATAAAACAACCGGTAGTCAGAAGTGGGGCAGAGTAGTGTTATTGACTACAGACTTAATATTAAGCGACGCAAGGCAATGGGAGGAGTTTTTACCAATTTCAGATAAGTATCTCTGTTAATGAAATTAATATTCTTATATTGTTTATTTATAATTATAATTATAATAATCAAATTGACTGTGAAATATTTATTTATAATGTATATAGTAATTAAATAATTGTGTAAATATCCCTTTTGTGATCTTTTATATTGAATATTACTTCGTTAGAAATCATGTATATATATACTAGGTGCCCGTCCCGACTTCGTACGGGTAAGATAAGATTTTTTAATCAATAAGATATAAACATTCGCCCATACTGTACAGTGTGTGTGTGTTCGGTACAGGGCATATAATAATAATGCATAAAGTAAAATACAACATGCTCTACATATTTTTTCATTTATTGGAACCAAGTTCTTTCACTACTGCAAAGTAGAGTGTCCTGGCAGAAATTGTCATGTAACAAAAAAGCGTTGTCCTCCAAGCGACCTTTCCCCTCTTTATTTCTTACTGATTCTTTCTATTCTAGCGGTTGTATGTGTATGTATGTGTAAGTGAGCAAATTTTCAGATTTGACAATAAGGATTGTGTGCGGCCAATGAGATAACCTCAATTCTATACAAATGTAAATATAATTTGAACTCTTTTTTAACTTATAATTCGCTATTATATATTTAATTTTGAATAAATTACTATTTTCCTAAAGTATTAAATGAAATTTATCAATTTTAATTTTTACTTTACATTTGGACGGGACATTGGTTGATTAAGAAGGGCAACGCTTTTTGGAGTGATAAAAAAGTAAGAACAATTACCTAATTTTTTCTGGAAAAATGCATTTACGCCCCGGGGCTCCCGGATACAGGGAACCGCCTTAGCCCCGGTGGCTGTTAAGGTGCACATAGCCTACTCCCCGGTCTTTTTCGACGAATCGAATCAGCGGAGGGATTTTCCTCGCACTGCCGCTCCGCGGCCTCCTTTTGCGAATACACTCTCGCAGAAGGAGACCATTTCCAACCAATGCATGCAGCACGCATGGTGCTAGTTGCATGGCGTTAATCACGCTCGGCAGCGAGAGATCTCCACCGACTATCGCCGCCAGGGTATGCCTCTGAGACCCCACGCAGTACACTCCGAAGAATAATTTCCTCCTGACCGATTTCGCCCGCGGTGGCCAATCTCAAGAAAGATTTGCCAACTACGCAGGACGTATTATAGACATTTTTGAAAAAGTTGACACGTTATTAGTTTTTTTTTTAATATAATAGGTCTAACGCATGTACATAAGTTTTGGTTTTTGTTATTTACACACACATTTTTGTACAATATTTTTCCTCTTAATATTAATAATTGATAGAAAAATAATATTTACAGCACTGCAAATTTATAAAAAAATTAGTTGAGAATTACACGGAAATGATCATATGATAATTGTAAACGTCACTACTGTGATCGATGTACAAACAATAATAATGGCCGATTTTTTCCGAAAACTGTGTAAGAAATGAGATACAGGAGAACGCTCCCACCTAGGGATTCGTGCTGCTTACATGGTGAGAAGTGACACCAATAGACCGCTGACGGGGATAACTGATTAAGAGTTAATTGATCCAGTTATCGACCGAGGTCAAAAATTATTGAATTACTAATATCATTATTAAAAAATAGGGGTTGATGGTAGAAGGGTGAAAATTTAGGGTTGTATGTACTTTTTAATGCCACATAATAAATAAATAAAAATAAAAGAATTTGTCTAAAAAATTACAAAAAATGTTTTGGGGTGACTTAACACTTAATGTTATAAAGATTAGTTATAAACCTATTCTCAGACCTACAGAATATACATATAAAATTTCATCAAAATCGGTCAAGCCGTTTCGGAGGAGTATAAACACTAAAACTGTGACACGAGATTTATATATATATATATATAAATATGAAATTAAAATGAACATTTATTTTATTTTATTTTAATATTATTATATAACACGTGCACGCGTTTAAATGTTATATATAAATATTTGTATATAATATTTATGATAATGCTCATCTTATATAATTTAGTCTGATTTCGTAAGAAATTTCTATTTTAGTTAAAATAAATATTTAAATTACGTATTCATATCACATAGATATAACTACACATTGTGTAAATATAATATATGATAATAATAAGTAACAATAGCATATAATATACAATATATACATGTATATTTTCAAACCCGATCTCTTATTGAATTCCGCGGAAATTCTCCCACGCAATAAAGACATTCCTTGCGGCAAAGCTTTTCAGAATTAAGATAGAATTCGTGTTACATTTGAAACACTCGCCTTTCACCATATACTGGTCCTAGTGTTGGTCACATAATAATAGTTTTTTTAATAGTTTCAATAACTTTATTAAAGTTTCATAAATATATTTATTTTAATATTCTCAGACCTGAACAATAGTTAGTCACTACAGTAAAAGAACATAAGCTTACAAGGTACTTGAGTCCTGGACCTTCTGTTGCTTTTATTCAGGACTAAAACGAATAATGCCGTTTTCAGCTGAAGCAAAATTGATTTTTTGCTTTATAAGGTTTATACATAATGTATATACTGACTTCGATTTATAATTTATTTATACTTTACAAGAATGTGTAAGCAAATAAAAGTACAATCTAAGTAAGGAAATGGCCTTACTCTCATTATCACGGAGAAGTGGGATTGCCGGAGTTCATGTGCATTCTGAGGCACGGAAGTGTAAAATCCGTCAACTTCCAGGCTCTAGGCTGCTAATAACTTTCTACTGTCCAGACCCCAGATTTAAAACCAGGTTTTGCTTGCCCTACTATTAGCCACTAAAATAACGAAGCAGTCAAAAAAAGTTGTACCGAAAGGATAGCCATCTGGATTTATAACAAGTATTCTAACAGCATATCTATATTGAATCACAATTCTGATTCTCTAATCAATATATAAACCTAACTAAAGAATATTAATAGATTTATCTTTTTTAAGCTTAACTATTCCTGCAGTCTTAGTTTCAAATCTCCGTGTACGTATGTGTGATAAAAATTGTGAACCGTTATACTGTACGTCTTATTGAATTAAATTTACACCTACTATCCTCGCTTCTAACTATTCTTGGTTTCACAGGTTAATTTGAACTCCAGCTTTCTATGTCCAAGCTTGCCAAGCTTTTGTTTTGTCATAAATAACACATTATTAAGTCGTCAAATAATTGTAATAATTACTTTATGATTTATGTTCAAATCTATTAACATTTTATTAATTATTTACACTGGTCAAATAAAAATATATATACTTACATTATAAATAAATAATTACTGAATTTCTATTTCCATACTCAGATCAATAATCACAGCTAACAAATTAACAGTTGTTATCAGTTTGTATTTGACCCGATGCTTAGTAAACCAACCAATAATTTATTCCTGAGAAAGCCACCATTTAGTGAGCAATAAATTTATCGACGTCAAATAAAGGCGATTCTCGTAAATTTATTACCAACAATATATACTGGTTAGTGGTTATAGATATAACACATCGTATCTCAATTTTGTTTAGATTTTTTAGTAAATTTATTTGAAATAAAACATGTATGTATCTATTTACTAAATTAATTATAATTTTAGAAACATGATTTTCTTAAGTTTTGATACTGATTTCGGTTTTAATCATATTTTTTTATTCAGTTTCAAGTGATTCTGATTTCTTTTCAGTACCAATTTTATAACGTAATATTTCTCTTACAGGATGTATATCTTATTATCTTCGTTTTACATATTATCCTAACTAATATTATAAATGCGAACGTGAGTTTGTTTGTTTGTTACGCTTTCAAGCCTTAACCACTGAACCGATTTTAAAAATTATTTCCCTAATGGAAAGCTACATTATCGGTGTTCCCACGGGAACGGGAACTTCGTGGGTGAAACCGCGGACAAAACGCTAGTATTTAATAATAAAAAAACAGTAGTACGAGCATTCGACTAGTAATTTAATTGTTCAAGTATTTTCTCTAAAAGTTAAATTGTGACTTGACGATATAACAAATTGACCAATCCACAATTCCCTTTCAATATCAACAGTATTCTGATTAACTGATTTACGTTTAAGGAAATCCGTCATTAAAAAACAATGAAAGGGCTCTGCATAAGCTATCAGTCGTAACTTGATCACGTTTTTATTGAATTTTCCTTATTTTACCGCACATTTTTTAACGTTAATTTAGATTTATTTCAAATGGGAATAGCTTTAGTTTGAATACATTTCATAAACATAATATTACAATATACCGAAAATAGCACTGTACTTCCGAATGGCCGGGCCGGGACGACACCGATGTCGTCTCCGCCGAGTAGGATCGGCCCTTTCCCGTTCCCGCTCCGCTGTCTCCTTCTGGACCATGACGGTCTCACAGAAAGAGGCCACAGCCCTCCACGCCGATTCCCTGATCCCTATCCACTAGACCGACAAGGCAGCAAATACAGAAAAATATTCAAAGTCGAAATGGTTATTTTGTATAGAAATATTAAATGTACTTAGGAAATAAAAAATATTTAGCAATGATGTTCTATAAGAACTCACTACTAATCTCACTATTGAAATATTTTAAATATTTTATTGCCAACTTGCTTCAATACTATTAGTATCTCTAATCGCATTCGCTATTTTTAACGAATGTATGTTGTTAAAATAATAAATGTTCATAATAATAATAATGTTTTCCAGATCGAATTCGGCCACGGCGGCCAATCTCAAGAGAGATTAGCAAACTGTGCAGGAGATATTATAGTGCACAAGTGTGTGCGCAAACACACTGCACTCACTTTTCCTTAACTTTCATAATCCGATGGGACGGCAATCCGACACGAAAAGATTTCAGACGCAGGACCAACGGCTTAACGTGCTTTCCGAGGCACAGGAGTGTACACACTTCCAACTTCCAGACTCTGACTGCTACTGAGAACTTCCTGACAGAAAAACTCAACAACTATTGATTGGCCCAACTTCGGATTTAAACCCAGGACCACCAGGTCTGTGGCCATATATCTAGTCACTAGACTCACGAGGCAGTCAATGCAAATAAATGTTCCAATTATTGTGACAAGGTCATACGTTATTTTCTGATATTTCTTGATCCTATTTTGCGATGAGATTAAGGTTTCTTATAATGGTCCATTATAAGAAAACGTTATTCTAAATAAAAATAGTTTATACTCTAATTTTCAGAATAAGCAAAAATTTTAAATTTAATATTGTGATAATAAATTTTTAAATACTTAATTCGAGCTCCTTTTATCGTATGTATGTTTGCAAAAACTATATCTTATAATTTATTCTTTGCAATATATACTTGGAAAACATTAGTAAAATCAACATAACAAGTGTATTTTGATGTTAATTTGAAACAATCACGTTAAATGTTTGACAGGGTTTTCTATAGTGTAAAATGTAAAGATTGTTAAAATATATCGAATTACACGATTAAGTTATCACCAAGGCACCAATAAATTTTAAATATTATATTAATAGTAATGTCTTAACATTAGTCAGAACAATACCAATATGTCTGCTTTGTTTCTCTGTGTGGGAAAATGATTTGATGGAAAGTAATACAATTTGATATTTTACTTCGTTTTGGCTCATGAATAGTTAAATTAGAATACTGTCACATTTTTTTTTTATAATATAGTTTAGTGGACGAGCATTTGGGCCACCTGATGGTAAGTGGTCACCGACGCCTACAGACAGCGGTTTGTATATTTCTTTAAAAAAAAAAACATAACCACTGCACCACCAACCTTGGGAACTAAGATGTTATGTCCCTTGTGCCTGTAATTACACTAGCTCACTCACCCTTCAAACCGGAACACAACAACACAAAGTACTGATGTTTTGTGGTAGAATACCTGATGAGTGGGTGGTACCTACCCAGACGAGCATGCACAAAGGTCTACCACCGAGTAAAATTTGAGAACCTTTGGATTGTTCGAAAACTTTTCGACTATATTCGTTGTGGTCGCGCACGAATTCACGAGAACATTTCCTAATTGAAACTACGTACATATATTTTGCTCAGTTATAAAACGTATTCATTTTACGTCTACCATATAAGCTCCGTGAAGGTGGATTACTGTCTGCAACCGACAAGTCACTAAGTTTGTTTGTTAGTTTATCCACACGTAAAATGCTTGGCGTCTGCTGATATCCTGGTATTATAAACTATTACAAAATATATACACATAGAATACCGTAATTTATCTAGTAATTAAATTAAAATTTATTTATTTTATTTTATCAAATAGGAAGCTAATGTTATATATTAAGAAAAATATTTGACTAATTGCATGTATAAAAATATTGTAACAAAATATATAACTTAACATTCAAAATATAAAACTTCTCTAAATGACGAAAAACAAAAGATCTTCAACTTAATAAATTAAAAAAAAAAGTGAATTCTGATCTTTTTATAACTGAGTGAATAGCATTATAATATAAATCTGAATCTATAGAATACAAGATAAAAAATAAATAAATTATAAATAAAAAATAAATTTTGGAAATTAATACATATATGAATTTCCAAAGTGTAGGTTGTGAAATGAATACGTCAAAGTTATTTTATATGATACTAGCTGTGCACCGTGGCTTCACCCGCGTATAATTAATAAAAATATAATAAATTATTATATTAATATAATAACACACACACACATATGGCTACTAGTAAAGAAATACGTAATTAACGATTTGAAATTAATTTTCATAAAATACCCTAGGGTTTACCGATCTTATATATCCTAACATTTGCGCCATCACATGTTCTTTGTGTGTACCAATTTACATCAAGATGGGTCAAGCCGTTCTTGAGTTATAAGAAGACATACAGACAGACAGACAGATAGACAAACAAAAATGAAAAAAATAGTATCATGTGAATCACTGCATCATAAAACGATTATTTATCACAAAATTAGGTGAAAAAAAGAAAAAAGAAAAAATGTACAGACAGAGCCAATAGATTTATATAGTAGTATAGACAAGTCATAATATATGTATGTATAGATTGGAATGATAGCATAGAGAATTTTCAATTTTTTTTTATTTCTTATGTATTTTTTATTGACCTAAAAATATCTAGATTTCTTATAAATGGCGCCAAATATAAGCTTTATTTATATAAGCACAAACATCTTAATTAATATAAAATTATCACAGACGACATGCAATTTTTGGTCAAACATTAAAATTTTGTCATCCAAACAATGTCATCGCATATTCCAGCCGACCGTGTTTGAAATCGCCTTAATATTTTATGCAAAGACAGAGCCGTCTGCTGCCTTGACAGAGTTTTGTTTGCACGTTGGAGATCAAAAAGGAAAACTGCGTACAAATCTCCGTCATCGTGTTTTGAATAACAAACCGAATTATCTGATATCCCTGTGGAAATTTAATCGTGATACTTACCGTATAATGTTGAATTTATTTAGGTCAACCAAAACTTGACGAATATTTGATATCTTTGTTATCAAAGTATAAGCCCTTATAAATAAATAAATCACTTGATCGCCGCGTGTATTTCGATTCTTATGTTTCTATTTAAATGATAAATTATTATAACTTATAAGTTAATGAAAAAAAAACACGCACGTAAGAGTATAATTATACATCTCTCCCACTCATCAGATATTCTACCGCCGAACAACAATATTTAGTATTGCTGTGTTCCGGTTTGAATGGTGAGTGAGCCAGTGTAAGTACAGACACAGGTGACATAACATCTTAGTTCCCAAGTTCGGTGGCGCATTGATGATGTAAAGAGCGTTTGATATTTCTTACAATGCCAACGTCTATAGGCGGCAGTGACATCTTTACCTGCCCACCTACCTACTTCATAAAAAAGTAATTTTGATGTGTGGGACTACGTACAGGAAATTCGGACAGGGATGAAAGTACGAATTTCAACGTTCAATTTCCCAGACTTCAGTAAGATAACGCTTCGAGATACGCAACGACCACATACTTAGAACTTAAGAATATCATTAACAATTCATCACTCACTCGACGTAAGAGTAATCTTCTTATGGCGTGATTCAAATATAAGTTATATACATATAGATATATAGGACTTTATACATTTATTTATATTTATTTAAAGATACATGCTTCAATAGCGTATCATATGTAAGTTGCTTGAGTAAGACGCTATTGTGTGCTTAAATAAAATGATTTTCAAATTCATTCAAACATTTTTTTTTTTATTGTATAGGTTGGCGGACGAGCATATGGGCCACCTGATGGTAAGTGCGCAACGCCCATAGACAATGGCATTGTAAAAAAGTCTAATAAAGGTCTAATAAAGATTATAGGATCACTGAGTTAATTAAATTTAATATATCAGTTCGGAATTACATGCTTTAAATTTTGTTTGATAAGCTACGAAAATAAAACTTATATTTTACTTAAAATCATCTTCATTTGATTTTTTTTTTTATGGTATAAGTTGGCGGACTAGCATATGGGCCACCTGATGGTAAGTGGTCACCAACGCCCATAGACATTGGCAAAATAAGAAATGTTAACCATCGCTTACATTGCCAATGCGCCACCAACCTTGGGAACTAAGATGTTATGTCCCTTGTGCCTGTAATTACACTAACTCACTCACCCTTCAAACCGGAACACAACAGTACCAAGTACTGCTATTTTGCGGTAGAATATCTGATGAGTGGGTGGTACCTACCCAGACGAGCTTGCACAAAGCTCTACCACCAAGGATGGCGGTAAATTATGAAAAAATAATATTTACGAATTTAGCATTGATTATTCATTTCAATGATTAACTGTAGATGTTTCAAGGCCTATAGGCTTATTGTTCATACATCTATATTAAATATTTTTTAAACCTCTTTATTTAAAAGAATTATGAAAAAAATATTTAAATTTAAGGTCATTTTCAGAATGAATACGTGTTTAACGTTCTCCCATCTCGTGAAACTAGGCAGTTCTTCGACTATGAGTCTAGTGATTCTTTGACACTCGTCAGTTGCTTCGTGAGGCAGTAAGAATAGCACGACCTCGTGGTTTTGTGAGTGTTTTATGCATCTTTTGTAGTTTCAGTAACCAGTCTCGGTTCCGTAAATATGCTACTCTTATGTAAATATCGTTATATAAAAAGAGAATGTTACCTATAAAATTAAAAATCTGCAGTTTATAAACGCGAGAGTGTTGGTTGGTTTTGTCCTACTTTCATGAAGGAACGGAACAACGGATCAACGTGACTTTTTGCATAAACATAGTTTATGGGCCAAAATGTGACAAAGGCTTTACACTGAAATATTCTCGGGGGTA
The DNA here is from genome assembly GCA_905220585.2 of Nymphalis polychloros. Classification (NCBI taxonomy): domain Eukaryota; kingdom Metazoa; phylum Arthropoda; class Insecta; order Lepidoptera; family Nymphalidae; genus Nymphalis; species Nymphalis polychloros. The sequence goes on from HG992253.1 coordinate 7,680,248, forward strand.
AAACTGAGGCTAAAAATTGCATTTCATACTCTTTAATAGTATGTTGTAGTAGGTATATATGACTTTTTAACAAATGCATTGCTCATACAAATCTTAAAATTAGTTAGAAACTTGAAATGTTTTATATATAGCAAAATCTGGATACAAACTGCGGAATCATATAAAGACATTCACGCCGATACAATATTCACAACAAATTTAACAGTCTCTCGAGGATTAACCGCGCCACAACTGATCCAAAACCAATATGATACCAGATTTTATGAGGAGAAATTTTATCGTTCAATACAATGTAAACGGCCGTTTTCATCACGGAACATAGGGTATTCTAAAGTGGTATATGTGAAATAAAAATTAATATACATTTTATTTAGTACGAGTTAAGGTTCGTTTTCGACAAATATTATTATTATTATTATTATATTTTCAATAGTGCCAAAGAACATGAAATACGTTAGATATATTAATACTTAACACGTTAATCGCCACGCTAAGATAACAGAAAAAAATTCACATGGGCGATGGTAACTTTATTAGATAATTTAGTTAAAAATGTATCAAGGAAACTTAATGTATCACAGAATTTCTTTTTTTTTTTTTTTGCGTCGTACATCTGTGTTTGACGTGGCCTTCTACCAAATCGCGTACGTCAGAAATATATGTCTGACATGGCTCATGTAGAACTTCTTAGCGTCAGACACATATGACTGACATGGCGATTAACGTGTTAAAGATGCATATAGAGATATCTACTTTTGATTTCGTTAATAGTCATATGTATGTCATAGTAGTTTTTGATTACTGTTTATGTTTAACGACTTATTTGATATCTGACACAACAGTATGTTGTTGTAGTTGGCATTAATTGTTAAGCAATTGGAAGTAAGTTAAAACTATTTTTATTTTATAGATTTATAAAAGCCATTTAACATGAGGAATGTTAAGGAAATATCTTATATTTTGCTCAGAATTCATAAAAGTCATATCCTGGGCTGACGAGCTCAGACTTCAAATTTCGCTCGCTTCGCCGAAACTGCAGGTGACCGAGACCCGCGTAATTCTACTAGTTGCAACGGGACTCGCGAACAATCAACGCTGCGGACGTAAAACGCCTCGTGAAATGTATTTTTTTTTTTACGTACATATCTGAATTCTACTTTTTTTTTATAATTTAAGTAGGCGGACGAGCATGCGGATCACCTGATGGTAAGTGGTCACCAACGCCCGTAGACAATAGCATTGTAATAAATGTTAACAATCGCTTACATCACCAATGCGCCAACCAACCTTGGGAACTAAGATGTTATGGTATTGTGCCTGTAATTACACTGGCTCACTCACCCTTCAAACCGGACTACAACAATACAAAGTATTGCTATTTTGCGGTAGAATATCTGATGGGTGGGTGGTACCTACCCAGACGAGCTTGCACAAAGCCCTACCACCGAATAACATAAGCTGCGGAGGCGCAACCGTGGCGAAACTTAGCCTAAGATGGCTTAATGTTCTTCGAATTTACGATGCCATTTCTACGATTATGTTCTAAGGCCTGAATAATAAAATCAACAATAAACATTGGATAACAACCTCGTAGAAATTATGACAATTGGAATGATCACAACGTCCAATTACAAGGGACCTCTTTATAGGGATCGTTCGTTTGCCTTAGTCATTGGATTCTCTTTATTGAGCACTAACGACAAGGTCTGACTTCGCACGTATCGGAAACAAAACAGGAACATTTAGACAGAATTTGATTAAGTTTCTAAAATTGATTATTTTTATTGAATTATTTGAACTTAAATTTGATAATTTTTTTTAAAGATTAATAATAAGAAAGATGAATGAAGAATTATATGATTTCACTAGCTGTTGCCCGCAGCTTCGCTCGCGCGTGGTCTTTATCTATACTAATATTATAAATAAGTAAAAATAGATTTTTTGTATGTTTGTTTGTAGCAAATAAACTAAAAAACTGCTGTACTGTTTTTAAAAACCTTTTTTACCTACAGAAAGATACGTTATCAGCGAGTAATTAGCTGCCCGTCCCGACTTCGTACGGGTAAAATAAGGATTTTATCATTTTTTAATCAATAAGATATAAACCTTTACCAATCGATTTATTCGCCCATCCAGTATAGTGTATGTGTGTTCAGTATAGGGCATATAATAATCCTACTTTTTACTAATATAATAAACTGGAAAGTTTGTATGGATGTATGGACGTTTGTTACTCTTTCACGCATAAACTATTGAATGGATTGTAATGAAACTTTATAATAATATAAGCTTAGGGAATACCAATTAAGTGGTACATATGGCAATAATGGAATATGTTTTCTTTATCCAAACATCACTAACATAGTGAAGTTCGTATATTTCTCCCTAAGAGATATTGATATAAGATATTGCGTATTTTGAATTTCATTATTTGCACCCAACTCTTCCAAACAAAAATAAAAGTTTCTAAAAACTTTGAAATTCATGTTTATTAATTCAATCAAAAAACACAAATAGTATATTTCTATTTTTTTTAATTTTTATACTAATGCTTTTACCCCGTTTCTCCCGTTTGGAGTTAAATTTCTAAAAACGACGAAATACGTATGTATAGCTTTAATACTAAATATCATTCTTCTTACACCAAAAGTGACGAAATCCCCATACAAACTTTCAACCCCTTTTTTACCCTCTTAGATTTAGATTTTCAAAAACGCTGAAATACATTTTTATTTATTTTTAGCTTGTTCATTAAATTTCATGCTTCTAACTTTAAAAATGACGGGTTTCTAAACAATCGTTCAACTCTTTAGGGGTAGAATTTCCAAAAATCCTACCTTAGTGGGTGTTATAAAATGTATCAACTGCCAAAATTTCAAGTTTCTAACACCCGCAGTTTAGGCTCTGCGTTAATGAATCAGTTAGGAAGAGTAATAATATTATGTGAATAGATATCAACAAAAATACGTATTTTTATAACTTTTGATAGACTCAACTAATTTTGATGAAATAAAGGCTAAACGGAATCTTGAAATAGTTCTTATAATAATTCGGTTATTTCAATTTTTAGACGATTTAAAGATACAGACATGCAGATAGTAAAAAAATTAAAAAAATGATTGCTTTGGTTTTGGTAAATCGTAAGTAGCCATATAACCTTTAAAACAGGCAGTTATTTTGAAATAACAGACAGAAAATTCAATTTTATTTATATGTATGGATAATTTATTAATTAATTCGTTTTTGTTATAGATTTATGTTATTTTATGTGTACAGTATAAAGTATAAAGTAAAGGAAAAGTTTCTTCTGTCAGAGACTAAATAAAATCAGACTTAACCAAGGCTACTAATTTAATTAAACAAAAAAAAGGGAATTAAAACAAATGTTGTCCATTGAACTTGACACACATCTGAATAAGCTGCTTAAGAGGCCATTTTATGTAGTATATAATATACAAACAAAAGCAGCTATATAACAATTTTAATTAAAGTTTCAAAAGCAGTTATTTGACCGCTCTGGTAGGTTAAGTGTTAAAAATGAGATGACACTTATAGCATATATATATATATATATATATATATAAATACAACAATAATTACACAAACATTAAAATAATCAAAACATATATAAAATCAAACAGCTAAACCATCATAATCAGTAAAGGTGTAGTTAAGATATATATTTTTTTATAATCAAATATAATTAATTACTTAATGAAAACACAAATTTAACAAAAACAAAATATAAATGAAATCACATAGCTTAAGCATTATTACATTGAGTAAGGCCAATAAAATGCAGTAAATAAATGATATGTATATTATTTATATATTTTTTAACCAAATACAATTAAAAGGCAAGCAAGAATGTGACTACAGTACAAAATTTATAACAAACTAAAATATTGAATATTAAGATGGGTTGGTACATTCATTTTATATAAATTAATACATTTAATACATTACTATTTTTATCTTATTTATGTTATTTTTGCAGTGATTTTTTTTTAAATATATAATATCAATATCTGAGTACACTTAATTATATATTATATGCTCGCACAGATCTACTTCTTCCTATTCATGATTATGCTGTCGCAAGCTTGATGTAGCCAAAGACCAATTGAATTAAGCTGAGAGATTACAAAATACTTTTATTCGGTTTATATTGGGATGAGGCAAATTAACCACGTTTCACAATTTTGTTCTCTTCTTAATTAGTTGCCCATCTGACTTCGTAGGAATATGCACATCTTCTCTATTCTGTACTGTGTGTTGTTTAACCCTTTTACTCCCCCTTCATCACTTGATATTCATTAGATGATGACGGTGATGACGACGTCTCAGTGCTTTTATTTATGTGCTCCGTATTTTGTTGTTCGATCACTACTATTTTAGCTATCTCTATAGCTTTCTTTAGTGACAGATCAGACCGTTGTAATAATCTTTGATGTTTGGCGAGCTACTCTAACACATATTCGCTGTAAATTTATCACTGACCAATGACTATTAATTCAACGAAATCGCATTTTAAACTGTAATTTTCTAGACTCGTAATAAAGTTGGTTATATTTTCGTGTTTGCTTTGTTTTCTCATAAAAAATACATGTCAGGCCATAGTTAAATTTTTCCTCGGTTCGAAATACTTGTTACATTTATTAATGAGGTCTTCTAAAGTAATTTCTGTTATTTTAATGTTGAACAAAATTGCTATTTTTCTCTATTTACACTTCTTATACATAACCAGTGGCTAATACTCCTTATATATATCCAGAGGCTAATAAATATAGTTCAAAATATGGTTGCCATTTTTTCTGCATTAAATTGTTATTTATTTCGTTGTTTAGAAAAAACTTCGGTAGGTAAAACGTTTGAATTTTTATCTGCCGTTTTAAAACTTTTGACAGGAAACACGAATTTACGAAAAAATTATACCTATTTAAAGTTTTAAGAAGTGATATACCACGTTGATGTTTAAAGCAAGCACTTCTAAAACCATGTATTATTGTTATAGTTGTTTTTTAGGCTTTGTTTATACACCTATATACTATTTACGTATTAATTATTGTCACTGAGTTAACTGACTTGCTCACACGCAGACTTAAAGCGTACTGTTATGAAAGATATAAGATGAGATCATAAAGATACACACAATATATATGCAATATTAGTTTTTATGCAAAAACAACACACGAAGCTACTGTAAAGACGAAATTGTTAACAAAACTTTTTGATTTTGACAACTAACAGGTGCGCGTACTTTTCCTACAGATAATAATTTATTGATTTTTAGTAGTGATACTAAACTTTTAGTAAATAAATAAAGAGATTAAAAATTATAGGACAAAATATAGGATAAATCATAAGCAAAAAAGTATATTACATGTAATATTTAATCTCTTTTCAGTTTGACCATAACCATTTTTAATAAATGTTCTACGTGTATCTTTAAATTGACATAACTTTATTATTTATGAACCGATTGAAATAAAACAAACACTAAATGTTAAGTGAAGTTAGCCACAATACATTAGTGAAAACCGCACTCAAATCCGTTAAGCCGTTTTTAAGATTAGCGTGCACAAACGCACAGACAAACAGACAAACAGACAAACAGACAAACAGACAAACAGACAAACAGACAAACAGACAAACAGACAAACAGACAAACAGACAAACAGACAAACAGACAAACAGACAAACAGACAAACAGACAAACAGACAAACAGACAAACAGACAAACAGACAAAAAAATTATTAATCATTGTTTTGGGTTCTATTGTGTTTATAAAGACCCCCGATAAAAGTTTTACTCATTTATCTTCCATGTACAGACATCGACCAGTTACAGATTTATTATATGTATAGATTAATATCAGACGTACTATATTAGACTTTCAAAGAAATATAATATGTTACAAATCAATTTCAATAGGCCACACTCATTAAGGATTTTTTCAACTTATACCATTGGCGATACTGTTATAATTGTTTCGTTTTGGTTTTATTTATCTAACAATAATTAAACAAGTAACAAATTTAATTTTAATCACAAAAATATTATGTATACAACAGTGTGAATATCGACTTAAAAATTAAATGTACTCATATTTAGAGAATAGTATTTTAAATTACTAAAGAGTTATAATGTTATTAAATGCACATGAATAAATCTAAAAACATATGTTTAACTCTAATATTGTAAACTCAATTCATGCGAAATTTAAATTGCGTACGTTAAATTGCATGTTTTACTATAACTTTTTCAAATAAATGAGTGAATTAAATTATCGAATCAAATTAATATATTTATATCAAAAGCAATTCAAATCAGGAATAATTTAACAATATGTCTTATGAAAAAGAACATGAAAAAAACGAATGTTTCTTTATTGACTTTTGCGGTTTTGTTTCGTATAAAAAGAGTATTATACTCTTTTACGCAATGGCACTGTGTATGAAAGATATGCTAGGGAAATCTTCGCAAAGATACCTGGACCACAGTGGGAAGACCCGGGTTATGTGCGATTAACCGCTAAAATACCTACAACCTCGACACGAATCAGACTGGCCTTAGGGTCATTTTCACGTCATCCATCATTTCTATTTCGCATTTTGCTGCCCCTGTCGTGGCATGATCCACTCGTTGTTTCGCATTACTCGGCTTAGATGTTCGAGAAATTGATCTCGATGTTATTCACTATTCTTATCGGCAATTCTGAAATCTTTAAGTTAAAGTGTAAGAAATAGATGATATGTCATTTAACGGTAACCTATATAAATGGATCACCGCTTCTCGAACAAATTGGCGTTGTAAGAAATATGAATCATAGCTTACATCGCCATCGCACAGCCTACCTGGGAACTAAGATATTATTTATCTAGTGCCTGTTTTTACATTAGCTAACACACCTTTCAAACCAGATAGCAATAAGTATTGCTTTTTGGCAGTATAATTTGTGATGAGTGAGAGGAACCTACTCACTCACTCACATGTACAAAGACCTATAACCAAATAAAGTTGCTAATTTGCCAGCCAGCTTTCGGTATAATAAAAATGAATCAGTATGAAACCTGTCCGAAATACAACTGTTATAGATTTAAGTAAAATTTACTTCAATCTACGTCGAGGGAAATGTAAAATTTTTAACTATTAGAATTTCAAAACTGAGATGATTAGTTCAGTTCGCGATATTATGAAGTCTCATTCGTTCCTCAATATTAAATTTCTTTTTAGAATTACAAAAATCTCAACAGTAAAATTCAAGAAATATCCATATTTAATTTTTAATAATGTTCTTTGAGCAAAGTTTAAGGTTAAAACTTGCCTTTTCGTTTTTATATTGCTTCGCATTTCACAACCTCAGTTTTAACGCAGGTGAAATGTTTGAAATATACTCGGATTATTGGAAGGAATCCACACTTAACCACAAAAACCCTATGTTAGCAACCATTAGTGTATGGTTGTGTAATCTTTTAATTAAGCATCTGCTACTCTTCTCATGTTCAGTAAAGCTAGAGAAAGAGTATTAAGAAGAGTGAGTTAGGGTTGGCCAAATGTTCTGCGTGGTCAACAAAAACTCCGAGTAACACTTAACTTCATAACCATTTTTAGACATAAATAGTCGGTATAATAATAGTAGTCATCTATGGAAATAATCTATATTAAATTTTTAAGAATTGTTTTACCAGTTTTTGTATAGCAAAACTTTTTTACAGAATATTATGACACTTTATTATATTTGTATTTCATGATAAAAGGAATAAATATTCCTTAAAGTCACTGACATTAAATCTGTAATTTTTTTTACTTAAAGTTTGTTGTATCAATTGATATCAACAAATAATAAAACTATTTATTTGATAATATTATTTTTTGCTATATTTTAAAATAAAATAGTTTTTATTTCAAACTTAAAATGTAAATGAAACAATTTTCTATGAAAAACATATGCAAAGATATAATCTACCGGTCATGCAAATTTCCATCCATAGTTTCGCTGGGACTCTAACGAAACTACTGATATGATAATCACGCTCGTCAGCCTCTATTGTACTCTTGAGCCAGTTTTTAAAGTCACCTTTAAAAAGAACGTAAAAATTACCGGCTTGAATAGTTCATTACGTCGCTTCTATACCATTTTCTCTATTAATAATAGGTTCATAAAAACGTCGGCATTAAAACGAAATTGCTACGAATTTTCCACGTCAGTTCTATTGAAATCATTGCAGTTAAAATTTTAATTTCTGTGAAGCGAGTTTTCAAATGGCGTATTTAAATTTTTAAGTCACAGTATGAACCTTGCATTTTAAAGTCGTATAACGACTCGACGAATTTGTTATTATTACATTATTTTATATATTAATAATTATGACGATTTATAATCTTATGGCTAAAAGTAAATTGATTCATTTTTAGCTTACAACGAATAAAAAAATTATCTACTATAGATAGGCGCACTATATAGTTCACGCGCTTGGCGTGGTCTGGCGCTCAAAAATACGGCATAGGTCCTACCTCAAGAAGCGCTCGCGCAATACTAAATTCGAACAGCCAACAGGCATTTTGTAGCATTTGGTAAGCATAACGCTATTTCGTTAAGTGACATGACCTTGGCCACTACCATTTAATTCTACTGTAAGCCGCGTAAAATAAACATAATTATTGATAAAAAGTAATAATTATTGATACTAAAAGACACATTCCTACCTTAATATTAGTGTAATACAAGCAACGGTCACACTTATGAACATTGTATAGCGAGTGATTAGTTAATAGTGGGTAGAAAGCAAAATTGCTTACTTGATGTTCCAAATAATTCCCGTTTAAAGTTAAAAATCTAATATTCTATGTATAAATACGTTACATTTATTATAATTTTAAGTGTTATGTTTGAACAAAAACATAACAAATAATATTTCGACGTTTTTCGAATCCCTATCATTTAATTTTTATAAAGATAAAACAAAATTGTCGCATGTCACACATACTTTAAACGTATAGTTGTTTCTTGAATCAGTCACTGCGGCACTATTAAAACGAAAGGACTACGAAAAAAAGTGACAGCGCCTTGCTTTAATTATTATTAGTAAAAGAAACCACACCCTATTTTAAAAATAATTGGTAATAATGGACTTCATTTCGGGGTTACTTATGTATTAATATATATTATTAACGACAAGAATTTGTTTTTTTTTTTATAAAACTCAATTATACTTATATTTATTTATATTAACCATTCCTTACATCGCCAATGCACCACCAACCTTGGGAACGAAGATGTATGCCCCTTGTACCTGTAGTAACAATGGCTTTCACTTCTCACACTCGTTCTTCGAACCGATGTATAAATATATACGTAACCGGAAGATGTAATAAAAATATTCAAGTTGTTTCAACCAAACAAATGTACAATAGACTAACTTTTGTTTTATATTCTCAATAAAACGTTTTCAAACAAACTCTGATAAATACATGAAGATCTTTAAACTACGTACACATCGTGTTCCACCTTAAAATCTTCACAAACAATAATCACATAAGTTCCTAGCGAGAAACTCCTAAACAAAATAGTAACATTGTAAAACTTCATATTTTCACAAGATTCATAGCAATAAAAAATCCTTAAAATACATTGTTTTAAAAAGAGAACAATTCAAAACTCGAAAACAGCAAAAGTGCATTTTGAACTTTCCACTTTAAAATAAAATATAGACAGCATTAAAAATACAAAGTTCTTAAAAGGGAATCGCGGGTTCCTAATCTAAAATACTCAACTTCTTAATAAGCCCGATGAAGCGCTACTGTTAAAAATAAAATCAGAAGAAAAAGTCTCGGTGATAGGACTTTGTTACTCGCTGGTTGAGCTTGTGCAAGCCCACCTAAGTAAGCTTTCCTCTATTTTATCATTAATTCTATTACCAAATAGAAAAGCTTTATATTGCTGTGTTCCGGTTTTTAAAACGTATGACCCAATGTAATTACGGGTACAAAGGCATGACGTCTTAGTTCTCATGGTCACTGATTCATTGTGGGTTATTATTTATGTATACTTATCAAGGAATCCAAAACATGTATGAATAAAAACAAATTACTTATAAGTTCAGAACTAGGTTTGAATAACAGTTATGATTTTTTTTGTGTGAAACATAATATTGTATTGCCGCGCCTTTTGGGTAAGACCCACTCGTGGGACGTAACGGCAAAAGGCTCGACTGTCTCTCTGCCATCGTTTTCTAATTTCTCATGTCTGCGTGGCGTGTAAACTATACACTCATTATATTCATGGGTCATTGCTTATCCGAGTAAGTGTGTGTATAAAACACGCAGTAAAATATATTTATTTTATTAATGAGTTTTAATGTCTATATTCATTTTACTCCATATTTATTTATTGCATCTTTAAAATTATATATATAATGTAACAATCGGTTTTGATGATTTACATCTGACGCTAACGGCTTCATTTTATTTCTTGGTATGTCAAAAACCAACAAGTTTATATGAAATAGTACAAATATTCTAATTAATGATTTGTTTCTGCTTACCTAGAAAAAGCAATCAAATGACGATCGCTTTATGTAAAATCACAAACGGTGTATACAGTACAACAGTAACAGCCTGTGAATGTCCCACTGCTGGGCTAAGGCCTCTCCTCCCCTTTTTGTGGAGAAGGTTTGGAGCTTATTCCACCACGCTGCTCCAATGCGGGTTGGTGGAATACACATGTGACAGAATTTCAGTGAAATTTGACACATGCAGGTTTCCTCACGATGTTTTCCTTCACCGTTAAGCACGAGATGAATTATAATCACAAATTAAGCACATGAAATTCAGTGGTGCTTGCCCGGTTTTGAACCCACGATCATCGGTTAAGATTCACGCGTTCTTACCACTGGGCCATCTCGACTTTAAACGGTGTATAATTAGTATTTTTCAACGATATATATTTTTATCACTATTTTCGTTCGGATTCGGATAAAAAAATCTAAATTAATTCAAAGAAGTTAAATAAATAATGTATTACTTAACTTATGGATTAAAAAGTAGTTAAAAATTACTTTTTTTTTATTAAAGAACTGTATAGAACCAATTATTTTTTCAGGCTAAAGGTTTCCTTTATTAAACTGATCCATGGATGTTGTCACTGTGCAGAGTTTAATTAAAATCCAACCATAGTTTCTCGCGTGATACGATAACAAACAGGCGTATATTGTTTTAAAAAAATGTGTCAAGTAGAAATATATTGCACTGATAGTTTGAAATCAACTTAAATATTGTAAGTATGTATTTAAGATGTTTTAAATGGATTCGTCTTTGTTACATAAAGCTATGAAATTAAATGTCTTACAACAATTTGATAGTGAGTCAACCGGTTCTTGAGAGAAAAAATATATAAAAATTAGATTAACAAGGTAATTTTAAGATACAATCTTCCACCGATTCTAGTCTAGTCTCTAGTGCGACGCAAAAACCGTTATATATAAAGTTTACCTTCGTTAAAAATTATTATAACCTGGTCAATTAGTTCATTACTAGTTCAGACGGGATGATGTGAAAAGAAGATTTACGAACCACATTCGCGTATCATATAAAATACATACGTAAAATAGTAAGTTCGAAACATTTGTATATATGTACTATATTTAATTAAACGATAATCTACAGATTCAAATTGAATCTTAAACATTAATGAATAACATGCCTATGAATGCCTTAGCCTCCTCTCCTTTTTTAAGGCGAAGGTTTGGAGCTTATTCCACCATGCTGCTCCAATGTAGGTTGATGGAATGCTCATGTGGCAGAATTTCAGCGAAATAAGACACATGTAGGTTTCCTCACGATGTTTTCCTTCACCGTCAAGCACGAGATGAATTATAAATTATTCACATGAAAATTCAGTTGTGCTTGCTAGGGTTTGAACCCACAATCATCGATTAAGACACACGAGTTCTAAATTAGTGATTGAATTATTAATATTATGTAATAAGTGAAGAATAAAATGAAATAAGACATAGACATTAACTCATACTCAATCAGTGATAACTAATTGTATCCAGCGAGGTTAAACCGATTGAATTTGATCCTTCCGCTATCAGCACCCACATGATTGTTATTTTTGTTACATGTGAACGATAATACCATCTCAAAAAAGGCAATTTTCCACCTATTAATAACTTTACTACACTATTTACCGAATATATTATTTAACTTTTTATTGAGGAGCAGTACAGCTAGTAGACTGCAGCTCTGAATATTGGCTTCAAGAAAACTCATTTCTTACACCGTGGGATCGCCGTCAACTAGTAATAATCCTATTAAATTGTATGGCTTTTATTTAATTATTTAAAAAATATTAGTCCGAATGTTCGTCCTAAAACGAATAGAAGATAATGCCAAAGTCAGCTTAAAATTAAACATTTACATAAAATTTAATTTGAATTATAATTTAGTTATATAAATACATTAATTATTTTTATTATCACTGAATAATTTTTTTACAGAAACATTAAAATGGGTATATTGCATGCTAGATGCTAAATGCTAGTTATTACTAACGATGACACCTGACAGGCAACTTTGGGTGTATTGTATATTAAACTTACAGAAAATTTTGTTGCAAATATATTCTATTCATCAAAAATCATTTTGAACAGAAATATTAATTAATTAAAGTCAGATTCTTTTACAACCAAATGGTTTCTTTGTCTGGTCAAAGTCACGCTGTTGTCCGCGGAGTGTACAACAGTGGAGAGCAACTCATAAGTACCGCTGAACCCCACACCAACATTTCTAAATCCAATACCACAGCTTCTGAACGGTTGAACGGCCTCTAAAGGAAATACATTCTGGTGGGGAATACCATTCCTGGGATACACTTCATACATCACTCCATTTGGGAAAATAACGTGGCAGGAACTTAAAGTGTCTTGAAAATGCTTAGGGACGCTCATAGTAGTTCCAAAATATTCATGTCTTATGTAAGTTAAATGCCGGTCTTCTAGCCTAATCTCCGTTAGGCAGTGCCCTATAAAATAAAATATATTTTTAATACTTTTGAGCTCATATATTCTTTTTTAATATTAAAAAGATGATTACTAGGAAATTTTATAAGTTACAATACAAAAATAAATAACTGACCTCTATAAGCGAAGAGCACAAAAACCACAAACAATTTTCCGAACATATTTAATACGACTGAATCGATCGAATGAGAATGACTAGATTTATATTTTTTAAGCATTAATTATCTTGATAGAAGTTGAATATCTTTAATAGATACCACTAATCTCGATTTAGATCTATCGCAAATTTTAAAAAAATAATAAAGTTTCAGTACGAAAAGTAATAAAGAGATATCGTTGGTAATTTAATAAAATTAATAAATAGTTTTATGATGCAGTGCAAATTTTAATATAATTCATTAATGATGTTCTGATTTTAAAAATTTACCTTGACAAATGGTTCGACTTTATGCAAGCCTGCTTTAGGAAGGTACCACCCTCTCATTAGTTTTTCTGTCCATTGATACCGGTGAAATATAAACCAAGAAGAACCGAAAAGAAACTCAATAAATGCTTTTATTCTCCAATGAAATACACAGTAAATAATATCTTGGTTCGTCTACAAGTTCGGTAAATAAGCAGCCTAAGGAATGCCTTTAATTTTACTCTCAATAGTCGTCCACCCATGGGTTATCGAATTGGCGCTTAAGAAGGTTAACTTTAAAAACTAAGAATAAAGTCTTACTTAAACCAGTATTTGGACTGCTATATAGCTATAATATTCTTCAGTAAAATAATATTTGAGATATATTACAAAAAAAAATGCTAATAAAATTACTACAACAAATACATTTCACTTTGTCAAGTTTATTTTTATTGTAAAATTGAAAATAAGCAGTATATATTTGGTATTGTTAAGAACTAAAACGTTCGTAGTCAGCATATTATGAGTAATACTTGTGAAGACATACACTATCCGAAGGCGACTTGACATATTATATGAATGAGGACGCAGGTGGACGAAATGTTACTACACTCTTGCCAAGTTTGAATCGCAAGTATGCACCTGCTCTGCCAACTATGTGAAATAGCAAAGAACTAAACAAACATGAACAACTTCAAAAGTGAAGTAGTTTGGGAAAACAGCCTTTGAACACATGTCTTACCTTGTCCTACGAGACAGGGTAGTTTTGTTTTTTAAATTTTGGAATTCGTTGAGAAATAATAACGTTTTTGTGTACTGCGATTAAGGATTAGATAACGATATAAGGATTATATTACGTAATTATCGGATTTATCTCATTAGATATTATTTCATTCATTTCTGTGTTAGATTTTACTACCGAGCCCGCTTGGGTCATTGCTTATTATGAGTCATCAAAGTGAATAAATGGGCTATCAAAAACAAAGATATATTTTAATTGGTATATATATAGGTTAGAGCGAGCAAACAAGATACAAAACGAAATCCACTTTATAATATTAGTATAGATAAAACCTTATATGATTGGGTAATATAACACTGATATTGTATTATTTATTTTTTATTCATAATAACAATAATATTATAACTGCCTCGTTGGTCTAGTGGCTAGATATAAGGCCGCAGAGCCGGTGGTCCTGGGTTCAATTCCCAGGTCGGGCCAATAAATAGTTATTGAGTTTTTCTGTCAGAAAATTCTCAGTAGCAGCCCGGAGTCTGGAAGTTGGAAGTGTGTACACTCCCGTGCCTCGGAAAGCACGTTAAGCCATTGGTCCTGCGCCTGAACTCTTTCCGGTCGTGACGGATTGCCGTCCCATCGGATTATGAGAGCTAAGGAAAAGAGAGTGCACCTGTGTTTGTGCACACACTTGTGCACTATAATATCTCCTGCGCAGTTGGCTAATCTCTCTTGAGATTGGCCGCCGCGGCCGAAATCGGTCCGGAGGACCTTATATATATGTCGGAGTCAGTCGTCACATCAACGCAAAGATAAAAGTACCCAACTTGACTTGATTGATTTGTTGTTTACTCAATGATAATTACAATTAGCTAGATTTTTAATGCAAATCTTTTACGACAATTCCTAATTATATCTGGTATGATTTACTAGCTACCTGCGATTGACTTATGACGACTAGTTTCGATTTCGGTAATTGTTAATAGCGTTACGAAACATTATAAACGATTATTTAATTCGTGTCACATAGAAATAACTCCAAATTGACTGTTCTTGATTAACGATAATTCATATTGGAATATTTTATGATTAAAAATCATAAAAGCAGATTTAATTACTTTGTATTTTCATTTTGGTAAACACGTGGCTGGCGTTTCGCGCCACGGACAGAGTTGTTGGAAGTAGGGGCTAGGGTATAAATACCGTGTTCACTGGCTAGTCTGGAGTCGATTTCAAGGATCGACTCAAGCAAGAGCTCTAGCTCCCGACAAAACTGTCGGTTTACCCCTCAGGCTTGACTGCCTATACTACGCTATTTAGTTAGCTGTACTTGTCCGCTTGTACGCGGTTACGCTGCCCTTCGGCATATTGCTTTCGCTGTATATCTCTGGCTTATCTGTTTGCTTTTTTTGATTGTGTATAAATTATTTTAAGACCATTACTGTAATTATTGTAAATAATAAATCTATTGTTATTTAAATTAATTGTTGTTTCTTAAAATGGGAGCCCGACCTCCTGACGATCCGTCTAAAACCGCCTCCGATCCTATATCAGAAGTGGGATCGGAACCTCATGTGTTCTGATCCGCTCTGCTACCTGTGGTAACGTATTATACGATGGAAAGGATCTGTTCGATTAACGTCGTTGGAGGAATAAAGCATTACATCCACGCGGGACGCCGCCGCGACCTCTTGTAAGTGATCATGACTACGGTGGAGCATCTTGACTCTGCGGCCGTGTCTTCGCCGGGGCATGAGTGCTGCCATGAGCCGCGGTGCTGCGTCGACGATATGAGTGTTGGGTGCGAGGAGGTACATCGCGTTGAAGTTCAATGGTAATGTAAATGGAGTTCGTGACGTGGCGTGCAAGTTTAAAACATAAAGGTCAGTCTTTCAAATTCCATTATGATTCAGGTGCTGAGAATTATCTTATTAAAGAAAGTGTTTCTTGTAAGTTTGTCACATTAAGAGGTTATTAGTCAGTGAAGTTTTCTCAGCACTGTTCAAATATTTTGTATTTTTGAGATTGATAATAATTTAATTGAAATTTTATTGTATGTTTTGCCGGATATGTCTTTATATGCGTAGTGACGGGGCGCGAAATATTGTCGCAGGGATTTAGTGTTAATATGATTGCGAAACAATTTAAAATTTCTAAAGTTCATGACGTAAATAATTATTACTCACATGTACCCTCAGCTAATTTAGAAAGTAATGTCATCCCGTAGTAATGAATACCGGCTCTTATGAATGATTTTACCATTATTGATACCGAAGTGTCCCTAACTCATAAAGCAGAAATTGTTACTGCGTTGATTCGTTTTTCGAAATATTTTATTACTGGTATGGCACAAACTCGCGTAACGAGTGAACGTGTGATTCGGTTAATTAATCCTAGTTAGTCCTTTTGGTTGAGATTGATGTTAATTATGAAGTTCAAATTAAAAGTTGTGGTAGAAACTCGAGTAAGGGGGTCTGTAGAGACCATATGTGTGCTTACCAGGGGGGGTGACACACGGCGATCTAAGGGATCTGACCCATGCGTTGGATGTGAGCAACTGATCGGCTGGACAGCCGGGGCAGCAAATGTCTAACTCGAGAGTTTCTAGAGTCTGGATTTACGAAAGCTGTGTAATGTTGTACTGAGTCGTTTTGCAATTTAGTCCGAACGACTGTGATATGTGGCTCTTGCCGTTAGCATACTAAAATTTTATATCCCCAATTGTCTAGTTTGATATCTTTGTACTTTCCCTTAAAATGTAGTGTGGTCAGGAGTGACCGAGCTAAGTGATACTGCGTGACAAACAATGTTTCAGAGTAACACACGAGGCTGGTGCTTCAGTGTTTCGGGTGCGATACATCAGTCTGCGCACAACTGGTGCTGCTGGCTGAACGACCGCGGGTCAGCTTTCTCCAGCTTGCCGGACGTAGAGCTGGTTACAGAGTGTCACGAGCGTGCAGGCGTGGTCGTCTGTCAAGAGTGAGCGTGCGGCTCGCGTGGCGCGTGGTGCTGATGGCTGAGCGTCACGAGCGCGCAGGCGCGCTCACCTTCAGTGCGCGTACGGTGCGTGCGGCTCGTGTGGCGTGCGATGCTGGTGGTGGAGCGTCATGAGCACACAGGCGTGTTCACCTGATCGAGTCTACGTATGGCGCGCACGGCGCGTGGTGCTGGTGGCCGAGCGTTATGAGAACGCAGGCGTGCTTATGTCGGTATGGTATCTGTACGAACTATCTCTGTGAGATGAGCATACAGGAGAAGGTGACACGTGATATACTCCTGGCTTGGTACCTCAGGGTTATTGACTGACGAGATGATGGATGTGATCATGGTGATCCAACTGAATTGACTGCAGCAATTCTGTTGTATTGTCATGTAGGAAGTTACGATTACATATGTTTGTTTATTTGTATTGTACTTGGTCTTAATTCAAAACGAAGAGAGAAATCAAACTAAGCTAGATCCTAAATACAAAGGACCGTTTAAAGTTGTGGAATTGCTTGAAGGTGATCGCTATCTGTTAAAACAGTTGTCTGGTAATAGAACCTATAAATATGCTCACGATCGTTTACGAAAGATGCCCTGTTGATTTAAATTATGATGATGATAGTGATGACAGCTGTTCCATCACAGATACGCAATTGCCACATGACTAGATATGTATGTTGACTCTTGGATGTCTATCTTGACTCCTAGATGTCTATTTTGACTCCTGTATGTCTATTAGAATCTTATGCGGGATATCTATCTTGATTCCAATGCGAGATGTCTAACTTGACTACTGGATGTCTATTTTGACTCTTGGATGTCTATCTTGACTCCTAGATGTCTATTTTGACTCCTGTATGTCTATTAGAATCTTATGCGGGATATCTATCTTGATTCCAATGCGAGATGTCTAACTTGACTACTGGATGTCTATTTTGACTCTTGGATGTCTATTTTTGACTCCTAGATGTCTATTTGACTTTTTGTGATATATTGAGTGTCTGTGGCCAGCTGTACTATCTGTACTGTACTGTCTACTGTGTTATTTTTGGGCAGGTGTATTTTTTTCAGTCATGTTGTCATTAATTAGTTATTTATTGGTCAGGGAGGCCGAACAATGTTTTACTTGGTTATATTTTGTTACAGAACTACACGAGGACGTGTGAATCGTCAGTTCTGGCCGTGTCGGAGTCAGTCGTCACATCAACGCAAAGATAAAAGTACCCAACTTGACTTGATTGATTTGTTGTTTACTCAATGATAATTACAATTAGCTAGATTTTTAATGCAAATCTTTTACGACAATTCCTAATTATATCTGGTATGATTTACTAGCTACCTGCGATTGACTTATGACGACTAGTTTCGATTTCGGTAATTGTTAATAGCGTTACGAAACATTATAAACGATTATTTAATTCGTGTCACATAGAAATAACTCCAAATTGACTGTTCTTGATTAACGATAATTCATATTGGAATATTTTATGATTAAAAATCATAAAAGCAGATTTAATTACTTTGTATTTTCATTTTGGTAAACACGTGGCTGGCGTTTCGCGCCACGGACAGAGTTGTTGGAAGTAGGGGCTAGGGTATAAATACCGTGTTCACTGGCTAGTCTGGAGTCGATTTCAAGGATCGACTCAAGCAAGAGCTCTAGCTCCCGACAAAACTGTCGGTTTACCCCTCAGGCTTGACTGCCTATACTACGCTATTTAGTTAGCTGTACTTGTCCGCTTGTACGCGGTTACGCTGCCCTTCGGCATATTGCTTTCGCTGTATATCTCTGGCTTATCTGTTTGCTTTTTTTGATTGTGTATAAATTATTTTAAGACCATTACTGTAATTATTGTAAATAATAAATCTATTGTTATTTAAATTAATTGTTGTTTCTTAAAATGGGAGCCCGACCTCCTGACGATCCGTCTAAAACCGCCTCCGATCCTATATATATAATATTATAATAACAATTTTCTTCTGAGGTGTTTATTTTATTTGTTGTTTGAGGTACATTTTATTTGTTTGTTCAGATTTACGCTAAAAATAAATTGAATTAACCTTTCAGAAAATAATTAACGGCCTTACTTATAAACGTTGCTTAGTTACTGCTTAGTTAAACACTGATTTCGTTCTTTCTGTCTTCACTGATGCTGGGCTCAGGCCTCCTCTCTTTATTTTTGAAGGCTTGAACCTTATTCCACCAAGCTACTCCAATGCGGGTTGGTGTAATACACATGTGGCAGAATTTCAGTAAATAAAAGACACATGCAATTTTTCTCACGATGTTTTCCTTCACCGCCCACCACGAGATGAATTATAAATACAAATTAAGCACACGAAACCCACGACCATCGGTTAAGATTCACGCGTTTCAACCAGAGGGCAGTTTTTAATTTAACACCAAATCAACAACGGTTATAAGTAAGGTTGTAATAGTTTAAGAATGAACAGCATTTTTATAACTGCTCCTATTATGTAATTTAGAAGACACCTTTCGGCAGTTTTAACTATGAATGATACTTTAAAAAATTGTTCTGCGTGAAGTAACATGTCTTGGCTTATTTATCTTAGAGTTAATATAAATTTATACATCACATTGTAATAAATAAGCAATTATACAAAAAGTTATAACGTTTAATTAATAAAATAAACTGTAAGTTTATTATCAATTCTTATCACAGAGAGTCGAAATTTCGATGTAATAGGGACATACTGTTTCATAAAGTAAATGGTAATTAAAGTGTTATTACTTAAATACAATACATGGCGCCGTCTTATTATTATCAATCATATTAAGGCCATGTTTATTTACTTACTTTTTTAATACTTCACTCAGAGAATATAAATACTACTAGAAAAAATGTATAGTAATTATACTTCGTTTTGACTAGTATTAGTTTATGTTAAATTTTGTTATTTTAGTTAAACTTAGCAATATATATAATATACAGTATGAATGAAAAGATAATCCGCTGGACATGCAAATTTCTATCCGTGGTTTCGCTGGGGCTCTAACGGTAATACTGATATGATAATCGCGCTCATCAGCATCTATTGTACTCTTTGGCTTATTATTAACTTTATACATACATACATGCAATACATGCAATATATACCAATGCTTTTGTCTAAAATTTCATTGCCTTTGTTATGCTGCACATTAAATGGTATTTTTTTTTTTGCTTAAAAATGTAATTACTTAACATAACTACGCAATTTGTTTGTAAAGTAAAGTTTGTTTTCTTTATTATTATGCTTAGCACTCAAATTAATGTCGTCGTAATACGTAACGCTACATTTCTCTAGTCTAAGCACCTTAAAGCCTATGGTGGTTGTGTGGCTGGTGTTACCCTAAAAATCTACCTTATAATTACCATGCAACACAGACACACATACAAAATGCACCATACGACGATTCCAAATAAATTGGATGAGTGTAAGCGAACAATAATAATATATGGAATTCTTTATATTATATATATATATTAGAATGTCGTCAATATACTTTTTTTAATTAATTAAGATAATTATTGTGATTGAACAAAACCATTTACATCCATGTATTCGACGTTAACAAATGTTTGTGATATTATTGCATTATCAATAAAATTTTAGATACAATCAGTGATTTTTTTGCGGTTACATAGAAAAAAGACAAATCGTACAAATAACAGCTCCCCAAATAATACAACGACAATTTCTTATCATTATTATCTGATTATCGTATTAAGCCGAAATACGATATTGCAATCACTAAAGATCAAAATAGTTGATGAGATATTGAAATTATTGACAAAAATAAGTTACAGTAGTCCTACATATACCAACGTATTAAGAATTAAATTTCTATCTCATCATAATCAATTGTAAAATTCGAATGTACTTGCTATGTTCAAAGTCGCAGATATCTGTATACGTGAGATAGTTATCTAAGCGTCTCGCGTATATAATATAATATATTGTATTATTTTAATTTTGTGACGTCATGGCTTCGATTACAGAAAGATTTAATAAATATCACCTAGGGCGTTTTATATGCGACACGATTGTCTTATATTTATTTATATGCGTACGTTTTGTTTTATTATTTTCTCTGTTTTATTTATAGCCTCTTGCTTTGAGTAGGATTTTAACTTCTCAATTAATCTAATATTCTCAATTAAAATTTATGTTGTCTTTAAGTTTTTTTGTACATTTATTTAATTATTTTGTATTATAAGCTGGATATCGGAAAGAGTTAAGACATATCTTTCCATTGTGTATTGATTGTCACATCCTAGGATGTAATCAGGGAGATATACTCAAAGGTGTATATCAATGAGCCAGTATGTCAGGAGCGACTTTGTCCGTGGAGACTCGGTAAACTCCATTAAACATAGTTAAGTGCGCTCTGAGCCTGCCACTTCGGAACTCTGTGACAGGAACCCCAATAAGGAACCGTTATTAATTTCATTTGGAAATTGATGCTAATTAATTAGCTGAAGTCATCGTATTAAATTTACGAAAATATATTGTTAAATATTTATTAATAATAATACTTGTATAATTTTAAATAAATTGTTACGGATGAGAATATTTTAATAAAATACAATTATATTTTTTAATTACTACTTGTTATTTTCGGTGTCGGTGTCAGTTAAGGAAATGAAGACGATTTTCTGCCATATTCCATATTATATCTAGCTAGCTAGATTTCGGTGACTCAAATACTTGATTTTTTTTAAATCAAATTTAAATAGAATCACTCACTCAGCTTAACATGTTTTATCACTAAAATCGCTTTATAAAGCAATGATAATTCTTGTTATGTCAAGAACTAATCGTTTTAAAGTGCTACTGTTTAAAAAAAAAACACATAATACGATACATATATCCTTATTTTCAAGCTATAAAAATATGTTAATAATACCAACATTCATAATTATAAAATCAAAATGTACATCATTCAAGTAAGTTCTTATGAAAACACTTTTGAATCATCAGATAATGGGACCGACGAGAAATCAATAGTACCTAAGCTTTTATTCAAATTAAAAAAATATTATACATTTTAATTCCTATGTTCTGTTTGCAATTCGACGAAAAACTACATACTTTTTAACATACATACATTATTATGTTTTGTAGTAAGCCTTTTCTATTAATTTATTCTTGGGTAAAGTTAAAAATGCGAATGATCAGTTTGGAAATTATCACCTATCGCTTACTCTCTTATATTAAACGGCGAAGTATCAATTACTTACAAACAAATGATGTCAGAAAATCGTAAACACAAAAAAAGTTTCAATGAAATATTTTGATTATCTTATTATAATAGTATTGTTTGTATTTCTTACTAGAGAAGGCACAGCTGGCGACATCTAGGGTCGAGAAGTCCAACTAACGTCTCACCGTTGCAACGTCATTCCTTTTACCGACCGCAATTGGTTAGATTTAAATTTTTAATATTGTTCCCAGGGGGTGCGGTATCTCCTCGATCTCTGTACATTCGCTTAACGACGCATGCAATTTTGATTGAGAGCACAACACATCTTTTATTTTTCGCCTTTAACCCTTAAAACTCATCATCAGCTGTCATCATCATCATCAGGGTTATACAAGTATAATAATGTAAGAACGATAAAATCACAAAACAGGTAGTTTTTTAAAATAGATTATTTAGCTGAATGATTTTCTTAAATACTTTTTACAATTCGATAACAAATTGAATAATTTAAAATGAATAGTATATTATGATTAAAAAAATGGATAGAATAAGTAAGAATAGATAAGTAGAAGGCTACAATCTATTATTACATAACTCTATTCGATATCACATTAAATGATAAAATCTATTCAATAAGAATCTTATCGAGATTATATGATATGATATTATGAAAATTTTCCTATAATATTGTAAAGTTTAAAATCAGTAGTTTTATTACTTGCAATTTGAAATGGGAATATAAATATATGCTCTCTTTTTTCTAAATAAAACATTGGATTAGCAACTCTGTAACGTGCAAATAATCTAATACCGCATTGTTTTAATAAACCATAAAATAGAGATTATTATTGGTTGTAATCAACTCTCTCTGATCGAAGCGTATAACTTTTTTTAAATATGGATTTATCGCATTTTAAATATTATGTTTTTGTTTAATAAACAACAAAATAGTGTACGTTCTATGTATATATGTGTGAATAAAGTAAAGTAAAAGCTACTAATTTTCCACAGCGTTTTCATATTTACAATATTAGTGAAATTATTCTTTGGTACGTTTACTCCAGCGATACAGGTCTTAAATTTGTATTGAGAACTTTCGGAAAAAAATCCACGTTTAATAAATATGTGTAATAACCTGTGTATAATTTCAAATATCCAATATAATAATTTAAAGAGCTTATCCGATTACTAGACGTCGCGTAATGGCTGACTGACCGCGTATTTTCCAACCATTCAACCGCGTTAACTCCGATAATAATCAAATTAAAGGCCCGCACGGATAGTTGCTTCAGGTTACAAAACATACTAATTAAATTATTGTTATACTCATTTAAAAACATTTGTTTTATAAAATAGCAACAGTTTATTAACGAAAAAGTTAATAGCAATGTTTTATTTTTTAACGTCGTTTATATATATACTCATTACCAGTTTTAATGATCTCATTAATGATTTATTTTAGACGCGTGTCTTTGACTTCGTGTTTTTTTTAATTTAGGGCTGATTGCAGCGACTCTTGTAGATTTCTCTCCGATGAATCACACGTGGATCAAGGCGCAAGGAGAGCAGCAGATACCTGTTCATACAATCCCAAATACAATAAATAAGGTAACAAAAATAACGAATCTTAAAAACAAATAAAACGTCTGTACAAAGATAAAACAAAAAAAAAAAGGTAACGTGACGTTCAAAATGGATAAACATTCAGTTAGGGTGACAACTTTAACTCGATCGACTCCGAACGCGTACTAGATAATTACAATGAAAGAAAAATAAAATTTACTTGGTGGTAGGGATTTGTGCAAGCTCGTCTGGGTAGGTACCACCCTCTCATTAGATATTCTACCGCAAAACAGCGGTACTTGGTTTTGTTTTGTTTCTATTTGAAGGGGGGGTGAGCCAGTGTAATTACAGGCACACGGGACATAACATCTTAATTCCCGAGGTTGGTGGCGCATTGGCGATGTAAGCGATGGTTTACAACTCTTACAATGCCATTGTCTATGGGCGTTGGTGACCACTTAGCATCAGGTGAACCATACGGAAGTCCGCCTTAGAATGCCATAAAAAAAAATTGTAAGAAAATGAAAATATAAAACTTTTATTTCAATTTTAACATTAGTTATAAAAATGTTGACACATGTATAAAAATGTGTTCTCCTCGTCTGTTTTCATAAAACTGATCACGATGTAGCGCTAAAACAACATATTTAGCAAACAGAACACTTTTTAATCCTATTATTTTCGTAAAAAATATTTAAAATCTTACAACATTAATAACGTCACACAGAAGAATAAATTAAATTAATAATTAGAAGTAAAACAAGATATACAAATTCAATTACAATTTTGTTTTCATCACAGAAATTTAATTAATTTCCTGTTGCCAACAAACTGTTTAGGCTGGTAGATACATTCCTTTATATCTAAAATTTCAATATACATTACTGTATTAAAAAAATCCTATTATACTTATATTAAATACTAATATACATATATATATGGGTAATCCACTGATTTTTCATCAAATCTAAAGTGTTCCTTTTTATGAATCGTTGATAGGTTATGGAATATCAATACCTATACAAATGTTTTATTTATACATACATATGTACAAGCACATAGACCGCGACTTCGTCCACGAAAATTTAAAAACTATTATTCTTGTAAATTAGCCTTTGTTAATAAACAACGCAGTAAAGTTGCAGTTTGTTCAAACCGTGATAATTTTCTTATTTAGAAATTTTTTATACGCGTCATAAATTCTAAACGAGAAGTCCGATCTACATAATTTAAAGTGGAATTTTCATGTACATAATCAACGTTAACTGTTAAACCATTTAAATGGATAAGGATTAATATCATGATGACCAATATCACCACTATTCGATTTCACCCGTATTTGAACTTAATAATTTAAACAAAACCTGTTATTGTGGCTTAAACATAATAGTTAGGCATATATCATCATGGACTTTTTTGTGAGCAATTATAAGTACTATTAATATATTATAGAACACTATTTTATATAACGTCAACAGTTTTCGCAGCGCACGCTTTGATACCTTGGGTTACATTGTACCATATTAGGTAGGGACCTCAAATTTGTTTGATAGTAAAATAGAGACTATGCTTCTTCTTTCTCCGTAAACACCTTTACTCAGTAAAGATGTAGCTTTTTAATGGTGAAAGAATTTTCTTGTGATGTTTTGTTCATGTTACGTTATGATGAACTCAACTGAAAAACTTTTATGTACAAAAAAAATTGAACTAAGTATAAATATGAATTATTCCCATTACGTTTTACACATCGAATATAAAAAAAAATGCTTGTATTTTTTTTTTTTTTTTTTATAGTTTAGTGGACGAGCATGTGGGCCACCTGATGGTAAGTGGTCACCAACGCCCATAGACAGTGGTATATATATTTCTTAAAAAAAAAACAACATCACCACTGCGCCACCAACCTTGGGAACTAATTGTGCCTGTAATTACACTGGCTCACTCACCCTTCAAACCGGAACACAACAACACAAAGTACTGCTGTTTTGCGGTAGAATATCTGATGAGTGGGTGGTACCTACCCAGACGAGCTTGCACAAAGCTCTACCACCGAGTAAAACTCGTATGGCCTGTCTGGTATATTTGTAATATATTGGTAATTAAATGTATTTTAAATAAATACATTTTGACGTCGTTTGTAGTTTTATAGTGAAAAAACATCGTAATAAAATGCTATATAAGATAACTTACATAACTACGTTATTCTCGTGATCGAGTTCAGTTAGGGTGGCTATTCTGCAGCAACAAAAACAGCCTTACGTGCCTTCCGAGGCAAGAGAATGCTTCTTTACCAACAACCAATCTTTGGGCTGTTACTGAAAGTTTCGTGAAACATAAACTTTTATCGATCCGACTCCGAGGTTACGCGGAATTATTACCAAGTAAAATCGCTACAATAGCGTCGATCCGTCCTATAGACAGACCGGTGGGGCTGTGAGATCGTATTCACATCCGCGACTCAATTCTATCAAGAACCCCAAGTTAACCACTAAATCAAAAAAAACAAAATAAACTTACATAATATTGTTTAATTTTGCTTCACGGCATGACAATGTCTTTATAACATTTTATAGATAAATAAACCGATTTTGATATCAATATTTTGATAATGATTAGGTAAGAATCGTCTATAACTATTACTTGTAATTGATAGACGACTCGAAACAAGGATACCTTAAGGTCGCAAAAAATACTTAAGCCGTTCGGTCCGCGATGCAAATATTCTCATCATATTATAACCAATTTTATTCCTGTGCTGTTACAGTTAAAACATTTGAACATTAAGATAAACTGAAAAAATTATAATCATTTTTTCACCTAATAACTATTCCTGAGAATCGGAATTGCGATTTAATGAAAAATGGTTTCAATATCCATCATTTTAAGCAATACAATTAAAACTTTAATTTATAAATGATTAAATTAAGAATTACTATATTTATGTAAGCATTTTAAAAATAAATATAATTTTTCATCTGAGCAATAATACATTTTACTCGTAATCTAATTTGATAACCACATGTAAAGGATTTATTCAAACGGAAACCATGACACAGCGGTTCAATGACCGCGTGATTCCCGACCATTTTGCTGCGAATACAACAGTAATCGAATTAAATATGTGTAAAGGGAATGATTCAGATAGAATTGACCATATTTTTTGGCGAGTTTTCATATTGTAAGCCTTGATATATATGAATTACTTAGTGAAACTAAATCTCAGTCTTAATCCGGATTATTTCGACTAACACAATCTCAGTGATTATTTTGCAGCGAAGACCGTAGAAGACCGTAGAAATATAAGAAAAATCATTGAACATCCATTCATGTTAGCATTATTGTTCGTAAAGATGGAGATGGATATAAGTTTTTGACCATAGTAACAGCCTGTGAATGTCCCACTGCTGGGCTAAGACCTCTTCTCCTCTTGTGAGGAGAAGGCTTGGAGCTTATTCCACGCTGCTCCAATGCGGGTTGGTGGAATTCACATGTGACAGAATTTCAGAATTTTGACCATACTGTTATAACAATAGGTTGTTGCTTAATTCAAACTACAAAAATGTAAAGATTTTCAATGAAACTTTAGTGATACGGGATTGGTTATAATATATTTGAAAAATACATGTGAAATAATACATGAATGTAATGTTTTATTGCAGATAAGTATTTGCGCCTAATGAATACCGAGTGATA
The DNA here is from genome assembly GCA_905220585.2 of Nymphalis polychloros. NCBI lineage: Eukaryota > Metazoa > Arthropoda > Insecta > Lepidoptera > Nymphalidae > Nymphalis > Nymphalis polychloros. The sequence goes on from HG992253.1 coordinate 7,707,863, forward strand.
GCGCCGTAAAGTGAACAGAACAGCACAAACAAACAGAAATAATGGCATATAATAAATAAGCACTTACTGTATATACACATACGAGGCCATAGACAATATCACGCATACACGATTGTACATATGTAAATAATAGTATTAATAAATTGAGAATATTCTCAGCTTTTTTTTAAACACACACGTTTATGACCACACACACCTGGAAATTGTAAAACTTATACATTTACTTTATTTTCGCAAGCGAAGCCGCGTGGCGCTAATGTCGATTTAATAATATCAGAGAAGTAACATATTTCATTAAATAAGCAAAAATTAACACTTTCGTTTAATTATTTTAATTTTATAACCAGACTACCAAGCCTGTGTCGAAGCATAGAGCCGTGTCGCAATGAGCGATCGACCGTCTAATTCCCGATTGCTCTACCGCAATAACTATAGTAATCAAATTAAACGATTACACCAGCATCGTTTCATACTAACTTTTACTCGGTTTTATTCGGTGGTAGATCTTTATGCAAGCTCATCTGGGTAGGTACCACCCACTTATCAGATATTCTACCGCAAAACCGCAGTACTTGTTATTGTTGTGTTCCGGTTTGAAGGGTGAGTGAACCAGCGCCAGTAACATTTTAGTTCCCATCCAACTTTGGGAACTAAGATTATGGTTAACATTTCTTACAATGCTATTATCTATGGGCGTTGGTGACCACTTACCATAAGATGGCCCATATGCTCGTCCACTTTTCTATACAATAAAAGAATAAAAAAAATGCTACAATTTCACTATGACGTATAGGCGATGCTTATTATATTATTTTACTTAAATTTAAATCGTCCAAATAACTATTCGACAAATATCTGACGATATTATAATTACAGATTCTTAACTCGTTTAGAATTAATAACTCAATTTGTAACTTTAATAAAGGTTTATCGATTAAAAAAAAATGTTATTGAGCATCACATAGAATATAATATTATATTAAAAATTGAATATCGAAAGCTTGAAAGATAAAAATTGAAAATATCCCGAGTCAAGAATTTAGATTGCGTTATTACTTATTCCAGACGTCGGTCCTGTTGTGACATATTAAATTAAACGACAAAGTCTTCGAAACTGAAATCTTAGTAATTCGAGACTCGTGCAAACTCTCCGTTCGTTATAACGCGTCACGTAAAACAATTCCCAACTCCTTATCCGAACCTGTGTCTGGAATACAATAACACTCACTACAATCGTACAGACTAATTAATATTTAGAGTATTTATTGAGAGTTTTTAATATTTGTTTTCATTTTAATAACTATTACAATCAACGGACTGACTGGCGTTCTTCATCGACGCAATGCACTACAAAGTGTTTCATAGTTCTTATAGACTACTATGAAGAGCAATTAAGCCTTCTTGAAAACACTTTAATACTTTCCTCTTGAAAGCTCAAAAGCTTATTTATGCACAAGGTAATAACACCATATTTACGACAAAATAAATTGTAATAAAAGCTTATAAATTTTAAAGTATAAACATTTTATTTTGACATATATTTTAATCCGTTGACAATATTGTTTGATGCAATAACTACTTTAATAATCTTTAAAATAGATCAAATTATTGTTGTCCGATGGAAACAGAAACATTTTTATTTTAATAATTAGGAAGCAATCGTAATAACAAAAACATTGCTTATATAAAAATTTTGTAATATGATATCTGTACATCTTTTTCATCTTTACAATGGATGAATTTTCTGATACTTCGTTACTCTATAACAATATAAGCTCGACCACTTTCTTCATTGACTCCCACTCTTCTTGAATGGGTTATAGGAGAATAGGAACTAAGAAATGACTTTTGACATACTGAGAAGGGGATCATTACAATATAAGTTCAACCACTTTCTTCATTGACTCCCACTCTTCTTGAATGGGTTATAGGAGGATAGGAGCTAAGAAATGGCTTTTGACATACTGAGAAGGGGATCATTACACAAAGTCTGATATTTACGTTCACTTATTTTGTTGTACATTAAAGCTACTCCGTGGAATGAACTGTTCAATTTCATTCATGAAACTATCTCATATAATATTTTCAAATGGATATTGACAACCAAAGGGGAGATATAAGATTCGATAAAAGCAAGGCAGCCCACGTGATAGAATTAACGTTCATTATAAATAATGTCTCCTGCGAGATCGCACCTCGGCTTTCGTTGCCATCGAGGTTTTCGTAGAGTGCGTATAATTTAACGACATTGCTTCACCGCTCTTATTGTAATATATAGATTACAACATTTAAATAAATATTATTTGATTTCAGCGTAATAAATGTACATTAAATTTCACTCTTAATATCTATTAGTTTTTATTACTTAATGAAACACTCCCAACTGTAATTTTTGTACGTGGAATATTTTAACGCGCCTGCTTCATAATAATGCTTTACCAAATGTTTAACAATTAACAATTTCTCAATAAATGACATAAATTAACCAGAATATTATATACTAATTTTATGAATACATAGTAATCATCAGGTCTACTTTACAGTAGAGGTATCTATGAATAATAATTATATTTATTATGTCTATCGTAATTTATCATTCCATAACCTCAAGTAGATTTTCGATTTCAAAACGAAAATAAAACAAAAACAAAAAACAACATCCAATTTACGTACACATGAAATACTGCATCGATTCAATTATATTTTTATGACAATTTCAACAATATTTTTAATCTGAAGTACGAACATAAGCATAATTCAAGCAAAGCAATTGCATTTTTATTGAAAGGAAGTAACAAAAACACATTAACACAAAGTCGTAAATACACGACAGCGTGTAGTTAATGGCTTAAACTTAGGCAATTTGTTGGAAAAATAGTACGCGATTTCAGTACGAGTTTCGACTGAACCACTATTATAATATGTGAGTGGTAACGAATTACTAATAAAAAATATATACTTAAGTAATACAATTATTGTTCAATTATCTCTACCGACCTGCTGAGCATTTGTAGTATCTTTAGCGTTGACCTAATTATCATAACCGCAAGAAGTGACAGTATCGATCAATACTTATACGTGATTATGATAGGAGCGCTGTGTCTATAAATTATGATACGAACATAATTATCGGCTGACTGAAAATACTCTATTTACGCCAAGTTATAAAAAATGTTATATAATTTAAATTTTTGTTTTTATTAATTAATTAAACACTGGCACTGCATTCTTTCCGTAATTAATGAGCAAGTACCCGTTTCATATAGAAAATAGTTTTCACAGAAATCTAATGATACAGAATTATTTTTCATCGTGACGTCGAAAATATTTTAAACATTTTTTATTCCTTTTAATTTGTTATGTCCATCCACGCATACTTGAAAAGTGTAATCTACATAACCAACAGTGAAGGCAAGCAAGCCGTATACATTCCAATTTATCTTATGAAGATTAACGAGGCTTAGTCGCTATAAGCATCAGAACAACAACAAAGCTCAACAATATAACTTTAAACATCGAACTCTAAAATATACGGAATTCATTTGCTCACTTGCCAGTTATATAGTAACGTGATGTAAGCAACAGAGTTACTTGGTGCATCACGTATGTATACCATCGCCAAACAGCAATACTTAGTAAAAAAGTTGTTGTAAGCCTGTTGGAAGGGTGAGCCAGTGTATCTTGGCACAAGGGTATCTTAGTTTCTAAAGCTGTTGGCGTATTGGTGATGAAAGGAATGGTTAATATTTCTCACGGTGCTTGTCTTTGGACGAAGGAGACCATTTACTATCAGGGGTTCCACCTTACTATATTATAAAAGGTCCTCCAGACCGATTTCGGCCACGACGGCCAATCTCAAGAGAGATTAGCCAACTGCGCAGGAGATATTATAGTGCACGAGTGTGTGCGCAAACACAGGTGCACTCTCTTTTCCTTAGCTCTCATAATCCGATGGGACGGCAATCCGACACAACCGGAAAGAGTTAACGTGCTTTTTTTATAAAAGGATACACTATCTAGACAGCCAGTATATTATAAGTAAAGATTTTAATAAAAAAAATTTAAATGTAGTTTTTTTTTTATTGCTTTGTTTTCATAATTTATGCTTTCCAACAAAAGCTTTTATTTTCTACATATATCTTCAGCTAAACATATTATTATATTTAATCTCCATCCAGAATTTGAAACTTGGTAGTACTTAAACTCCAGTGTCAGAACCCGCCCTGAACTCTTTCAAGACGTATAGCATTTGTTGCGGGAACAGATTATGCATTTCTGTTTCTGCACACACTTGCGCACTATAATATATCAGGCGTGGGTTAGTCTTTCATGAAAAGCTCTAGAAAATCTAGGTAAAAAAAAAAACAGTTTTAAATAACATGAACGTTGCTTGATTTAAAACAATTCCGTATGTTTACTAAATGAGTCATATATCAGACTTGTTGGAATCCCAGAAGTTAGCAACGAGACAACGAGGTACCGTAACCTCTCAGTTTGATAGATTACGACCTATTTGACGGCTCTAATCAGGTTAAGTGGTGTTTTTGCTTAGGTTAGGGTGTTTGAACGAGATGTAGATAGGACGTGGTGATGGGCGCCGTTGTGTAATTAATTGCGCTCACAAATTAGAATGTTGAAGATTTGATAGCTTCGTATCTAAGGGAAGTATTTTTTTATTTCTAAAACTTTTGCTTATACTTTTTAACCGGATAATATAAACATAAACAATCCTTTCCATTTTTATTTACATATTGACAAGAAATTATATAATAATTTGGATATTTATCTATTTGCTTTTATTTATTTTATTAAGTTACTACTTTTTCTTAGTTGGACATTATTTTCTGGGTTAATCTGAAGCTAGGTGTTAAGAGGAGTAAGTTAAAAATAAGATATAATATATAACTACATTATATTTACAAGAATCTTGTTGGATCAAAATATAAAATAGTAATAACATTTTCTCGATAGAGAAAAAAACGATATGTCCTCTATCTAATCTTTACATTTTTTCAATGTAAAATATTAAAAAGTTTCAGCTACAAAAAAAGTAAACATTATAGAGAAGCAATATTTAAGAGTATTACGTAAATTTTTATATAGAATATAAATCGTACTTTTCAAAATTTCACCGTACAGTGAAAATGTCCATTTACGAACGAAACTCGAACAAAATACTCCAAACATACCGTTAAACCTCTTCTGAATGCACTAAAAGGTAGTATCGTATTAAAATTTAATTGCAACGGCCTTTTAAATACTCGTTGCTACGTAATGACGGCGCGCGCGGCGGCACTGTGGTTATGCCATTATAAAAACTCGAGTTTGTCGCGAAAAATTATGATACATAAACGACTTAACGCATGTTTCCTGATTGTAATAAGTATGTGAAATATTTAAAACTGCGCTCAGTTAAATACAGTCGTATTATAACTTTTTGATTTACATATGAATGGGTCACCTGGGTATTTACGCTGGTTTTTACTGAGTAGTCCGACACTCGACCTCAATCGACAACAAACCATTTACTATCCGGCTTACAGTGGGAGGGCTGCATAAATATATTCTATGTAATTTAGTCACCTCCGCAAGTAGACAAAGGGTGCTGGAGAAAGTGTAAAACACCTCGATGTTTGCTATGTATTCATTTTAGTAAAATATATGAATTATATATTTTATTAAAACAAAACTAGGGTTTCGACTTTATCGACGACTATTATTTACGAAAAAATGGAATCAACCTAAATGTTTATGATTTATTTTATGATCATAATTAAACCTAAATAGTTATCGTTAAATTATTATGAATATGTAAAATTCACGAAACAGCAATAGAATTTAAAAATTCAACCGTAAAAGACAGAATTGTTAAGCTATATTATATTTGTTACGAATTTATAAGTGTGATTGTAAGTATGTATGCGATAACTATAATACATAAAATTCTAGTGTTGGTTTAGGATCGAGCCGAAAATGAGATGTGATTTCGAAAAGCAATATGAATTCAAATTTTATTCAACGACTCACTGGTAACAACTTTATAAATAAGTTTATCCGCATATATCTTGATATTTGAAAAAAATACAATAGCTTCGATAAATTCGAATTTACATTAATTTGAATGGTATCCAAATCGAAACTCTCATATTAGATGTTTAACAATACAAAACTTTTGGAATTTTATGATAAATTTACCAACAAAAATTAATATTTACTACTAATTAATATAAATACACTTTTACTCACTTCACTTATCTCTTTCGCAAATGTCAAAGAATAATGTGTTTCTTCATTTCATTTTATGTAAAAAAAATCCAGCACTAAGAACATAATATATCAACTATTGTAACAATAAAATGGTGAGGACGTGACTGCAGCGTTTCTTTATATTTCTTCAATGTTAAAATTTCGTATTTAAACTCTATAGAATGATTATCTAAGTGGGTATTAATATTACTTACTGTATTATTTAACTTTAAAGAAGCAGACAAATACATATGCGCTAAAATAAATAAGGTTAGATGTTAATTGGGTATTCAATTAAAGACTGATTTCTCTCTTTTTATTATTATATATTTCAAATCCGAAAGAAGTAAACACAGCTTTGCTTAGCTAACCTAACCCGTTTTATACAGCTCGAAAAAAGCCGTGTGCAGCCGTTTGTGTTTAATTTCCATTATCAACCGCACAAATTAACTTGTAGTAAATTTTTAAATCGGGCTTAGTAAAATTGCCAAGTTATTGTTAAGTTAAAGTCAAAATAAAGATAAATTGAACCTTGAATACATATCGTTTTGTATAAAATAATAATATTAAATTTAATTCAGGTGGTTATATGTACTAAGTAAAATGATATATTTTAGATGAATAAATTCCAATTTTGGAATTAGTGACTTTGGAACGATACATCTGCTCATTTTAATTGCACATAACGAAAGCGGGTTTCCCAGAACATTCCAAACATTGGAAACGGTCATTCGGTACAGAAGGATACAGGATATCAAAAGCGGAATTGGAATTAAATTAAAAGAAGGGGAAGAACCTCTCTGAATTCTACAAGTATTTTATTGCATTATCTAATTCACTCAGCATTTCCTACAGTAGAAAATGAACAGGTAAAATATTTATTAAATTAAAGAATTTTCTTTTCCAATAGTTGTTATTTTTTACCTAATTAACAAAAGAATAAGCGTTTATTTAATAAAAATGGTACAAAATTAATCGCTCTAATATATAACAATTATGTAAAAGTGCGAAAAAATAATTTCCTTTGTCAAATAGAATATTATATTTACTATTATTGTAATAAAAGGTTTCTAGAGAATATTTATGGAATTAGAGGAAAATATTGCAACGGATTATGAAGGAAGAACAAAAGAAAAGTTCACTTAACTCAATGGGATACACCGTGCTGAGCTACGAAGGGGACGCGTTAGCTGGATCACTGCCTTCGGCTGACGATTTTAGTTGTATCTTGCCTTGATGCCCACAATTTTTCTTCAGGATGAATCGACGATGACTTGCAGATTTTAATTCCGAGAATATTATCTGAATCTTCGTTGATTTACGTTATTCCATAAATGTCCTGTCACGGTCGCCAATTAATGTTTCGTGGAGAACATCATGGAGATTAAATAAAAATCAAATCTATTAAAAGTATAGCTTTACTGATATGAGATGCGTGCAACGCTCTTAATGTGTGTTAGTACCATATTTTTAGTAAGAACCATCTGATATATATCTGTAGCAATCACAGATATACACAACACTGGCAAAGTAATTAATACGTGCTAATATTGACAACAATTTCCAAATTGTTTTTGTATGCCAAGATAATATTCAAATTCATAAACACTCCCTAACTGGCGTACCCATATAACATAACTTAGCTTCTACTACGAGAATTTATATTGGAAGTAAAGGAAAATGGTTTCGTTATATTGAAACTGAACGTTACCAAATTGTAGATATAATTCTACATATGGAAACAGCTTTTCTCTCGACACCACTCGCTTAATCTATATATTTGCTAGAGTTCAATAATGTAGGTTATTAAAATTGTATAAGCCGAGAAGGCCCAGTGGTTAGAACGCATGAATCTTAACCGACTTATTCAAACCCGGGCAAGTACCACTGATTACACTGATTTTCATGTGCTTAATTTGTATTTATAATCTCGTACTTAACGGTGAAGGAAAATATTGTGAGGAAACCTGCATATGTCTAATTTCACAGAAATTCTGCCACAAGTTAATTCCACCGACCCATTGGAGCAGCGTGGTGGAATAAGCTCCAAAACCTTCTCCTCAAAAAGGAGAGGAGGCCTTAGCCCAGCAGTGGGACATTCAAAAGCTGTTACTGTACTGTATTAAAATTGTATTTAATGTAATTTTGAATCTTATAAGATTAATTTTATAATAAATAATCATTATAATTGTTGTCTATGTTGTTTTTAGTATTTTAATTTTCCATAATAAAACTTTGTTTAAAATGCTTCAACATAACGATACATCTGCTCATTTTAATTGCACATAACGAAAGCGGGTTTCCCAGAACATTCCAAACATTGGAAACGGTCATTCGGTACAGAAGGATACAGGATATCAAAAGCGGAATTGGAATTAAATTAAAAGAAGGGGAAGAACCTCTCTGAATTCTACAAGTATTTTATTGCATTATCTAATTCACTCAGCATTTCCTACAGTAGAAAATGAACAGGTAAAATATTTATTAAATTAAAGAATTTTCTTTTCCAATAGTTGTTATTTTTTACCTAATTAACAAAAGAATAAGCGTTTATTTAATAAAAATGGTACAAAATTAATCGCTCTAATATATAACAATTATGTAAAAGTGCGAAAAAATAATTTCCTTTGTCAAATAGAATATTATATTTACTATTATTGTAATAAAAGGTTTCTAGAGAATATTTATGGAATTAGAGGAAAATATTGCAACGGATTATGAAGGAAGAACAAAAGAAAAGTTCACTTAACTCAATGGGATACACCGTGCTGAGCTACGAAGGGGACGCGTTAGCTGGATCACTGCCTTCGGCTGACGATTTTAGTTGTATCTTGCCTTGATGCCCACAATTTTTCTTCAGGATGAATCGACGATGACTTGCAGATTTTAATTCCGAGAATATTATCTGAATCTTCGTTGATTTACGTTATTCCATAAATGTCCTGTCACGGTCGCCAATTAATGTTTCGTGGAGAACATCATGGAGATTAAATAAAAATCAAATCTATTAAAAGTATAGCTTTACTGATATGAGATGCGTGCAACGCTCTTAATGTGTGTTAGTACCATATTTTTAGTAAGAACCATCTGATATATATCTGTAGCAATCACAGATATACACAACACTGGCAAAGTAATTAATACGTGCTAATATTGACAACAATTTCCAAATTGTTTTTGTATGCCAAGATAATATTCAAATTCATAAACACTCCCTAACTGGCGTACCCATATAACATAACTTAGCTTCTACTACGAGAATTTATATTGGAAGTAAAGGAAAATGGTTTCGTTATATTGAAACTGAACGTTACCAAATTGTAGATATAATTCTACATATGGAAACAGCTTTTCTCTCGACACCACTCGCTTAATCTATATATTTGCTAGAGTTCAATAATGTAGGTTATTAAAATTGTATAAGCCGAGAAGGCCCAGTGGTTAGAACGCATGAATCTTAACCGACTTATTCAAACCCGGGCAAGTACCACTGATTACACTGATTTTCATGTGCTTAATTTGTATTTATAATCTCGTACTTAACGGTGAAGGAAAATATTGTGAGGAAACCTGCATATGTCTAATTTCACAGAAATTCTGCCACAAGTTAATTCCACCGACCCATTGGAGCAGCGTGGTGGAATAAGCTCCAAAACCTTCTCCTCAAAAAGGAGAGGAGGCCTTAGCCCAGCAGTGGGACATTCAAAAGCTGTTACTGTACTGTATTAAAATTGTATTTAATGTAATTTTGAATCTTATAAGATTAATTTTATAATAAATAATCATTATAATTGTTGTCTATGTTGTTTTTAGTATTTTAATTTTCCATAATAAAACTTTGTTTAAAATGCTTCAACATAATATTGATCGCTGTAATAACATCTAAATTTCTTAAAATTTTCCTGATCCAGATTTTTAAGTTTTCCCAATATGTATTATTTATATTTTTTTGTTGAAGGAGGAGAAGAGGAAAGGAGCGATGAGAATAGAGGTTAAGAAAGCGGAAATTTTTTTATACGATGAAACGTATTTCCATTTAAATTATTATTATATACAAATTACACTATATTCTAATAAGAATAATCCAATGAACTCTTCTTTATTGTTAAGTTAGCCTTAGAAAATTAAGTTAGCCTTAATTAGAATTATCTTTTATAACAATATGTACATACATTTTTCTTTAAAAGAATAATATTTGAACACGTATTTTTATTAAAAGGTTCGGAAGCCCTATTTATAATTAAATATTTTCCCCAACTCGATATAAAATTAGGAGTAAGGCATTATTTATTTTTTACCAGAATACAACAATACCATGATCAAAAATAAAATGAATTTGTTAAAATCTTATTCAAAAAAAAATAGTCATGTCGAAATCAAATATGCAGTGATTCATTCATTTCGAAACGAGTTATGAATCGTTCAGCATTTTCGTTTTACACGCCATTTTTATTCAAACTACTTAAATTTAGCTTGGTATTTAGCACAAAACAGATAGAATTTTGCAAAAACAAAATATTGAATAATATATAATAATCGTCTATTCAATTACAGTTTAAAAGTTTTCGTCACTTCAGAGGAACGTTAACTGCGACCGTGCAAATATCTCATAAACGTTATACTAAAAATGTCTATAAAGATTTTGTAAGATATTATTATAGTTTCGTCAAGTTAATTAAAAAAAAAAATTAAGCTTTGCTGGGATTAATAAATATGTTTTTATGTATTATTATGACGAACCCGACTAGGGTTGTAATTTTCACAGAAGACTTGCCAACTGCGCAGGCATCATTAGGATATCACTGTGAGCAAGCGTATGAAGCAAAAAAAACCCACAACGCAATCGAAATTTAAATGTAATAAAGGAATATAAATATTAGTATAATAATGAATAAATTAATTTATAATATCTACACGTAGATGTTCGACATGTCTATAAGGAGACGTGACAATCTTAGCGGCAATGATTGAAGAAAGATGAATGTAAGCCGACACCTGCTCCACGACGAAAGTGAATATGCATATAGACAGCCAGATTATCACCACCTATTGCCGAATTCAGCCACTTAGGTGCTTCAAACTAATTAGTATTTACAGCGCATTGTAGTATGGGTAGTGCCAAATTACTCCTAATATCATCCAAGTCGTTATTGATTGTAATGCTGTACCCAAGGGCATTTACTCTCCGAAGGATCCTTCGAAAAATTCGGACATCGAAGTCAAAGGAATGTCTGAGTCGCATTAGCAAAATATTATTTTACAGTTGTATTTGTCAGTTTTAATTATAATAAAATTTATTGATTACAACAGAAATAGCACTATGAAGAAGGTAATTTAAATGCGTAACAAATGTACATCAAAATTTTGAATAAACGTTTTTTTTATTCTATTCAGACATTCTAACTCGTATTCCTTTTTGGCTTAATAATTAATATATTAAGCTTATTATTTACTAACTCAGCATAAACTGATTATTTCATGACTAAGTATAATATAATGTGTTCCTACTTTTCTTTTAACATTTGAATATTTTTAAAATTTTGTTCAAAACAAATTCTTACTTCTTATTCATTTCTTCTTAATTCTAAAAAAAGTTGTATACAAATCAATATAAAACCATAGTGTATATGGTTTTCAAAGCCTGCAATACCCTGTGTGTAATGTCAAAACATCAACCAATCTTAGTTACTGTAGTTATTATCTTAATTGTGCTTGTATTCTGTTACACAAGTTTAATATTTACTCGTAGCCTACCATTATAAGGATGCTCAACCAAGTAACAAACATAAGACGCATCCATTTAATTAACTGATGAGGTATCATCAAGCAATTAAGGTAAGTGTTCTATTCGATATAGTGTATGAAGATCTCTAATAGCTTACTAAGGTTACGGCGATTAAGAAAAATAAATGAATCAATATTTAAATTAAGTTTATTTATTTAGGCTATGCTAACATTACACGTATTATATAATATTTAAGACAAATATTTGAATTTAATAGAAGTACGCATAAAAGGTAAATATCACCTTTTATTATAATCTTAATCATTCGGTTAGCATTAATGAATTGTAAAAAAAAAAATGAATTAAAATACTTTAAAACAGAACAAAAATACAGAACAATAGCAATACCTGGTTAGGTATTACCTGATTAACTAAAATAGATTTCTCGAAATTAATCATCAGTGTAATCGAGTAAAAAGAGCCTTGGCACTTCTAACACATTTATACGGCTAAAATAATTCAATGTCATAATAATATATTTTTATTATTAAATCTTAATAAAGAGGACACCGTGTTTTTGGTTACTACGATAGTGTGTGTACGATAGTGTGTACGATAGTGTAAGAATATAAATATTTGATTAAAATTACATTAATTCATTTAAAAGTTGCTTAGAATATATATTTTTATATTTATTGTATTATTATATTTTAATATTAGAAAAACAAAAGCTTTTTGTTTGCAATTCGCAATGCAGCTCACTCAAATAAGAACGTATATATACAGATACGTTCTTATTGTACGTTCGTTGTAGATTACCGAAGCATTGTTTATATCTCCACTCAGTTAACAGCACGATTCATCCCGTCTTCGTCGTTGTAATAAAGTAGCTCTTGCTCACCGCCAACTCAATTAGCTAGATTTAGTGCATACTAGTATGTTGCTTCTACAGCTTCCTAATGTCTGTACCTAATTTCAGGCGGAGATCGACGAGCTAAACAATAACACACATACATAGTCCACAGTAAAGCTTGTCGTACAGTATCAAGTAAGATTATTTATAATAATACATAATTCTCTCCCATATACATTTGTATTTACATTTCTTTTTATATATAATAAGGCATAACATTATAAGTAGTATTACTAAAAATTTTGGTTTTGCTTTTAATTTATTCGGTGACTAGAATTCACTATCCTTCATGGGTTATTTAAATAACCTGTGGTGAGAACAGCAATTTACCAACCCCCAGAATGGGTAGACAGTACGCTACATACATGTAAATAATAGTTAGTAGGCTTGATGTAAATAACAATAATTATTTTTGATTTTTGAAGATTAATTATTTTAATGTTATTGTAATCAATAAACTGAAATTTTCTGATATGAAATGAATTCAACCGTTCTTGTTTTTCTAATGGTTATCTTATAGGTTATCTATTAAAGTTTATCGTTTTCTTAGCGAGACTCGTCTCAGTTGTATGTAACAGACATAGCATTATGAGGGTATTAGAATAGTGCACCTTTGTTTCCACGCACACACTTGTATAGTATAATATCTCTTGCGCAGTTTTCTAGTTTTTCTTAAAATGGCCGTCAAGCTCGGAATCGGCTAGTAGGACAGTTCATTCATTAAAATAATAAAAAATTTCGGATTAGACGAGTACCAGCTAATATTATTTGACAAATGTTTTGAATATTGTTATTTTTTTATTAATTGTAATTCTTGTTTTTTATTATTGTTATTTTAGTTGCTACTATCCTGACAGTCTGCTATGAATTGATTTTGATTTACTTAATTGTGAAGACTTGATTGGCTTTTTTTTTGGTAATGTGCTAATTGTTTTGTGTATTTTATTACTGTTTGTCTTCCTTAAAATAAATTAATAAATAAATATAATCCACATACTTAAATGACTACAGTCTTTTAGGGATTTTATTTCTTAATGTTATATACAAAGTGAACACAAAACAAATTTTAACCACCAATCCATCTGGTAATAATATAAGCGTTATTCCAGTTTAATGAAAAACTATTCGAACTCCTTGAAACAATACCTCGAAACGAACGGTAACTATGTACATGTGTATGTATGTATGTAATTGTATTTCGAACAATATATTCACAAGTCGACGTAAATTCTCAGCTTTTCTCACGAGGGAGGGAAGCGTGAATAGGAACTTAAACCACTTTAGATTTACATCTGTCGAACAAGATTATTTGCGAAATTAGTTCTTATGACTAATCTCTTAAGGTATATAATAAAATATTTTGAGCTATTACGCCAAATCGATAGCATTTGTGTGAATTAATGTCGCCTCTTAAGCCTATTTTAGAATACGCTCATCGAACAAATTGAAGCGGATTCTTACGGTTTCATATTTATAATAATATCCTTTCATTCGAGCGGGAAATGAATATATTTTATTTTATTTATTGTTTTAACTTTTCTTAATTACCATGATGAAATATAAAATATAAGTAGTAATGTATATTAATAAATAAATAAAGTGAAACTCATGAAGCAAAGAAGGTACTCGTAAGTGAATTGGAATTGCACTGACGGCTTATATTTTTTTTAATTGCTTCATAATATTATACGTGTCACTAAACGATTTTGTACTAAATACCATTTATAATACGGAAAACCAAATAATACATATTATTTATTTATTTATTTATTTTAATTGCAAGCGAATAAAATTATTAATGTTTATAAATACAATATTTAATAACATCTTACAAATTTTTCATTGTACGAATTTTTATGATGCTTAAAAGTAATTATTAATTAAATTATATTTTTGGGTATAAGTGAGAACAAAGACTTACCCTTTTCTTAATTTAAAATTCAATTCGCGTTATTGTTTTTGGTTTTTGGAGCTGACGGAATTGTTGTTTTGTTCAAAAGTCCTTAAGAGTTTTGCCCTTCGGACGGTAACGGTTCTTGGTTTAATGGTATTCAATTGGTAACGTTATTAAATTAAGCATTAAACAAAATAATAAAATATTAACAAATTTATCTAAAGCAAAGAAATATAAAGGTAAGTTAAGATAAAAAAATACACAGAAAATAAAAAAAGAACAAAGACAATATGAATGTTCAAGGAACTGCTGTTCCAAATAAATTCGTATAGTACCAAATAAATTCTAGTTTCAACTTACCACTTTAACAATTTAAGTCAGTTTTAGAAGTGACAGACGTGAAAAATATTTATATGCGGCTTCTAAGCCACAGGGACATCGAAGCGTACCTCACTGAATATCTTAGTATAAAAATCTTATTAAAACAGAGTATATATAACACATTTATAAAATAA
Source organism: Nymphalis polychloros (assembly GCA_905220585.2). Classification (NCBI taxonomy): domain Eukaryota; kingdom Metazoa; phylum Arthropoda; class Insecta; order Lepidoptera; family Nymphalidae; genus Nymphalis; species Nymphalis polychloros. Next base: position 7,723,156 of record HG992253.1, read on the forward strand.
GTCTATTGATTAGATTAAAATTGATTCTGAATTACTGTTAAAAACATTGTGAGAATTATGGCACTATTGCGGCAAACTGTTATAACTTATTATTATTACTTATTTCTACTTCAACAGTTATATTATAATGATAAGTTAGTATAATTTTATAAATATTTTAAATATTTTTGTGATGAAAAATACTGCAAGGTAACACGGATTCATAATAAGAGAAAGTTTGAAACGTAACGACAATTCCAACTATTTTGCTTGACGTACCTACTTCTTTTTAATTAACACCAGACCATACAAGAAGTCTATGTTGGCTGCTTAGACAGGCCAAATTCCCAACTTTTATTAACGCTGGCGTAATATCACTCTGCGTTGCGTGCGCTAATGAATTTCTGAAGGTTTTCCACTAATCAAACTTTTCTCATTTGCCACGACGTATTTCATCATGCTAAGTTCTTGTTGATGGATCGCAGGTTTCACTCGCATTTAAGATTGATTAGTGGAATGTTACCGTAATATAACTTCATATATTATGAGAGTAATATCATACTAGAGTAGGGAATATATTATGCTTACGTCACAGCTCTGGTTTTTAAAAAGGTTTTTATAAATTTTGATTCTCAATTAAAAACATATGAATATAAACTAATTATTTATTCAAGTGTTATTAATGCTTGGACATGATAAAAGTGTTAAGAACAGTAATAAGAACTACTGAATCTACAATAATTGAAATGATTATAAATAGGTTTTTTTTTATTGTGTAAGAAGGTGGACGAGCGTATGGGCCACCTGGTGGTAAGTGATCACCAACGCCCATAGACAATGCCATTGTAAGAAATGTTAACCATCGCTTACATCGCCAATGCGCCACCAACCTTGGGAACTAAGATGTTGTGTCCCTTGAGCCTGTAATTACACTGGCTCACTCACCCTTGAAACCGGAAGACAACAATACCAAGTACTGATATTTTGCGGTAGAATATCTGATGAGTTGGTGGTACCTACCCAGGCGAGCTTGCACAAAGCTCTACCACCGAGTAAATTACAACAATAATTCACAGATATCAACTTCTACTATCGTCAGACCAAATATATATCTCATATATAGAAATGGATGTTGATATATATATATATATATATATATATATATATATATATATATATATATATATATATATATATATATATATATAAATAAATCTATAGACTCTAAAACGATGATAGATCTTATTGCAACGGGTTTACCTGGGTTTATATTAAATAAATTAAACAGGGATGACTCAATGACACTACTGATTTGTTCAATGAGATAAGAAAATATGAAGGTATGATGTACAAGAAAAACTCAACTACAATAAAAAGCGGTACATTCCTTTATAAAAATAAAACTAATGATAAGAAGCCATGTAAGACCTGTGAATCTCTGGACAAAGGAATTAGATATCATCCGGAGGAGTCATGTTGGTTCAAGAAAAATAAAAATGAATCTGAAAAGGTTTTTAAACCCAGGAATGTAAATAACAACTCCATAATTGAAGTAGATATAAACACTGAGAAAAAAAACGAGTAAGTACACCATTAATCAAGATCAAACTTTTATTAGAGAAAAAATTAGAAGTGAGCGGCATTTATGATTCAGGCTCACAGATCTCTTTAATAAATTCAAGACTGATTAAATTAAAAGAAAAAACGGAAAATGTGAATATAGCATACATGAAAACGGTTAATGGTGTGAAAAAAACAGATGGCTTGATAACAATAAAAATAAAAATATTTGATATAGAAGAAGAGGTGGATGTGTATATAGTAGAAAATGATGATTTTGATGATTTTATAATCGGATTGGATATGATAAAGAAATTCAAATGAACCCAAAACGAGGACTTGCAAATAGAACAAAAGAAAATAACAAATAAAATAGATAAAATGTCTAAAGATAACAGAAATGAAGAAAAGAATATAAAAACATTTGCAATAAATTTTAATGAACACATAGAAACAGAAGAATTTGTAAGTATGACAGACCATTTAGATAATGAAAAGAAAATTGAGATAGAGAAAATATTAAAAGAATATAAAACAATTTTCGCTAAGGACAAATATGATATAGGATCAGTCAGAGATTATGAAGCTCACATAGATTTACTAACAAATAGATACTGCAGTAAAAGACCATACAGATGTACAATAGAAGATAAATTAGAAATCGAAGAGCAAATATCCATGTTATTAAAGAATAATTTAATAGAAGAATCCTACAGTCCTTTCGCTGCTCCAGTGACATTGGCATTTAAAAAAGGTGAAAATAGAAAATCCCGCTTATGTGTAGACTTCAGGGAACTGAATAAAATTGTTGTTCCACAAGCTCAACCTTTCCCATTAATAGATGATTTGATTATTAAAACTAGAAATTGTAAGTATTTTACTACACTGGATATAAACTCAGCTTTTTGGGCTATACCACTACGGGTAGAAGATAGAAGTAAAACAGGATTTGTGACACAAGATGGCCACTTTCAGTGGACCTGCCTTCCTTTTGGCTTAAAAACATCACCAGCTATTTTTCAGAGAATTTTAAGCAATATTCTAAGAAAGCACAATCTCACAGGATATTCCGTAAATTATATTGATGATATTCTTATATACTCAACCACCTTCGAAGACCATATAAGACACATAAGAAATGTATTAGAAGGAATAATAAAAGAAGGCTTTAGATTAAAGTTTAAAAAATGTATGTTTGCTTCAGACTCAGTAAAGTACCTCGGGCATGTAATTCAGAACAACTCAGTAAGACCACTAAAAGACAATTTGATCTCAATTAAAAATTTTCCAACTCCTAAGACACAAAAGAACATCAGACAATTTTTGGGAAAAATCAACTTCTACCATGAATACATACCAAGAAGCGCAATTATTTTAGACCCGTTACACAATTTATTAAGAAAAACTACTGGTTGTTTTAAGCTCATTTCTTCTAAATATTGATCTAAAAATTGCATATTACCTTCTTCATCTAGATACGTTTTCTTAAGATCTTCATCCAATTTTATCCATATTTTTCTACTTTGATGCCTTTTCTTTATGCTATTTTTTATTTTTGAGAAAGTGTTCATCTTGATAATATATATATGTATGATGAGTCACCGGTTTCAGCTCCTCAGGTAAAACATAACATTTTCCTTCTTCTGTAGATATCGAGGTTATGGCTAATATATTAGATTTGCCATCATTTGAGGCTATCATCGTAAATTCGAATTGCAGCCGGTCCATTTTAGTTAACGAAAATGTCGTTTTATAAGATAGGTTATTGAGGATGCTCAAAATGAAACACAAATTGTTTCTCCGAAAATACAAAGAAACGACATTTAAAGTTCACTAATATCGCCTCCTCTATTATATCTCTTTATTTTTTTATAATATCAAAGTTCAACATAATCTAAACATTATCCGTCATTCTGTCATTCAACCATCAAATGCGCGGCAAACTGACTTTTAGTTACAGATTAAAAACGCGCGGAGCGCAGCAAATTTGGAATAATGAAATGTCATTTCATTACATATATATATATATATATATATATATATTAATACATTTTTGTAAAGATAGACAGATCGCAATGAAAGTTGATACACATATTCACGGAGGTCGTTTTTGTACTTACCGTTTTGTTGTAAAATTAATTTAATAATTAGCTCAACACCAAGGAGCGCTGCAGCACATCAACTTCTAAGCCGTTAAATCGATTATCATGACAATTAGTATATATAATTGGTATATATACACATAAAATTGGCCGACTTCTATTAGTATTTTATAGATTACAAAACTAAGAATCTCGTTGAAAAACAATATGAGCGTTTATAATTTAATTTACAGAATATATTAACCATAAAAACAAAACATTACAAAATGAAATAACAAGTAAATGCACACATTCCATAAATATGCAACAATATAATTATAATAATAATAAAAGTAAAAATATTTAATATATTTTAATAACAATTTACATTTATAAAAAGCTAAAAACAGCTTAAGCAAAATTAGTAATTGGACAAAGCTACAGAAAACTCGCATAAATACGCGGCAATTTTGTAACTGATCTTTATACTTTTAATGAAAGCAAAAAGTAAATTTGTTCTGTTAAAAGCACAAAACCGAGATCGCTTATCACTTAAGAATTTCCTTTGAAACGTTCTAATGGAAATCGTATATATTTCCTTGCAATAATTTATAATAAGGAGTTAATAATACCTTCGCGTAAAAGTAGCCATCGTAAAAAACTGGGTTCACATTGAATTTATTCCTTTCCAATGACAAGTGAGAACGTAAAAGCCAACCCTTTTTGGGAGTTACAATAAAGGATCATATATAAAGGAATTGTATTGAATTCCTGTACCTACTTTTATGAGTGACAAGTGCCATAATATTTCGATAAAATGTTTTCTGTGCTTCGAATATAATATGTGAAATTAGAGTAGAAAAGGTTAGTTTTCTTACGCAGTAAAGTGGCTCAGATGGCTAAAAGGTAAGAAATTTTTATGAATAATATCAATTTTTTTCCTCGGATTACCATTATAAAGGTTTTCTGTATATTTCATATATCACATTACGATAAAAAGAGGAAATAACTTCGTTGATACCGCATCAATATTTGTTCGTCAACACAACAAATGCGGTTGGCACATTTGTAATTTCTCAATTAAGGGAATCTTACCGCTGTGTGATACAGAAAATATTCGTTCGAAATGTTTGTCTTAAAATATAGTACGTGAATTTTCATAAATCCAGAATGGATAAAGGAGTTAGTTTGTGTTTTGCTGCATTCACACTACTTTATATTTTTCCACGAAACTCGATACAATCGAATATTTAGTCGAGAAACTCATTGGCAAGTGTAAAGTGAAGTCCCCAAAGAAAGATTAATAACATATGAATTAAAACGTTACATTAAAATTTTCATCTGTATATATTTAATCAAATATTTTGTAAATTGTGTTTAAATAGAAATAAAATCTATCGGTATATTATATTATAACTAATTGAGCTTCGTTCTACTAACAAAGACTGCTACCAATTAACTGCTGAGTATATAGTGGTTTCCTCGCTTACATGCGAGTTATGTTTTGCTCTCGATGATCTGTGAAATAGCGAAATAACGTGTTATATAATTAGAATATCGACAGATACGTGCATCTTGGATATAAACTCGAAACACCATATTGTTTCGAGTTTATTATGTCATATATCGCTAATAATATTATGTTGAGTAATTTCACATTTTTACCCAATATAAATTACAGGCACAAGGGACATATCTTAGTTCCCCAGGTTGGTGGCGCATTGGCGATGTAAGCGATGGTTAACATCTCTTACAATGCGAATGTCCATGGGCGTTAGTGACCACTTACCATCAGGTGCTCCATATGTTCGTCCGCCTTCCTATGCCACAAAAAAAAATGTAATTTATGAGTAAGTAGTAGCTACTTACAAAATAATGCAATTCGTATAAAATAACAGCGTATTAAGCTAATTTGTAACTTCAGTTGGCTTGAAGCTAAAAAGTAAATTAATCACGGCTCTTAAAAATACATTGTTTGCCTTAACACCGTATTTTCAGTTGCGAGATATAAAATTAACTTTCGTGTATATAAAGGTAATTTCCTCTACCGTGAAAGGAACGGGCCATCAGTTCATGAAGAAATAAAGGTTTTACGATTCGCTTTCAAGATTTTCGTCCCCCATTCGTATAAAGCTGATCGTTCAAAGTGAATATAGCGTAGAGTTGCACGACTTTCTGTATTAGTAGCATAGCGCTCAATGAGTTAGAGGGAGCGTCATCAATAAGTATATTTTTCTGTCCTGTAATAATGATTTAATCCTAACTAATATTTTAATTGTTTGTTTGTTACGCTTTGACGTCTTAACTACTCAATCATAGAACTCTGTATACACGTTATCAACAACTGTCGACACACACAGGCGACGCCGTGGGCAGATGCTAGTATTTTAGTATGATTAGATGCTAGTATGCTTTACTCGGTGGTAGAGCTTTGTGCAAGCTCGTCTGGGTAGGTACCACCCACTCATCAGATATTCTACCGCAAAACAGCAGTACTTTGTACTTTTGTGTTCCGGTTTGAAGGGTGAATGAGCCAGTGTAATCACAGGCACAAGGGACATAACATCTTAGTTCCCAAGGTTGGTTGGTGCATTGACGATGTAAGCGATGGTTAACATTTCTTACAATGTCATTGTCTATGGGCGTTGGTGACCACTTACCATCAGGTGGCGCACATGCTCGTCCGCCTACCTATATCATAAAAAAAAAAAATAATAATAATAAAATTATAGTCCCAAATTTCAAAAATAAATTATACATAACAACTTACTCATGATTTTTTTTTTTACCTGTGTATTTTCTCTCCCTACTTTTATTATATAAAATTAAACATAATTATATCGCTTAAAACTATACAGTGCTCTTTTCAAAGTCTTGTTGTCCCAATTCAAACCTTTTCCCATTGTTCTTTCGTTGAAGGTCCAAATGTTTATTAAGGTCGCGACGTTTTCTTAATGGAAAGTAAATGAAGTTTAATTCAATAACCATTTAGAATGTAAATATAATTAGGATTTTTTTAACTTTTTAATTAATACACTTATTAATTAACTTTTAGCACTTCAACTACTGAGTGAGGCAACGTAACATTTTGACTATAGATTTGACTATTTACATTGAAGTTATTACTTTTTTCGAGTATCGATTGTACTGTTATATAAAAAATGTTATTAAATACTGTTATATACTGTTATATAAACACCGTTTTTATGCATTTTACGAAATCTTTATTATATACTCGTCATCAAACGTAAGTTCCACGTCGGAAGACGAGGAATACAACTTATTTATTATTTACAAATATTTTTATATTTTAATGTACAAAACTTACAATTTAAAGCCATTGGCTGCTTTGATTCATGAGATTCTTTAATATTTATCTTTTATTGATGTTTGATTGGAAACAAAGTTTTCCATATACCATTTTACGTTTATATAAAATGATAATTTTTTTCGATGTATTCATTTACAGCGAATACATTCGACCCCATCACTGTGTGTCATAGAATGTTTATTACGTGTGTAAATTATCTTTTAAAAAAACTAAAACATCTTAGTATTATCTATATATATAAAAAGACTGACTCATCAACGCAGGGCCTAAACCACTGGGGTTAGAGACTTGAAATTTTTATAGTTGATGCATTTTATGATGAAAACGCGTACTAAGAAAGGATTTTTGGAAATTCCACCCCTAAGAAGGTGAAATAAGGGATGAACCGTTGTATGGAAATCCGTCATTTTCAAAGTTAGAAGCTTGATATTTCGAATACAAGCTTCTGGTTGGAAATAAATAAGTACCAAAATCAGAGTTTTCCAAAATTCACCACGTAAGAGGGTGAAATAAGGGTTGAAAGTTTATATGGGGAGTTCGTCATTTTTGATGTAAGAAGCATGAAATTTTATATACAATCCTCTGGTTAGAAATAGATAAATACATATTTCAGGGGTTTCGATAATCTACCTTCAAGAGGGTGAAATAGGGGTTGAAAGTTTGTATCGCGGGTTCGTTATTTTTCATGTAAGAATCATGAAATTTTATATACTAGCTTCTGCTTAGAAATAAATAAATACGTATATCAGGGTTCTTAAAAACTACCCCGCAAGAAGGTAATATAACGGGGTTGAAAGTTTGTATGGCGAGTCCGTCATTTTTTATGTAAGAAGCATGAAATTTAATTTTAAAGCTTCTGAGCAAAATAAATGTATACGTATTTTGTTAATTTAGCCCCAAGCGAGAGTAATGGGTTGAAACATTCGTATAAAAAATGGTCTGATCTGCTTGAAATGTACTATTTTTACAGCTTAAATAAACCATAATTAACATATTTTATTATTTTTGATTATGTCGCGGGCAAAGCCGCGGCTGAACCAACCATACGACGGTGTTCCAAGCTCTGGAGTTTTTTATTGACCAGTGTCTGGTTGCCAATGAGCCTTCTAGCACGACGATCCACTGAATCCAAAGTATCAAGCTGATACTTAGCAGAGCCGTCCCATAAATGGATGCAGTACTCCATGCACGATCTAACTTGGGCTTGATATAAGGACAGAAGCTGTTCCGGTGTGAAGTACTGTTTGACCTTATTGAGGATGCCAAGATTTTTGCCTGCAGTTTTGGCTTTGGATTCAATGCATTGCTCAAAGTTGAGTTTGGATATTAAAGTAACGCCTAGAAGCTCAATATTGTCGGTGATAGGTACAGTTACATTTCGGAAAGTCGGAGTCAGGGGGAAAGGACTCCTCTTGGCGGTAAACAAACACGCTTGAGTATAGGTAGGATTAAATTTGACTTGGTTATCGTCGCCCCAATCCGATACCTGTTCCAATGTCAAATTAATGCGTTCTACTAAGGCCTCCCTGTGCTCAATAGTTTCTGTTGCACTAACCCGGGGACCGGATACGTATCTCTCCGTTACATTGCTGTCGTCTGCGGACCCAAAGATACCGGGTTTCAGCAGATCGTTTATATGCAGCAAGAAGAGTGTAGCGGAGAGAATTGATCCCTGAGGAACACCATTATTCGCCATTAGATTAGATGAGAAGCCATCTAGGACAACTCTAATTGATCGTCCACTCAGGAAATCTGATATCCAAGCCCAATAGGTAGCCCATAGCTAGGAAGCTTGCTCAGAAGGCCTTCATTCCAGACCCGGTCGAAAGCTTTAGACACATCGAGTGAAACAGCTAACGCTTCACCGTACTTGTCCATGGCTTCGCCCCAGGTGTGAGTAGCGTACACTAAAAGATCTCCCGTTGATCGATTCCGACGAAAGCCATACTGTTGGTCTGATAGGAGATCGTTTTCTTCGAGGTACGACAGGAGTTTGTTATTTAATACACGCTCCAAACTTTTACAAAGTATGGAGGTGATTGCTATGGGCCACTAATTGGCTGGGTCGGCACGGCTACTCTTCTTAGGTACAGGCTGTACGTTGGCAATCTTCCAAACCTTAGGGACTTGAGCAGATTAAAGAGAGAGGCGATACAAGCGTGTTAGAACAGGAGACAACTCAGGTGCACAGTTCCTCAGAACTATTACTGGAATCCCGTCAGGGACACTGGCCTTATTCACATTTAAGGCGCAGAGAATATTTAGAACCTCTCTTTGGCGAATTTGTATCTCTGGCATGGTAGAGTCGCAAGGTGGTCGGTTTGGCGGTGAGGTACTTCCCGCATCAAGACGAATTTTCGACAAACAGAGCCACTAATAAGTTAGTCTTTTCTGTTGCCGTAAAGGCCAGGGATCGACGACAGAAATTCGTCTCAACCGACAGGGACCAAAAAGCTTTACTACCACGGGGATAGGAAGCTAGTTTGGCCCCAAGGCGTCTAGTTCGATTGAAACGAGCCTTCTTGAGAACCTTCTTGTAGGACTTGGCAGCAGAGTTAAAGGCTCTCTTCTTAGATGTAATGTCCGGAGCTTTTGTGGTGCAGCCCATGCAACAAACGCTGAGTTTTTACGGGCCTCAGCATCGGCGCACTCAGCGTTGTACCACCTAGGAATCTTGCTATCTAGTGATACGTCAGCATATGGAATAAAGAACTCCATAGCTTGACATATCACTTCGGATATGGCTTGTTCGCAACTCGACGGATCGTTGGAAGAGAAGCATATCCGCCGCCGAGGGTAGGATGCAAAAAAGTGTCACATATCATCCCAGTTTGCTGACTTGTATCGCCACACACGTCTGGTTCCAGCGGGACCAGAGTCCAGAGGATGGAAGTTGCAGACCGACTTGATCACACAATGATCAGAAGTGCCCAGGAGAGCCGTAACTGACACTGAAATTCGGTCAGGGTCGGTAGTCAGCAGAAGGTCCAGACATTTAGGTATGTGACCGTCCACGTCTGCCACCCGAGTTGCTTCATGTATCAGCTTAGAGAGATCTTAGGATAGGGCGAATTTGACCGCTTCTCTCCCGGCGAGGTCGGTGGTCTGGTATGGGAAGCCAATCTTGGTGGTGAGCATTTAAATCCTCCAGAAACACCATTTGAGCAGTCGGGTACCGATGTTGGACAGTATCAGCCGTCACGCTGAGATACTCGAACATCCGAGTCGTCTCCTAGCCACCGCTGTGCGACCTATAGAAGCAGGCATATATAATCTGCTCCAAACCCGTATCCGATAAACACCATATTACCGAAAAATCGGGTTACTCCAAGTTTCGGAGACGCCGACAGCAGACGTAATTACGAGCGTACATACAGACCCCAGCACGAGGTTTGAAGTTGTGCTCCGGGATACTGTAAGTACGCTACATCTGCTGGACAGCCAATTTGTGTCTCCGTGTGAAAGAGCAAGTGCGGCTTGGCAGTCTCAAGGTGGTGGTGGACCGCAAAGAGATTGGAGTGCAAACCTCGTATATTTGAGAGATGCACTGAAAAAGAGAGGTGGTGCAGCTGCTGTGAAACTTTTTTCTTTCTATTTTCACGAATCATTTGGTGTGGGAGTGAATAGGTATGGGGAAATGGAATTTGTATGAGGTGTCGCATTTTGGACACCGTGACTTTCACCGCAATGACGGAGATGGTAGACTCAATTGGAGACCGCGAGGACGCCCGAACCTCCCTGGAAATTGCCACTGGGAACTCTCACTGGTCGCCAACCAGCATAATGGAAACCATCCCAGGATTTTTCGCAAGTTAACGGGGCAGCCTTTCGTAGATGGCGAATCTACTAATTGGGCCCCCTACTAACTACGGTCGGCCAGTGCCTAAATGCACCGTGCTTCAGATCCCGCTGCCCTCCAGATTGAGCTGCCCGGCGCCACTACGACTATGGTCAGAACCTATCACCAAATTCAGAGCATAACTGTACAGACCCAATCCCCCATGAAGAGCTACTGCGAGCATCGCACCGGAACACGACGTGACGCGTGACAAGGTAAATCTAGCCACCACCCAGGGGCCACGTGTAGTGTAAAGAGGGATAAAACCTGACTTTGGTGCGACCTACGGACGCGAGCAACTTTGACCCCCAAATTATATATAATAACCGATGCTGAGGTTTCACCCGCATTAAATTTGGATTACAAGTGTCTATTTGATACACATGATAATTGCCTTCCTATGGCTTATCAGATTGATTGATATTAATGCTCTGCTCCTTAGGGTCGTAGCCTGAATATAGCCTATAAGCAGTCTGAATAATATTGTAATTAACACACGCATAATTTTGGAATTGAACCGTGGTTCGCTCGCTTAACTTTCTTTATGAAATAAATAGAAATGTACGTATAATAGGACAATTTATGATGTATATTATAAGACAATTTATTTTTTAAACTTCCATACTTATAAGATCGGGATGGTTGGCATTCTATGGCATTCGTCTTTTTAGTCTTCGTCGTTATAGGCTTTCGTCCAGCAGACGGTAAAAACTGAAAAAAAAAGTATAAATGTCAAGTCACTGACGACATTCTAAGATTAACTTGAATTGAATCTTTATCAACGTAACTTAACTTACTTTCCAAAAAATATGCTAGATAAGACTGTCAACAAACTTGATAGATACTACCAATTATTTTTTAAGTTTATACTTCTCAAATATATTCTATATACATGATGTATGGAAATCAACGAATACAACTCAATCCTTTTTTAACATTTTTTTACGGAATAAGATGATAGATTGCCTTGCATCATTCGACTTAAAATCTTCAAATTAAACATAATATGTAAGTGACGATACACGATATTCTGTTAAGCCAAATTTCTCTTAAAGTTTCCTCTCGCATAACAAGGCGTAATACTTCATTATTCACCCACAAGTTCTACAAAACTAATCTCGGCTATCACACCTCAATACCTTGGCTAATTAGATTACATAATTAAATTATTAATGAATATAAGTACATTGATTTGTTAATAGATAAACTTGAAAAAAAAACAAAAGTAAAATTGTTAAAGCACGTAACAGTTGAATGGCAGGAAGCAGTATCTGTTACTATTATTATTTAATTTTTTTTGAATATGTGTTTTACGATATTTTTCTTGTTTTTATATTATATGTAACATGGTGACTAAGGCTCTGTAATGTATATCTTGAATAACATGTAATTTTATTGGTAGTTCTATTACAAATAAAAAAATTATTGTGTATCTATTATATATATATTTTAACATGCCTCGTTGGTCTAGTGGCTAGATATTAGGCTGCAGACCCGGTGGTCCTGGGTTCAATTCCCAGGTCGGGCCAATAAATAGTTATTGGGTTTTTCTGTCAGAAAATTCTCACTAGCAGCCCGGAGTCTGGAAGGTGTACACTCCCGTACCTCGAAAAGCACATTAAGCCGTTGGTCCTGCGCCTGAACTCTTTCCGGTCGTGTCGGATTGCCGTCCCATCGGATTATGAGAGCTAAGGAAAAGAGAGTGCACCTGTGTTTGCGCACACACTTGTGCACTATAATATCTCCTGCGCAGTTGGCTAATCTCTCTTGAGATTGGCCGCCGTGGCCGAAATCGGTCTGGAGGACCTTATTTTATTTTAACATAAGATTTAAATTATTTAAAAGTCAAAGTTAAATATTTAATTTGGCAAATTAATTTTTGTGTCAATAAAAGGGTGTGATTTCTGGATCAAAGTTTCATTTAAAGAAATACTATTTTTCAAAATGTGGTTTTATCGCTTTATATACAGAATATTTTCCTAAATTATCCCGACCATACGATGGGTTCGAGATAATTTATTCCACATCGAACTAATGCCGTTTATTTTAAACACGTAGCGGCTTCGAGAACTTTTTGTCGCTGATTAGCGCAAACATTTACCTTTGACTTGTTAGCTGGTATCTCATTGATTGAATTTTCATTATTCCAATGTATTCTACCATCAACGTAAAAGTAAATAGGTACGGGTACTGTTTGTACGGAACCTTGTGTAATTAAACAAAGGAAACCTCGAACTAATATAGATACTGATTTTATACTTCTTTGATAGACAGACAGGTAGGCCTATTAATAATAAGAGGTCATGATTATAACCATATATAATTTTATACACTGTCTATGATGTTATATCCCAGTGTCTTCCTTGGAGTATCTTAATCTGCCATTGAATCAAAATACAGCCGTACGAATTATTCCTATAGCTACATTTTATTGTTTGCGACTCTGTTATAAAAAAAAACATGACGACATTCCGATACGGTACCTTATACTCTGTAACAAAGCTCAAGATTTTTTTTTAAGCACCGTTGTATTTGTACTTTGAGTTTTTTATTTTTTTTTATTTTATGCATTTCCGCGTTTCCGCCACATGAGACGGAGGGGTATGTGGGGCTCGCCGATGCTGAAGGGCCCGGAATACCCAATGAAAAACCAACGTACCTTCATCGTCTTTGGGGGAGCGGCACGGGATCGCTTGTGCATACTACCGCGACGTACTTTGGTTTATTTCAACCTCGACGGTTAAAAATATTTCATTATGATCAATATGATAATACATTTACCACTAGGAACCGCGACCCACGATTTCATCCGAGATAAATTGCTATTATACTCGCACTTCATTATAATAAGATAGAATCGCAGCAATATGATTTATTGTAATAAAATCCGGTTTAACTATTGCAGGTAATAATTCATAATTATACTAAATGAGCATTGACCGTATCAGTTCGATGCACTAATCTCCGAAACTACAAAACGGGTTTAGTTGCGGTTTCGAAAGGTAGATTTAGCTCAGGTTGGGGCATTTAGGATATGTTTTATTGTAATAAGATGACATTGAAAAAAAGTTATCGTCAACTGAAGATAATCTTAAATTCGTCTTCTATAAATATAATATATCAGTAGATACCTTGTCTGTAGATTGAATATATATTGAATTGAATTGAATATATATTTTTAACGAGTTTGAGGTATAAAAAATTACTAAAAGAACAAGAAAATGCATTTTTCTTAATTAAATCGTAATAAAATTCACTATCACGTGAATGAAGTCGCAGGCACCGGCTAGTTATAAATAAATGTGACATGGAACAAATGGAACATAGAGCATCGTGGTGAAATAAGCTCCAAATATTCTCCTCAATAAAAGAGAAGGCCATGGCCCTGCAGTAGGACTTACACAGGTTGTTACTTTTAACAATAATAAATTTTATTATGTATTATACTAACTTAATCGTACCACAGAAATTATGCTTATTCTTTTCAAAATGGGTGCGGAAGTATATATCTTAATATATTATATTAATAAACTTATACGTCAGTATATAATATATTATTAACTTATAATTTATAAACCTAGGTAGAGATGACCAATGAATATTGGGGGCATTGTGTTGAGACACGTATAATTAATACAAGAATAACAATGAAAACACGGCGAATTATATCGGATCATAGCTTGTAGGTCTTTTGTTACTTTCCTCGCCTTTGTATACCAAAATAATGTAATAGCGTTAACTAATTTTCATGAATAGTGGGTCAGAATTTCAAATATTTTGTCTAGTATCAGGTGATATCGAGATATTATCTGGTAGCATCAAGTTACTTCACATTTCGGTATTTTAATTGTATATTGTAATTATAAGTAATACAAAATTTGATAAATTTTTGACAAAATATTAGCAATAGACAAAGGAAAGGATATTATACATATAAATAAATATACGGCTTAAGTATGCAACCTAATTTGATGTATCTCTTGTTGACTAAAGTTATACGAAATGAAAAAATAATTAGTGTGTTTATTAAACTTAATTATGTATGATATATATTTAAACTTCTTTAACTCATTTACTTAAGAATAATATATAATTATATTGTAATAATTGACTTACATGCTTCAATTACTACAGGGTGCTTGTTAGATTCTAAATCAAAATCTAGTAGTGTGCATGCTTGTTAGTATCTAAATATAATCTACAGAACTATAGTTTCCTATAGTTGTATAGTTCTCCTAAACTTCCCAACTAGAGAACTCCGTCTTGAGGTATCGAAATCTCAATTCTATTCTAAAACTTCAGTGGCTTCATGGATAAGTTATAAATAAGATATTATTAATAGTATACAAATGTCCCCGAGCTGGACAAAATATTTGGAACCTTTTGAGGCAAATGCTATATTGAATATCCCGTCCACCGCTGAGTGGCAGATAAAGATATCTCATGGTATTTTCAAAGCACAGAGGAATTCATACAAAAGTATCCTAATAATAACTAAACATAACTTAATCTTGGTCAATAAAGCGAATTGACTAATTTTTGAATCATCAAAAATCAGCACAGCAGTAGAATTATCCGATTCTGCTAATATGACGACACAGTTTATCATTGACTCTTTTGGTAACTTTTATTTTTAATATGAAATATCTTACAAAATAGTTTCGCGTGATGCATGCTACGAGAAACAAGGGTTTATTCAAACCAGAACTTGGGTGTAAAATATTTTATTTGTGTGTTTTTGGTACACACACAAAAACGATTAATTAGACGGATTAGCTGCCTTTACGACATGACATGCACTGAATCGCGTAATAAAAAGCTTGATATTACATGACTTTTAGAAAAGCATTTATCGGTGGCGAAATAATGCCTTTGACATTTTAGGTTGTAAACACATATAGGTTATGTAAAGAGCTTCCTAGGTTAATTGGGTTGGATTAAGAATCCTAAAGAAAAAGTTTAGAGAAACAAAGAGTGAAACAAGACAATGAAATGTTTCCAAAAAAATTAAGAAAAGCTACTACAATCTAGAATCTACATCTATAAATGGGTAACTGTAATGGGAACTAACACATTAAAATTGTAAAAGCAGAATAACGTTATATTCTCTTTTTTTTTAAATAAACGTGGCTTGTTTTTTTTTTTAATGCGATTATTATATAACTATATAACTAACCTAGGACTATATTATTAAAATATAATAAAATATAAAACTGTGCGGTCGGTGGACCACCGTCAGAAACGAAGTTCTGTGCGATATTTTTTCGATTCATGCTTTTAATTATAGTACTGTATTTTTATCACACCAAAAAGAACCTTAACCTTCTTTATATCGACCTCCTAAATTCGAACACCCAACGCATCGCATTTTGTAGCATTTGGTAGGCACAGTATGAACGCTATTTCGTTATATGGTGTGACCTTGGGCCACTGCCATTTCACTCTACTGTAAGCCGCGTAAAAGAACTTTGTTCCAAAAAACCTCTTGATGGTTCTTATCAAGTGTAAGGTATTTATTTTGTGTCGCTAGTAGATAATATTTCATTAGAACCGTATGAATTAAACTCAAATATGTATTCAACTATCCGTAGTAGAACAGTATTGTATATTAGAAAGCAGCATAGTTCAATATAAGAGGTGGTAGACGCACTATTTACGTTCTGTAATTATAGAGCCTATACATCGATAACCTAAGTCAAAAATACCTGAATGAGTGCATTTAACCTGAGCTCTATGAAATAGTATCCTAAAGTAAGCTTGCAATAAAAATAAGTAGCATATTTCCAATCTTACTCTAGATCAAATTTGAATTCTTTGGTTCGTTATAGTCTGATAAATATTGTTGAAATAATTAAGTATAATTCAGTCACGATCCCGAACAATTTGAAGGCTCACGTTACATAAGGGCACGTTTTAGCAAACTACACATTAGTTTCAGTTGATGTGTTTATCTAACATAACATTTATTACCCTCGACCAACGTTAGCGCTAAAATTCATAGAAGTTATCCGTCTGACGACATTTGGGAACGTGCTACTCGAACAATTTGAAAATGTGTTAAATTTTACCGGTGTTTCATCGAAGTATATAATAATAATGCACAATATATAATTAATATATAGAGTATATACTTAAAAATTTACAATATATTACTTACAATAAAACATAGGGGAGGTGCACATACAAAAATTGGTGCAGGCAAAGTTGGAGGACGTGCTGAGCTACCAGTCAGCTTTACCACGACATGTAACTCTGTTGAAACGTCAGACATAATAAAAAAGGTATGATCGTGTTTCAAACCCGAATATTATAATATAATGTAGTAAGTAACTATTTTCCTGGACTCGCCTTCTTCTATAAAAGTGACTATTATTAATAACGTTGAATAACTTATATTAAGTCAACTGTCAATATTGTTCCAAGAAACTTGTTAACATTGTTACTTATTTAATTACGAAATAAATTTATTCTAATGTCAAGACCGATAAACTTTTTCGTACCAAGGAGTTTCTATTTGAATAACGAAATATTTAATATTAAAAAAATATACTGAAACGAAGAGGCTTTTTGTGTTTTATTCAAATAAAATGTAAGAACGGTACATTATGATAATAAGCCAATTGATCTCTCGTGTACTTCAATGTGGTTTATATTTCTTTGGAAGAGATTCTAACTCAGTGTGAATAAAGGATGAGCCTCTGGAAAGTATCGCAACACTGAGACATGTAAAAATTGCCTTACATTATTTTATTTTATTTTTAAACGGATATTGGTTAAATTAATTAACTAATATATTAACTAATAATGCCACGATTTATACAGCAACTATTTTTAATTTTTATTTATTTAAGGCTTTAATGTAAATAATTCTGCAATCAAATTTTAACTTAAAACTCTTAAAAAAATTAACTTATATAGCCTCTTATATTCTATAAAATATATTATAAAATCTGCAATTGTTATTTTCCTAAGCCCAATTGCTACGCAAAGAGTTGTGTAGCAATTGGGCTTAGAGGATTATCAGAGGGTAAGCAATAGACGTAATTTAGTCTTATCCCAGATGCCGAAAGACACATAATAAAAAGTCCTAGAATGTCAAAGTGCAAGCTGTATGCCAACGCTGAGACGCTAATGATTGATCCATTGATCGTGAATCATGAGATCTATGTATCTACGCTAAGCCTAATGACTTATTTTCTATAAGTCACTAGTAAGAATGATATTTCTTACATGGCCAATGTCTATGTCAATGGGGGTTAGTGACCATTTAACATCAGGTGCCCTGCCCTGTAGGTCTGCCTACGAGACCAATGAAAGAAATAAAAAAAATCACTACATCGTTTATTCGTCACAAAACTTGGGAAATCTTACAGTGAAAATAGGTGTCATTTATTTTTCAATGCAATAAACTATGTTCTAATTATATAGATCTAGAGAGCCCCAGAGCCCCAAGCACCCTGTGCTTAAAAGTTAGATGTGTACATAAGACTTTGGATGCGTGAGTGGATATCACGTGTTATGTTTCAGGTGGTTGCAATGAGGAAAAAAAATTCACTCGTCCCGGAAGGGATGCCCGGAAGGGGGCAGCGGATGCCTATGGGAAAATGATTCTGTGATCTCTTTTATTTTACTTATTATACTACACTTTTACTACGCTTTTTTCATGCTGTTGAATAAATAAACATGTCACTATAATAACTAAGCAATCGTGAAGTCACACGCAGATGATAATTTGCATACCTAACGCAGTTTAGGTTAGCATGGGTCTCGTTTGTCAACTATGGGCTTATGTCGGGATGTTTATGAGGTTCTTAACGATTTGTCTTGAAAGGAAGCTCAAAATGGTGACTGCATTGAAGACTTGTAATTAGTACATAAATATATGTGTCTAAATATATGTAATTTGATAGCAATCTCAAATAATTTACATTTATATATTTAGCACGTAATGTAGAAAAATCATACCCACTTATGGTCCAGTTATGCAATAAGTAAAGATTATTTTTGCTGTACATAATCAAAAGATCAACATAATGACTAAAAGTAATTAAATAAAGTACTATAAAAATTTGATAACTTATCAAAATAGCAATGTAGGAAGTGCACAGTAAATTATTTTACTCACATATTTTTAGCTTTAATTTTCAAATATAATGTAATTTTATTTTAATATCAAGTTATGAGAATAATACTTTATATTATTGTTTTAATTTAAGTTTAGTAAGTAATACAAATTCTTGTTTTGTCTCAAAATGTACTAGTTACAGCGGAAGATTGAAATAAAAGAGTCCGTTTTGGAAATCTACAGCAATATTAAGCATGGAATATATTACACTATAACTTTAATATTATCAAAGGAAGGTCTAGGAGGGTCTGAAAGCTGACAAAAGCAATAAATCACTGATGTATCTTCGTTAAGACTGGTCTTATAGAAACATATGTTGAACAAAGCTTAAATCAAATACCATAAGGTTCAAAATTCGAATACATCCAGTCTGATATGATCCTTGCTGTAACTATGATGAAAAACCACTGCCTACCTGGTGTACTTCGATATAAATTTCACATCGCCCTAATTTATCACAATAAGGATATGATTTTTTGATGTAATATATACGAAGGCATAAATCTTATGTTCGATATAGCGTTAGGCACTTTTCGTTTACAGTATACTCCAATATTTTCAATGCAAAATTTCAATTTTCGGTGCAATACAGACTAGAAAATTGAATCATATTACATTATATATATTTCATTTTTAGCGAGAAACAAACGTTTATTCTTAAGGACTTATGATATATTTATAAATATTTCACCGTTGGTTTGGGGCTTTCGCCTCAATTATAGAAGATTTGAGTCTACAATACCCTGAGTGAAAAGAAAAGCGTTCCTAGTTGTTGAAACAGTCTGGTTTACTTACGCTGTTTTGTATTCATTTACTACAAACTTCATTACATTTGCATTGTAATTAGAAATCCACTCCTTACATTACCAATATGCTATTAACCCAAGAACTACTTCGATGTTCCTTGTGTCTATAATTACTCGGGCTCAGTAAACTATTTTGATAAGGATCTACGTGACCTATTTGACAATCTTGATGTAGCTTTTCCAAATCGCTTAAGTATTCCAAAAAGATCGCTTAAGTGTTTGAAATAACAAAAAATCTTTATTGCAATTAAATCAAATATATACGACGGTTAATAAATCACAATGTGATGTTTGACGTATTTTTTTTTGTTCTTGTGGTTGAAAATTATAATCTTTATATATTTGGTGATATGGATGCCACTTATCATATATTCAACCACAAACAATAAAACACTGGGTTGCTGTAATCTGGTTTGAAGAAAAAGTGAGCCAGTAAAATAACAGACAGGCGAGGAATAGCTGGTAGGGCTTTTCTACCAATTACCAGTTTATATGGCTAGTGGAGACCACTTAACAACGCATTCCTTTCTATGTTATATCACTCTGTTTTAAATTTAAAAAAATACTGAATCTTTTGGATTTGCTAATTGATAATGTATTATTACAACTTTTTGGTATCATGAACTTTTATACTATAATTATTAAAAAAGTTGTAAATGATAACATATTATACGAATTTATGTCACTTATCAATAAAATACTATGAAAAGCATAGGAACATAAACTAATTTTAACAACTCTCCAACAGTCAAACTTAATAAATAAGGAAGCAGAAGAGAAAGGTGCTTATCGAGAGCCATTATAAGTCGTAACTTTAAAAATATTGTTAGCGACGACTTTCTAAGGACCGAATTCTTGTCAATCTTCGTTCTTTCATGTTGTAAAATTATTATCTAGTTTCAAATTCGATTGTACAAACCTTGCGGACAAAATAAGTCAAGGTTGACTTAAATTATAATTCATGTAATTTGTATTTAATGACAAAGCAGTATTTGTAATTGGCGTTCCTTTAAATATGCTTACAACCAACCAGATTATTTATATACTTGAACCTACCAGATCCAAACGGGTAATCAGTCAAAACTGACAAAATATTCACACTGTAAGCATGGCTTATTGCTGTATATTTTATCTTCACTAAATTAATTATTAATAATACGTAATTTAATTTAAATAATTACATTATAACCTTAATTATATTTATAATATTATTATGATTCTTTATTTTTTCGAGGTTCACAAACTTAATTAATAGAGATATGTTCCACAGTGATAGGAAACATAGTTTCTTGAAACTTGTCGACTATTCCGTGATAACATAAAGTTATATACTTAAAATAGCAGCAAATAGCAATCATAATCAAAAATATCATCATCTTCTGTAGTATGATAACGAAACGGACGTCACCTACTTTAATAAAAATAACGTAAACGTAGCGAAGGAACTTGTGAATTTTATATGTCTCAACAATTTTACTCAACACAACAGTGTTTTTAACTGCAATGACAGAATACTAGATTTAGTTTTAAGTGATAACAATAACATTAAAGTGTCGCAGAATTTTATTCCTCTGGTACCAGCCGATCAACATCATCCACCACTGGAGATATTTCTTCATAATAACACGTCATCAAAAGGAATTTGTAATAACAAAGAAAAAAAAAGAAATAATTTTTTCAAGGCAGATTATGAAAAAATTAACAGTGCACTGGGTGAAATTGACTGGCTAAATGAATTCAAAAATTGTAGTACATTTAACGTAATGGTCGATGTATTTTACGAGAGACTATATAAAATAATAGATAAATATGTATCTAAATGTAAATCCAAGGGCAACAACCACCCACCGTGGTTTACAGGATGCCTTATTAAAATGTTAAAAGAAAAACATAAACTACTAAAAAAATTCAGAATATACGGGAATCCGTTAGATGAAATATCATTGCAAATATTAAATAAACGTTGTAATCAAAGGAATGCTACAATAATTATATTAAAAATATTGAAGATCATATAGGCAGAAATCGGAAATACTTTTGGATATTTTTAAAAAACAAAAATAAAAACAAAGTTGCTATCCTAATAATATGTACAAGCAGGGTAAAAAGGTAGAGGGTGTAATCAACATTTGTAACGCGTTTGTGTCGCATTTTTCATCAGTATATAGCTCACCATTACAAACCATTATAGAAGAGCGAGGTACTAATTTGGTGGGCACAGCTCTTCTGAATCAATTAAATATTACAAGAAAATCAATAAAGCTACATTTAAATAGTCTTAAAGTAGATAAAAGCACAGGCTCAGATGACATTCCACCTATATTCTTGAAGAGATGTGCCGATCAATTAAGCCCTCCGTTATGCTTGATATTTAACAAGAGTCTGCAAACAGGAACATTTCCCCTGAAATGGAAAGTAGCAAAGGTTGTCCCAATCCACAAATCAGGTGATGTAGATAATATTGAAAATTATAGGGCAATATCCATTTTACCAATAATTGCCAAAACTTTCGAAGCTTTGGTTCTACCACACCTTACTTTTTATTTTAAGCAACATCAAAATAATAACCAACATGGTTTTGTAAAAGGCAGGTCGACAAACACTAATCTGGTAGCATATATAGAACGTATTATGATGTTAATGGACAATCAAATGCAAGTCGATGCTATTTATACAGACTTTTCGAAAGCGTTCGATAGAATAAGTCATGATATACTTTTAAAAAAACTACACAATTATGGAATAGCTGGATCTTGGCTCGATTGGCTTAAGTCGTATTTAAACGATCGAACACAATACGTTGTTATAAGTGGTTTTCGATCTAACTTCTACAAAGTCAGTTCTGGGGTTCCTCAAGGGTCACATTTAGGTCGGTGGCTTTTTAATGTTTTTATAAAGGATGTAACCAATACAATCAAGCATAGTGAAGTTTTCCTTTTTGCAGATGATTTGAAACTTATTAAACCAATAAATGTGATTTAGACTCAGCACAACTTCAAAATGACTTAAAAGCTTTACATACGTGGTGTGAAATGAACAAAATGATTATGAATCCCGAAAAATGTTTTCATATAAAGTTCACCCGTAATATAAAAAACCTCTCATCATTAATACATTCAGGGATGCACCTTAAAAAAAGTTACACAAATTCGAGATCTGGGCATCATATTGGATTCTAAGCTAACATTTTTGCCGCATTTAGATAACATCACTGCAAAAGCGTCAAAAAATTTAGGTTTCCTAATAAGAAATGCTAAAATATTTAAAAACGCGTCAACAAAAATAATGTTATACAATGTATATGTGCGAAGCATCCTAGAGTATTGTAGTACAGTATGGTCACCACATTATAACACGAATCAATTAAAAATAGAGAGGGTACAAAAAAGATTTGTGCGACATTTAAATTTGTTTTGAACCTTCACTTGAAAGGTTCAAAACAAAGTTATAACTACAAGGATCACTTAACACTTTATAACATGTACAGCCTTTCAAGTCGTAGAATTCTCTTGGATCTTTTTTTCTTGTACAAAATTGTCAGAAACAAAATCGACTGCCCCCAAATTCTTAAGGAAATAAATTTCAGTGTGCCTAGGAAAGTATGTCCACGATATCCAATAAGTGTATTTTACATTAGACTATCGAAAACTAAACTAGGACAAAATGCACCTCTTGTAAGATTAAGTAAAACTTACAATAAATACTCAATATCACTTGACATCTTCGAGGATTCCATTAAAAAATACAAAAAAAAAACTGCACTTATTATTAGTTACAAAAAAATCATTGTAAGCATGTTAGTTTAAGATATAAATGACAAAATGTACTTAATTTATTATAATCCAATTTATTATCCAATCTAAATTATTATTCAATTTAAATTTTAATTTTTAATTCATTTCTATTTACTGTTTTTTTGCTGATGGTCCTCAATAAATAAATAAAATAAAAAAAATAAAAATATTCTCTGTACTAATTTTACCCTCAATATGTATAGAATATTATTAACACTTTCTATTATTTATTAACTCATAAACGATATTCATCGAAGAATTATATTTAAAGTGAAAACCATAGTCTCCCAAAACTCACTATTAAGCAACAATAAAGGCTTTAGCCTCACGAAGTAATACTAAAGCCAAAAAAATACTGACCAGTTTTCTTACTATTAACAGGCCACTTAATAATGACGACAAATTAACAATTAAAGAAGTATCCGATTCATTCCTAAAGAAGTATCTTATTCCAAAACCGACTTAAGTGCTAACAGTTACATTATAATTAAATTCCATCTAACACAAATAAACTAAAACAAAAACACTTGTTGGTATTTTCTGTTAATATAGGGTTTTCCATTAAGGGCGCTTGATCTTTGAAATGCAAAAAAAATACATGTAGGAGAGATATTTGCGAATTTTTTTTTTTATTTGGAAGGTCTATCGACCCCATTATGTATGGAATATGACATCATTCAAATGACCGCCACGGCTTCGGTTGGTGGCGCGCACACGAAAGGTCCAATTTTCGATGACTCTGGCGCACAAATCGGGCTGTATTTGATCGATGGCGTGGCGTATGTTGACTTTGAGGGCATCGGTGGTTTGCGGCTTGTTGGCATAGACCTGCGACTTAAGAAAACCCCACAAGAAAAAGTCCAGCGGGGTCAAATCGCACGATCTCGGTGGCCAGTTCACGTCGCCTCCGCGCGAGATGACCATGTCCAGAAATTGCTCGTGCAGAACTTCCATCGTAGCGTGTGCTGTGTGGCACGTAGCGCCGTCCTGTTGAAACCACATGTTGTCCAGATCCATATTCTCGATTTCAGGCCAAAAGAAGTTGGTTATCATCGACCGGTATCGCTCACCATTGACGGTGACGGCCACACCATTATCGTTTTCGAAAAAATACGGACCAATCACGCCTCCGGCCCAAAATCCGCACCAAACAGTCACTTTCTGCGGGTGCATTGCCACTTGGTGAACCTCGTGTGGATTGGTCTCGTCCCAAATACGGCAATTTTGCTTGTTGACATAGCCATTCATCCAAAAATGCGCCTCGTCGCTGAAGATGATTTTTTTGCCAAAATCGGCGTCAACTTCCAACTGCTCTAATGCCCAGTCAGCGAACACACGGCGCTGTCTATGGTCATTAACCTTGAGCTCTTGGGTCAGCTGGATCTTGTACGGGTGCAGGCTCAAGTCACAACGCAAAATTCGCCAAGTTGTCGTCTGCGAAAGGCCGAGTTCCTGTGCGCGACGCGGAATTGACTGCCGCGGGTTTTCGAGGACACTGTCGCGCACAGCGGCGATATTCTCGGCAGATCTCGCGTTACGTTGACGCACGGGAACCGGCTGATTGTTAACTGACCCGGTTGACTCGAATTTGTCCACCAATCGACGGATAGTCGACTCGGCAGGACGATCATCGCGACCGTAAAACGGGCGAAGTGCGCGGAACGTTGCTCGAACTGAAGACCCATTTTCATAAAACAATTTTATGATTTGCACGTGCTGCTCGACACTGTAACCTGCCATGGTGGTTTGGGAGGACGGAATGAATATAACACACTGCATTTGACAGCTGTCACTCAAACAACATGGCCGCAATCAGCTGTCAAAGTTCAAGCGTCCCTATTGGAAAACCCCATAATAAGAAATAAATTACCCTAATTTTCGCGTTGTTAAAAAATTGTAAAACAACTAAGTCTAGTTCACGACGTTCAGTTCAGACGACGAAAGCAATTTAAGCATTAAGAATAAATTAATAAAATAATAAAATGGTAGTCATAAGCAATATCTATTATTCGAAAAAGCATAACTAAAATATTCAAATCATAGCAATAAATTAAAATATTAATAATACTAACTTAAAACGTACCGATTCCAGACATTTATTATTTTTTGCGTTCAACGTCTATGTCTCTAAACTTTAATATTATCAACGCGACAAAGAAAATTTGTCTCCGTTCCCCACCTAATTGCAAAAGTTCACTCGCTCGGCTAACTTGGTATCACATTCAAAAGTACAGAGTCTGCATTAATAATTATAATTAATCAGTGTTACACAATACTTTATATAAGTTTAAGTTTTAGAATTATATTCCATTTAAACACTTCTTTAAATTGTGAAATAATATTATTTTATTCATCATTAAAATCAGATATATAATGCTCACACGGTTTTCGAATATATAGGTGCACATATTATGTGTCAGAAGTTCATCTGACACACGCATATTTCCTGATGTTTTCTTAGCACGAGATTATACAATATTTAACGGAAACAGTCATCTTTACCTGAGTCATCCATGATTAAGTCACTTTTTTCTATAAACTGCGCACACCTGAACTATACAATTTACTTGGTGGTAGAGCTTTGTGCAAGCTCGTCTGGGTAGGTACCACCCACTCATCAGATATTCTACCGCAAAACAGCAGTATTTGGTACTGTTGTGTTCCGGTTTGAAGGGTGAGTGAGCCAGTGTAATTACAGGCACAAGGGACATAACATCTTAGTTCCCAAGGTCGATGGCGCATTGGAAATGTAAGCGATCGTTAACATTTCTTACACTGCCAATGTCTATGGGCGTTGGTGACCACTTACCATCAGGTGGCCCATATGCTCGTCCGCCAACCGACGACATAAAAAAAAAAAAGTATACGATATTTTATAACTACAACTAAATCTTATGAGATATAAAGTAGCCAAAGTAGCGTAGTAAAGTAGCGAAATATACAAGCTATAAAATAAAAGATAAATATCACTAAAATGTTGACATTAAAGTATTCTACTATCGTTATTACTTTTCCGAGTTGTAATTAAGTCTCAATATCAGTATTTATGACTTTCATTACGTTTATATTATTTTAGTTATGACTATATTAATGGAAATTATAGCTACCTGCCAGAAACATATTCATTAATGTTTCTTTTCTTACTACTAACTAAATATAAAAATAAGAAATCGGTTTTATCTTAACACATCAGCTAATACAGCTGATGTTCTCAAAACATCTCATCATCATCATCATGTACATCAAACCTGATGAAAAACTAGAAAATAAAAAGGAACGTGAACCTTCTTGAGGTTCTAAAGTCTGATTAGAAATCCTGCGATACTATATACTAGTGCTTTTTTCATGTCAGATACCAAGAGCACTTTGTGTGACTGCTTCGGCGAAATATGTTATCTAGGATTTTAAAAAGATTAAAATAAAATCGTGGGGTGCTTTTGATTTGATATATCTTTTGGTGCAAACATTTTTCTAGAGGTCTTTCTTATTTAACTATACACTCGAAATACAGGTATCTCTGCGAATGTTTTAAAATGATTAAAATAAAATTTAAAAGCTTTTTTTTCCCCTATTTCTATTTCAAATGAAGAAGAGCTCCGCTGTCCATGTTATTTTTCCATCATGTCGTAATCAATTTGAAACTACCACAATTTTGTATTGTCACGGGAACTCAATGTATGTGCTAAGTTTCATAAAAATAGGTTCAGTGAAAGAAGTTGAAAAGCTTTCACAAGATTTGAGACAAACAAATATACGGGGTCAGGTAAATAAAACCGTTTAATAAATAATTATTACAAATACTTTAATAATAACGCGTGCTAATAAAGAAAATATTTCATATAAATGGCGAGTCTTGTTTATGGCGTTATTAAATCAAGTTATGAAAGGAAATAAATGAAGAACCGAAATGGCCCAGCAGTTAGTACACGTGAATCTTACCCGAGATTGCGGGTTCACATCCTGGCAAGTACAACTAAGTGTTAATTTGCCTGATCGTGAGGAAGCCTATATATTACGATAGTAAAGCAAACTGCCACTTAGGAAACAAATACCACCAACCCGCATTGGAGCAGCGTGATGGAATAAGCTGCAAGCTTTCACGTTAAAAGGAGAGGCGACCTTAGCTCGGCCGTGGCATAGTTACAAGCTGAAACTTAAATAAAAATTCTTGCATATTTGTACATTATTGCATATGATTCGGTAATAAAATAGTTGAAAGAAAGTCAGGCAGTATCGGCAGAGGAATTTAAGATGGCCTTGCCATAGAAACCATGGATTTTAACCTCAAAAGTCTCCATGTGACATTTATTGGAACGAACCGGTATTTCGAATACCTATTTAGGTACGCAGCCATGTAAATTATCCACTAGACCAACGACGGAGTCCGTTACACCTATCTACACAATGATATTTATACATATACTCTTACATACCTTTTATTTAATGTAAATGTAAAAAATATTTTAATTACAAATAAAATGTCCACACATATTTGTAAAAAACGAACACTGCCCTAAAAATAATGTTAAACACTTACAGAACCCCTAAATGCGTCTTAATTCGAACCACATTAAACAACAAAAAACAAAAGGCAACGCAAGACTAAATTAGATGAAATTAAACTAATTACATTTTTTGCGCCATTCCTTGAAAAACAAGTCGCCTTTCTAAGACAATCACCGACTGACCTTTTTCCGATTCGCGCCAATTATGTAAGTATATTGTTTACTCGGTGGAATATTTATATTTATTTGACAACTATAATGAGTTGCATTTGTCTTTTTTGACATTAAATTGGCGCAAAATCGGCTCCTGCTTTTATATATTTTGACATGTCTGGATATTGAATTGTGAAACCACAGTACCGATTAGTAAAGTAAGTTAAAAAAGATAGCTGTGAAAAAAGTCTTCAATTTGCATTTATGTACAACAGTTTGACAAGAACAATGTTTTAGTGGTACAGAGTTTTTTTATTAAATCGTATAAAAACAAACCGTCAAAGATACGTAAACAAAAATTATTATGGAATATTTTAATTATTAATCTAGATCATGTGATCATGCTTAAAGTATAAAGGCAATTTCAACACTTAAATTTATAGTAGCCTTAAGTTTTGTTTTCTTATTATTGTTCGAGAGGCAGTTCCTTCTAATTAAACGTTTTTAATCCTAAAAGACTCAACAAATTACTACAGATAGCAGTTTAAGTTTATAAAAGATAAAAGAAATATTTTGAGTTATAAAGATTATAATAGAGCAATTTCTATTTATATTTAACATGCTTATTTCCTGACAATATGAATTTAACAACAGCGAAAAATATAATTTTGAATATATGTACGATTCGCCCAAGATTTTTATTTTTAAAAGTTCAGGTTTTATTTCGAAACAAATAGTTTATAAACAATTGTTTTTTTATAAGACGCCACGTGTAATGCTCAAGAATAACCGAATTACATTTGTAATGCCGTTTTAATATTTGCGAATCAAAGTGATTGCTTGGATTTTGTACATCCTCACCAGTATCGGTCACAACAGCTATTCCCAACGAAAACTAGCGAACTGCGTAGGAGATAACGCATACGTATAGGTGTTTGTGGTACACTTTCTCTCACTCTCATAGTTCGATGTAACGGAAATCCGACACAACAGGAGAGAGTTCAGGAGCAGAACCACTTGACATGCCTTCCGAATATAAGAACTGTTTACTTCCGATCTCCGAGCTGCTTCTGAGTATCTTCCGTCAAGAAGGCGGAAAAATTCTATAAAGTTTCAAAACTCGACCCGGCATTTGAATTTAAGACCTCGGAATCTGCCACTAAACGAGGCAGTTTAATAAAATACCTCATGTAAACATAGGTGTATGCTATATTTATTACAATATGATATTATTACATAGTAAGTAATCAATGAATAGTAGTAGAAAATTGATCGGTCCTAGGAAATTATGTCATGGTACTTTCCATAGCGAGGATAGGTGCGCCCTGTAGTGTTATAAATATAGCAAGGTCGACGCCATGACGTCCATCGTTTTATACGATATGGAGAACAGTTTCCATTGCTATATTTTCAAATATATTCATATTTAATTTCATATTATCTATTGAGAGTCGACATGGCCCAGTGGTTAGACCGCGTGGCTTGGTTCAAACCCAGGCAAGCACAATTAAATTATTATGTGCTTGACTCATCTTTATAATTAATATCACCAAAAAACATTTACAGGCTGTTCCTTACTTACCAGTATAGTTAACTATATAAAACGCTGTTATTTGTATTCGTTAGAATTTTCAAATAGAAAAAGTTAATTGAAAATAAAATAAAAGAATTAACGTCTATTTAAAAGGTACCCTAAATTATTAAAACGACAATTTATTATAAATCATAATAAACAAATCTCAAAGTAAGAGTTATCTAGAGTTATATTTCTTATAACTCTAGATATCTCTTATGAGTTATAAAGAGGAAAGATTTGATTTTTTGTTTGTTTGTTGGTTACGATTAAATTAAAAAACTACTGGACCGATTTTAAAAAATCTTTCTCCGTTAGAAAGCTACCTGATTAACATAGGCTATATTTTATTATAAACAAAATTAGACAACTCTGGCTAAAATTGAACAATAATATGGGTTACGTCGTTCAATTTTAGGCAGGGATGTCTAATCACAAGGTATAAAATGTTACCTATAAAAGTCATTATTTTGCGTGTGCTGCGAAAACTGTTGATGATATATAAAATAGTGTTCTATATATTAATAATACTTATTATTGCTTATAAAAAAATCCGCGATGGTAAATGCTTAACTATTATAGTTAAGCCACAATAAAAAAAATGTTTAAATTATTAAGTTCAAATACAGGTGGAATCGAATAGTGGTGATATTGATATCATGAAATTAATCCTTATCCGTTTAAATGGTTTAATAATTAAGGTTGATTATGTACATGTAAATTCCACTTTAAATTATGTGGATCGGACTTTTCGTTTGGAAGTTATGACGGGTATAAAAATTCTCTAAATAAGAAAATTGTCACGGTTTGAACAAACCGCAACTGTTCTGCTTTTAGCCTATTAACAAATGCTAATTTAAGTATTTACCTTAAATAATAGTTTTCGTGGACGAAATCGCGGGCGAAGTGCTAATAATAAATACTTTAAAGGATTCTTCATTGAACTTGAATCCTAGACAAACAGTAATATTCTTATGACATTTCTTACTCGGATAAATAAAGAACAAACAAACAAGCGACAATTTTATCTGTATGTAAACGGCTTCCAACGGCTTCATTATTTGCCCAACTACACATAACGTAGTCTTTCAACTCCTCTAAACATAAAAGAATATTCTTCGTATAAAAGACATCATAAAACAGCTTGGTAACAGCTAGCCTTTTTGCCAAACGCTAACATGTTTTGAGAGCACTTAGTTCTTTTCAGTTTTTATGTCTTGTAAAACTAGCGCAGTTTCAAATGACACTTCACGCTGTATGCACACTGCACATAACATCATACTTACCAAGACTAAGGGTTGAATATGTTAGGTTAATAAAAATAATGTATTAATATATAATATATCGTTTTCCATAATATATTCAATAATTATATTATATGAATGTTTATAAACAGTAGTATTAATACGTGTAATCGGCGTTGTAATCAGTGTATCTTGATCGAAGATTGAGCTTTCAAATATTTATAATTCATTGCGTGCAGCAGTACAGAAAAATATCATGCGGAAACCTGCATGTGTTTGTTATGTATTTGTTATGTAGCGCGGTGGGATAGTTTCCAAACCTCCTCAAAAGTCAATTTTTAATATTTGTTAATATGTATATTTAGTTATATAGTTTTGTTAGTTAGTTAGTTAATATATATATTTTAAGTATAATTCATTTATTTCGATTTGTGTCGCGTTAATGCTTGCTGAATATCCCAATATTTACATTTTTTTTTATAATAAAAAAATATTTATGAACTATAGTTACGTAAAATAATCAATTCAATAACAAAGTTATCAAAATAAAGCATAAGAATTTGGTTCTGATTTACTCAAAACTTTAATAAAATTGTAAACAGTATGTGCCAGCCCTGCAAGTGTAGACGATTTATTGTGGAATAAAATATTTAACTGGTCTCTCGGGAGTTTCCATAAGACACGGCACGAACACTGGATCAGATACAACGCACATATGCAAACATGCTAAATAGAAATATCCATTAATTATTCCATGATTTTTCTTGAAGTTTGTAGTTTAGAACTATATTATGCCCATACTATAATGTGACCACCATCATACTATAGGGTTTTCCAATAGGGCGCTTGAACTTTGACAGCTGATTGCGGCCATGTTGTTTGAGTGACAGCTGTCAAATGCAGTGTGTTATATTCATTCCGTCCTCCCAAACCACCATGGCAGGTTACAGTGTCGAGCAGCACGTGCAAATCATAAAATTGTTTTATGAAAATGGGTCTTCAGTTCGAGCAACGTTCCGCGCACTTCGCCCGTTTTACGGTCGCGATGATCGTCCTGCCGATTAGACTATCCGTCGATTGGTGGACAAATTCGAGTCAACCGGGTCAGTTAACAATCAGCCGGTTCCCGTGCGTCAACGTAACGCGAGATCTGCCGAGAATATCGCCGCTGTGCGCGACAGTGTCCTCGAAAACCCGTGGCAGTCAATTCCGCGTCGCGCACAGGAACTCGGACTTTCGCAGACGACAACTTGGCGAATTTTGCGTTGTGACTTGAGCCTGCACCCGTACAAGATCCAGCTGACCCAAGAGCTCAAGGTTAATGACCATAGACAGCGCCGTGTGTTCGCTGACTGGGCATTAGAGCAGTTGGAAGTTGACGCCGATTTTGGCAAAAAAATCATCTTCAGCGACGAGGCGCATTTTTGGATGAATGGCTATGTCAACAAGCAAAATTGCCGTATTTGGGACGAGACCAATCCACACGAGGTTCACCAAGTGGCAATGCACCCGCAGAAAGTGACTGTTTGGTGCGGATTTTGGGCCGGAGGCGTGATTGGTCCGTATTTTTTCGAAAACGATAATGGTGTGGCCGTCACCGTCAATGGTGAGCGATACCGGTCGATGATAACCAACTTCTTTTGGCCTGAAATCGAGAATATGGATCTGGACAACATGTGGTTTCAACAGGACGGCGCTACGTGCCACACAGCACACGCTACGATGGAAGTTCTGCACGATCAAGCGCCCTTAATGGAAAACCCTATAGGTCTAGTAACTTTTCATTACATTTTACCAACAAACCGTAAATTTTATGTTACAGTATAAAAATTAAGGGGTAATTGGTCAGAGAACGGATTATGACTACTTAATTTCATAACTATCATGATCAATCGCTTGATTTGAATTCTCAAACTATTGAGTGTATGTACGTTTTCACATCAGTAAATCAAAAATGGTTCAAAAATTATTTTCGGTAGGTCGCCTACATGATTCCAACCTTTTTTGGGATTTTTTTTACTAGTTGTTTTGTTTTCAGGCACCATATTGATCATAATTAACGCACTTAGTTTTGTGTGTATGTATGATAAAATATACATAATATTTCGGCTTGTAAGAAACTCATGATTTGAAATAGATTTGCTCTTTTCTACTCGAAGTTTGTATGTCGAATGGATTTGAATGTTATTTTTGTTGTCAAAAACTGACAATTCAAAATTATAAAAAAACAAATGGGTTCGATTCTCACCCAGGACAGACATTTGTGTGCATGAACATGTCTATTTGTCCTGAGTCTAGATGTAATTATATACATAAGTATGTATTTACAAAAGATAATTAATATATCAGTTGTCTGGTGTGTATAGTACGAGCTCTGGTTAGTTTGTCCCAGGATATTATTATTATTAAACAATAAGCGTCGGATGAAGTTGTTTTGGATTCGATATAGAAGGCAGAACAAAAACAATTATATAATTGTGACTTTGAAATGTATATACAGACTTACAGAAAAACAAAGAAACAATAGGATTGCACAAAATTTTGTAATCACTATTTTCAAGGAAGGTAAAATGTTAACTAAATTATGAATTATTCGTAGTCGTGGGTATGCGGTAGTTCTATATTATATTCTGAGTCGTTTTTGTCTAGAATAACACTATTCTTACAAGGACATTAATTTGATGCTTCTGACGCTGAGCGCTAATACGAGTCTTACAGTTACTGATATGTATAAACAAAGTCCATAAAATACTCTCGTTACACCTTTTAGAGATAAATCATTCGTTCAATAAAAATACAGATAAAACTATGCAATACTATTTAAAAAAAAATGTTTTAAATTGGTTAATTTAAAAAGGATTGAAATATATCTATCGAATAACACTTAATATACCTTTGATCAATTAAAGAACGCATTTTTTTTTTGCTTATAATAATTTATGTTATCTGTACTCGAATTAGACTTTATTACAATCTAATATTCAAATGACGTTATTCAATGTCATGAATAATACACGTGTAGTAGTGGAAACGTCTGCCATAACACACGACAGCTACTCCTTTGACTGAATTGTTTTTCAATTATCACCCTTATATTTATGTATAATAAGCGCTACAAAGCCAGACCAGCGTCTATATTTATTTTCGTTCTTCGCAACTCGAGCGCAGTACACACTCATACTAGGTTAGAATCGCACGTGTCGGTTGACTCGATAGTTGTTTATCGATTTTAAAATCACAGTGAAATAATCGACATGGAGCCAGTGAATCTTATGGAACTAGATGAAAGCAAGTTAAAAGAATTTCTTGCTTCTTTTGATCATGTGTTCTCAGATTGCGATGGTAAGTTGCGTCAGACGTGTACCGGTCGATACAGTTTAAACGTTTTATGGGAATTAGGCTATGTTTGACTTACACAGCTATTACGTCATCTTAGATAAGTAACCCCTGAAATTTGTTTAGGCTAATTTATATTTGTGATATACATTTGTTGAATTATATTTTACGTTGTTTTAGCATGTGACAATATTACTGGTGTGATGGCAGTTGCGACATCGTTTATATTTCATGTTGTTTTGTTTTGAGTATCAGCTGATTTAGTTGTGACTTTGACTTTATCATGCTTAGGGTCAACAATAATGTACAATGACGTTATTATTAAATATATTAAATTAATATTTGTAATTAACAAAATGTAAAACATGTTACGTCAGGTGGAGTACATTTTAACTCTAAACCGTCAAGAAGAATTTTATCTTCTAGCTAGCCATTAAAATGGCTCTGTTATTTAATTAATTGCTCACAGTATTATAATAAAGATCAACCAGTGGTGTTTTTATTTATGAAAAATTTTAAAATAATTTAATTTGTATGTCTTGTCTCAGACGAGACTATCATACATACTCGTAATAGGGAGATACCACACTAATTTTTAAAAGCAGTTTTATAGTTAAAAAGAAATAGTTTTTAAGTCATGTTCTTATGTGTCATCGCCTTGATCATAGTGGAATTCGGCAAGGAATTTAATTTTTGAATAGCCAAAACAAATTATATACGAACGAGTCAACGGAAAAAATTAAGTTAATTTTTACATCTGCGAATGAGCTAAAACTAATTTTAATAGAGTATGACGTGATAGAAACATGAAACTAAAGCATTAGCAGGAAATCAACGCAGGAAAATACACTCAGTGAGTCATAAACCATTTCATCATAACATTGTATTTTGGCATGATAGTGTTATGTCTGCACTTTGGGGTCATAATAAGATGACGTACACTCAATCCATTCATGCAATCCTGTACGAATACAAGGGTCTCGTAGTCTTACTTGCTAGGGAGTAGTATAAGGAAACGTTTGAATTAAGACATTATATTCGGACATATTTTTGAAAAAAAAATCGCGATGTACGTTGTTATTCGGATTTTTATGTCGGAAATATAACTCTGTCAAAACGTTAGTGTAACTAGTAAAGATACGATTGTGATTAAAAGTTGGCAAAATTTATTATTAAAACGAGCATTACTCCAAGTTATTAATTTAAATTAGGCTACATTACTTGTGCTACCTAAAGATTTATCATTAAATATGCTTAAAAACATTTTTATTAAAAAATTGCGGTTTTGAGTAAATGAAATGATAACTAAACGAGATATTCATTACATACATTGGATAATATTATTTACATATTAAGTACGTACTTACTTCCTAAGTCCGCCTGACACACAATCTGATTCTCCCCAAATACCTATTTGTCAGAATTACAAAAGCCACGACACAGGTTTTTTTTGGGTTCATATTATCTCTTATATATCACAATACACTTGATATCATGTTAAAATTCGATGAAGTGTTAATTACTAATATTTGTTATTTGTTTTAACTATTTGCCATGACTTATTTAATTACATAAGATAGATTTATCCAATTGAACAAACTTCAAACATAGTTTAAAGAGTGTAAATGTCCCATAACTGGGTTTTCTCGCGTCTTAAGCTTATAAAATTATTCTTTCAATATGTACATAGATAAATATGGCTACATGTTCAATATATATGTAATAACAGGCACAAGGGACATAACATCTTAGTTCCCAAGGTTGGTGGCGCATTGGCGATGTAAGCGATGGTAACATCTCTTACAATGCCTTTGTCTATGGGCGTTGGTTACCAATTACCATGAGATGGCCCATATGCTCGCCCGCCTACCTATACAATAAAAAAAAAACATTTATCCAGTGATCATTTTACTGCATTATCGAACGTTATTTTTACAGTTCTCTTCTCGTCCTGTCAAACATATCATGTTAACTAGGAATTCTATTTAAATCTAAATTTAAAAGATCTAAGTTGCAAGACCTGCAATGTCTCCGACGAGGACGCGTCCGATAGAGCGAAGTGGAGGAGAAAAATCAGAAAGGCAGACCCCACCATCAGATGGGAATAATAAATGCCAAGGAGAAAGAGAGAGAAGGAATTCTATTTAACCTAGGTCAAATTCGTTGTCTGTTTACAAGTCTTCATTAACTATGTTAAATAATAATAATATAATTATTATTCGTCTAGTCATCTTATGGATTGCAAAATCGTCAGATTTTTTTTTATTGCAAACTCTTGATTACTGCATAAATTTATAGCATTATAATATTATTTCATAATTAACACGGCAAAATTATAGTGCATGAAATCTTTCCTGTCCAGAAATACACTAATTCACGATATTTTATATACATACTTAATAAATAAGTATTGGGGATATTGAAATTATAATTCCTACTTAATTCAAATAGCTATTACTAATTTTTAATCGGTCGGAAACTTTGAATCTCAACTTAGGGTCCTACTACCATTATTTTTCATACATCAATCTGATTCACGATAATTTAATCCTGTTAATACTTAATGTAGCAATAGTTATAACGTCATCAATGATGATGAAAAGCTTATGACACTATCTTTAATACTTGAATAATTTTAAATTTTTATTTCCTAGGTGTTCTATGGACTAAAACACCATTACCAGGCGTGGGTAAGTTCTTTGAACTGATGCAGCGACTTGGTAAGACGGTGCATTTCGTGTCAAACAATAGCTTGCGCACAAAAGAAAATTATGAATCGCTGTTTCAAGCCGCTGGTATCAAAAGGGGATTTGTAAGTATATAAACAAATGAATACCTAGAACATAAATTATTACTTTTTTCCTGGTCAATAATTAATTTTCTGACAGCAATTGCTTAAGTACCGATTTAATTTCAAAAAGAATAATCTAGTTTTATTCAAATCGAACATCATAACACAATTAAGAACTTACATGAGCATCGGCATTGGTATGTAGGGGCGAACATTAGAGAAAAAGTAAATGCAAATGGATAAAGTTGACCACTATTAAGACTAGAAATATATAAAATATAAAAAAAAAAAAACATTATTGAAAATATTACTACAAAAATTAAGGCTAAATACGTGTTATTTAGTAACAAAAACCACGATGGTAAGTATAACCTTTAGACATGTGCTTTGTGAAAAATATTAGTCATTCCTAAATGTCATCGAATATGTTGTCCCGTATGGCTCACTCACCATTAAATCCGAAACAAATGATAAGTGGATGGTACCAACAGTCTTGGTTTAGTAATTCCACACCAGTGGAATTACTAAAATCCCTTATATTAAAGTTACAAAGTAAAAGTACAGTAATAGAATCCCGCAAAATATTATATTCCCTATGATGCTCATCTTGTTTTTTTATATAGTCTTAATAATACGCATCATATAATAATGTCCCAAATAAGGCTTAGAGCTTTGATTGATCAGTCAAATCTAGAAGCCTTTGTGCTAAAAGAATGAATGTAATAGTACGCTACACATTATATTAATATTTCTGAGCCCTTTGTGATCTTTGATTGCCAATTTTATTACCAAAACTAATCTTTGTCTGAATAAATACATTTAATATGAAAATATATATTTATAGTTGACTATGTACGTCCGTTGATTAAAAGAGTAACTACTGAGTTTCTTGTCGGTTTTTCTTGTGAGAATTTACATTCTGAACTGTTGGTAACTATATTTTTTAATTTCTATAAAATGACACAGAACAAAACACATACATTTGGTTTTTGTCTTATGAAACATTTTTTTTTACTTAAACACTATTAATTATCTTTAACTGATATCATTTGTGTATACTGCAAACACATAAATATACAAATAAAGCAATGTGTATTTATCTGGAATACACGAAAACTTAAATAGAGTCTTCGATAGCATTTTAATAATAAAATTTGTTTTATACAATAATAATATAGGTATTTATCCTTTAGGCGAGCCGGCCGTCGGAGCGTAACGGTAGCATGCGCAAGCGATCCCGTGGCGCTCCCGTTAAGACGGGAAGGGTACCGCTGGGTTTTTAGTGGGTATTCCGATGACCGGGGCACACTCGGTGCCCTGGACATATGGCGAGCCCCACATACCCCCCCCCACTGTTCCCGTGGGGGGAAAAGCATAAAGCGATTTCCCAGCGTAAAAAAAAAAAAAAAAGGTATTTATCCTTCAAGTATTAAAATATACTATACTATTTTAATACATCTACGAATATCTATAATAATACGCCGGCTGCCAGCTGCCAACTGATCCCGTTTGTTTCCTTCGACTTTATCAGCGTTAAATTAGAATTTTGTTATAGAAATATTTTCGAAATATTAATTTATCTTATATAGAGAAAATAATTTTATTTGTATTTGAGTTCGA
This sequence comes from Nymphalis polychloros, assembly GCA_905220585.2. Classification (NCBI taxonomy): domain Eukaryota; kingdom Metazoa; phylum Arthropoda; class Insecta; order Lepidoptera; family Nymphalidae; genus Nymphalis; species Nymphalis polychloros. The sequence continues at coordinate 7,761,892 of HG992253.1, forward strand.
AGGACTTTTACATTATGATAGGTTTATAAATAATTTTGGGTTCAATAAATTAATAAAAATTCAATCTAGAGTATTTTTCTGTCAAAAAACCTACGAAGTCAATAATTTTATTACACTCGTGTGAAATCGGAGCTGGTAATAAACTTCAACATTAATAATAATATTTTTTTAGCTTAATTTTATTATAACCCTTTATACACACAACAATTAAAGTTGTCGTTAACAGACAGAAATAGCATAATGGGTAGCATACCCATGAGGTGCTCACGAGCTTAAACTGAGTAAATTATAAAAGTTATTTAACTTATTTAGCTCCTACTTAGTTCACTCCCGCTTAGCTAGGCTGCCGTAATCATCATGTTTATTGTATTGCCTTAACTTATACCGCATTTGCGTTTATAATACACAGTTTTATATTCAAATAATGTGAACCTTGTATTTCATTACACTAATTACCTATAGGAATAGTTAAATGAAAAAGTGCATAACATTAAGATGAGACTGAATCTAAAGCAGGACAGTGTCGATTCACGGTAGCTTACGCAAGCGATTCCGTGAAAGGATGGTTGGTTAAAAAGTAGGTATTCCGATGTTCAAGACGCACTCGGCGCCTTGAACATTGGTGAGTCCCACATGGGGGTATGTGGGACTCCCACTTATACCGTGAGGAAAACGCGTAATGCGTTTTCCCAGCGTAAAAAGGACAGGGTCGATAAAAACAATGCGTTTTATACATGTTCAAAATATGTGATTCACGTACTTGACAACATCCGAGCATAATTTGTATAGCTATAATATTAATTATCTGCGTACTATCTACTCTATAAAGTAGCGATTAAAACTCTATTTTTAGAAAATAAAAATAAAATAAATGTATTAGTATTTTTAATGTTTCTCATTGTGTTGCCACGACTACAAGACAATCGTTGCGAGCACGTTACGTTGCACATGAACGGATCGGTAGCGAGTCAACTCCATTCCAAGCGTCTGCCATGTTGTTCGCGCCCTTATGTTTCAGTCACAAAAGGTATTCATTTATAATCATCGTCGTTTTCATTTGAACACAAAATTTGATTCAATGTACTATTATTCCTAAGTCTTAACCGATTTCGACTACAACTTCCTTTTTTTTTAAATATTAACCAAATTCACAGAATATTTTAAAGTAGAAACACGAGTGCATTCTTCTTTGCCTCATAAACCTATAATACAGTAATGCCGACACGACTTGAAAAAGTTCCGATTCAGGATCAAGCTTCAATAAAAGCGCAAATTTTTCCAACATCTCAACTCCGTTCTATTAATGAGACTTTAGTTCTAGATTAGGTGATCTTGGGCATATAAACAACATATTTGATCAACAACGATGAAAGACTTTGAAATCATATATCACATATTCGACATAATATGTTATTCAGCTCGCAGCACAAATATTTACAAGGCAATTGAACTCTTAACCTTATTTATTTTATTGGAAATACAAGCCAAATGCAACTAATTAATTGTATTATTTCATAAAAAAAACAGTGTTTCACTGCTGATCATGGGCAAGATTCCAATTCCAACCAACAATTAGTTTTTAATAAAAACTCGTATATTGTACATTTAGTATAAAATCTCATCTATCTCTTTAAAACACATACATGTGTGTATATTTATTGTTTTGGACGAGAATATAAACGAATGTTTTCATATGAATGGCTTATAATGATTATATAATGGTTTATAACCAAGCACCTTATCTATTTACTCAACTTAGTTATAAAAAAATAGGTCGCCGATCATAGACAAATTGTATGATTCTAAGGTTTTTTATAAAAGATTAGTTTATTTTAAAAATCCATATTGTTTAACTGTTCTGTTATTCAAAATTTGTTTGTAATTTTTAATGATTATTCTATTTTTATTTTAGGATAATCTTACAATCCCATCATCGGCGATATGCGAATATCTCAAATCGGTGAAATTCAACAAAACAGTGTTCTGTGTAACATGCCCAGAGACCATCTCAGTACTGGAGTCACATGGTTTCAAATGCAAGGAAGGGGTAAGTCATGCGTAATATATAAATATAAGAGTAATAAATATTTGATATTATACCTACTATATTGATACATAAGGTTTGAAAATCGAATATTATAGTTTTCCTTGATTATGTAACATTATATTACGTAAAATAAATGATTAAATCCTCGAAATATAATTTGTATAAATGAGTATCAAACTATACCTGATCAGAGATGCGAAAATTATGAATGAGGAAATCATATCGTTCAATATCACTTAAACTTAATTGAAATTTCAAGAATTTTCCCCATGGTAATTGAATATTTAAGCTAATTGGCAAATCGCCTTGAGCGCTATACTCTAGGGAAGCGAATCAAATACAATCAAAATCTGCTTACATTAATTATTACACAATAAAACCTAGAATACGCGGAATGGATGCTATCTGGCTCAAAATAAAACTCCTGAAAGGTATCGATCAATTTTGCTCACATACATACACTAACACACTCATACATACTCACGTACAAATATGCATTGTATAGTTGTGAATATTATTTCGCTACCACAATTGTTCTATTTTCATTCTATTGTTTTGTGAAATAATCTTATTTATATTAACAATATCTGGCATTATGTGTTAAGTCAATACTGTACTATAATTGCTAGTTAATGTGAGTTATCAGTCGGCCCTAGTAAAAGGTTATCACTGATGATGCTTAGTGTATATGTTATACAACCCTAACCCTTTTTTCAACGTAATATTTTAAGTTATGGGTTTTAATCTTTTTCTTATATTATATTTTGCGAAGGTATTTTGGGGTTGTCAATTTTAACTACTCAATTCTATCAGTCAGTTAACCCGAAAGCGTTTCCTTATACACTACTTCTTAAGGACGTAATAAGATAGGAAATAAACAACTAAAATAGCATGCAAACACTGTTAGTTGATTCTAATACACAAATTCACATTATATCTCTGTTTGTGTGTGTGTGTAGGTGTGTGTATTCGTGTGTGTGTATGTGTGTGTCTGTGTATGTGTAAAGTAACAGCCTGTGAATGTCCCACTGCTGAGCTAAGGCCTCTTCTCCTCTTTTGAGAAGAAGGTTTTGGAGCTTATTCCACCACGCTGCTCCAATGCGGATTGGTAGAATACACATGTGACAGAAATTTCAGTGAAATTTGACACATGCAGGTTTCCTCACGATGTTTTCCTTCACCGTCAAGCACGAGATGAATTATAATCACAAATTAAGCACATGAAATTCAGTGGTGCTTGCCCGGGTTTGAACCTACGATCATCGGTTAAGATTCACGCGTTCTTACCACTGGGCCATCTCGGCTCAGCTCAGCATTATCTACACTAGCATTATCTAACTCGCACCATATATAGAAAACATACACATATATGTGTGTATGTTTTCTGTGTATGTCTATTTATACTTATTATGTCATAATATATTAGTTTTTACTTTATTTGAGCAATTTTTTACATAATGTATAATGTATTTACAATAAAAAATGTAGTAATCTTTATTATCAGTATAATAGATCAAAATAGTTTTCTTATTAAATATTTATTTATATATATATACTCTAAATATAAAATTATGATTACGTTAACAATTAATTGCAGCCGGAAGTCGGTACTTATTATTACGAGGACTATATAGAATACTTAACCGATGACGAAGAGATAGGTGCTGTTGTCTTCGATAGCGACTTTAAGGTGAACCTGCCTAAGTTGTACAAAGCCCTTACTTACCTCAAGAGGCCAGAAGTACACTTTATTAATGGAGCGACTGACAGATACGTACCTTCGATGCCGGGATGCTTAGCTCTTGGTATTAAATCTTCACTCTGAATATTCATGGGTTTCATTATAAAAAAATTAACATAAATATCTTAACTTAAAATCCGCAAGGGCTTGCTTTAAATATACGCTTTTCAGTGGTTATTAAATATACGCTAATCAGAGCTTTTTGATTATGTATAAAGAAAATGAAATCCATTCAAAAAAAAATGATTGGCAATTTTATAAAGCATTTTTTTAAATAATTTTTAAACAGGTACGGGAGTATTTAGTGATATCGTGAGCATAGAATCGAAACGGCAACCAATACTCCTCGGTAAGCCAGGCAAGGCGTTCGGAGAATTTGCTATGAAACGAGCAGGCGTTACTGACGCAAGCCGAGTGCTATTCATTGGTGATATGTAAGTAGGATTTATTAAATATCTCTTCAAAAAACATTTTAATAATTTATACATATATTATTGTCAGTTAACTAACGTTACTCTATTCGTAATATCTTTAGTATAATGGTAAGTATATAGTTGTTAGGAATATCACTTACTAGTTAAAATATATATATATATATATTTCTTTTTTTATAGTATAGATTAGTGGACGAGCATGTGGGCCACCTGATGGTAAGTGGTCACCAACGCTAATAGACAGCGGTTTGTATATTTCTTAAAAAAAAAACAACATCACCACTGCGCCACCAACCTTGGGAACTAAGATCTTATGTCCCTTGTGCCTGTAATTAAACTGGCTCACTCACCCTTCAAACCGGAACACGACAACACAAAGTACTGCTGTTTTGCGGTAGAATATCTGATGAGTGGGTGGTACCTACCCAGACGAGCTTACACAAAGCTCTACCGCCGAGTAAATTAATGCCTATGTAATCATCATAATGCATTTGATTAGATATAATTTGACACTACGCCAGAGCATTATGTATGAGTTGGGTCTTTGCTGGTTATCACATTAAGATATATGCTACACTGAAGACTTGCTGTAATAATGAAATAGATAAGCCTTTTAATACCATTTAAAAGCAATCACATAAATTCTTAAAGAAAATATTAATATAATTAACAAATAACTAGCATTTGTTTTTATAAATTAAATACGCCTGCCAAGAAATCAATAGCAAAGTTGTTGGAGAGCAATCATTATTATTTGCAGTTTTTAACTTCAACAAGATGTAATGTTCGCATTTAGTTCATTTTTTACGTCTTCCTGGTTTGATTACAGGATAGAACAAGATGTTGGTTTGGGCAGAGCTTCAGGTTTCAAGACTCTCCTGGTATTGACTAATAAAACAAAAGAGGAAATGTTGTCTCACGAAACACTTAAGCCAGATTATTACGCTGATTCCTTGGGAAGCTTAGTTCCTATATTAACTTAAGTGTTTAAATGTCAATTTCCTATTACAGATAAAGAAATTTGTATGTTTATTATAATGTCTATTACTGATTTATTTTTGCCTTTTAAGCGGACTTTTATATTTGCAATTAAATTCACGTAGTCAAAAATATATCAATACCCAAAAGGTATTTATGAATTGTAGTTCAGTGTTGTAGATTTCAGAAATATTTCTAATTGTATAATTATTAATTATTGTGTACCTGAACATATGTGTAATGTTTATTTATTTATAAATAATTTCAGAACGCACTTAACGCAATTCCATACTTAGAATATTAAATACTACTTAAAATAGTACATCTTAATTTTTTTAAATATAATATTTAATTTATTTACTATTCATTTCAGACAGCGGACATATTGTATGAAACTACAGTATGGCTATAATTACTAGTGACGTAATATTACTACTAGCATTTCAGATATTTTTTAAAAATCGTTTCAAATATTATTAAACCTTATGTTTATAATAAGCATAAGACTATTTTATTTACACGTTATACCGTATATACTTGACTAAAATAGTCGATTTAATATAAAATATTTTTATTCATTTCTAAATGAACCTAAGACTTCATAATGCGTAAAAAATATTTAAATTAAAAGCTTATTATCTTCTTAATATCTTTGTAATGAAGATTGTACTACTGTAATTGCGTTTTATCTTTGTGTAAGCCTTAATAAAAATATTTGAAATGTGTTCTTTCATTTATTAATTTCTTCATTTATGAAAGGTATTTTTAACTTGGTGATGAATAATATAGCACTGAACAATCTTGAATTAATTTTCTGAATTATTGAAGTGATAACTTCTTATGCGAGGGTAAACCGCTTCGTAACGTAACGCGCCACGGTGCCACTATTACCGACGCGGACTGCTTTACCTGAGAGTTACCAACCTAACGCCATCTAGCGTATACAGATAGTACTAATAATAATTTAGCAACTCTCAAGTACTACTTTTAATTATATTTAATATATTATAAATAATTTTTTGCATTTAAATAAACAAATGAATCAGTTATTTTTCGATATTTAGAGATAAATTTTAGACTAAAGATTAAAGAGGGCGATAAAATTATACTATCAAAGTGTAAGTTTTTCCATTTTTTTTCCATGAGAAAATGATTAGATTATATCATTAGATTAATAAATGCGTTTGTATGTGTGTAAGTGTATGTGTTAATAAAACTGACAAAAATTCACGTTTTGACGATTTTCTGTTATTAAACGGATTTCTGAGTGTACATGAGTGTAAGTACAAATGTGTAAATGATAAATAACATATATAGGGTTTTCCATTAAGGGCGCTTGATCGTGCAGAACTTCCATCGTAGCGTGTGCTGTGTGGCACGTAGCGCCGTCCTGTTGAAACCACATGTTGTCCAGATCCATATTCTCGATTTCAGGCCAAAAGAAGTTGGTTATCATCGACCGGTATCGCTCACCATTGACGGTGACGGCCACACCATTATCGTTTTCGAAAAAATACGGACCAATCACGCCTCCGGCCCAAAATCCGCACCAAACAGTCACTTTCTGCGGGTGCATTGCCACTTGGTGAACCTCGTGTGGATTGGTCTCGTCCCAAATACGGCAATTTTGCTTGTTGACATAGCCATTCATCCAAAAATGCGCCTCGTCGCTGAAGATGATTTTTTTGCCAAAATCGGCGTCAACTTCCAACTGCTCTAATGCCCAGTCAGCGAACACACGGCGCTGTCTATGGTCATTAACCTTGAGCTCTTGGGTCAGCTGGATCTTGTACGGGTGCAGGCTCAAGTCACAACGCAAAATTCGCCAAGTTGTCGTCTGCGAAAGGCCGAGTTCCTGTGCGCGACGCGGAATTGACTGCCGCGGGTTTTCGAGGACACTGTCGCGCACAGCGGCGATATTCTCGGCAGATCTCGCGTTACGTTGACGCACGGGAACCGGCTGATTGTTAACTGACCCGGTTGACTCGAATTGTCCACCAATCGACGGATAGTCGAGTCGGCAGGACGATCATCGCGACCGTAAAACGGGCGAAGTGCGCGGAACGTTGCTCGAACTGAAGACCCATTTTCATAAAACAATTTTATGATTTGCACGTGCTGCTCGACACTGTAACCTGCCATGGTGGTTTGGGAGGACGGAATGAATATAACACACTGCATTTGACAGCTGTCACTCAAACAACTGTCAAAGTTCAAGCGTCCCTATTGGAAAACCCTATACAACGGGACGTCGGGAAGCCGGGCTCGAATCTAATAGCTGATTCGTGAATTCATTAGTACGGGAATCCATGGTGGGCGTTATACTTCAGGAAACGTTAAAATAAGTGAACAGCAATGTTGTCTTTTGTTACAATTTAAATTATACAAACACTTATTAATTGTACAATAAGGGATTACAATAATAATTAGCGATTTAGAGCCAATGGGTTTGCGAATGATCACCGCGCACCACCGCTGTCAACAAGTTCATCATTGACATGACGTTCGCCGTGACAAACACAACTCCATTCGGTGTTATCCGCTCTAATAAACTAAACAGAATAATTTACCAACGATAAAAATTAACAAAATTAATTATAACTCTTTATTTTTTATAATTACTATCAGCTATGTTTTATTAAAATCATTAAGAATGTGTAAAGAGAATATTATTTTATACTACTTCATTTTATACTAAAATGATTTATATCATCTTGGTATCGAAAACTTTAGTCTGTGCAATATGTTGAAACACTTTTATTATATTTTGATACAAAATATTGAATCTCATTCGATTTTAATTACTAAAAATATAATTATAAGTCCTACACTTCTCGCCAACAGAATATAAACATTTTCAGTAAGATATAAAATTTATTTCAACACTAGCCGATGCTCTCTGAATGCGTATTGGATAGGAAAAAGTATTTTTATTTTTCCGTTTTTCTGTCACTGCAAAGCGTGTTCTGTCCCTGTTTTTTTAGTTTTAATTGTACTTTCTGTACAGAATAATAAATTTCCACGCGTACTATATACTAACCACTAAAAATAATTAATTTAACCGTTAAATTAAAAGTAAAAATTAAAATTACACCACGAATTTTAGTCTTAAGGCGTAGTGGTGTACCGTAGTTATAATGGTGGCAAAATTTTCTAGTATAGGTTAAGTTGATGACGCAAATATAGGTATGTAAATTATATGCAATGTAATGTAAATGGATCAGAAACGACTACCAGCTAGGTAAAGGTGTCCAAAATTTTTGCCAAAACGTGCAAATTTTCTCGCAATAATTTTCGTCTTTTTTATATAGGATAGGCTGGCGGACGACCATATGGGCCACCTGATCCGTCGTTTACATCGCCAATGCGCTACTAACCTTGGGAACTAAGATGTTATGTCCCTGGTGTCTGTAATTACTCTGGTTCACTCACCCTTCACACCGGAACACAATAATACCAAGCACTGCTGTTTTGCGGTAGAATATCTGATGAGCGGGTGGTACCTACCCAGACGAGCTTGCACAAAGCCCTACCACTGAGTATACATAACAGAGAAGAAGTCTCAACAGTGGTCCAAAATTAAATTAAGTCAATTTAAATACTTTTACTCCTCAACTTTGTATCAACATTCCTTAGTTATTATGTTTCTTTTATATTACTCAGTAAGCCGTAATAGTATTCAACTGCTTCAAATTACACATTATACGGTAATGATAACATAGTTATGTAGCATATGCAAAGTTACGAGGTTCTCGGAACGCCACTGACTTAATAACAGTTTGCTTAACATGATATTGATATTTTATTCAATATTTATTCAGTAAGATATTTTGCACAGTTACAAATTACATTCGTTGAAATATAAGCATACTTAGTAAAAGTGTTCCTTTAATAAATTACTTTAAATGAAAATTGTATTCATTAATATTATCATCAAACCGCCGTGTCCTTAACATTGCATTACAGTTTTCATTATGGATTTGTGAATAAATGGCTGGTTTTTACGTTTATAAAACGATATTTTTTATGGTATTAGTTTTTCGTGAAAGCTACGTGATATGTAACCTACTAAATATTTTATCCGAGATCAGGTGGAGCAAACAAAATTCCTAAACTGTGACGTAGATTTATTAGGGGCGGTAAAATTGCTAAAATTGGGTTACGCTTTATCGGATCAGCGGAGGTGCGGACATGTTCACGGTGAAAGGTTGAAGCGAAAATTCTAGTGATACTTTACATATTTGATACTTGAGATATGTTTTTTAGAGAATAACTATTGCAGCGTTTTAGAATGATCACGTAGTGGGATAAGGGCAAGAAGAAGATTTTTTTTATAATATTATATAAATATCAATAAAATACTTTATCGATGAATAATTCATTCATTCAACAGAGGTTTTTGCGTTTAAATGTTTTTTTTTTTAAATATCTTTAACTTCCTTACGTAACACAAAGCACAATCTTTTATATAGAAAACACGCTAATCAAGCTTTGTGTTTGTGCACATAATGTTTTTGTTCATCGCTAACCATAAGATAAATTACATAATTTATTGACACTAGATTAACAGCCATTTTGTATTTTACCATTTGTAGAAATATCAAGCATGACCCAATATAATTATGAAAAGATCTAAAAATATACAATAACTCAAGTTTCGCGAGTAGCAATTCACTGGCAAAGTTAATATTAATATATTGAGATCATATTATTACATTAGATTTTTTCTTCTTTTGAATACTCTTACTTAATTTGTGATTATAATTCATCTCGTGCTTGACGGTGAAGGAAAACATCGTGAGGAAATCTGCATGTGTCAAATTTCACAGAAATTCTTTCACGTGTATTTCACCAACCCGCATTGGAGCAGCGTGGTGGAATAAGCTGCAAACCTTCTCCTCAAAAGAGGAGAAGAGGACTGTACTGTACTCTTACAAATATTCTATAATAAGCAAAATGTTAATAATGTAACTAATACGTTGATCTTAATATTTTTGATCATCATCAACTGTTTTTGAGTCAAAATTATTATAAATGTTGTACAATTCCAAAATACTATAATTCTAAAATATTTTAAATATTTATATTTAATACTGATTAAAATTACAAAAAAGGAAATAAAAAATAACTCATAGAAAAATCACATGGACACTAAAATATTCAACTTATTTAATGCCGTCTTCGCCATATTAAAAACTTTCAAACGTGTAATTGACAGGATATTTCGCGCATAACTAGCGCAGAGAAAATAAAAAAATATTAAAGGTAGTTCAACAAATTTAACAATATGACATATAGTATAGTACAGTAACAGCCTGTGAATGTCCCACTGCTGGGCTAAGGCCTCTTCTCCTCTTTTTGTGGAGAAGGTTTGGAGCTATAGTTATATATATATAACATATCGAAGTCTATATGTTATATATATATAACATATAGATTTCGATTCTTTAAGTGGAAACTTGATTGATTTGTGATTTTTGTTATTTTTGTTTTATATTACAGTGTTTTTAAAATTGTTTGTTTCCCAAATAAATAAATAAATAAATAAACATATAGACTTCGATCTTATTAATTCGAAAGTTTAATATTCGTTATGACTGTGTAAGGCTGCTATAAAAGTAGCGCGACGTCGAATGTCTTAACATTCTAAAGTAAAGCACCGCTGCTCTATGCAGCAGTATTCAATATAGTTCAAACGACAATTTTACGAACCGTAAAGGAAAGTACTAGAGTGGCAATTTTCTACGAGCTGACAAAGGTCGTGTCGTGTTATGTTTGGATGTAATCAGCGATTTTACGGTTCTAGATATCTTTACCAGCTTATTAGTTCTTTTAAATTCCGAGACCTGATAATTTTATTCAATTTTAAGTAGATATATTTAAGTGGAATAACAAATTTGATCTTTAATAACTAAATAAATCAATGAAAATTTAATAAATTGTAAAGTAAGTAACAGCTTTTGAGAAAGAGAGAGAGACAGAGCTGTTTTGAGGCTTATTACACTACGATGCAGGTAAGTCGAATCAAAGGGTAAATAAAAAAGTTTTTACTTGTTTTTCCGTAACAGAAATAAACCTGACAACATTGTATTTTCAAGAGTTATGAATTTAAAATGAAAGCGCTACGGTATATCTTATTTTAAGAATGTGGGCCGTTGCTTTGAAATGCATAGAAGTGAGAGATTTCAGACGGTATTTTACAAATTATAATAAAATTTCCTTGATGTACATAAAATTCTTTAGTTCTTATTGCTCACACATACCATCAAACATCTTAAATAACAGCAATGCCGAAATCACTTATCAATCAATATCTGGATATGTGATCCACAACGAATTGCAAATAATGATTAGTTCATTGTTTATTGAATTATTAAATATTTATGCTGATTATTTTAATATGTTATTGATAAAAACAAAAATTATTTTGACTGCAAATAAAATTATATCTATGATAATTTTCTTTATATAAATGTAGAGTAAATAGTGTGGATTATGCGTTTTTTTTTGAAATTTAATGTAATTAGAAACTATACGATTGTAATTATTTATCATTATTGTCCCAAATACAAGCAAATTTATATAAGAAATAGAGGATATTCGTCTAAAAATGTATTTTTCGTTGAATACATCATATTACATACGAAATTAGAACTGATTTAATCACCCGACATTTAAACCCATATTGTTCAGTAACGTTGGTCATAAAGTATTTACCTCAAACCACGGTTTACCAAGGGCCCAGTCCTAATCTGAATGTAATTAAAGGGTCACCCTCTTACCCAAATAACTCTGTAACTGTTTAAGTAATATTTACTTCCATCCTTAATTTAATCTTGATGAAACTAGGCATTTAATAATTTGTCGGATTTCGTGGATTACATTTTAGAAGATGTGGTACCAACTAGTTTATCTCTAGTCGCTTTAGCTACGTAGCTTTTGTTTTATTTTTTCATTTAAAAACATGTCAAGCATAATGTTCCATAACACCCAAATACATATCTATATTTGGGTGTTATGGAACATCATGATTTGACCTTACTAAACTAGTCAAAAATGTTGTAAAATTTGCATTTTTGTGAAAATTGTGTGATAACTGAAATACAGTAAAAGGAAATTAACCTTTATTACATTCAACAAGGTAAGAGTTTCGCATGAACTAAATTCCTCTCTTATAATCTCTTTTCTTTTCTTTGTTTTAATTAAAACGAAATAATTCGATTAACGAAAAGTAAGTACACAGGAACGTTTAAAACTTTTATGAAATCTCATAAGAAGGAACGATATTTTTAGCCAATAAACACAGCCCTTATCACTTTAGGGCCAGCATCTTTTCTGATTAGACTTCTGAAGTACTTTTGAAAAAAGTGTAGATTTTTAGGTATCCGATCCGTTTTCTTTGTAACAATCATTATACTATGCATTCATTTTTAATAACACTTTTTAAAACCGTACAATATATATAAATAATTTAAATATCACAATACATGGGGAAATGAGATAGATGTTTCATTGACAGCCCTAAAAATGACACAAAGATTTAAATCTTAATATATTATTGTAGCAATAGAAAATGTATGATAGTAAGAATAGACGAATATCAATGATGAGTGATTTCATTTATTTCATGTATTTTTCGGACTATGCACACGACGATTTTACGACGTTTTTGTATATTTTATTATTTTCTTAATTGCTTAGCTACTTAGTAACTAATAACTTTATGGGGAGATAGACAGAGACATTAATTCTATACAGTTACTTTAATAGTTAATATATATACGAGTATATGAGCATATAATTTTATAATCACAATCACATAAGCTCATTTAGCACGAATCATATAATTATCGTGACCTATTAAGCCGATGTTGCTTCAAGCTCAAGAAACAATTTCAGCTAATTTGCTTTGCATACGAACTGCGAAGCGACTTCTAGTATCAAAATTAACAGACTGACAGGTATTTAAATGTCGAATTATGATAACTTCTAAAATTATTTGCTTGAAAATATTTTTGGCTTTTATTATTACGGACTGACTAAGCTTACCGCCCGACTAAATGACCGTATTAAAATTTCTTCTATACTGTTTTCTAACCACGATACATGTATTTAAACGAAATAGTTTTTCCCATTCCAATTTGAACAATACAAGGGTTAAATGAAAAACGTTATACCTATACTAAGTTGTATGAAGTAAGAAAGTAAATTTTGCTATATAAGCGCTTTTAAATATACTGAATTCATAAGGTTTTCTGGTCACGTTGCATAGAAAGGTTATGCACGTTCTTTGGTAGCAAGATGGCGTATTGCCAGATGTACCAGATTCTGCGTTCAGTCTTTAGAATAATGACTAAGATGTTATATATTTTAATTTTAATAGTGTTTTAGAAGTTTTCACCTGCGTTTATAGAGGTGTGCAAGTGCTAGATACCCTGTATCTTTTTTCTTTATTTTTCTGTATTGGGATAACGTGTAACAAACAAATAAACAAACTCACTTTCGCATTTATAATATTAGTTAGGAAGTAAGCATGAGGATTATATACAGATAAGTTTTATTTACAAACTTTTTATACTTCGTACATAATAATAAGAAAATAATAAATTTTTGTGATTTAATATTTTTGTTTCCAGGTTTAGGCTAATAAAAAAAGAAAATGAAAACGAAGATTTTTCTATTTGCGCAAACCTCGGTGTGCTATAACATGTCCTGCATTTTTTTTATTTTTTTTATTTTATATGTTGGCGGGCGAGCATATGGGCCACCTGATGGTAAGTGGTCACCAACGGCCATAGACATTGGCAGTGTAAGAAATGTTAACCATAGCTCACATTGCCAATGCGCCACCAACCTTAGGAACTAAGATGTTATGTCCCTTGTGCCTGTAATTACACTTATTATTATGGATAACAATAAAGTATTATTATTATTATTACTGGCTCACTCACCCTTCAAACCGGAACACAACAGTAGCAAGGACTGCTGTTTTGCGGTAGAATATCTAATGAGTGGGTGGTACCTACCCAGACGAGCTTGCACAAAGCTCTACCACCAAGTAAAGCATAGTTGCCTAATCTCCTTTGTGTATGATCGTCGTGATATATCGGCAAAATAATTAAAAAAAATATAGCAAAAACCCCTTATTTACCAAAACAAAGTTGGGATTGTGCGCTAGTATGTATATATTTTAAGAATTCTTTCCGCATGTTATGACTAGAAATGTTTACTAGGTCTTAATAAAAATAAAAATATTTTATATTTTATTCGCAAAGAAATAATAGCTTTCATTTATCCGTTTATTTATTAAGACAACCGTACATTGGGTTATTCCAACATATTGCTTCTATATCGTAAAATGTTTTGAGCAACGCGTTTGAGATTTATACTTAATAAAGTAATGCATGCCTCTTTACAAGCAGAAGTACTATATAGCTGCTATGGAAATGAAATAAATAAATACATTTAAGGAGTTTATAAATTTCATATTTTTAACTTCAAAAGTAGCGTCACAATTTTATCATGACATGACACTAATAACCTCACATTAAACAATTACTTGATAAATTTCAATTGGTTTAGACTCTTAAAATTCTGAATGTGAAAGATTAGAACAAGGAAAGAACCAAGCAAAACATCTAATTATGATGCATGTAAATTTTCAATCACACAATGAACTTCCTATGGCATGTACGAAGAACTGAACGGTTAACTGAACTTAAGTAGATTGAATTTTTATTTATTACATTTTAGTATATTATCATCCAACAACTCCTTTGACTTCGTTTTGTTTTTAGATTAAAATAATTTTTATAATAATATTTAACTACAATGTTTATTTTATGAAAGTCATATGCTGTTGTCATATACATACTCATTATAATCGCTGACATGATGATGTCCCGGCGGATTTCAACTACGGCAAACGCACCCCTTCCTATTTATGACGAGCTTGTGCTTCCATGTACTCGTATCTTATGTAACCAATGTTATCGTTAGAATCCCTCGCATATTGAAAGCAGAGTGCTGCTTTGAACGAGAAGCTTATAGAATATTTTATATAAAAAAAAAACCAACAATTCAGTATTTCGTCTTGCTCTATACATCGTATTATTGATTTATCGCCGATGAGTTTTTTCGTCGGTTCTTCCCAGGGCTGGATGTTTCTTTTCCGAAACCATGGTAGTTTCTAGTTTGACAATATGAAAGTGTAATACTTCAAAATACTGAATAAAGTATTTTGAATTTGAATTTTGAATTGAATATTGAATATCGCTTCAAAATGTTGGCGACGTCTTATATGTAAGGCAAAGAACCCTTTACTTTCAGAAACGTTTGGATTTTTTAAATTCGAGGTTGTTTAATTGCCTTGAAACTGTAGAATGTTCAAGTTTGTTTTAAATAATCAAAGTATTTTCAAATTTCACCATCCACTGGTTATTAAGTGCTCGTTTTTTTTTTTTTTTTTTGTTTAAGGTGACGTTGATTGGTCTTTTGTGTAGCATTTGAATAATTGGTAACGACTTTTTATTCGCAATCTCAATATCAGAGGCGTAAAACTCGTGTTTGAAATTTTGCCACATTATACACAATCGCACATTAGGTATGCTAGCATGTACTTAATAGTATGATGATTAATTATATATAATACAATGAAAATGAATGGTACAATCAAACCGGAATACAACAATATTAAGGATTACTGCTTGGCGGTAAAACGTTATGAGTGGTACCTACACAGACGGGCTTGAACAAAACCCTAGCTCTAAGTATTCCAAAAAAATAAAAAGTTTAGTAAAGATTAATTAAATCTATTTTGGGTTAACTTCGCTCGAAAAGTTTTCATACATGATTAATCTCTGTATAACTGAGTTAATCTTAAAACTTAAATGTCACGTAAAACAATTGTCAAATTTTCGTAATAGAATGAATACACGTATGCAAATGACATTAAAATTAAATTCACTTATAAAAAATAATTATAACCGACTAAATATAATTACAACACTCCAGGCCGAGGCGAGAGACCGCGGCGACCGTCCAGGGTCGGCAGAGGCCCAATGGATCAGGGCTTTAGGCCAGCATGACCTGATAGCCCGATGGAAGGACGACCTGGGGTCCCCCACGGCGAGCCTGGCGACAGTGGAAGCGATACGTCCCCACTTGAGTCACTGGATCAAAAGAAAACGAGGCACGCTCTGATACAGGTTGACGCAGGTACTTACCGGACACGGGTGCTTCGGTTAGTACATGCACGGGATAGCGAGGCGGGAGGTATCGCCCTCCTGCCACGAGTGTGGTGCATGGGGGCCTCATGAGGCATTCCCTGGCAGCGATAGTCAGCGAAGATCTATCGTTGTCGAGCATGGCGTTAATAACGCTCGGTGTTGCTCGGTATGGCGTTAGGTGCTGGCTAAAAATGGTCTACTTCTGCGAGAGTGTCACGTCGCAGAAGGAGGCCGCGGAGCGGCAGCGCGAGGAAAATGCCTCCGCTGATTCGATCCGTCGAAGAAGACCGGAAAGGAGGCGTAGGCGCTATGCGCATCGTCTCCCCCCGCCTTAGGAAACTTTAGACGTAATCCTACTCCAAATCATTTGACTGTCCTTCAAGAAAAAGTTAGTGAAGCTCCAAGAATCAGTCAGCATGCTAAAAGTGAAGGATGACATGTATTTTGTTAATATACCATGTTACTACTAAAAATGAGATGTGGTGGAAGATGAAATTGATGAAAGGCTACAAAACTCAAAAAGAGTATGTAAATAAGAACCAAGCTTATGAACTCCTGATTATGTTATGCCTGAACAACCTTTATTTACATCCTGTTACGTAAAACTGAAATCACCTATTTTATTACATGGAATTGAAATATATACAAAGGCTTCTGACACATCTCCAGCATGTGATAACATATCGTTTGCCATGATTAAAAATTTGCCTCTTAATGGAAAAACGTATTTTAACCTTCCTATATAATCAAATTTTGACGTATATTTATATTCCAAATCAATGGTGTTGATTGCGAAGCCCGGTCGTGATTCTTCATCTTTATCTTCACTTAGACCATTTATCTTATGCAAAATATTTCACATGATTATTAACAAGCGTTTAGAGTGGTATCTAGAAAAAACACTATATGTTTTCACCGTTCATGGTTGGTTTTAGGAAGTATCGATCTTGCACTGACAGTTTAAGCTACTTGATTACAAAAATTCAAATTGGTTTTACCAAAGGCTAAGTCACATTAGGGTGTTTTATTGATATAAATAATGCGTGTAATAATGTCAAGATTAATAGTTTATTATTATTTTACTCGGTGGTAGAACTTTGTACAAGCTCGTCTGGGTAGATACCACCCACTTATCAGATATTATACCGCAAAACAGCAGTACTTTGTGTTGTTGTGCTCCGGTTTGAAGGATGAGTGAGCCAGGGTAATTACAGGCACAAGGGACATAACATATTAGTTCCCAAGGTTGGTGGCGGAGTGCTGATGTTGTTTTTTTTTTAAGAAATATACAAACCCCTGTCTATGGGCGTTGGTGACCACTTACCATCAGGTGGCCCACATGCTCGTCCACTAATATATACTATAAAAAAAAACTTTTAGATAAAATGGGAATAGGGTCGCGACCATGTACATATTTGTGAAATTTTTAAAAGAAAGAAGATTAAATACACTTTTTGATAACTTTATGAATAGTAGATACACTGGATGTGGCTTAGCTCAATGAGAGCCACTCTCTCCACTTTTATTTAATGTCACTACCATTAATATTTGTAAGAGTTTTAGCAACGAAATATGTATATCTCAAGCAAAGAAGACGTTAGCAAAGCTGGGTCAGATTTACAATTGGCACTAAGTGTAATTACTAAATTACTAGTAGATATAGGTTTAAAAGTATCACCACACAAGAGCAAAGTATGTATGTTTAATAGAAAGCCTAAAGCTGCAAGAAATTATACTGATCTTAAAATTAATGGTACTAATTGTATCGTGCCTTAAAATAGGGTAAGCATGTTAATAACATTAGCACCAAAGTTATGAAATTTCTGAACATCTTCAAAGTACTATCTGGACCTGGTTGGGGCATACACCCCAATCACCTTATCCTCGTGTACATATGTATTTATTATTCGAAGCAGACTAGATTACGCGAGTTTCCTCTACAATAATAGCTGTAAGTCACATTTATATAAGCTTGATAAAATTCAAAACCAGTCTATGCCTGGATTTGTAAAGTCAACTGCTATACATGTAATGAAATCAGAACTCTGCTTACCATCTTTGTTTATTCGAAGATAATTCTTGGCTGCAAAATCTCTACTTAAAATCAAATCTTTTCAGTGTAGCACAATAAATAAAGTATTAAATGAATTAGTTATTGTTCTCAACAAGAACTACTGGAGGCATAAGAAAAAACCGTTACTTGCACTTACTTTTGAAAATTTTTAAGATATTTCACCTAGCAGTACTAATCAATTAGAAATGTTGTTTTTTTTTTTTTTTTTTATTTTTTTTATTTTTTTTTTTTTATTTAAATAATTACATTAAAACCTTAAATAAATACAAATAAAAATTAAAAATATTTACTATACAAATCGTGACCGCGTGGAATGGTGGCAAGAATGCTAGCAGCATTTCCCCTTTGAATCGCAATTCCGATTCTCTGGGCGAAAAATGAACCAGCCCTCCTGTCATCAGTAGAGGCAATAAGACGGGGTGTAATATTTTGGATGAAATTTTTTGCACTATTACTCCAAGGTCCAAGCGTTTCAACTGCAAACGGAATAAAAATATAATTTTGAATAAGAGAAGAATATTTGTTACGTTTGTTCGTTTCAGCTTTTTCCGCGGCAGCACCGGCTTTTAACATTGTTTCTCTGATATGAGACGGGGCTAGTGTGTCAACACATGTTGCGTCCCACACAAGGGCCCGTCCCCGTTCCCAGGGAACCAATGTCAGTCCATCAGGTCTCTTGCCATCATCACGACTAATTCCATGAGGCTCAATAAGAGCAGGAACGTCAATGGTGGCAAGAGCCCTTTTAATAGTATCATTAAGAGAACTGTGGCGGAAAAGCCTCCCTGAACTCCATGGACAAGAAAGACCGTGTAAGCCGAAAGAGTCGACCTCTTTTCCACACGGGCACCTGTGCTCAATGCACAACTGAATAATTGAATTAATTAGCTTAATAATTGAATTACGAATATTGATTTATCAAACAATATTATATAACTACCTTACAGTGGATTCCATCACATGTAGGTATAGAGGGTAATGAAAAAGCGGATTGTTTGGCAAGAGAAGCGTGTAATGATGGCATAGTTTTACGACCTTCTGGTTAAAATTACATTTATATAATTAAGAAATATTGCTGTTTCTTGTGGAAGGAATACTTTGATGAAAGGTCCAAAAAGAAAGGTATTTGGTATAAAACGATCCAGCCTCAACCCCCTAAAATCACCTTTGATTGATAACAGTCGGTTTAATAGAACGGACTTAGCTATCATGATGCGTCTTCGTTCTGGACATATTCCATTAAATAAGTTCGCATTCTTAATAAGAAAAAATAATTCTCCAAATTTTACGTCTTGCAACATGGTAGAAGATGCCTTCCATATTATAATGGAGTGTGACCAGAACGAGGACTTTAAAAAAAAAAAAAGGTCATTTAAATCGCAATTAAAATCTTGTGTGGGATATTTAAATAGCATTTTGGCTGAACCCCATACAGAAACAGCTTTTCAATTAATAAAATAAGTTAAGGTCGGCCTTAATAATAGAAAGGATAATGTATTATGAGTGCATAGTTAAATTAATAACTAACTTAACTTTAATAAATGAAAAACTGTTGTTAATTTTACAGAGTGGCATATTCGTTTTAACGAATAAACTCTTTAAATAAAGAAAAAAAATGTTGAAAATTAGAAACACTTAAAATATATTAAGAGCGCAAATTAATAACTTGGAAAAAACCTTTGTAGGAATCTCCTTGTCGGATACAAATCTTTATGCTTAAATTATAGCAACAAATTATGTTTTGTAAAAGTAAAATATTTTTACTAGAAAGTTGAACATTGGAAGTATTTGTCGAATACATAATGTGAATAATAATGATACCCCCAGTTCTTTTCGACATTATTTGTTGGTTCTTGATGTATCTCGTTTGCCTTTGAATAAAAAAATACACTTTTATTATTATTACACATTTTCCAAATATGATATATTTTTGTTGAAAATCCCAAAATGTAATCGTAATGTCGTATGTATTCGTAAAGATTCATTTATTTATTTATTTATTTGGGAAACATACAGCACAGTATAACACACAAACACTTGATATCAAAATAAGTGTCACATAAGCCAACAGAGTTTCCACTGTTACATTAAAACATGGAGTAAACCTAATAAGAACAAGTCATTGAAGTACATAACGTTTTTTTTTAAAAGTAATATGAAGTATAAAAAAAAATCAAACAAAAACAATAAGAATATTAATGACAAATAGAGTTTTTGGAACGAAATTCGATATGGGGTGTTGCGGAGGGGTACCCTAGCCGACAAAAAACGCACGTAACGTTAAAAAAAAAGCGTAAGATTGACTTTCAATTTTTATTCAAAATTCAATTTTTCAATTTGTATTTTAGTTACCATAAAGCTATAGTTTCTATGATAGAACATGATTAGTCTTAATTATTATTATTCATGTAAATAGCTGTTTCATATTTGTATTCATGTAAAGATTGTAAACAAAATTAAGGTGTTAAGATAATTTTGTAAAGTGGTTTTTTTGATTTTTTCGTAATAAAAAATGTATATACCCGAATAATTATTTTCTTTATACCTCGAATAGAACTTGAAATTAATATTTTTATAATAAGGAAC
Organism: Nymphalis polychloros; assembly: GCA_905220585.2. NCBI lineage: Eukaryota > Metazoa > Arthropoda > Insecta > Lepidoptera > Nymphalidae > Nymphalis > Nymphalis polychloros. The sequence continues at coordinate 7,782,980 of HG992253.1, forward strand.
TTCGTTTCTATCTGGTGTCCTACGACACCACACAGATTTTTAAGGCTTCTAAGAATTTAAACGGATTCACGTTAAAGATCCTACATTACTGTAACATTTATTATAATTGTCACATGCTCTTACCAAAACGCGATTTTTGGCATAGTTTGTTCTACATAATGTTATTATTGAAGTGTTAGATGGGAAGAATTCAGAAGTCGATTTATGTAATTAATGATTCATCAATTGAACACTTCGAAACAATGAACATATGACTCGACATGTGAACACAAACAATAATGGCTGGTACAGTAATCCACATGTTCACACAATGCAGGATATATTCTCCATCCTACGTTTCATTAACTAAAACAATACAAGGGTAATTCATTACAATATAAACCTCAACGACTATCTGGCAGATAGTGTCGTTCGATACCCATTATGTCGATAATTAGCTATCTGCATCTCCCTCATTACTATGCCACGTTTACTGTTTGCAAAATTAATGCACCTGCTTTAATAATGTGTGATGTAGCTGCATTTGATTCATATTGAGAAGCAGTTTTATCAATGATATATTTCTATGTTTTCGAAATTATTACTATTATTAGATCTAATATTTACACATACATCTTAACTAATATTTTAAATGAAAAAATGAGTTTGTTTGTTTGTTACGCTTTCAAGTCTCTACAAAACCGATTGTCATGTAATTTCGCATACCACGTCTCGGGGGCGAAACACAGGTGAGCCGTGGGTGGAAGCTAATTACAGACATTAAACAGATAATCTTTAACATATAAATTTACTGCTATACGATTATTGATATAATTTTAGATCTCTATTTAATTATAAGTTGTGCTGACGAATCGATTTCTACCATCTTTCTATCGTATATATTTGGTCATGTGACCAAACCACGTGGTGTAACAAATACTTATACCATTTTAGTGCTTTCATTAATGAACTAGTTAATCGTCCCAACTTCGCATTAGATAAGAAGAAAAAATGTATTTAGGGTAGGATTTGTGTGAAATCCGTTTTTCCAAGCGATTATCTATTCGACCTGCGTCGCGGATGGAGTAACTGACAAAAAAGTCAATCGGGAGATATCATGATAAGTAGCGTAATATATTAAAGATTTGACAATCGACGTGTATTATAATATTATCTAGGACCACAGCTTTTCCACAGTTACAGCAATAAGTAACTGATAATTCTCTTATGCGATGAAAAATCATAACGTTAATTTGATCAGTATAAATATGTATCTTTATAATTCAATGATGCGATACATCATTTATAATTCAATGATGCGATACATCATCATCATCATTATCAACCATTTTTTGTCCACTGTTGAACATAGGTCTCTCCAATGGCACGCCACTGAGCTCGATCTTCAGCTCTCGATTTCCATCCGCTGCCAGCCACTTTGCGTATATCGTCACTCCACCTAGCAGGAGAGCGCCCTACGCTACGTTTGCCAAGGCGTGGTCTCCACTCCAGAACACGTCTACTGCAGCGATTGTCGGTTCTGCGACATGTGTGACCAGCCCACTGCCACTTCAGCTTACTAATCCTTTGGACTATGTCGATAACTTTGGTTCTCTGTCGGATCACCACATTTGGGATTCGATCGTTCAGAGAAACTCCAAGCATAGCCCTCTCCATAGCTCGCTGAGTGACTTTAAAATGGTGGGCCAAACGCACTGTCAGATACATATTTAATCCAATATTTTGTTCTACACTTTTATTTGCATTTCTTTAGAAAAAAAAACTCAAATTTACTTTTAGTCAAATCATATACACAAATAATACTGAAAGCATTTCGGGATTTCCACAACCTTTCAATTAACAAATATAAATGTCAAAGTTATCGAACAAACCATGCTTGCTCAAATACGCTACTTTATAATCGAGAAGTAGCCAAATGATTGTTATAAATACTTATTTTAAGTAATTTCATTGGTAACAATAACATAAAGTAAAAAATTTTTCAGAGCAATTATTTTATGCTATTTAGAAATTATCCTGTTTATTTTTTTTTTTAATTGTGCCGATAACATATTACCTACCAAAAATGTATGCAATATTATTCCATTCCATATTAAATTCAAATTCTTTCTTACAACATATTTTCAAGCTTTAATACCAAGAGTTTTTATTTTAGTGGACTACAGAAAAAACTAAGCATTTTTGTTTCTTTTATGTTTAATACATCCTACATAATTATTGTTTTTGTCTTGGCTGCCCTATTTGTCACTTCATTAGTAAATAATTCTGTGGATGTGTAGGATGATAATAATTATTATAATACTTATTCAAATAATTTAAGAGTATTTATAAGAAATTTTGATAAAAGCACACACACACACACACAAAACTGTATAAGGATTATTTATTGTATATGTGTTGAAATATTACAATAGAACAATGATGAGTATAAATGAAGTTATATGGCAAAATAAAAATCAAACAATATATTTCTCTCTCTATCTTTTTTTGGATTGTGTGAATGAAACTTGATGGCTTACAAGAATAATTTACAAACAACTAGTAATCTAATTTCAATCCGTTCGTCAATACTTACTGAAGCAATAATATGAAAATTGCTATAATATTCTTCCATAACATAAACTCAAAATAATTTTCATACAACATAAAGAGCAACTTTTCACAAGATAAAAGGGATAATTTTATCATTATTATTCTTACACTGTTAGTAGTGTTTAAACATTCCTGTCAGCGAGTTTAAATTTACTTCAGCACTTTGTTGACTGCGAACAGGAAACACAACTAAAGAAAACTTCTGGTGAACTTGTCTTGTACCATTTATTCTTACGTATATTTTGACCTTGCGATGTTATTCGAAATTGTACGGGCAAGAGCGCTGTCTAATCTAGTCAAAAATACTATTTTTTATGTATGAACGATTTCTTAAGATAGACTTGTTATTTAAATTAGTTATAAATTTTTATTAACTCAAATAATTCATATTATGCTTGTTCACTTTCACATTTGATCGGATTGCTTTTAATAATAAATGGATGCTTATTTCACACAGCTTTGTATGAAATATTTATAGTCTTCATTGTGAAATAAACTAAAATGTAATTATTAATTAAATCTAAAATACTTTTATTATTTTATGCACATCAAAGGCTTATAAAATGGATTAACACACATGTGTCAATATTAATTATAATTAGGTAATGTATTTTATCCCGCGGTTATTATCCTTGTAATGTAAAAACCATAGAAAAAAGCGCACGGTGGGTTGAACATGTTTGCCGACGCTCCACGGTAGGCTAAAATCAAAATTTTGGGACATAGGGAAAATTAACCTTAGAACTGTGGTCTACTACATTTTCTAAGCCTATGTATGTTCTTTGTTTTTTTTTCGAAAATACAATATTAATGGAGTTAATTTTCCCTATGTCCCAAAATTTTGATTTTAGCCTACCGTGGAGCGTCGGCAGACATGAGTGATTTTGATGGTTTTGTTGTTGGTTAATGGTTTTATTATTATGTCGTACACGCAAGACCTTTTAAGTCAGTGGATGGCCTAGCCACAATGTTATATGTCATGACGACTGCAGTCTGCCGCAGTAGGCCTATAGCAGAACACTTTTGTACTGTATTATTGAATATTGTGATATGAAATTGACATGCTTTTGGGGGTAGGACCGAATCGTTCGCCGTGACGGCAAAAAACAAGAACGGAACAATCTCTTATGCCGTTATGCCCCCTGTCCGTTGCCGCTATGTACTGCTTTCTGCTTCTGTGGCACGTACACTATATGTATTTTCATTTATGAGGTTTTCTTTGTTAATAAAGTTTCAATAACCATCAAGTTTTTCTACTGCCAGGCGTCCAGTAACGGACACATATGACTGCCTCGTTGGTCTAGTGGCTAGATATTAGGCTGTAGACCCGGTGGTCCTGGGTTCAATTCCCAGGTCGGGCCAATAAATAGTTATTGGGTTTTTCTGTCAGAAAATTCTCAGTAGCAGCCCGGAGTCTGGAAGGTGGAAGTGTGTACACTCCCGTGCCTCGGAAAGCACGTTAAGCCGTTGGTCCTGCGCCTGAACTCTTTCCGGTCGTGTCGGATTGCCGTCCCATCGGATTATGAGAGCTAAGGAAAAGAGAGTGTCCTGTGTTTGCGCACACACTTGTGCACTATAATATCTCCTGCGCAGCTGGCTAATCTCTCTTGAGATTGGCCGCCGTGGCCGAAATCGGTCTGGAGGACCTTAACGGACACATAAATTCGTTTTTTAATCGGTTATATAATGTACTCCACTTCAACATACGGGTTACTAACTATGTGAAACAGTCGGAAATGTAAGTTACACTATTACCTTAGATTAAAACGTCAAAATAATTATCTGTATCTGAAAAACTAATAGACAATTTTTTTTTTCTAAAACTTATAGTCTCCTGATTGCAAATCGTCAGCGCCTAGGTTACAAATTGCGTGAATAGCTCTTCATCAGAAAACACCAATCTAACGTTACTCCAACATTCTGATTGCGTTGCGCTGATGTTGCGGTAACATCCAATAAGATTAAACCACAGCAACGATGCATAAGTCCGCCGCAACAAATTAATAAAGCTTTAACGGATAGCTTATACTATTTATCATCGGGTACAATCTAACCGGGCATAACCAGGCTCACAAATATGTGGGGATTCAAATAAAACAAAACGTTTATAATTATTTCAATGTTTATTGCTATTTTTATGTCACTCGTTTTGTACATCTCATCTTAGATGTTACACACACTTAAATCTATTCTTCTATACTAATATATAAAGCTGAAGAGTTTGTTTGTTTGATCCGGCTAATCTCAGGAACTACTGGTCCGAATTTAAAAAAATATTTTTGTGTTGTATAGTCCTTTTATCGAGGAAGGTTCTAGGCTGCTTTTTATTCATTATCTTTTTATTAACTACACGACAGTGAAACCGCGGGCACAGCTAGTAAATGATAAAAGGTAGAATAGTGTCGGTTTTGTATTCATTTAAAAAAAAGTAGTTTTTAAATTACACAGCCGGTATACTGGCTAATCTGTTAATCGCTCATAGAAAAATGACATATGTATATGTGCCTTTACATGTACCTTTGTACGATGCGTGGAAGGTCCCTACCGTACCCTCTCACCTCCGGCGGATCTGCACAATCGCCGTTGTCTGTTTTAATTTCATTATGTATCAGCTAATTTAAACAAATATAAATTGTATTTTTAAAATGTGATAAACGTTCTTTATTTCTTGTATATTTTTATAAATTACGTTAAATAATCACGCCGTAATATAATCTGGATCACTAAAATTTACGATGAAACTTGTGAAAAACAAGTAGAGATACATCTTAAACAAAGCCAGGTACAAAAAAGGAGCGTCGGCTATGATGATGCTGCAGTCTTCTACGGAATATTTAAATTAATTTGTATTTATTTACTTACCTTATAAAATTTAGTTGCATAATAGGAAAATTAAAATACTCTCTGTCACATATTTAAAGATATATTTATTTTCAATACTACGTTTTTCTATGAACTCGCTACTGACTCGTGATCACAACCGAAATATTCTACGCATGCTCTCTGATATCTTAAGAGTCTTATGTGCCATCACTTTATTGATGGTAATCAATGTTACTTCCGTCTTTTTGCGTTTGAATAACTCTTTTTTTCTTACATATAATAATATTTGAAAAAAAATATCTTTTTTGAATATGAATTGTTATTTAATCGCCAAAACAGTGAATTTATACTTTTTTTATTATTTCTGCACTTATTTTTGTTTTACCAATAGTTATTGTTCCGTATTTTGGAATCTTATATTCTTAAAACAAAAAAATAGGTTTTGATATTATTTTAGAAGGTTTTTATAAAAAATATAAAACAATCGTCACCTGTATGAGCGAAAAAATATATGGAATTCATCAAGACGTTTTGTCTGACTAAATTGAAAATAAACTTAAAAAGAGATCGTTAACGAAAAAAATTAAGTGAATAATTATAAAACCAAAAATCACTTACTACTAAAAAAGGGTAGTCTGGAATAGGTTCCAGAAACAATTATACATATACGTAGACATTGCACTTGCTTAAATGTGGGTTCTATTATTTCTTACAGAAAGAAACAATGTCTTAGATGAGTTCTGGAAATTAGAGGTGGTGGTTAATTGGTTATGACTGCTACCTTTGACTTTCAAAAGACTTTATCGTGTCCTCGTGTATCGGTACAAATTTATAGGCATGTTTATACAAAAACTGTTTTATTATAATTTAACCATATACTACATGGCCAACAAAAGCGATTATCGTTTTATGTGGGATGAAGGTGTTGCCAAACAGTGGACAAACGAAGTAGCCCGTTGCGTTTATGACTCCTTAAGTAACTTTGTATCGAATGTATGCTTACACACCCAACAGCGAGTTGATTTTGTTCATATTGTGATCGAATGAGCTGCTAAGTATAACATAATTTAGACTCCAGGAGACTGAAAATTACTTGTACTTGAACGTGCATTTGAATGTTCTAGCTTTTTATTCTATTTTTATACATATTTAAGAAACCTATTTGTATTTTGATCTCAGTTATTTGTAAACTCGTTATTGATTTTTACAAATGTTATTCATAGAATTTATTACATACAATTTGCTAGTAGACACAAGAATAGTTGTGATATTGTAGCATTGCTTACAAATAATAAGTATTTAGGTTTAAATATCTTTATTTCTCAATAGTAACAATAGTCACAGCCTGTGAATGTCCCACTGCTGGACTACGGCCTGCTCTCCATTTTTAAGGAGATGGTATGGAACTTATTCCACCTCGCTGCTCCAGTGCGAATTGGCACATAAATGTACATGTGGCAAAATTTCAGTGAATACACGTGTAGGTTTCCTCAAGATGTTCACCACTTCACCGCTGACCACGAGATGAATTATTAACACAGATTAAGCACATGCAAAGTGGTGATTACCTGGGTTTGAATGCGTGACCAACGGTTAAGATTTAAGCGTTTAAAAACTAAGCTATCTCGGTTAATTTCTCATAAGAAATTAATTAATTCAATATAACAATTATGTAATATTGAATATTTAATTTTTATTAAAGAACTACAATTGTTTCTAGTTTTGATTTATGAGATTTTATACTAAAATACTGTTGATTTTTACTTCCTTCCTCCTTAGTACTTCTCTGTAACTTTTCGAAGAATAACATTGGAGAATAACATAATACACGAGACAGTGTTGCCTCCATTGTAAACTGTAGCATTTGATATTTCTAGAAAACCAAACAATTATTACTTTTTTTGTCTATTCCATTCAATAAAGGTTCATTTGTTATAGATATATGCAAATTTTCAAATCAATAGAGTTTGTATTAAAAAGTTTATGTCAAAAAAACATATAAAAATATATTTGAAATGGCTGCCCTGTAAAGTTGGTAAAATGTTAGATCCGTCACCGTTCTATGATTATGACGAATTCCTCTATACTAAACTAAAATGAATAATAAACACATGATTCAATTGAAAAAGAAAAATATATATACTAACAAAATTATACAATTTAACAAAAAACTAAATCGAATTGATCAAAGCGTAATTTATCAATGCTATTTAATTAAACAGTGCTAGTTAAATACCTGTACAAGATGAAATCAGAGCCAAGTTTCCAACTCCTGATACCGAGCTACTAATGCACAAAATGAAACAGAGAAAGATTCATAGTATTATTAAATCATCAAATACTATTAGTAGTATAGTTGTGTGCCTCGTTCGGTCCAGTAGCTACATGTAAGGCCGCAGACACAGTGGTCCTGGGTACAAACAATTATTTATAAAACAATACAAACAATTTCATTCTTCACATTAAAACTTTAAGTTAAGAATAATGTGTTTCAATTATATTACACATTCCTTAAAGAAAATTTTGTTATATAAATTCCAGTGTTGATTTGTAATCATTTGATATGGGATTCCATAAAATAAAAGGTATTTAGTTAATGTTCCGTTATCATAAAAGTTTAGGTACCCCTGGCCTATAGCATTGAGTTATATGCTGCGAAAGTGGGTATGTCGGAGTCGAAAGGCACTCCCTGATAACAGGAATTTGGTAAACCTCTGTCTGTATGCGTTTGTTGTATATTTATTATTATTATTATTATTGTTATCTATTTTTTTATCTCCCTTTTTACAGGGGTACCTTTAACTATCGCGCGGGCCATTACCAAGCGTGATAGCTTAGTTAAATGTTAAATTGACAATGGTGATGCGAGGAACTTTCGAGTAAGACGTGTGGTGTTTAATATGACGGCTTTCTGTAAAAGTGCGAGAGTGGACTTGGACATTTGGAGAATATTGAGATTGGTCTTGAGTGTTTTTGGGATAACGCCTGTACTGGAAAGAATGATTGGTAGAATTTTAACTGTGTTTATTGACCATTGTTTTTTAATTTCAGTAGCTAATTCTATGTATTTGATTACTTTTTCAGTGTGTGTACTGAGTAGGTTATGTGTGTTACATACTGCAATATCGATTATAAAAACAATTTTGTTATTTTTGTCTATTACTGTTATGTCTGGTCTATTATAATGAATGGTTTTGTCGGTGATAATCGTTCTATCCCAGTAAATCTTAAAGTTATTATTTTCTAGGACTTTACAGGGTTGGTATTTATAGTAAGCTACTTTATTTGCTATGAATTTATATTGATGGGCTAAGTTTTGGTGAACTATTGCTGCTACTTGGTCATGCCTGTGCTTATAATCAGTTTGGACGATTGACTTGCAAGCACCGGTTATGTGTTGAATTGTTTCTGAACTGCTGAGGCAACGTCTACATAAATCAGTCGGTAAATTAGGTGTGCGAATAATATGTTTCTGATAGTTACGGGTGTCTATTACTTGGTCTTGTATGGCTATCATAAAAGCCTCTGTCTCGGGGAATAACTCACCACGCCGCAGCCACTCGTTCGACGCATCCATGTCGACATGTGCTTGGCTCAGGTCAGCTCGATGTCTCCCGTGCAATGACTTTTGTGACCACATACACATTTTTTGTTCTTTACTAATTATTTGTTCGCTTGATTGCTTATTTCTATTATGTAGATTAAGTGGAGTGAATTTTTTATCAATCTTAGTTATGTATTTATGGATTGGAGTATTTTCTGCTTTGTCGTAAAAGAACTTTCTCAGCTTAGTTATGAGACTATTGTGCAAGTTATGTATATCAATGAAACCTCTTCCTCCTTCAGCGCGTGGTAGTGTGAGTCTCTGTATATATTATTATTATTATTATGTTAGACTTGTGTTTGACTGCCTCGTTGGTCTAGTGGCTAGATATAAGTCCGCAAACCCGGTGGTCCTGGGTTCAATTCCCAAGTCGGGCTAATAAATAATTATTGGGTTTTTCTGTCAGAAAATTCTCAGTAGCAGCCCGGAGTCTGGAAGTTGGAAAGCACATAAAGCCGTTGGACCTGCGCCTGAACTCTTTCCGGTCGTGTCGGATTACCGTCCCATCGGATTATGAGAGCTAAAGAAAAGAAAGTGCACCTGGGTTTGCGCACACACTTGTGCACTATAATATCTCCTGCGCAGTTGGATAATCTCTCTTGAGATTGGCCGCCGTGGCCGAAATCGGTCTGGAGGACCTTATTGTGTTAGGGTAATGGCTTATTAAAAAATTCTGTACTTTTTACGGTTTAAAAAAATATAACAATATATGTCACATTTTTATTGTTTTTCGATACTATACGTTAAACTAGATATTGCCCGCGGCTTCGTTCGCGCGTAAGTAAAGGTAATGGATAAATGTTGTATAAAAGCCTGTGATTGTAAAGTAAAAAGCATGAGATGTCTTATTCTTAGTCTTAAATATGCAGATTTACCTATCACTCTTAAAAGAAAACTTCAATTTTCTGTGAATGTATCGTTTGCAGTCACAATAAATAGTATCCTGGGATATTATTCACACAAGGCCATCTGATCCCAAACTAAGCATATCTTGTACTATGGACACAAGACGACTGATATACTTACATATACTACTTTTCTTTTGTAAATAAATACTTATATAAATAATTAAACCCAGACTCAGGACAAACAGACATGTTCATGCATAAATGTCTGTCCTCGGTGGGATTCGAACCCACGGCCTGTGGCGTGAAAGGCAAATATCTCACCAACCACGCCAATAGATTCTGTCGGAATTCGGATTCCCATATTATATCCGCTGTTTTTCTCTTGAGAAATTTATTGTATATTGCCCTATCTAGATCCGGGTGAGGCGAAAACCAATAAATACCAACATCCCACGAAAATAAAACAAAAAATGTTGTATATACTGAAATATTATAAGTCTGCTCTTAGTTCTTTCATTAAGTTATACGCGGGTGAAACCGTGGGCTATTTGAGAATACTATTTCTCATTTCATGAAGTCAGATAAAACAAAAATAATATTTCACAACAATGAAAATTTAAATCTAAAGCAACTTATAAAGTAGAAACTTAACATAGTATGAAATAGAGAAGAAGCCACAATTAATATAAAAAGGAAACTAAGTGGTAGAACTATTACAAGCTAAATACAGTATTAAGTGGAGTATTAACGTATAGATCGGAGTAATTTATTACCGAGAACGGTGTCTAATCTACCGCTTCACAGCTCATTAGCCGAGGAAGTGCAGCGCTGTGCATCAATTTAGCTATTCGCGTGAATATACTGACGTTTAAATATATATTTTTGAGCTTTGGTTAGAGATAATAGTTACAGTGTACGTTGAAGCAAAAAAAGAACTAGACTAATGGAAGTAATAAGACTCTTGTTTATGTTATTGTATATTTGTGTTATTAAATAGATACAAAATAATCAAATTGTACTATAAAAATGAAATTATAAATCTTATGTACATTTATAATTTCATTATTAATTAACACTTATGTCCAAAAAATAATATAACATATGTGTTAATATAATGATATGCTAGTGTCAAGTAAACTATTAAGGCACCAAATAGCTTCTTAGACTTTACCTGAATAGATTTATTCAATGCTTACTTTTCACCTTATGCTGATCCTAGACATAAAACATTACAAGCAAAAAGTTCCCCCATAAAAGGAAACAACACAAAATCGAATGTAAGTTTTCAGTATAAGGTCAAAATAAATCGAATTTCTTTTAAAGAACTTAAAATAGTAGGCACTCCATTAATTGCTCCAATTCGATTCGATGCACTACGGCAGGTTCAAATTTAGTCTACCTTTAAACTTCCCCTTTGCCACTCAAAAATGAATCTTATATCATCGATATAAGACTCAAAAATATGAGCATTTATGTCTAACTACGCAATAAAACCGAGCTCACACGCGGGTTACACCTGGCACAAGAGCGCTAATTCTGTTAACATTTCCACGGCGACCGAAAATCGACGCGAATTGTAAATTGAACAGCCTTTAGTGTATTTTCCGTGTCTAAAAATAGGACGTAATTTCTATGTTCGTTATACGTATTTTACGCATACACTTAACTATTTATGCGTCCTTTAATTTAAATATTTCTTCTTTAGTAACGATACGATTAACATACAAAATGTTAAGTAATATTGTATTGATTAAATAACTAATTATAAAGATATTAAAAATAAAAAACACAACAAACATAAATCTCGTCCTACCAAAAAATTAGCCACTTTCACTAGGGATAATGTAAGGATTCTAAGGATACCTCATACATCCAAATCTATAAGTATAGTATGGAGTACATCCAAATCTATTCTGGGCAGTCGTGTAAAAAGCACAAGAAGAAATCCTTACAATACCTGTATGAAGTCGGGATGGGTAGCTTGTAGTCAATATTACTTACATATAAATAAAAATAAACACAATTTTAATCACAATAAGTAAATTAATTTTGCTCTTTCGCGGCTGTTCAATATCCTTGTCGAAGAATAATATTTTTTCTACGAATGTGGACATAAGGAGATATAGCTTTGTTGGCCCGAGGGTATGAATGTTCGGTTTCGCTCGGTTTGGCGGAATCCCAATAAAAGTTTCTTTTGGAAATTTCACGAACCATTGCACAAACGTGTTACGATCTTGACGATAGAAATTCCACCGGTACGTAAATAACATGGTGTGCTCCACGAGGGCTACATTGAGAGAAACTGAGAGATTTAAGATCTGCTCGTAAAAGTTTTACTAATTTTTTAGTTTAGAAAAAACCTACACTTCTTATTGTAATAAGCTAGAAAATGAATTGTAGATTTAATCAAAACTTACAAAATAATGAGGCAGGTGAAATATTTTCGCTATAAGAATATTTTAGCTTTTTTTTATTATATAGGTAGGCGGACGAGCATATGGGCCACCTGATGGTGAGTGGTCACCAACGCCCATAGACAATGGCATTGTAAGAAATGTTAACCATCACTTACATGGCCAATGCGCCACCAACCTTGGGAACTAAGATGTTATGTCCCTTGTGCCTGTAATTGCACTGGCTCACTCACCCTTCAAACCGGAACACAACAATACAAAGTATTGCTGTTTTTTTATAGTTTGTCCTCTATACGTTATAGAGTAAATTATTAGTCACTTGCCATCCAGGGAATTATAAAAAAAAAAAAGAAACAGCGCATCGGATTGTCTTGAAACTTTAGTAAGTTGTGCTGTACGCTCCAGGGTTCCTGAAACAAAAAAAAAATACTTTATGTAGATCCTCATACAACTCATGTATAGCCAAGACGGGCTTACTACCCGTTGTAACTACAGATGGCTTACCAAGGACTACTGTTCCACCAGTACAAAGAATAGGGTATTGTGCACTATAATCATATAACTAAAAAAAAAACACGTTTACCTTACAATAATATAGGTAATACCGGACGATGAAAAATATTTTCATATGATAAGTTATAAAGAGAACAAAAAAAGATATTTAAGAAAACAAAGTTAGGAGTACAATGTTTTAAGAAACGCCTTCATTTTGTCATATCGGTTCTACCCTGGGAGTATACTGCGTATTTAAAATTTTGCCATTTTTATGCTGTATCGACGCCGCAGTGCGTCGGTCATTTGTGTTTATGGTAAAGTTCTTCAAAATTAAATTTATAAAAACATACCGAGAACTTTCGCGTAGATCTTAAATTAAAACAAACTGTTTCTTACCACCAGCCATCCAAACCCTTCATATTTTCAAAAATGCTTAAAATAGTATATCATTTTTATCAATTCAGGGCTCACGTCGCTCCGATAGTGATAACATGACAAAACGATATTATTTAAAGCCATTAGGGATATATTATACACATACTCGAAGGTTTTTGGAACGGTTTTTTAGTATTATAGTAGCACTATATAGTACATAATATACTACAACGGTTTCTATGACCGTTAGGCGGATTTAGTAACATAATTTTCATTTCATTAATTTCGTTAATTGATTGTCTCAATCCTTACTTTTTCGTATCCTTTATCTTTTTTTGTATCGCTCCATGCTCTTCCTAATCGACTGCAAATAACCTGCATAATTAGTGCTGTCATAGCTTAGGTATTTGTATTCATAATTTTTATTTAAATTATATCATGGCCGGCAAGAAGTATCAAATCGCATAACAGTACCATACTTAAAGGAACAGGCAACGATTAATTATTTTTTTTTTTTTGCATCAGAAGTTTATGGTATATTCATTATTACCTTTCATTATAATTATCACTTACAGTTATAGGACAAAATCATAGGATTCTGGCGTCTCTTCCTCATTTATATTACTTCAAGATGAACCCCGATATAGAGGAGCACTTGAAGTCAAACGTGCGCTCGCGTGTGGTTACACATCACTCGGAAACAATTCAACCAACTTTTGATGACATTTACTTTGGTGTCGAATTTAGAACTAAACTGAAGTAGCTTAGCTTTGAGTGAATTCAAATGTCTTCATATCTAGGCATTTTGTGATTTAAAAATACAATTTTATGAGCTTATTAATATCATATTCATATTATCCACTTGTTTCTAAAATCCACAAATTCCAAATTAACATTTCCCTTATATCTCACACATATTACAAATTAAAGAATATAACTAAAATAAAGTTTATAGCATCATCATATTAAAGTTACATTTTCATTTAACTAGTATATTTTGTCTGCATACGAAACTACCATCTGTGTGTTGAGTACAGAATAGATCGCTAAGATTGCTTAAATGCAATATGGCCGGTATACAAAAAAAGTAACGATGTGTTAGGAGGATTAAAATCCTGAAAAATTGGTCATTTTCGGTCAAACTGTAACTGTGGGTACTATATGTCATTTTTATGTCCGTCCCGGCACTCCCAAATATTTATATTGCCTGTGACAATACCGTACTCTGCATTTTTTATCCGCCCTTTCTATTAGGGTTAAGCGCTCTCGTAAATAAAAATGAGGGGTTTTATTATTTCACTTACGATCGACGAAACAACACATTCGTTGATTATAATGAAAACCGAGTTTTAAAATTAAATTTTGTTTTAACAAAAAAATATGATGATGTGCAAATTTAAGAGATTACATATTTAAAAAATGCCTATTAACGCGTTATCTTGATTGAATTGTTTAGTAAAACGGACACTAGTAGGTATCTAAAGCAGAGTTAGACTTAAAGACTGTCACTGAGTGACGTGACAGTCTGATAGTAGTGGTTAGCACTTGAATATTTGCGAATTTTTATTTAAAACTAGCTGTCCGTCCCAATGTAAAATAAGGATTTTATCCCGTGCATTTTTTAATTAATAAGATAAAAACATTCATCAATCAATGTATGTACAGTACAGTGTATGTGTGTTCGGTACAGGGCATATAATAATAATGCATAAAGTAAAGTACAACACACACTGCATATTTTTTCATTTATTGGAACAAAGTTTTTTTACGCGGCTTACAGTAGAGGGACCTGGCAGAAATTGTCATCTGACAAAAAAGCGTTGTCCTCCAAGCGACCTTTTCCCTCTTTCTTTCTTACTGATTCTTTCTATTCTAGCGGTTGTATGTGTATGTATTTGTAAGTGTGCAAATTTTCAGATTTGACAATAAGGATTGTGTGCGGCCAATGAGATAACCTCAATTCTATACAAATGTAAATATAATTTGAACTCTTTTTTAACTTATAATTCGCTATTTTAAATTCAATATTAAATAAATTAATATTTTCCTAAAGTATATATTAAATGAAATTTATCAATTTAAATTCTTACTTAACTTTTTTGCTTCTAAAAAAAATATAAAAATAACATAAAATATACACATGTGAAAGGGAGATGTGATTAAGAAGGGCAACGCTTTTTGGTGTGATAAAAAAGTAAGAACAATTTCCTATTTTTTTTTTCGCTGGAAAAATGCATTTTTGCTTTTCCTCCACATTAATGGGCGGTCACCGGCGCTGAAGATGCCGAAGTACCCACTAAAAAACCAGCGGTATCCTCTCCGTCTGGTCAGGGGGCGCCACGGGACAGCTTGCGCATGCTACCGTGATGCCCCAGGGTTCCCGAATACAAGGGACCCCCTTATCCCCAGCGGCTGTTAAGGCGGGGGGAGAAGGTGCACATAGCGCCTACGCCCCTTCTCGTCGGTCCTCTTCGACGGATCGAATCAGCGGAGGCATTTTCCTCGCGCTGCCGTTCCGCAGCCTCCTTTTGCGACATGATACTCTCGTAGAAGGAGACCATTTCCAACCAGCACCATGCGTGTTGTATACATGGTGCTGGTTGCAGCATGGCGTTAATCACGCTCGGCAGCGAGAGATCTCCACCGACTATCGCCACCAGGAAATGCCTCTGAGGCCGCCACGCAGCACACTCCGAAGAATATATTTCTCCTGACCGATTTGAATTTTTATAGTGTTTTGAAGTTTTAAATAATAAAAAAATATTAACATTACAAACATACTATTTAGCTGTTAAAGAATTAATAAAATGTGTAAATAAGCGTAGTACTGTTCGCTCCCGATATCTGTGGCTTGCTTACACTGCATTTTTCTTACCTTTTGCATGATTTTGACCAGTCTTAACTTCTAAACAGAAGGCCAAATTCGAATAATTTAAAGACGATTTTGCATATGTATGTATATTAAGTCTTTACTATAAAGGTATTTAATTGCATAAGGATTAATATTGTAATACGAATGTCATCATCGTTTGTTGCTACCCATGTTTTTATTGACTAATTTGAACAAAAAGCAGTTATTATGACTTAACTATATAATAATAGTAAGATACATAGCCTCCCGAACTTTTTTGTAGCTAATTATGAGCACTATAAACATGTAGTACATTATTTTAACTTTCTTTAATAGTTTTCACAGCGCACGCCAAATAATTACTTTTACAGAAAAAAAAGGTTACCCTTGGGTTACTTTATTGCAATTTTTGTAGGATGCCTATTTTTTAAAAATAAAATGTAGCCTATGTTAGTTGCTTATAACTTAGTTTTCTGTACGTGAAAGAATTTTTAAAATCAGTACAGCAGTTTTTATGTTTATTCATTGCAAAAAAACATACAAAATTTTCTATTATTATTAGTATAGATATATATAGAATACGCGCGAGCGAAGCCGCAGGCAACAGCTAGTTTATCAATATAAACATCATGAAATCATTTACTAAGGCAACTGTTACTAATGTTTTTTATCGGCTCTCCTACATATAGAAAAAATTGAAAAAATGATAAAATATATGATTATTCTGCTTTGGATAGACAATGAACAAAATCCGTTCCTAGTGAGCGTCTACCTATAGGAAGGTGTATCTGTGTCAAATTTCAAGTCAATCTCGCGCATTTTTTATGAGATCTCGTGATGAGTGGGGAATTGATTATTTATATGTTCCGCTCAACTTTCTTAATTTTTTCTTTCATAAGAACCTTCTCCTGAGAATAATAAACACAACAAAAAAAGAATTAGCGAAATCGTTCCATCCGTTCACGCGTGATGCGATGACCAAGGGAAATAGAGATTTATTTTTATATATATAGAAAGATAATTAATCTCGTATCGCTCTCGTCTAAATCTGTTGGTGTTCTGCAAAATCTTCCATTAATAAATACTCCTAAGTACTCGTCAACCATCAATTTACATAATAATATATATATAGTATTTGAAAATAAGCGTTAATGTTGTTTTTATATATTTTTTATACATCTAAATATACGTATAATAAATAAAATATTATGTTGAAAATGGACAAATAAATATAAAATAATTTCTCCTACCACAATTAAAGGTATAAAAAATACTTGTAAGAAATAAAACAAAAATCGTGGAGTACATTAATCTCACAGAATATCGTTTTTATAGGCAGTTGTGATACATAGCACATGGGTACCGCGTATAATACATATTTTTTTCCGATTTAACTTTATTAACAGTCCATATTCGATATGTGAAAAAAAAATTAAAGGAATCATTTAAAAAAAAATCTTCAAAAACATTTACATTTTAATTGTTTTCGTAAGTAGAAAAAGTCTGAACGGACAGAATGAAGAACAAACGTTAACAAAAACAAACTCCCTTTGTCGTAACAAAAGAAAACGTAAATTTTATTTACTTTTGTATTTAATAAAATATTTAACGCTCCCGAGACATCAATTATTTCCCTGCATAGATAAGTTGCTCACCTCTCTTTATATACGAAGTTAGGTCTCGGGGGTACAATCAAACTTTTGAATCTCTGGCGAACTTTGAACGTATCGGAAAATAATTCGTGAACTTCCTATCGTGTAATATAACTAGTTTTGTTCCGTGGCTTTAAAATAAATTAATATAAGCGTAAAATGATGCACGGTTAGTTCTCTAATTTAAATCGTAAGCCATGTTAAAAATACTTCTAAATATACTTTCCATCAGGTGAGCCTCCTGCTCGTTTGCCACGTCTGACATAAAAAAATACATATATTAAAATTAATTGTCAATAACAAATATTTGCTTGACGATGTCCTCCTGACCAATTTCTAGCTATCTCCGCGGTGCTCATTATAAAGCAAGAGTGGGTACGCAAAAGCAAATGCACTCCCTTACTCTCATAATCCGATGGGACGATAATTAATTATACGACACGACCGCAAAGAGCTTTAGCGCAGGGCGACCGGCTTTAAATGTTTTCCGAAGCACGGGAGAGCCTTATTATTGCCAACATCAAAAACTCGTGCTGCGTATTGAGAATTTCTCGACAGATAAACTTAATAACTTTTTCTGACCTGAACGGGGTTTGAACCTGGGTCAAATAAGGAATACATTATATATAATATAATATATATGAATAGATTCCGCCCGCGGCTTCATTTGTGTGTATGTGTGTGTGTTTTTCCTTCTATGTACCGTTGACAACGTCTGTGTAAAATTCATAATATTAGTAAGGTAAAGATGTCCTGCTTTCAACAGCTGACCAAAATTTTCATGACGATTTCAACTGTTTTTTCTTTGTTGATTACGATTAATTAAAAATAGAGTAACTAATGACTTTTTTTGATAAACTAGCAAAATGTAAGCAACATTTTGCTTCTCGGTAAAACATTACAGTATTTGTATTGGTATTTAGCTTGTTTTATATACAGCTGTTAAACGTTTGAATCTATGAGTTCAGCTTCGCTTTCAGTCGCATGTTAAAGATGAAGTCGATTTATCGCCTTCGTCTCGACTTTGACTCAACCCCCACAGAAAATAGATCTTCGACCCGATACTATAAATAAACAACACTGAGTAGCTCAGTGGGAGCTTCAATAAGACAAATACTTAGAAGTCAGACTGAAAGAATAGCAAAATCGTCAGTTGTTTATTTTAAATATAATTTTAATTTATATACTTGACTGTAAATTATTAAGAAATAAAAAAGTCATCGACCTTTAGAAGCTAAAAATACAACAAATTAAGTTTTTAAATTATCAGAACATAATTGAATTAGTTACGATAAAATGTTCATAAGTTCACTAATTAACGATAAGATAACCCGAAAATTTGGCGGATATAATTTTGCGATTGCGAAATAAAATTTCCGTTACTAAAACGGCAGTCGACACAGCAAAGTTTTGATATTAAATATTTAATCAATCTCAACGTTATACTTCATAAAGAATTTACGTTGAAATCAAAATGAACGTTCGCTCTCTAATTTAGAGGCAACTGATTACGGGCCGTAAACTCAGTGTAACGGCTCATTATTACTACGAAAACTTTACAGGTCACCACGCCAGGGTTGTATGCAATCAACATAATGAAAATACTGTGTTAAATGTTTTATGCCACTACACAAAAAGTGCCGAAGTGGCCCAGTGGTTTGAACATGTAAATCTTAATCTAAAGTTATATTATATAAAGGTTCAAATCCGGCCAAGCACTCGACAATGAAAGAAAACATCGTAAAGCTTGTTTAGAATTTCACTAAAATCAACAATATCTTTAATAACTAGCATTATAGTAGCGTAAACGTAAACTGGATATGCTTATAGTTATATCCTTTGTATAGAGATGGAAAAAGATCCTGTTTCTGGATAAAGATTAAAGGCGAATGTAATAAAATTATATTCGTCTCTAAATTTTAGGCAAACGACGCCGTCAACAACTTGGAATAAAATTTAAGACACCGAAACCAATTTTATCGAAGGTTGCTTGACTCGTCCGATCAGATCAACTGTGAAGGCTGAACAAGAAAAAAATATTGAAAGCAAAAAAATATAAAAACAATACTTAACGCTATATTTATTTATATTTACGCATTTAAAAACAATATTGTATGAGGTAGGTATGAAAAAAATTATACATTATTTACATTAACAAATATAATTTTCAATTTTGTATTATTCTTTCTAAAATCGCATGTTTTATTTAAAATTTATGTTCGGTTTAATGTTTCGCGAACTTCAAAATCTCTTCTCACTGGGTGGTAGTCTTACTCGGCTTTGTGCAACCCGTCTTGGTAGGTACCACCCACTCATCACATATTTTACCGCCACACTGCAATACTTAGTATTGTTGTGTTCCGGTTTGCAAGATGAGTCAATGTAACTATAGGCACAAGGTACATAACATTTTAGTTTTCAAGATTAGTGGCGCATTGACGACGTAAGGAATAGTTAATATTTCTTCCAGCGCCAATGGCTATGTGTGATGGTGATCATTTGTCCATCCGACTTTACAATAAAAAAAATACTTATATCTTATAATGTGAATAGCGACAGCCCTGAAACTGAAGGGCAACTCGTACTCGCGCCCTTGTCCGGAGTTTGATAAAACCGTCGGAACTCTTTGTTTTGTTCCTTTTACCGCGAATTGCGTGCTAGACAAAGTTCCAGATAAAATGTGGAATTGGGTTAATGTGCTCATTTGACAAAATACTTCCATTACGTGCCTACCTGCGTTACTTCAAATCGACTAGGACTTTACAGTGGTAGAATATTCTAGATGTTCTTTTCTTAAGGATTTTTTATGAAGAAAAATCCAATAATATCTGTAAATACCTATATATTCATCGTTTTATTTAAAATGTTCGTTCATGTTATCAAAATTTGTTAATGAAAAAAAACATTGAGACTAATTTTATATATAAAGACGACTAATGATCGCCCGAGGCTTCCCCCGCATGATATCATTTGAGGGGGGGAGATGCTGGTGTTGGGGAAAAGGTTGTTATAAAAAGGGTATTTCCACGGTGTTCAAGCTTTCTTCATACTAAATCTCATCAAAATCGGTTTAGCCGTGAAAGCGTAACAGACAGAGTAACTTTCGCATTATATCGCTATTAGTATAGATAGATAAATAGAGAAAGATCTATATGATATTCCATCCCTGAAGGCGTGAAAAGGTAGAAGAGAGTTTGTAAGGAATATATCGTTATTTTTAAAGTTAGAGTGATGAAAATTCGTATTTAAACTTTTCTTTTCATATATGTTTTAAGTCTATAGGAATTCAGAGTTAATTAAAAGCCAATCCGCTGTTAGTTTTGTCGAGATATGTAAAAATAATCTTGTTATAAATATTTTTTCTTACGATTTATCGGTCTTGCTATTAAAACATACTACCAATACTTTCGTAAGTAAAAGGTAAAATGAAAGTTATTGTTTTGGAGATTTTACAAAAAAGCATCAAATTAAGCTTAAAATATTTATAAAACCTTTAAGTCTGTTTTTAAAGTAGGTTTAAATTAAGACTTTTTGTATAAAATATTTCGCAAATTCCAACGCTAATAATTATAATTAATTCATATTATCAGCGTGTATTATGATGAATTACGATAGTTATCTGTTGTCATCATCCTTAACATCTAACAACATGACATTTAAACTTGTCAACTTCAGTGGTCTAGTAATACATTTTAGAGCTACGCAGTCTGAATACTTAAAAGTTCAAATTCCGGGTAGGCCAAAATAAATTTGTCAAGAAATATTCATACCAGCTCGTAAATTTACTTTGAACATGCCGGCAATTCAGAAAGCACATACAATCATCGGTCGTTGGTTTTTTAACTTATTTACACCATTAATAGTCAGTGCAAATATATGTAACGGTAAAACTGCCGTCTCTCATTATAAAAATGATACAAATGTTTTAAATTAATTGCCGCATTATATATAGCACTGGCAATTGCCAGCTACGTTGAATTCTGCGTTAAAATTAAATGTGCCTCTAATTAATTTTGCCTTTAGTTGCTATGGAGATTTATTGGCGTAACGTGGCGTTAAAATTAAATGATTGCGGTAAATACGGGAAATAATTTCAATATAAAATAATATAAATCGTTATAAGGTATCGAATACACACGTAAGATTAAACTAAATCGGGGCAATGGAGAATTATGATTACGATTGCCATTTACGATGTCTGCACTATAAGGCACTGCACCTTAGCGTAATATATATAGTTCCGAAATGCAAGCATTTGCTTCGCTGTGACTCTTTAACTTGTTCGAGTTATTGGCTTCATCGATTGTGTGCTTTTTTGATAATTCTGTTTTCATTCCGTAGAATATAGTACGACTATTGTTCAGTTTAAAGTTAGAAAGGTTAAATACTATATAACATCACTGTGCGACTAAACATTGCAGGCAGTGACATTTAACGCGTAGCAACTAGTAATTATATTATAACATAATTGTTTTGATGTCGAGTTGTCGAAATACAATAAATTTTTAGAATTAATCTTCAACTACGTAATCTATTGTTGCCACAAATTTTGAACTGGTGATAACCGTAGCTAACTTCACACTCCAAATCATGTTCAGTGAACCATCAAAAAATAATCTGTTATATGTCCTAGATTGCACAAAAACTCTAAATACTATGAAGGTTGAGAAACCGTTCGTGATCTAATCATCTGATGTTGTGTCTAGTAATATTGTAAAAGTGCATACTTCACATTTGATGTTTTATTAGTGACAATAGCTAAGCTATTACCTTTTCTAAAAAATTACGTTATTTATGCGCCTGAATCAAATTTTATGAATCAAATTTTAATTTTAACTAATATCTTATACTGTAAGCCAGAACATTCATAATTATTACTGTTTGGTATATCGGCGTGCATTATTTTGTACCGGAAATAGGTTCTTTGAGTATGTGTAAATCGTTTTCTTTTTAAATTAGAACTTTTAATCCTTTTTGTTAAACGTAGCAAGCTGACATATACCCAAAAATGGTATTTTGCGTTAAAAAAAAAAGGTACCCAGAAAACTTTAATTATTATAATAAATTTAATCAATAGTATTTTAAAAATGCTATGTGGAAGCCCCTTAAAAATTAAAATATAGATAAAATTATATATGTATAGGGTTTTCCATTAAGGGCGCTTGATCGTGCAGAACTTCCATCGTAGCGTGTGCTGTGTGGCACGTAGCGCCGTCCTGTTGAAACCACATGTTGTCCAGATCCATATTCTCGATTTCAGGCCAAAAGAAGTTGGTTATCATCGACCGGTATCGCTCACCATTGACGGTGACGGCCACACCATTATCGTTTTCGAAAAAATATGGACCAATCACGCCTCCGGCCCAAAATCCGCACCAAACAGTCACTTTCTGCGGGTGCATTGCCACTTGGTGAACCTCGTGTGGATTGGTCTCGTCCCAAATACGGCAATTTTGCTTGTTGACATAGCCATTCATCCAAAAATGCGCCTCGTCGCTGAAGATGATTTTTTTGCCAAAATCGGCGTCAACTTCCAACTGCTCTAATGCCCAGTCAGCGAACACACGGCGCTGTCTATGGTCATTAACCTTGAGCTCTTGGGTCAGCTGGATCTTGTACGGGTGCAGGCTCAAGTCACAACGCAAAATTCGCCAAGTTGTCGTCTGCGAAAGGCCGAGTTCCTGTGCGCGACGCGGAATTGACTGCCGCGGGTTTTCGAGGACACTGTCGCGCACAGCGGCGATATTCTCGGCAGATCTCGCGTTACGTTGACGCACGGGAACCGGCTGATTGTTAACTGACCCAGTTGACTCGAATTTGTCCACCAATCGACGGATAGTCGACTCGGCAGGACGATCATCGCGACCGTAAAACGGGCGAAGTGCGCGGAACGTTGCTCGAACTGAAGACCCATTTTCATAAAACAATTTTATGATTTGCACGTGCTGCTCGACACTGTAACCTGCCATGGTGGTTTGGGAGGACGGAATGAATATAACACACTGCATTTGACAGCTGTCACTCAAACAACATGGCCGCAATCTGCTGTCAAAGTTCAAGCGTCCCTATTGGAAAACCCCTTATATATTAATTATTTTATAACATAACTTGGGAATTAAATAATCACCTCGAAACCTTTTCTAATAAGAAATGTAAATAATAAAATTGTTATAAAAGTCCGAATCTGTTTCGTAGGTTTTTTGAAAATCGATATGAAAGTTTAACTCATTTCCCGCTAATCCGTTAATGACATTTAAAGTCAAAGAGGACAAAAGCAATAGGTTTAATGAACTAATAGAACTTGGGCTTACTACTCATATATTTACATTAACATGCTTTTTTTAATCTTTTTACATCTAAATTGCCTATACAAAATCAACGCAACTTAACTTTTTTTAATGGTAAGCACATACAAACACTCAGTCTATTATTTGTTAAGGTAATCAAGCATAAAATACCCAATAAAAATATTAACATACAATATTTACCTTACGTTACTACCGCCCTTATTTATAAACGTTGCTTAGTTACTGGTTAGCTAAACACTGATTTGTCTCTTTCTGTCATTATTGATTTGACATACGAAAGAAGAAGACAAAATATTGTTTAACTAATCACCAGTTATATAAAGTTTATGAATAAGGCGGTTAGTCATTACAATTCTAAAAAGCTTAAGGTGGATTTTTCTTTCTTATTATAAGAACTTGGTTCTTAATAACGATTTACTTCGTAATAATATTTAGGCCGCGTATTTTATGTAAGACAATGCCTGTGTTGTATTTTTTATAAGAAAACTCGGAGTATCTGGAATTCTAAAACAATACAACTTTTTACTATTTATAAAAAAAACATATCTGCGGGTCTTTCGTTTGATAAAAGTCTATAATTTTCCTAGAAATCCTATTATTATCCAAAAACTGTATTTATTATATTATACAAATTTTCGTATTTTTGTTACACTAATACATCCTAATGAAATATAAATAATGGTGTTTTAAGCGAAATTTAGTATTCAAATAAATAATTATTATGTATAATGGGTGATTTTTAATTAAATTTTCGCTAAACAAGAGTCAATAATTCCGAAAAAAAAAAAAATTAGAAAAGATTAATGTTCAGCGAGGCAAGTAACAGCTAAAAAGCTATGATTTTAAGTAGATAGACTATGACAATGATTGTACCATAAATGTATATTATGTATAATTAATAAAATTACATATAATGAATAATAAAACTTTCTCATTGAATCGTAATTTTGATTATCAGAAGGAAACCATTTTACTAAAGATTAACCACCCATCTTATCACCAGGGGGGCAATAAAATGGACGTTAAATCTTTTGTCCTTTTTTGCAAGTGTTTCAACAGAAAACGACACAAAGGTACAATTTTTAATAAGAGGCATTCTGGCGCCGTTTTTAGCTTTAGAAATTTGAAATTAATATTAAAATTAAATTGTTTGATCTATTTATCAAACATACTCAAAAACACATTATACCGTCCATATTATTGATCTTATAAGGCTGCCAATTCCGATGTCTTAGGTTCTACCCGCGGGTCTCACTATTAAACATTTATATGGTTTTTATGTTATTTTATTAATGTCTCAGTGATTGACCGAAGCTTATAGCAGAATACGGTCCCGTCCTTCAAAAGGCATGGGAAGACGATGGTGGCAGCTTTACACTATCAGGTCATGTCGAATTACTGTCCCATCGCATTATAAGAATGAGTAATCAGACTGCACCAGTATTTACACACGAAATTGTTTACTATTACTCGTCATATCAACAACGATTCTCGTTGAGAATCAACGCCGTGACTAAATAGTACAGAATAACATCATTATCATTACACCCACAATGATGAATCTAAAAAAAAACTTCTTGCAAACGTAAGTTTAAATTTTGTGTCTTTGCTTATTTTTAAAGGCAGCCTGGTATCAGGGCGCATGAAACGTGCTATAGCTAAAGCTTTGTACACAATATAAGCCTCTGACGGAGAACATAATCCTGTGTAGCTCGTATCAGAAAGCCTACTTTATATCTTAAAAATAAAGCTGTGTATATATTTTTTCACGTTGGGTAATAGTTTACTTGCTTTGAAGTGGACAGTATAATAATTAATGTAACTTTGTTGTTATATATTTCTTTTTTATTGATATAGATTATCCATTCATTATTATTGTATTGATTACTGTTTTTTTTTTCTTAATTCTTTCTATATAGTCGGTCTGAAAAGAGTCGCAAACGGATATTTTTTTCATTTTTAGAATGAATTTAACAAAGAAAATATATATAATTATAAAATAAGCTTTCATCAATCACCTCAATATGCACCTTAATTTTTAATAACAATTGCCGCTACAGGACCATATTTTAGAGATTTTCTACACTCACATTCCATATTTTATGTAGATCGATCATATTGCACCAAACGCAATAAAAATAGAACGCTTAACTTCAAACACATTTAATGTACATTAACAATAATAAGCAATGATTTAATTTATTCATACAATACAGCTATACTGGTCAGCATTAAGGCAGAATCTTAAGTTATAGTATTTATTCATCATTTCCTACATTCGTTCATTCAATAAGGTACAAATATTATTATAATTCATATGTAAGTATATAATTAATCATTTTCCTCACAAATATATTTAAATAAAATAATTATGAATTACCGTATCAAAGTACAAATTAACGATTCGAAGAGCGAACTTCAAACTTTTACCAATTATAACTTTCCGGAACTTTTCCTTAGGTAACATAAATCTGTGACGTGAAATACACACTTTAATTTTAGTATGATGATCGAATTACTTAAAAATATAAATTTATATTCTTAAAATTTACATAAGTATATCAGTTTTAAAGGTCGGTAGAGTCAATCTTTTATTTCACAAACTGTGTTTTTAATTTTTTTTCAGTTCCATTTTTGGAAACGAACAGTAAGTTCATATAAATAATAAATTTAAAAAAAAATGACACATAAACCAATCAAGTTTTCACTAATATCTAATACAAATAAGAAGCGGAAATTAAATAGGGCGACAAAAATTAGAACTTCAAAAAATTATATATACAAAATAAAGAAATAAAAACATTTATGAGTTAGAATATCTTCTATTATAATACTTTTCAATATTTAGTGGTAAATATAAAGAATTATATGACATGGTTATTAAAGTCGGCTTAAATATTTCAGTTCAAAAGTGAACAAAACTGATAACCAAACAAACGATAACATTATTCTTGTAAGTACATAATCGCATTAGGCAATAAATAACGTGTTTGAATAAAACGTTGGGTATTATTAATATATGTATACTAATTTATATTGTATCTGACTTTACTGGTATAATAGGATTATTTCTTTGTTTTAAAAGCCCTCATGGCTTTAAGGTCTTTGTTAATATTTTGAGAAAGTCAATAAAATTTATGAATTCAAACCTATTTCAGTACTAAATATTATTAGCAAAATTATGATTTATAGGTTTATATATATATAGGTTTATATATATTATATAAATAATAGTACTAAAAAATATATTTACCTATCTTTGCGATATACATATTTGCAAAATGACGGGTCGTTGAACTTTATGTGTCAAAATACTACTTATTAAACGAAAATTCTTTTTTTTGGTGATTTAGCTTCTTGTTATATTCGTTACAAACTCATTTTAATTGTTAATATTTAATACTAGCACCCTATCGTGCTTATCGGCTTTATCCGTGGACGGTTAAAGCTATGGAAGTATGTAGCATTTTATTCTAATGAAGCATTTTCTAGCAATCATCAATGCCAAACGTAAATAATTGGTTTTTTTTTTCCAAATTAATATTCATACTTTTTTTTAATTAGAAATACAAAAATAGTGTATATGCATGCAATTGTAAATTTAACATTTAAAGTTCGAATACCACATATCAATTATAAGAATAAAATCATAAGCTGGAATTGGATGTCACTGTTCCCGTAATATTATGTAACATTTAATCAGCTGTACCATTTTGACGGGTAATTAATTTCACATTAACACCTCTTCCCAGTATGAAATAGATGTGCCACAATTAATTTCACATTAGAAACATTAAGCATTAACGCAATTATGAAAATTGCCTCCCAAATCTGCCAACTCGCTCTTCTTCAGATAATTGAGTGAGATAGCAATTACGAAGATATTATCTTTGGAAACATGCAACATGATGCAATTACTATTAGTATCTGAAAATGCGGTTTACTGACAGCTTTATTCGCGCTTTGTCGTATTCGTGTTTTAATACATTTCAAAGAAATCCCTAACAATTGCTTGTAAAGCTTCGTGCAACAAAGTTCCAAGTGCATTTATTAGTATTAGGACCAACGGTGCCTTCTCTCCCACAATCTATTTATAAAGTGGTCCAGCTAGTTTGGTGGGTTTACCGAGGAACGCAGGTAGACTGGTCGTGAGTCATCAGGGATTAGCTCTTAAACGCTATACGCATTCTTATTCGTTTGATATAAAGGTTATATTACCATGGCAAGTCATTAGCGGCCAGTAAGATGTATTTGTCACGTGTAAGAAGGGATCAATTAGTTTCCTTGCCAATTTATTGTTTTCATTCAGTCAGTGTTCGACGTTCAACGAGACAAGTGGAGTATTGTGTTTTGCATTGAATAATTAGTGTTGTGAAGTTAATTTCGGGGTCGTTGCGGTTAGGTAAATGTTCTTTTGTTTATTTATTATTAATATTTAATAACAATGTAATACAGATGATTGTGTAAGATCCGTTATTGTTACGGTGACAATTTTGATTCCCAAATAAATTGTTTTGTTGTTATCTTATATAATACATCCATTATTAATATAAGTATTTCTTTCACATAAATCTGTGTCATTCAATTGTTATGTAAAGTACTACATGCATCATAAACATATGAATATTATATTCATAGATAAAACTATCAACATGCAATTAAATAAATTTGATGTGTGCTTTTCAGACCGCGTTATATTATGTTGATACATAACAAATTGATTTATAATAATTTTTGAAAATTATTCTTTTAAATTATTAATATATATCGCGGAAGAAAATCTATTCACTATAAATATATATAAATGTACAGCTAAATATACTCGTATAACGTATATTTGACCTTTCATTTATATTTATTTCTTTGAGCTAAAATCTCAAAAATCTAAATCTAAAATGGAAATATTTAAAAAATGAAGTATATCAAATATAAAATGTTAATTATTTCCACAATAACAAAAAAAAAAAAATTCTATCTGTTTCTATTTCTTTTCTTCTATTTTTTATCGATTAATAAGCAATGCATTCTCAATCTTTATTTAACACATAAATGAATAAATTATGTTATGTTTTATGAAAAGTATTGCGACTCACTTATTTAGAATCAAATAAAAAATAAATTATTACTATTGTCTATATTTAAAAAAAAAATATATATATATATATATATTTATATATATTCTATTCTAGATAGTTCTTCATGTTGTCTCTTTCTCTGTTGATACAAGATATTGGCCAATTTATATTTTTAAAACATTAACAGATGCGCATTCTTAATAAGATATTTAATGAATTTAAAGCATCGAGCATTTTGAAATTTAGTATTGTGACATGAAGTAACCTTGATACTTACAATGGAGCCAATGAAACGAAAATATCAGCTGTTTTGTTTATAAAGGTCGTTTTGTACTGGGAACAATGCTCTATTATTATATGAATGCGAACGTACTGTCCGATCGATATAAACATTTAGAGTATTCATGGTATCCATTGAATGACTCTTCCATACAAAACTTAAAGATAAACTCTGAACGAGTGATCTGTACTTAAATGAATTACTACTTTCAAAACATGATGAGGACCTATCTTTCTATAAAGTATAATTAAAAGAAATTAACAGATTAACGTCGAAAAGTTTTAAAATTTAAGAGAAGCTTGCATGCAATATCTCTTTTCACTTAAAATAACACAAAATTAATAGTAAATAAAAGTACGGTATCTATAAACTATACATATGATGTATCTCGGGGTTCAGTTGCAATCACAATAATATAAAGACAATCCCTTACATAAAAAAACATGTTACCTTTTTACATTTATAATATTAATAAGGACTAGCCTTTTCAGAAAATTAAAATCTCATAGTTACATTCGTAGAGATTACCGATAATTTTATTGTAGCTTCCGAATAGAAAGTTAGTAAAAATTAAACCAAATGAAACCACTAAATAACTAAATGTATTGAAATAATAATTGTACTAAATATATTGCTAGTGCAAATTATGAATTTAGAAACTATTTTAATATTGATAAAATATTTTATATGCTATCTCGTGGTAAATTTTATTCAAAAAATTGACAACCTACAAAGCTCAAAATTTGTAACATTAATTGGATTTACACAAACCGTTAAAAGAGTGGCTAATGAAACTGACATGATTCTGTGATATTTGTCATTTTTTTGTCGTTTCAACTGTTTGTTATTTACTATGAATAGTTTGTTTTTTAATATTTTAAGTCCTTGATTGTACTAAAATGTTCTCTCACAATGATCACACAACTCTCCGTAATTAATGAACTTTGTTAACAAGTCAATATCTCTTTAGAATTTATTCGAATTGACACCACGTGAAATAGACTGCGAAATCATAGTCATTAAAAATAAATTACATAATTGCATCAATTGTCCTTCTCTATAACTACGTCTTAATGAATGAGTTTGTTAACAAAACTCAATTAACAACGATATTTATATAAATGTCTTTAAACTATGTATTCAAAAACTTTTTTTTTGTTATAGACCTGGTGGCTATAAAAATGTCAAACAGTAGTAAGGAAGATGGAGAACAACCAACTACGTTACAAGAGGCAATTAATATGATAAAATTTATCAAAATTGCACATAAACAAGAAATCGCCAAAATTAGAGATTCAAGTATTAAACAAGCAGATATAATAAAGAAATTAGAATTAAACAGGAAAAAAGAACTTGAATATCTGTCTTGTGAACTTCAAAAATACGAACTAAACCTTGCTCTAAGAACAAAAGCTGTTAAACAACAGTTATTACAGAAGGATGACATAATCCTAAAACAACAAGAAATAATTGAAGAATTAAATAAAAAGTTAAAACTAAAGGAAGATTACGTAGTGCCTGAAATAACAATACAAGTCGAGTCGAATTCTGATTCAGGTGTCGCTATGGAAAATGAAGACTTACATAATTCACACAAATCTGAACAAATAAAAACTGAGGCGAAAACAACTAGAAAGTATAGCAGACGATTTGCAGATCCCATTAGCTTTCTACGAAGGGTTGACTTTTCTCCCATGAAATATAAGCCAAGTAATCGAGAAGGCGCAAAAAAGAAGGAAGAGAAGAAGAAAATGTTAGAAGCACCATGTAAAGATGTCACTGTAAATATAACACAATACATGAATGAAAAAGTTACAAGTGACGACGACAGGCCTTCTGAAGATGTTTTATTCTCAGATGAGACAATCGAACCAGTAATATTAAGGCCTAAGAAAATGAATGATAGTATGAACAATCATTTTTCTGATGACGGAAGTGAAGACACCAGTGAAGAAATATTTGACAGAGTTATGACCAGAAGTAGTATCAGAAGATCTGTAAAAGCAAATCCCAAGTATAAAAAAATAAGTAGAACGAAATCAAAAATGTTAGAACAAGTAAAAGTAAATATTTTGGATTAGATTTTTTTTGCTATAGACTGATATATTTATTTTGTTTTTATTATATGAGTTCAATTTAATAGATTCTAAATAAATTTCATTTAATGAATATGTTTTTTTAATTCTAATTATAATATTTATGCATTGCAATAACAAAAAATAATTTAGGAATTAGCATTTACTGTCTCCTGCTTCACTCCAAATTATATATTTAGCTAGTTATATACCTATTTAAATATTATTAGTTACATTAATTCTAAATTTCGTGACAAGAAAGGGTCTCGATAATTCTAATACATATTGGACTCAGGTAGTCGTAAGATATTGAATAGGAAGGTAGAAAAGGCAAACATTAGTTCAGATTAAGACATTGTTTTCTTAGAATTTATATAACAATAGAGATAGAGTACGGTTCGTAAAAATACCAACACACTGTGAAACTTGATTTATATTTAAAATAAGTTAGTAATAAATAGTTCTCTCTTTTATATTATAGAATAAACAATTTTTATTTTCTCAACCACCAAAAAACCTTACAATGCTTTAGTGAAACTAAAATTTGAGCGAAAAGAAAGAAGAGTACGAAAAAAATTTGTAAAAACATCACTTGAGGTAAATAGCATTGTTTTGATTTAAATAAATAATGTTTAAAGCACAATACTATATTAGTAACAGATGATGTTGAATAGTGGAGTTTTTAGTCGTCGATTCCCATTTACGATTTAATAGGATATCTTTGATTATATATTCACTCGGTTGTATAGCTTTGTGAGAGCGCGTCTGGATAGGACTCATCAGATATTCTACCGCAAAACCGCAGTACTTTTTATTGTTGTGTTCCAGTTTCAAGAGTGAGTAAGGCAATGTAATTATAGGTACAAGGGACATAACATCTTAGTTCCCAAGGTTGGTGGCGCATTGGCGATGTAAGGGATGGATAACATTTCTTACAACGTCAATGTCTATGGCGTTGGTGACCACTTACTACCAGGTGGCACATATGCTCATCTGCCTTCCTAGCTTTTGAGATTCTTGTCGATTATTCTCGTTAATTATATTGACATATTTAATCAAATCAAGTCGTACCGATACTGACAATTATATTCATTTTAATTCATAATACTTATAAGATGATATGTTATGTAATTGCATAGTTGATATAAAATAATTTCGTACAATAATATTTTTTTTGTTTGTCCGTTTTTTAAGAGCGAACTTTTGGTAGTCGCGTTTAGTTTTTAAATTGAATTTTATAACGAAAATCTCGATTATGAAAAACTATTTAAATCTACTATATAACATTGTAGAATAATTAAAGCATAAAATCACGTTTTTTTTTTATGCTGACGATAATAGATTAATACTCCACCTGGCTTGCGTGGTTTGTAAAGTATAAGAAAAATAAAGTCTTTGTCTTCAGATGCCCTCGATAAGACCGATGTATATAAATTGGATAAAATGTGAATTAAATAAACATAAATACATACATTAACAAGGCAAAGAAATATTATCTTAGGAAGTAACAAATACCACAATTTAATACTAAAGAAAGCCAGATTCTTACATAATTTTAATCTAAGAAAGCTGATTTTACTGAACAGGCAACGAGTCAGTCTTTCCTTTTAATTTGTATCTGAGAGACACTTAAGCCAGATATAAAAATATTTGCTTATTTCAGTAATTTAATAAAATCTTGCATTTTAAAATATATTTGAACTTCAACCGATAAAATGGTTACTAAGTAATTTTTAAGAGACGAGCATTTATATATTTCTTGAATATAAAAAACATATCGTGTGCCAATTACGTTAAAGTATTCGAAACTTTCCTTTTTCAACATAGTTCTTAATCTGTTTTATGAATAACTTATTCTCGAAATGTGTCTCCTGTGAATTTTATATGTATTTTGAATACTATCGGACACAAAAGTACGTGTCCGAGGAGTCGTAAAACGCGTCTTATATGACAATATAAAAAGTTTTATGATTATCTTGATATCCCTCTTGGCGACTTATCGAAAGTCTAACATCATGTTCAATGATTCTAGATATGTAAGAAAAACAAAAGAAAAATGTGTTTGCATGGACGCTCTACGAATTCAATCTTATTATGCACTTAGTGGTGAGCTTTGTATAAGCCTCATTAGTCTGACACCTTTTTTTGTATAAACAAAAACAATCTTGCGAACTTAGACTTAACATTCAGCCTTCAAACTGAAATACAACAATACTAAGGAATCGTTAATATTTCTATCTTAGCATTTACTATAAGGTGGCCCATTCATCAAGTCGTGGCCCACAATTTATATAAAAAAAAACTACATTACATAGCTTTAAATACAATTCACGCGCTCTCTCACTCTATTTGTACAATTAAGGATGCAATTCACTTTATAAATAATAATGTCTAAGCCATAAGACCGATATACAAATAGATATATTTACATAAAAACATGATAACTTGTCTCTTAAGATATAGTTCAAAATGTTCCTGCAACTCCAGTATTTCGCAAGATATTTTAAGGTTTATTTTAACCACGTAGATGGCATTTTTATTTGGAAAGTTAGTTTTGTGCTTTTGTTATGTAAAATGTTCCAATGTTAAACGTGAATTGTGTGGCATGAATATCTCACTCAGGATTTTGTTTTGATTGATGCAGGTGCCTGAGATAGAGGCAAAATGCGTCATATTCCATCCATTTAGTCGAATTCAAAAACAAAAAAATTATGTGCACCATGCAGATGACGCCGAGTTAATAAGAATAAAACTTAACAGGAATAACTATTCAACTCCATCTAAGGGATATCCATTTAACTCCATATAATGAAAATGATATTGTTAAGTTAAATTTATATCCAATAACTACTTGATTTATGATGGGATTTTTTTTCTTTACAGTCCAATGATTATGAACAAAAACGGAATTGGAATTTTAACTTGTTAACTATCGCTCTAATGTTTAATTTAGCGAGCTATAAAATATTAAAACAGGTATCGTATCAATTATATCGCTATTGGCTGTAAGGGAACTGGATGCTTGGGCATATTAATTGGCAGAGAAACTTGTGCTCATTGTTCAAAAGATTCAGATGGGGTCTAAATATGGTAACTCCAGATATGGATTGCACTACAATAATGCATAGAAATTATTATATATATACATACATATTTGTAAAAGAATTATGTTATTATAAATTTAACACTTTTATTATTTTCTATATGATTTCTTCATAAAATCATGATCATGATCACTCAGCTAATTAGCCTAGCTTTCTTATTATGTACGAGCTATGACATGTCGCGGATTTTCATCCGACACAGGTTTTCTTATTTCTGTTTTCTTTCACCGTCGAGCGCGAGATGAATTTAAAAGAGAAATTAAGCACATGAAAAGTGGTGCTTGCTAGGATGTGAACCCACAATATTTGATTAAGACTCACGTGTTTTGACCACTTTGTATAATGGGAAACACCTTTAAAGGAACCTTTTATGCCTTTCCTAGATAATATTTGTTAGAAATTGCCAACTCGAAATGTGGTCTTTTTGTTCATTGAGGGTATATAAATAACTTTTCCTATATTATATAGTTTCGCCATTTTTGACCAAAAACACACGCTAAAGTTTATATGATGAATCCTTTGAATCGAGTTTCTACCGAAACTTTGCGATGAGTTTGGTTTATGCGCGCACGCTAGGTTTTAATTGCAGTGTTGTTCGTGAAATAATATAAATAATTAAACAGGAGTTAGTTTTAAAACAGAAGTACATTTCTTGGTTTAAGTTAACTCAATAATACATTCAGAACTACTAAGCAGATTGTAAAAATTTTACAAAACGTTTTATAAGATTTTATTTTGTATACTAAAGCCGTTGCAATTATTAGCCGTATATTTAATTCTTCGTCTCTACCGTTGTCCCAACTATGGCAGTCGCGTACTTGATTAATGATTAATTACGCTTACCAAAAGGCAATTAGTCATTACGACATGCTACGTTATGTCGTTATACAAAAGTCTATACACATCGTATTCATCACTTGTCAATGTTATTCTCAGCAAAGTACGATTCCGCAGTAATTTGTCCAATTATCACGAACGGTAGACAGCTTAAGGAAACACACGTTTCCAAGTTGCCAATTCAATTAACAAGTTTGCGCAGGACTGTACATCTGTTTCTGAGAACATTTCGAGAGGCCTGTAAGATATAAGGTATTATATGGCCTCAAGGTACTTGGATAAACTTATCTTTTAGCAATATAATTACATTATCTTGCAAACTCAATTCAATTCGTGTATATATTTAGAGCGTTTGTTATTAAAGTTACATTTAACTTTAAGTGCCATACTAGTAAATACTCAATTTTTTTTTTATAGTATAGGTTAGTGTACGAGCATGTGGGCCACCTGATGGTAAATGGTCACCAACGCCCATAGACAGTGATTTGTATATTTCTTAAAAGAAAACAACATCACCACTGCGCCACCAACCTTGGGAACTAAGATGGTATGTCCCTTGTGCCTGTAATTACACTAGCTCACTCACCCTTCAAACCGGAACACAACAACACAAAGTACTGCTGTTTTGCGGTAGAATATCTGATGAGTGGGTGGTACCTACCCAGACGAGCTTGCACAAAGCTCTACCACCGAGTAAAATTATCAAAATCATCAAATATGAAACTTATATGAATTATTAATATGAAATACTACATCTGAAATATATAAATTTAAAATAAAGGTATTAAAAAACTACTTAATAATTTAACATCGTTACAAGACTATCGTTATAATTAAAGTTAATACATATATTTATAGTACAAAGTCTTGATAGAGAGTTTCTTCATGTTGTTTGAGTTCTCTCATTTTATTAATAATTTTTTTTAATAATAATTATTTTCCTATTGTTGAACAATATTCTTCACTCTCCTGTTAAGAACTAAGTGTGAAGCTTATTCCACAATGTCTCTCCACGCGATTATTTTAATTTGATAACGGCCTTGATGACTGAAATAATTAATAAAAACAAAAGGCACGGCATAAAATTAATAAATAAATTTTAAAATTCCTTGACCAATTCAGTAATGTTTTGCGATAATTCATCTACCTTCGTTATATAAAGAATATATATATATAATGGTTTACTTTTTCTTGGTTATACACTGATCATTGACTAAAGTTATTTGAAATCCACATTCCATTCCCAGTCAAGAGAAGGCTATCCCGTTAGTATACCGGATACTCTCCGTGTTATATTTCATGTTATTCATGTTGTTTTACATTTATACATTAATTATTATTTAACGGACTACTGTTAAAAATTTACAATACACATACAAGTCCATTTTTTATGTTTATGGTTAATCCTGGTAACTTAAGCTTAAACAAAATTTTTCATGAAGGAACGGCCTTATTAAATATAATTATTGTTAATCTATTTAATTTACACAAACAATATAAATAACAATTAACTCAATTAAAAAAGTTAATTAAAATATATAATAAATATTTTTATTTAATTTATATGTATGCAATGTGTGTACGAAATTAAAATATTAATTTAATAATAGAATTAAAATTATATTGTTAAAAAGTACAAAATAAATTTCTGGAATTTGTTAGCAAAATTTTCTTTCATTAACATTTTCATCATCACCAACAATCATCTCCTATCCTAAATGTTTATGAGTATATAAATTCTAAATTATATTAGTATACTAAGCAAAAATAAATAAAACATTATATACGCCATTCAGTAAGCTTTAAGATTGGATCACAATTTCATCACGTAGTCTTCTACGATTGTAGTTTTCAAAAGAATAAAAATTTACTTGAATAACATTTCAGAACAATGATGCCCCTGACAGCAGACTTTACAATCCTTAAAACAATTTCATGGCATCTGCGAACTTAGTTTTACGAGCCGAGACAAAGAACAAACAATTCTTTCAACAACTGTACCCAGACTCATTTCCTCACACGTTCCGTTTCAGCCAATGGTCCGCGAAATGCAAGACTGCCGAATTTACGAACAACTCAACCAACTTTTCAATTGTCAAAACATATTTTGAAAGCAACAGCTAGAAACTGCAAACTACTTTTATATTTACCATGATTACATTAAGGTGCTGTTTCGCGTGAACTTATTAAAGCAGAATATGAAAATGTTTAGGAAGAGCGTGCAAAGTATAGAGTAGAGTAAAATGCTTAGACAAGCAACTCACACGGTACACGGCTTTTACAAGTTATAACAGAGTCCATAACCATCGATTCGACATTTTATGTTGGTACTTTATAGTAGTATAAACTAACTTTGACTTTCATGACTTTACTACAATATAACGTGATTTAAACGACTTTCACATATACTAGGATATGTTTGTTTTATGATACGTAGTGATCCTAAATTGTTAATAAGCTGAACTCATATATTTCTCCATAATAACTCTTTACACGGTTATTATTTTGTTAACTAAAATACATCATTATAAATTATTTAATTATATTTTATATATTATGAACAAAAATTATACTCAAGTAAATTATTTGGGCTTTGCGCGAAGAAAATCAATTCATATAATTGTTTTTCACTTTCCTACTATTAGTGAATCCAATTTTGTTATTGACTTTTATAGCATGGAAGTACTCATGCTATCTGTCTCGTACAGATCATATTCTCGTACAGAAATCTCGTATTGTAAAGGCTTTGTGCTTATGATAGGTCTATGGGAACCCTAACAAAATGGATAGCAAGCGAGAGAAAGCAAATTCTTGCAGACCAGTTAAACGAATGGAAAGGGAATTAATATTGATAATGAAAATAATTCTAAATCTCGTTTTTAATATGTTTATCTACACAGAGAGTAGAGGTGACTTAAAGATGTAAATAATTAAAGTTGAATGTCAAACTCCTAGCAAAAAACTGTCTTATTAGATATCGATTATCAGAAGATTGATTTCAATTAATATAGTTAATAAATTTTATTTCATAAAAAAATATTTCAAAATGATGAATGAATGAGTAGTATGGTGACTACGTAATTTAATAACTATGATTCTTTATGCTAACTTATGTTTTGTATATTAATAAAAAAATTTAATAGTGGTATTCACTTAAAAAAAATAAGACGGCACTAATACAAAATACAATATTTGGAAGAGTTGTATTATATTATTATTTTTTATGTACTGTCTAATATTACATTTTAATATGATTGTTATTACTTATAGTTAAAATATTACGTAAATAAATTGCATGCCAGAAGTGGTTGGATATATCTTTGTATTATAATCAAGAGAGAAAAAAAGATTTGGTAGAAATCAATTAACTATTCCAAAAAAAAATCCAATGTAAATCGAATTATATTATACTCCAATTTATTCTGTTCACAGAGAGATAATCAAAAAGAGACGATAAATTATATTCTGTTTAATGTTTTCAGAATTTCATTGTATACAAATAAATACAATTTAAAACTCTCTCAGATGAAATGTATAG
Source organism: Nymphalis polychloros (assembly GCA_905220585.2). Taxonomy (NCBI): domain Eukaryota; kingdom Metazoa; phylum Arthropoda; class Insecta; order Lepidoptera; family Nymphalidae; genus Nymphalis; species Nymphalis polychloros. The sequence goes on from HG992253.1 coordinate 7,821,851, forward strand.
CGCTAAGTGAATTTTTCAAACGGATTGCTTGCTGGGAGGATAATAAATGATTACACAAACAAAATGAGGCTCTCTTCTAGGATGACGTATAAAATTTGTTCATAAAGAAACCAAAACATACATTTTCTAGAAATGTCAGTTTGAATAAACTAAGTGTCTAAGATATCCAAAATAAAAAAGCATTTAATGTCTTATAAAGTTGGTTGTCGACCAAAAAATTTTGTTTCTCATTATTAATTAGCAATTTTCACACAATTTATACAGTGGGTAACAATTTTCCAGCTCATCTAACAAAAAACTAAAACTTTTTCTTCTTGTTTTCATGCTAATATGTTTACGTTTTAGCTCGTAAGTTGCTTAAACTTTGTTTCGATGCGCCTTTGGAATAACATTTAGCAATATCGACTCTAATTGAAATATTGCACAAAAATTACGCTTTTACTTTTGTTGACCGCTTATTATTGTAAAGCAATTTTGTCTTTTGTTACCTCATGGTTTTTCAACCATGTATATAATAATAATACTGTTACAAAACTTTTTTTTTCTCTTATAAGGGGTTTTCCAATAGGGACGCTTGAACTTTGACAGCTGATTGCGGCCATGCTGTTTGAGTCACAGCTGTCAAATGCAGTGTGTTATATTCATTCCGTCCTCCCAAACCACCATGGCAGGTTACAGTGTCGAGCAGCACGTGCACATCATAAAATTGTTTTATGAAAATGGGTCTTCAGTTCGAGCAACGTTCCGCGCACTTCGCCCGTTTTACGGTCGCGATGATCGTCCTGCCGAGTCGACTATCCGTCGATTGGTGGACAAATTCGAGTCAACCCGGTCAGTTAACAATCAGCCGGTTCCCGTGCGTCAACGTAACGCGAGATCTGCCGAGAATATCGCCGCTGTGCGCGACAGTGTCCTCGAAAACCCGCGGCAGTCAATTCCGCGTCGCGCACAGGAACTCGGCCTTTCGCAGACGACAACTTGGCGAATTTTGCGTTGTGACTTGAGCCTGCACCCGTACAAGATCCAGCTGACCCAAGAGCTCAAGGTTAATGACCATAGACAGCGCCGTGTGTTCGCTGACTGGGCATTAGAGCAGTTGGAAGTTGACGCCGATTTTGGCAAAAAAATCATCTTCAGCGACGAGGCGCATTTTTGGATGAATGGCTATGTCAACAAGCAAAATTGCCGTATTTGGGACGAGACCAATCCACACGAGGTTCACCAAGTGGCAATGCACCCGCAGAAAGTGACTGTTTGGTGCGGATTTTGGGCCGGAGGCGTGATTGGTCCGTATTTTTTCGAAAACGATAATGGTGTGGCCGTCACCGTCAATGGTGAGCGATACCGGTCGATGATAACCAACTTCTTTTGGCCTGAAATCGAGAATATGGATCTGGACAACATGTGGTTTCAACAGGACGGCGCTACGTGCCACACAGCACACGCTACGATGGAAGTTCTGCACGAGCAATTTCTGGACATGGTCATCTCGCGCGGAGGCGACGTGAACTGGCCACCGAGATCGTGCGATTTGACCCCGCTGGACTTTTTCTTGTGGGGTTTTCTTAAGTCGCAGGTCTATGCCAACAAGCCGCAAACCACCGATGCCCTCAAAGTCAACATACGCCACGCCATCGATCAAATACAGCCCGATTTGTGCGCCAGAGTCATCGAAAATTGGACCTTTCGTGTGCGCGCCACCAACCGAAGCCGTGGCGGTCATTTGAATGATGTCATATTCCATACATAATGGGGTCGATAGACCTTCCAAATAAAAAAAAAAATCGCAAATATCTCTCCTACATGTATTTTTTTTTGCATTTCAAAGATCATGCGCCCTTAATGGAAAACCCTATATTTTTGGCAACCCATGCCACTAGAGCGACTGGTCCTATCGTTCTGATCCAGCGTTGGCGCTGCTAATTTCTTTTTTGAACAGTATTTTCATTCTCCTTTATTTGCTTATATTATTCGTTTCCTTAAGATATAAAGGAAAAATATTGTATACTCACCCATTGTTTTGAAACATTTAAAATAAGCACTTGAGCTTTGTATAAGTAGGTAGTTTAAATGTTAACAACTAGAGCTGATCTGTTTTCGTTGCCATGGTATGTTTTCTTAGAAACAAAGAAGTAACACATTTTCAATGAACTCGAACCTAAACAAATACACAGCGTCGTATTTTGTCGTTTTAAACATTTTATAAACACAGGAGAAAATAAATTTCGTTAATTTAAAAAAATATATATAGTGTTCTGAAATTCGTATAAGCCTCCTGTACAAAAATTTCACTAATGCAGTTACTATAAATATTAACCATAAAAAATCCATTAAATAGATCGTTATCACGAAGTAAGTTCTCTAAGGTTTATTTAGTTCCTGGTGAGTCGAATAACAGAATAACATGTTACGACGAGGCAAATTGCGACCCGTCTACAAAACATATTACGTAGTACGAAGAATGACAGCTTGTTTGCATATGATGGATTTGAATTTACGACTTGGAAACATTGTATATCGGTGTCAAGAGTCGACGCCTATAGTAATGCAAATTAAAACTATTGGCCTTACCTAGAAATTTTACCTTTTTCTTTCTAATGTCTAATCAATAATGACAAAAAGAGCGAAATCAGTATTTAGCTAAAGTAAAGTCGTTATTTATCTCTTTCCGTTATCACTAATTTGACAGTGGTAAGAAAAAGACAGCGTTGTTTAAATAATCATCCCGTAAACAACATTTATAAGTATATACGAGTTGAGTTTTTCTATTAATAAATTTAAGGCTTATGTTATAAAACCATTAGTACATAAAGCTTATTGCACAATATAATAACATATCCTTAGTAATTTAATAAATGCAAAAGTGAGTTAGATACGGTTTTAAAGAGATAATTTGAAGATTATTCCATACGCTACTCCAATACGGTTTGGTGGATACACATGTAGCAGTATTTTTTCTACTGACACGAAAACATTGTGAAAAAATCCGCATGGCATTTTCCAATAGCATTTCCGCCGCGCATAAGATGAATTACAAATAATATATTACAAATAAACAAAAATTAAGCACATGAACATTCAGTCCTCTTGGCCTGTTCTAACACTTCCAACCACTAGGCCACCTCGGCGTTAAATAGTTATATATAATAAATATTAATAATAACGTTTTATCAAATGCTTATTCACTAAATACTTTTGTTTAATGATGTCCATATTAAAATGGCAATTGTATGTTGTTAAAATGTCATCAACTTCATTTGATTTCGAACAATTTGTTTAATTGCGACACATTTAAAAACTACTTGGTAAGTGCAAGATAAACGTGTGCCGTATGTAATAGCGATTCATAATATAAATATTATAATTCATAACAATATAAATTAATTTTTTTTTTTAATTTTTTTCCGGATTCACGCAAAATCAGCTATATCTCTAATATTTGAACTAGTCCTTGTCGGAGAGAAAGTCATCGGTTCAGGCATAATTAAAAACTCCATTTGACGGATTTGTAGATCTCAACAATTTTAACCTGAAGCTAGTGAAAGCATATGTTGTTCCAAAAAAAAAAATTAACTTTAATACAATTTAATTAACACAACTTTTAACCACCAACAAGTATTTAACCCTATCAAAATAAAGAAAATAATATTTTTAAAAGTTTTTCGAATGTATATAAATAAATATTGCCTTTTACTCCATGCAATTCGAATTCGTCGTTTTGGAAATATTACGAGATTTCTAAATAAATGCGTGAAAGAAATTGATTGAAATCTTTATCCGTAGGAAGTCAAGCTTAAGGATTAATATTTAATTTCTTAACTCATAGCAAGCAAGCAAGAATAGCAAGAAATATAGATATAGCAAGAAACCACAGTAAATGGTTATATAAATAATAATAAATTCATTTATTTGTTCAACCTACCGGTTTATAGATTTATTTTCTAATGAAAATATTCCATACGCTTATGTACGGATACACTGTAGTAACAGCCTGTGAATGTCCCACTGCTGCTCCAATGCGGATTGGTGGAATACACATGTGACAGAATTTCAGTGAAATTTGACACATGCAGGTTTCCTCACGATGTTTTCCTTCACCGTCAAGCACGAGATGAATTATAATCACAAATTAAGCACATGAAATTCAGTGGTGCTTGCCCGGGCTTGAACCCACGATCATCGGTTAAGATTCACGCGTTCTTACCACTGGGCCACGGATACAATATGTGGCACAGATTTACGTAACCGAGCCCATGTGCCTGTTGCGGATGGTAACTCAAAGATATTAATATGTCTATGATAATAACTACAGTTATATTGGATATTTAATAAAATTAACATAAATTTATTTTAGCATACAAACGCTCTTAAACATTTATTGTTATTTCACAATTGATAATTTCTGAATCTTTTGGGATCAATTTTAAGCATATTTGGTATATAATAAGTACTTAGCAACTATCGCTTAACGCGACACTCAATATACTGTTTAATTAAAAAACATTCTGACACGGTTTTAATAATAACAGGTCCCGTCCCATTTAAAGTCGGAGTTGGTACGTAGTATGTCTATTTGCATTACAATAACAGAAATTACAATGAAATTAATTACTTTTTTTTTTCGTGCACTTTCTGTTATTTTTGAAGTCTGTTTAATGTTTTTATTAATAACTCCCCTTTTTTATATTGTTTTATTACTATAAGGGTGCCAAAAACATTTTTCGTCAAAACTTTTTTTACGCTGTTACGAAAGTTATTGATTCAAATGTTTTTTACCATAGTGCGTACTTCATTAGCAACGTTTGAGAAATGTTACCAATAAAATATTTAAGCATATTTTATATCATACCTTCATGGGAGACCAAATGATCATTATAAATATTTTCTTAAAACTAGTTATAATATAATCGGCAAAGTGAATTACCAAAATGTTAGATAAAATAAATTTTACATTTTTTTATTATCAACTTGTACGTCAATTTGCGTCGTCGTATTGAATGATAAATAATTCATTATATTTCATAACACTACCAAAATTTGAACTCATAAAGCAATGTAATTTATTTGAATAATTAAATGCGTAATAGAACACACATTCGATTGTTCGAACATGCAATACAAATAACGATGAGTTGTGATGAAATATCATATAAATATAAATTGTTGTCATTAAAAGGGAGCTTATAAAGCGCTGTGAACTTTCGTTAGAGACGTCACGTGTTTTATACTTTTTATGGTGTCAATGAATGCTGACCCACAGTCTAAGTTCAAAAAAGGAAAATTGTTTTAAAAGAAAGATAATTTTTATCTATTTTTAATTCGATCATTAGAATAATGGTGAATAATGGTCACATTATGGCCAACTCGGGCCACATCGATCATGGTCACAGTCCATCTGCGTAGAAGATATTATAGTGACATTATTATGCAATTGTAGAAAATTACATTACAATGAAATTGAAATTTGAATATTTAGTGTAAAAATAAACGGCTCACCTTAGTAAGTCATTTATTTAGTGAATTATTATTTAGTACTTATTTGAAAATTATCATATATTGAGGAATTAATATTGCATTTATTTAATTTTATTTACCTAGCCTAATCCAAATATATGAGCCATCTTAAGCAAACGTATTTCTTAACTATTAATTATTCTTTTACACTATATAAAAGAGTAAAGAAATACCTGGTAAGTACTAGAAGTACACTACGTACGAGTAGATAAGGCCACTCGAAGTGGAGTGCTTGAAGCTACACTTATGAACTGACCAAGCTTTTAAGCTTACGTGCTGCGGTAAGATAGAACTTAATACAACCTTTCAGTAGTTTTATGAAAATAAAAAACAATATATCAACAAGTGTAAATATGACATTGAATTATTAAAACATCTAATAAATTAATGAATTCCAGCCATGCCCCATGGATTTATCCCAGACAAACAGACAGACCGACAAATAAAAATAATGGGGGTTTTGGCTTAGAGACAATGTCTTTGACGGTAGTAACCACTTACTATCTGGCGACACGGTTGCCCGTAGGATTTTATAAAAAAAAAATCAATTAAAAAAAATAATACTAAATGAATATACACCAACAGATACAACTAAGCATTTAAAATTAAACTACAAAATTTTAATATATTATTCGATATATTATGTTATTATGTGTTTACAATAAAATATTATTTAAGAACTTATTTTTTTTACTTCTAAAAATAGTCTTAAATAATACTTTTAATAAGGATAACTTCTTAATGTACATATAAGAAGACCTAAGACCTTACTTAAAAATGTTTATAGATTAGTGGAACCTAATTTTTATATTCTATCGTACGTTCAAAACGTAAACAGTGAGAATAATTTAGAAAAAAACCAATACAATGATTCCCGTTAATCATAACTTTTGCGTACTTTTTTTTTCAGCTAATCGCCGTCCGCTGCTTTTTCCGTACTTTTTTAATTTAATTTAATTTAATATTTTAAAGTGTGTATATGTTTGTTTGAAAAAAGTAAATTCGCAGATCTACATATTTTTTTAAATATATGTTTAATTGTTAAACAATGCCAACAATATACCTTTGCAATTACAGATAGTCCTTTTTGTAATAACATTTGTAAGCCGATCAATTAAAATAGAAAAATAAACACTGAGTTCAAAAGTCTGTCTAAATGTTTATATTTATCAATTGTTATATCTTTACTTATTAATATATATATATATACAAATAATACAATTAAATATATATTTAAAAAAATATGTAGATCTGCGAATTTACTTTTTTCAAACAAAATATACACACTTTAAAATATTAAATTAATTCGGTAAGTGTTCAATTACTGAATGAAACACAATAAGGAGCACTTGATTTACCTTCAACGTGAAGTTATGGCCGATTTCATGTGTAGTCGGCAAAAAAGGCCGTACTCATTTAGTTCACCTAATCAGATTGAGTGTGCTTTATCTGCTCCATGACTCTCGGCTATTTCATAGACTTTAAACCCTCTCTACACTATTTTAGAACCTTAAGGGTACTTTTAGGGATTTGTTACGAATGTCCGACATTTTAAAGGTTACTATGAATTTTTTCGACATAGAATCTAATTATTTCATTTAATAAAAATTACCCCCTAGGTAAGTCAAATCTCCTGATAGAAGAAAAACGTATTTTACTAAATAGAACCTTTATGTACATTACTGTCTAAACCGGTTCTGTTTAATTATATTGAAGTAAAAACTTTAAAAAAAAGATTATTGTACCATAAACGTATGTTTTTATTAAAATGGTTTTCGTATTTTCTGTTTTCTGGTTATTCATTCAATAAAAATAGGATCAATAATATATATATCCTGTAATATATTTGCAATAAGTAAAGCAAATAATAGTTTTCTACCATTATTATAATGTTAGGAACACACAACCACCCCCCACACACACAACTATTTATTAATAAAACCTTTAATCTTTATCCCTAATAATTTCTTATTTTCATGTCTTATTTTTTATAACTGTACATGTGTCAATATAATTCATATTATATTAATAATACACTTAATTAAAAAGAAAAGTTAGAAATATACACAATGGGCTCTAAAAACTATATCTAGGTTTAAAAGATACTTATGTAAGACTTTTTATCTACAAACTAACGCGAGGGACAAAGAACATAGGAACAATTGGACTCGTAATATTGTGTGGGTCAAGACATAAGAAACTACGGTTGAGATTATTAACTGCATTTTATTTACTTACTACCTTTTGTAATAGTTAAAATTAAAAATTTCGTTATACTTCACAAAGAAAATATAATTACTGTAAAAGTAAAAAGTCAAAATATACTTTATTCAACTAGATTCTTATAGCACTTTTGAATAGCCATCTCACGATTTTAATTTTAAGACAAAGCTACGCTAGGTATTTAAATTATACCGAGAATAATTGGCAAGAATCTCAATAGTTACTTTAAAAAAATACATGTAGGTAATAATCATATACAATTATATTTATGTACGAACATCAACGACTACTAATACATACATACATATATAGGTATAAGAAGACACAATACAGTTATATTGGCTGCCTCGTTGGTCTAGTGGCTAGATATAAGGCCGCAGACCCGGTGGTCCTGGGTTCAATTCCCAGGTCGGGCCAATAAATAGTTATTGGGTTTTTCTGTCAGAAAATTCTCAGTTGCAGCCTGGAGTCTGGAAGTTGGAAGTGTGTACACTCCCGTGCCTCGGAAAGCACGTTAAGCCGTTGGTCCTGCGCCTGAACTCTTTCCGGTCGTGTCGGATTGCCGTCCCATCGGATTATGAGAGCTAAGGAAAAGAGAGTGCACCTGTGTTTGCGCACACACTTGTGCACTATAATATCTCCTGCGCAGTTAGCTAATCTCTCTTGAGATTGGCCGCCGTAGCCGAAATCGGTCTGAAGGACCTTACAGTTATACAAGAAGCCTTATTTATACAAAAAATAAGTAACATCACAAGCCTCCATAAGCAAGTATGCTAGCCATTATTTTTATTCCAATCGAAACCTTTCTGTTTATGTGCCTGACTATATACAAATTGTTGCATTCAGTACACTGTCAGGAGCAATAAAATAATCTTGAAACATTGCTCTTAGGTCCTTTACAGGCATTATAAATGCACTGAGTGAAGTATACTATTGCTTTCCTTTATATTCATAAAAAAACTTACTTGGTAGTAGGGATTTGTTTTTTTTTTTTTTTTTCGGATTGTGTATTGCTGTTGGCCCTATTAGCCTCTACAGCGTCACCGGGCGGGATGGGCCGAGATGAACTCAACCCGGAGAATGGGAGCCGACATAAATGTGGCTCAAGGGGAACGGACGTCCTAAGGGTGCCTCCTGTGAGGCCGGACCTCGGCTTAGAATGCCGTTGAAATCGGGTAGAAAGACGTGTGCATTTATTTACGCCGTCAGACACCTAAGCGTCGACGGGCCGAAGGGCTTTGAGCAAACCCGCTGTGTTTAACACACACTAATCACATATTCTACCACACTTTACACACCACCACTCTAAGCACTCTCGTCTATAATGGTTAGCACCTAATAATGTTTTAATAGGAATTATTATTTTTGTGATCGAAGAACAGATATCTCCTTCGAAATATTATGAGTCTTAGCGGCAACCTTTGTTCTGTTGGTATGTATTATATCCTATGAGTTATTTTAAGAAACATTTATATAATTACAAAACTGGGTATATTTTTAATTGGAAATTGGGCCTTTGTTTGAACAACGTTATAAAATATTGACAAGCTATTTTTATTTGGAGAAATGTTACAAAATATTTAATTAGCACTTTTTTCATTCAAAATTTATCTTTTTGTTTTGTTTGCACCATATTACATTAAAACCCGCGGTGAGCAGTCTTGCACGGTCTGAACGGTCAAAGAGAGTTTAATATGGGAGAGCCAGATATTTTCCCTACGAAATAAGGATTATTCCAACGATAGCCGTAACTCTAATTTTATATTTTGTTGTTTAAGCTGTTTCAGTTTAAAGTATAGAACTACAAGCTGTTTTCAAATTGATTATTCTTAAATCTATACTAATATTGATATATATTATTTAAATGCGAAAATAACTCTGTTACGTTTTTAAAGCTAAATCATAGAATCAATTTTGATGAAATTTAGTATGAAGAAAAAAAATATGAAGCAAGCTTGAACCCAAAGGAAGTACAAAAATTACTTTTATACATAATAGGTGACTCGACCTCCGATACGCAGGTGAAGCCGTGTATGAATACTAATAGCAAATAATGTACATATAATTTCGAAAATAAAAATCACTATAATTCAAATTGATGAAACCGAGCTATTTATTTACATCGTTTAAGCATAACACCCTTATTTAAATATAAATATCTAACAAAAGTAAATTTGAATAAACATCAGGCTGAAATAGCAAAATTTTTGCAAAATACCACATCCGAAACTTTAGTACTCAAGGGACAGTACCCTACTTGGTACTTTAATTTTTTATTTACCCTCCAGATTTCCCTTATGATAAAACTAAGATTGCTTTACGTAATTTCGTTTTCTACGTAATTTATTGGTTATTTTACTGAAACTAGCGTAATATGAATGACGATTCATTGGTTCAGCATTTAAATATAAATATTTTTGTCATATTTAAGCATATTTTATATCATGCCTTCATGGGAGACCAAGTGATCTTGTAGGACTATAGCTATTAACGGCCTTATTCATAAACGTTGCTTAGTTACTGTTTAGCTAAACACTGATTTGTCTCTTTCTGTCATTATTGATTTGACATACGAAAGAAGAAGACAAAATATTGTTTAACTAATCACCAGTTAAATAAAGTTTATGAATAAGGCGGTAAGTGTCAAAAATTCTAACAGCTTTAATCTGTTTTATCGCAATTCAGATCTTTTGAACTAATAATAACCCAGCCCTCTTATCACCAGTGGATGCGAGAAAATGTTGCGGTGTTATATTAATTCTCATTTTTAAATTCATTTTTTTTTTCATATGTTACAATAAATAAATGCGAAGCAATATTTTTACCCTAGTTAAATTAGCAGTGTAAGCGGATATTGACTTACCTTTCCTTCCTTTGATAACGTGTACATGTAAAATAATTAATATTCACCAAGTTAAGAACATAATAATAAATTACATAATAATAATAATAATAATCACCACGGTCGTATACACAGGTCTTGCAACTGAGTCCAATTTCAGTGGTGAGAGATAGGTGCGAGTGTGTTACAACTGCTAATTCGCAATACCATCCGCTGTACATACTACGTCGCTGCTATCGAAGCTAATATTTTTCTCTCCCAAGTATTGTGCTATTCAATCATTGTTATATCGTTTTGTTTTGCGTTGAGTTTTGCGGATTTTTTGTTATTTTTGTTTTGTTATTTAACTGTTTTGTTTGGATTTTAAAAAGTGTTCGGGACAATTATTATGCGAATTGTCATGCCTCTGGCGGCCGTAAATTGAACTTAACAGCGTCAATATGTCAACGTACCCCATACTGAAGTTGCAAGACCTGTCTATACGACAGTGATAATCACGTAAACTGACATTATTAGTTATCATGTCTATAGAAAACTAGATGTCTAGTTAGTTCATCCACACATTGAATGAAACGTGCACAATGACGTCGTTAGGAGCAGTCGACGGGAAGCAATTTGCAGCAGAGGAAATTCTTTTAAAGAATAAAGTCCACCACAATAGGTTACAATGCACTTTGTACAAACCAAAATGACACTTCACTCTAACAAATACGGATGATTATAGAACAAACGGTAAATAGCAATTAATACATGTGGTTTGCTGTATAGAAATACAGGGAAGTTCGATACAGACAATTGCACTTGTTTCTATATAATGAGCTCGTTTGTATCATGTAATAAATATTTATTATATGATATGTATATTTATGACTACTCTACAATAAGTAACTATAAATGTATTTTATTTACGGCAACATACATTTAGTGTGTACCAAATGTCATTTCTTTAAACTACCCTCGCCTTCTTTCTTCAAAAAAATCAAATTTGATCGGGTCTATATTTTTTATTGCACGACGATAGTACATCTTACTTGATTATTGAAATCATTCAATATTTACTAACAGTATACAGCAGAACTTAATTTATTAAAAGTAAGTTAAAAATATAATATAAAAGTATCGAAACAATGTAAATATATTTTTTATCATTGTTGGCATTTAAATATAAATGTTTTTATATAATTCTAGGTATGTTCAGATATGGCTCTAAAGTCTGTTTTTAATATAAATAAAAGAAACAATAAAAACAGAGAAGACATCGAAACAAATACAAGCAAAATCGTTTTATCGAACAATATCAAAATTTGTACAGAAGTAAATAAAAAAACAATATCATCCGATCTTGCTTCAATTAAAGTGAGAAAGCAAAAGAAGGTAAAAAATCGAGTAAGCAAGTCAACTTATAGTGAATGTAAATATTTAATGGGTTCGCTGGCACCGATGGCTACATTTTACAATACATATCAAATGCCACAAGCTTATAACTTTCCAGTTATGGTTACAGAGTGGAGTCCTCTAGTAAGTACAGTGCAAGTTCATAATATATACACTTCACCTGTCCAACATGTACCAGTTGCTGTTATAACTCCACAATTAATAACGCCAATATGTCCGTATGCAGGAGCTTTGATTACCGCAGACCCTGTATTGAGTTCTGTTGTTCAAAATCCAGTAGTACAAGAAACAATACCGCCTTTATGTACTCCATTATATAGCCAAACATATAAAACTGAAGTTAATTATGTACAAGAGTCAATGATAACGAAGATTGAAGATTTTAATAATCAAGATAAGTATTCTTCAAAGGAATCAACATTACCCGAACAAATTGCAGAGAATATTTTTAATGAATCAAAAACTATAGATCCTATTGAGTTCTATTTAACTTTACCTAAAGAACTATTTCCAACAGCAAGAATGCTTGCTATTGATCCAAACCCAATTATAGATGAATTTTGTAAATTAGCGACAGTTAATGAAAATGTATCTTGGATTTTAGATTTGGAATTTGGTGTACCAAAAATACCTATTACTCGAGCGATAGCTGTATACGATGTAAAGTTTAACAGTATACATTGCAAAAATACACCGAGCGCAATACACCCAGGATTTGAGAAGTGCAATACTGATTTTAAGAGAGTAATATTATTTTATTACGACTGTATTGTATCCAATTGGTATAAGGGCTACATTATTTTGAATTACGATAAGTCCGTCGAGAATTTTCAATCGTGGCTTTTGATACCAATGCAGATGTTTGGCATGTGTTGGCCTTAGCATGTAAGCATGAAATCTAAAGCATGAATAATTAAATCTATGTAATTATGCTCATTTGTAAATACATATAAATATTAGAATTGCTTGAAATGATATAATAAAATGCTCAATGGAAATAATAATTGTTGTTTCATTCAAATTATAATATCGCCTTACAAATTTTATTGGAATCTTATTATGAATTTAAATAAATTAACATAATAAATAGCTTACACTGAATATTTATAATTTTATTTTTTAGCATAAAATGAATGTTGACTATTTTATCAAAACAAAAATTATGACATATTTGCTTACTTTTGCTTATATGCTTACTCTATAATTTTATCTTTAAGACGTCCTAAAAAAATTAATTATAGGACTAATCAGCTACATAGCACGCAAAATATCTCTGTGCAATTTAATTTTAAATTTTCTCTTATCGTCCTGGCATATTTCTATTATTTCGTTTACATTAAGTCGTAATGTTATCGTAAGAACTACAAGAACTATTATATTTATATACCATTGTAATGTGTTCATTATATTTTCTTTACTTTTTCAAGTTAGAGATGAAAATATTTTTTGTTATGATAGTATATTATACTGTGTTTGTTATTTTATTTCTACTACTCATTCTTATTTTTTAAGTTTATCTTTCTTATTGCCTTGTCCAAGGCGTAGTATCAGGATACAGTGAATATATGTATATATGTAGTGTTGAGGTAATTCTTACGAGGTTTACTTGATTAATAAAACGTCTAAAACTTTTGATATTTACATATTTAGTGACTATTTCGAGATCATAATGTAAATTTAATTATAAATATTTTATTTTAGTACTAGACTAAGCTATTATAAGAGGCGAATATATTTAAAAATATATATATATACTCATAAACACTTAACATTATAAGTGTTATCTTATTTCCTGTTACAGCTTACAATAACACAAACAACACAACCAATATATTATGTATAGCTTAAAAATCCGAATGATATGCTGCTTTGAAAGAATATTGTCCACCACTTTTGAACATTCATGTGCTTAATTTATACCTAATTATAGTTCATTTCGTGACTGAACGAGAATATTGAGACGAAAACTGCCTGTGTCGTTTGAATACTTGCATTTGCATAGTCATTTAATTTAAAGTTACCTATAGTTACCGCAGCACAAACCGTTACGATTGTCGTTTCGATATCGTGTGAAACGTTTTAAACATCTAATCGCTGAATCGGAATGCTTCCCGCATCCAGGAATTCGATGCGGAATCTAATTTATTGACCGCAGCTATGTTTGAAATTAATAATTGGAACCAGCAATTAGCGGATTTGCATGTTACGATACGGTATTGAAAGTCACTGAATCGTAGGATTGTATCGTATTTGTGTTATTTGTAATGATTTCAATATTGGAAGAAAATGATGATTATACTTATCTATTCACACAATATAGTCCTCCAGACCGATTTTGGCCACGGCAGCCAATCTGAAGAGAGCTTAACTGCGCAGGAGATATTATAGTGCACAAGTGTGTGCACAAACATAGGTGCACTCTCTATTGCCTAACTCTTATAACCCGATGGGACGGCATTCCGACACGACCGGAAAGAGTTCAGTCACACTTTACGTGCTTTCCGAGGCACGGGAGTGTACACACTTCCAACTTCCAGACTCCGTGCTACGACTACTGACAATTTTCGACAGAAAATCTCAATAACATTTTATTGGCCCGACCGGGGATTTGAATCCAGGACCACCGTGGCTGCGGCCTTACATGTAGCAACTAGACCAACGAGGCAGTCATACAATATACACAAGTTTAAGACCTTATATATTAACATTTAATGTATCATTTATATCTAATAACAATGAGAGAGAATCTTCATTTAAAGATTATTTAATTCGTCTTCTACAATTATAATACAGCAGTAGTAATCCAAGTTTTTGATTGTCAAACAGAGGTGTATAATTAAACCAAGTTTCACGTAGATGAAGTCGCGGGCATGAAAATAATTTTGGCTTATCTTGCATTGAAAACGATTCTCAAATTATCACGCTTATTTTCCTGAAATTAATTAATTTTAAATCAAATAATCTTTCGTTATATATGTCTTCTATGAATTGTCAGGTCATATATTTATGCAATAGAAAACTATCTCAGTAAATAAATTGTATTTCTATTCTATATGGGTGACAAAATACATTACTAATATTAATAGCGTGAAGTATACCCTTAAATAAAATAACCATACATAAATAAAAAGGGAATACTAAATGTAATAAATAAATCAAGATTTTTAAAGTCAATATTTAATTATTAACAAAATTACTGTGCAAACGAACAATACTTCAACGTAAACATAAACTATTCATTCAAACAAAATTATAATAAAATAAAAAAATTATTATAAACATCACTGAAATATATTTGCATAATGCACAAACACACAGAATAATTATAACGAATTGTGATTTGGTAATTTTCACATTTTTGTTAAACTAATTAATTACCTAAGCATCTATACAGTAGTGATTTAATTAATAATAATTATATCAATAATTTTGATCTTATTTGTGTACATTATTATACTAATTCATTTAAACTATAGATTACTGTTAGATAAATTACTAACAATAATTGCATGTTATTTACACAAATGCTCAGATTGTATATAGACGAGCTATAATAAATAATACTGTATACAATGTATTAAGCATAACAGGCAAGAACACTTATTATTTACAATACAAAAATATATAAGAATAATAATATTTGATAAAAACTAATAAAATTTACAAAGACACGTGGTAAATATAAATGTATTTTCGAATAGTATACAATAAAATTACAAAGTGAATAAATTTGTTGAAACGACATAAAATATTCAAATATAATCGTATTTACAATAAGCTCTTTGATATTGCATCCGGTGTCAGTGTATGGAACCTAATTAATTTGATTGGAAACAAGCTGTGTATAAGGGCGTTTATTAAAGTCCAAGCCTGAATGGCTCTGACAGATTATCACCCGCTATTAATATATTCATTGATAACGGGTGATATCTGCGAAAGTAACACAATATCTATCACCTTTATCAAATTAACTTGATACAGAATCTCGCATTTCACAAGTTCTGTACAGCCTTCGGTGGACTATTCCGTTAATAAAACGCCTCAGAAAACGTTGAATTAAATCAACATTTTTGAAGGTAACTTATTGAAATCGTTAAGTCGGTAAATCGACAGTCGTTTGATATATCATCATCAGAGTTTTGTTAGGTTTCATTCATTGTTTAAGTTGAAATTGATTTTTGTAATTGAAACTTAGCCAATTAATATTTAATAGTTATATTAACGACATTATTAGCTTTATCAAAATTTGTGCTTGTTGGATCATGGGTGTCATCACTTTCACTTTAAAAGTTTTAAATGTCTTGACGAACACGATCAATGGTGGTTTAAGAATTTACTGTTTGTAATATCCAAGGGACGAACTTAGATATTCTCGTACAAACTCCTGGTAAGTTTGCCTCTCCACATCCGATACCCCAACTTATGATACCAGCCAAAAAATATTTGTGATCCTTCCCTTTCACCTGTAAATAAAAATGTATATATGTTACTTTCATAAATACTAACTCTAGCAACTTATTTTCGTAAAAAAATATAATTCCTATTATATGAATATTTTTAATAAAATTAATTAATTTAATTAAAAAATTAAAATTAATTTAAATCAAACTAAATCTACAAAAAAACATTAAGTTCTTCCAGGTCGAATTTCTAGTTTAAATAATAAATGAATAAAATGATGCTTCATAAAATATACATAATAAGTTCATTAAAAATTAATGAAATTGTATGAACAAAGAAATCGTTATTACATTAAGATATTTTCTTTAAGTATTTCATTTAACATACAAATGATGAGTCAAATTAAATAATGTAGTTTTTTTTACACTTTCTTATTAAATATAGCCCTAATATAAGACGAGAAAAGTTAAATATTATCATTTTATAGTAAAATATGTAATACAAACAGTAATGTAAAATCCTTTTTCAGCACTTTCAAAAATAATAATATTATTATTTATGGTAGATGTACTGATTATGCTAGGCGATGGCTCTGAATTTATTACCCTTGCTTAATTTACGGCATATTCTAAAAGCTATGCGATTCGATATTAAAAACGTTAGCAAAGACAAATCTCTCATGAGAAGAGTATTACAATTTATTCAATCGATATAAAGTTACAAAATCAAAACGTACTTTAGTCAAATAGGCTTTAAAAAACTCTTTTCAATCGTTATTTGACAGAAACTATATTAAACATAAAGCTACCGTCGCGTCGGTTTGGAATGTAGCTATTGAATTACCTGTAATGGACCACCCGAATCTCCTTGGCATGAATCGTGGCCGCCCCTCTCGTGGCCGGCGCAGAGGAAGATATCAGGAATGAATTCGTGTCTACCCGCTCGGAGAAACATCGATTTGCATCGTTCGTTGGACACTATCGGTACTTGCACCTGGGAATCGAGTTTTAGGATTATAAACTTTAGATATACGTTTCGTATTTGAATATACAATGTATTGTCAATGATTTATGCAAACAACAGAATATTATATTGAATATAAGTTTTGGTAATATCATGAATCAGAAAGGAAAATTGTGATAAATAAAATATTTGATTATAAAGGAAGATAATGTTAGAAAATAAAGAAATAAATTTTTTATGCATCACACATCTTTATTTGTCTTTGAATCCTTGTCCTTTTATCCTTAACAGAAATCTATTTTAAAACTCACCTCTTGCAAAACAGACGGTAGAACTCCTCCTTCAGACAATCTTCCCCATCCTGTAACTGTAGCGTTTTCTCCCACTAACAGATCATCTGTCCCTGGTAGACATATTGGTGATATGTGCGGTGCAAACTGAAGTGACGAGTCTAACTTTACTAAAGCGAGATCGTATTCATATGTATAGAAATTGTACTTCGGATGAACTGCTTTTCTGGCGACACCTCTTTCAATGTAAGGATACTGTTCCGACACCGAGGAAAAGTCGTATTCACCCACACGTATCCTTATTTGAGATGTCAGGAGACTGAAATTAAAATTTTGTTAATGCTTGTGTTTTAAAATAGATATATTTATTTATAGAAGTTGATGTTTGAAGTCGATATTATATTATGATTAAATCATTTCATAAAAATATCACGAAACGTAAATTAAATTTATGTCCCATAAACTAGTTTATGAAATTTGTGTCACGTAGCAATTAAGAAGAATATATTTTGAGATATGCATGTTTGTTATGAATATAATAATATTACATAACCATACCATTTTCAATATTACGAATTATAATAAGCCTTCAATCCTACTATTCTTACTCATCGACACAGTGCCCAGCTGTCGCGATCCATCCCTCATTGATAATGGCGCCGCCACATCTATGCGTTGAGGAAAAACCGAAGAAAGAGTTTCTTCGAACAGAGACTTGCCACGGCCAGCGACCAAACGAAGAATCTTGACCACCCATGATGCGTGTCTCTGGTCGTGGCCACATAGCAGTTACACCACATTCTGCAACATGGAATACGTTGATGATGATAACGTCCTCTTGAATCAATGAGAGGAAGAGAGCAGGAAAGAGAGAGAAAAAGGTGGAGAACTATAGCATAATATATAAAAAAATCTAAGCATAGGTTATGGTAAATTGAATCTCGACATAATATAGTAAAACACAGCTCTTACCAACGCTATTGGTTGCAGCCATTGTATGCATCGGCGCTGACATAGACTCGTCAGTTTTGTTGATCATGTTTTGTGATGGATCCTTAGGTTTCATATAGTTTTTATGTGGTTTGCTTGTAGTGGTGGTGAATTTTTTCGTTGGTTTGGGTTTTCCCACAGGTTTATCCCAGTTGGGTCTTGGTTTCGTAATAAAAGCTGGTTCTGTAGTTGCTTGCCAGTGGATTGTGTTTAAGTTGTTCGGTCGCGACATCATGTGCCCTAGAATATAAGTTTAGATTAAACATTTATAAATTGCTATTCTCTAAAAATGTTCTGGGTGGATACCACCCACTAATTACATTTTCGACGGTCAAACAGCTATTAGTTTGTTCGGGTAGAAATGGTAAATGAGCCAGTGAAGCTTCAGGCCAACGAATAATGGCCTAAGTTCCTAAAAGTTAGTAGCGCATTGGCGTTTTAAGTCTATGGGCGGTGGGGCGGCCATTTATCATCATGTGGCCAATTTGCATGTTACCGATTTTATAAATAAATATTATTAATAACAACAATAAAGAACCGAACAAAAGTAATTTAATAAGCAGTTGACTTGAGATTAATCAATAAAAAATATTAAAAAAAATAACACTTCAATTCCATAAAATTTGTAATATACGTATTTTTATTTCCAGATTAAATGATATTAGCAACGCCATCTATATTTTACAGCTCAAACTAAAGTACCCATAATACTAGTTACCTGATGAAATGCTGTTTTCTCCATGTTGCTCAGACACGGCCATAGGTCGCGCACCCGACATTATGCTAAGACTAGACGAAATTTTGTTGTGGGGACTAGTTTCCACTTCACTGCTCGGCCTATGTACATTTTGGTACTTATTTACACTGCTATATGTTATTTTATTAACTATATCACTATTTTGTTCGCTATTCGCTTGTAAATTGTCTACAGAGGGCAAATTAATTTCAGGCGGGCGATAACTGTATGATGTGGGCGCGCCATCTATCGGTTTCGTCATGAACGACGGCCGTACTGTTTGCAAGTTTGGCCTTGAGGTTTGAGTTGAAGTTTCTATTGGCGCGTTCGAAGTGCTCTGTAGGGCGCTTGGTGGCGCTGTGTACGGTCGTTCTGTTATTGTCACTGGACTTGTTGTCTCTGAAAAAACGAATTATCAATTTAAATATGGTGTTTTTACCTTCAATTAAATATTTTTTTATAAAGTATGTCTTATACATATATAGTATAGTAAATAAATTATATATATATATATATATATATATATTTGGGAACGCTTCAATTACTAGAATGCGTCATCAATTTTATTCAATATGGATGGAGACATAGAGGCGACTTTAATTGGACATAATCTATTGTGCACAAATTTGCACGTTATGGTATAAAATATTATGTTACGTATTATAAGCTAAATCATTTGTCTTTTATTATTTATAGTCAGAATACCCAAACGCACCTGCGATAAGCGGCTTGTCCGGCAAACGGCAACATGAACCGAACATGAAGCCATCGACGCACACTCCGGCGTGCACACCACCCACTCGGTTGCACTCCTGCACCCACATGCACGCGCCGCGAGCACCTCCAACCGAACACGACTTGCGCGACATTTGATAGCCTGTAAACAAATTCAGATATCATTAGGAAAAAGTGCCATCAAACATATAACTTTAAATTTATCAAATATCTTATATGGACATCCGCCACATATACAAACAAAATGAACCATTATAGCGTTAATAGCATATTCAGAAGTGGGAATCAAATCCGCATAACATTTTCAATGCGTCATTAAATAATTTATAGTCAATTCATAAAAGATTATAAAATATAATTTTATATTATTAATGTACAACACTAAGAACATTCGTGTTAATATTTAGTTTCTGTATTATATTGTGAAAATAAAGAATTAATATATTCTTATTAATATAATTAAAATTAATATGAATAGACAAACTGCTACAAAAAGGTACTTTTGCGCAAGAAAATATAAAGTTGTGCTTAAAGTATAGAATAAATAATAAAATCGTGAAATTTCTAGTAAAATATTAACGAAAAACAGTTTGTAAATATTATTTACTTGTATATGTTAAATATCTGTACGTTACATGCATTGCGTATTTTATAAAATAAAAATGTGATTTTGGAAAAGGTGAAATTGAAAATTTTCAACAGATGGCGCTTCTAGTCCTAAAACGTATTTCAGTTATTATTTTTATACACGCAAAGTAGTGGCAAATAAATTACCCAAAAAGTTTTAATAAAGAGAATGAATTAAAATAAGTTGTATCATTAAGAGTCTACACTGGCCCAGCTGGAATCGAAATTTTACCTCCGCCGCACAATAGCATTGCTGGTGGTGGGGCTTTATGCAAGCTCGTCTGGGTAGGAACCACCCTCTCATGAGATATTCTACCGCAAAACAACAGTAATTGATATTGTTGGGTTCCGGTTTGAAGGGTTAGTGAGCCAGTTTAATTACAGACAGAAGGGACATAATATCTTAGTTTCCAAGGTTCGTGGCACATTGGCGATGTAAGCGACGGTTAACATTTCTTACACCGCCAATATCTATGGGCATTAGTGACCAGTTACCATCAGGTGGCCCTTTTGCTCGTCCGCTTACCTATTCTATATAAAAACATAAATATACATATCTTGTACATATCTTGAATATTTACAGATGACAAATAGTATAACTCATGTAATATATTCAATGTAAAGCACGAATACTACATTCAATTTATTTATTTATCGAAACCAGTTTTCGAAGTAATTTTATCGTTTCATATAAGCATTATTATATATTTCCAGCTTTCCTATGTATTACTTACAAAGAAATTAATTTAATAATTAATTATGATAATGATCAAACAAAGAGTCTAAATTAAATAAACCTTTAATAATAAAATGAGTTTAAGTAATATAAAGTCGCAATCTCCACAAGTAAGAAAGCTTAACCCATTTAATCTAAGATAATCCATCAGGCTTGCGGAATCCCAATCTTCCATGGGGAATGTCCATTTCATTTTCTATTAACTCTCAATGGTGGCCACCGCAAAATTCGCTAATAAATACTAGTCTTTTGAAGAATCCTCCTAATATAATATTTAGACAACGGTGATGCAATACAAACTTTATGACAAAGAAAATAAGGTAGGTATTAAAATCCATTTAATAACAAATATGCTGTTACTGTGTTGTGTTCATCCACTAATAATTGCAAAGAAAACTTGTATGTAAACACAACGAAATATAAATTCTATTCCGTATATTTTAAAGTTGAAAATGGATACAAAGTTTTTTGGTTGTTAAATAGTTTTTGCACACTCTACAGTCGCTATTAGTGGATGAAAAATGTTCTTTCTCGTACCCAACTCTCAAGGACCGGACGCTTCCAAATATCTTTGTTCATTTATTGGATCATTTATAAAATATAGTAATCGATATATCTATTTTTATATAATGTTTTTAAACGTTTTAACAAGCGTTTACAGATGGAGTGAAAAACACAAACAATTCTAACGATTTTTTCGCGTCTAGGAAATAAAATTGTAGTTCGTTAACGTTTTGCGTGCTAACATAAAAAAAAACATTATGTCTACCATATTAATTATATGGTAGACATAATGTTTTCTTATGTTCAAAGGAAATCTCATTAGTCATAAAAGCTTAAGTAATGCTTTTTATACACGACTTCATTTTCATGGATAGCGATATAATATGTTTACCCTTTGTATATTAATGTTTGTTACCATATCAATCAATTATATTAAAGTAACATTTAATTATGAAAATAATAAAAAATCATTTATATACTCAACGCTAGTTTATACACTATTGTACGCAAAAGTAACAGACACAAAAATACGTAGCTAAAATCGTAATATTCAAGAATATTATGATCAATTTCGATTTAAGAAAGAGAATATGAAAAAATACCAACCAATCAGAGAGCAGCGTCAGTGCTTCCTTTGAGTAATAACCTCACAAATGATCTTCCGCTTGGCGGAATAGCTTTATTAGGAAGCAACGTATCCTTTCAATATTAATAGAACGCTCAGGATTGTGTTGGGTAAATAAGAGGCGATTCCGTTTAAATTTTTTAGAATAATTTATTGCAAAGATAACATCTTACAATATGTTAAATGAACAACTAAACTATAAAACAGGGCTATAATAGTATATTTCCAAAGTATTTTGTTTGTTGTATTGAAGGCAAGTATTTTATTTAAATATCATTTAACTTAATGAATGTCAGGGGTATTGTGTACAACATAATTACATGGAGTAGCTATTGTGAGAAAAGAGAGGTAGAGCTTTGTGCAAGCTCGTCTGGGTAGGTACCACCCACTCATCAGATATTCTACCGCAAAATAGCAGTACTTGGTACTGTTGTGTTCCGGTTTGAAGGGTGAGTGAGCCAGTGTAATTACAGGCACAAGGGACATAACATCTTAGTTCCCAAGGTTGGTGGCGCATTGGCGGTGTAAGCGATGGTCAACATTTCTTACAGTGCCATTGTCTATGGGCGTTGGTGACCACTTACCATCAGGTGGCCCATATGCTCGTCCGCCAACCTATGAAATAAAAAAAAAAAAAAAAAAAAAAAGAGACCTTTCAAAATCCATTATCGTTTAACAACATATATATATATATATATATATATATATATATATATATATATATATGTTCCAAGAACATGAACTGCATGCTTGTCACGTCAATAGTCTCAATTTAAAACTGGTCAAACTGCAAAGTGCAAGTACTTACATTATATACTTCTATGAAACGCTCTGCTTCATCTAGTACAAACTTTTCATATGGTATATGAGTAACATATGTGTGTGATATACAAGGAACTTTATATAATAACATTATATTACACATACACGTATCTCACCTAATAGGCTTACTTCGTACTTATTACATATTTAAACAAGACAATGGACTTACTGCGGCTGTTCTTGAACCTCATTCTCCCAAGCTTAAGGATATTACATATATATGTATATGGTTCTATAAAACTTGGTTCTGAGAATTTATTAATTAAGAAAAATTATCTCGTTTGTTCTTGCTATATAAAATTCGAAGTATAAAGTTAAGATATAATTATTAAAACATCTTCGTAAGCATTTTCGGTAAGATATTCGAATACGATATTCTAGAGATTTTCTACAAAATAGTTGTCTGTGTATGATATGGTCTGGTCATATGATTTACTTTCTATTAAAAACATATTGCTTTACTCGTTTATTACATATACTAGCTGCAGCACGCACTCCAAACATTACTGCTCTGCCATAGATCAAACCGTCTTATTATATACCAGCATATTACCCGCGACTCCGTCCGCGAAAATTTAAAACTATTATTTAACGTAAATTTGTATTTGGTAATATATAAATATATGATAATAGACTAAATAGGATAGTTACAGTTTGTTCAAACTGTGACATTTTTCTTACTGAGAGAATTTTATAGTCGTCATAACTTCAAAACGAAAAGTCCGATCCGGATCATTTAAAGTGTAATTTACATGTAAATAATCATCCTTAATTATCAAACAATTAAAATTGATAAGGATTAATAATATCATGATACATATATCACCTCTATTCGATTCCACCGTATTTTAACTTAATAATTTAAACAAAAACTGTTATTGTGACTTATCTATAATAGTGAGGCATATTCCATCACAGACATTTTGTGAGCATTCATGAGTACTATTAATAAATAGAATACGTTTTTTAAGGTATATAACCTTCAATAGTTTTCGCAGAGCACGCCAAATAATGACTTTTATAGGCAACAATTTAGTACCTTTTTTTTTTGACGCTGGGAAATCGCATTACGCGTTTCCCCCCACGGGAACAGTGGGGAAGGGGGGGGGGTATGTGGGGCTCGCCATATGTCCAAGGCACCGAGTGTGCCCCGGTCATCGGAATACCCACTAAAAACCCAGCGGTACCCTTCCCGTCTTAACGGGCGCGCCACGGGATCGCTTGCGCATGCTACCGTGACGCTCCGACGGCAACAATTTAATACCTTGGGTAACAATGTATGTTACATTTTAGGTAAGGATCTCTAATTTTTTTGAAAATATAATATACTCTATGTTACTCGGTAAAGATATAGCTTTCTAATGGTAAAATTATTTTTAATATCGGTCCTATAGTTTTTGAGTTAAATCGCAACAAACAAACAAACAAAGAATCAAATCATTCCTCTTTATAATATTTGTATAGTATAGTATATATATATATTTATAATATAAATATTTTTTTCAATACAGACTGTTAGATTTTGAGAGTAGCACATAAAAGCTTTTTACATTATTTTAGATAAGTAATCAAAAGAAGATTTTCGTAATAAATACACATCTCATATCTCAGAGACTTATTACAATTCAATTGTTCAAGTAATTTCCCAACAATACAATTTCTTTAAATCTTGTAATGATCTTGAAAATGTCTTCCTTTATTTTGAGTCTAATACAAATAAAATAACATCCTTAATAGAACAATATTGCAAAACAATATGGTTTAAGGTTGATGAAATTTCAAGTAATTCAATTGTAAATCACTCAAAAATAGATATTTTGTACTAAAGTTATTAATTCTTTTTCGTTTTTAACGATGTATCCAATTATTTATTGTACCTACCTTGTCTTGGCAATACGCAGTGGTTTGTGTGCCAACACCATTTTATATCATTTGTATCTTCAAAAAATGTTACAAGAAAAATTCGGTACATGACCGATGTACCGAATCTTTCTTCTATCGTTATGAAGTATTTATGGATACTTCTTAATTTATTGTTATAAGAATCTTTATTTTTCCGCGTAACCAGTAATTTCGTTACGAATTTTGTGGTTCACTCACGATAAAGTAACAAACAGACAGAACTATTTTCGCATTATTAAGACAAAACAGTAACATATAGAAAATTATTCCCATCTCCTTAACTAAGGAGGTCTTTGCCTAGAAAGTAATAATTATTTAATATTTTTAGTTTATATTGTTAGAATTATATTTTATTTTTTATACAATTTTTACAGTAAAGTTAGCTATGAACAAAATGTTATATGTAATTTTCGTTAAATTAATTAATAGCTCTTAAAGGATAATGTTTAAATTCTCAGTTGGCACTCCATTTCATTAAAACGTAAAAACTCCTAATGTACCTTCCTAATTGATAAGAGCTTTTTAATTAAATAATTAATTGTATTTGAAGGAAAATACTCAAATACGAAAACAGTACACAATTTAGGCAAAGCTACAAATAGAGAAGAAAAATTTATTCGTATTTTTCGTTTCAATTTTGTTCTGAGATCCTAAAAACCCTTTTTAATGGCAATCACAAGGACTCTTATTCCCAATTTGCCAACAATAATTTGTGAATTTCGCAAAGAAATCTCCTCAACAAATAAGCTACGAAGAGCTCTTCAAGAAATGGCGAAATAACAATTTTCTCAAACATGTAATGATAAATTCAAACAAAGGAGTCCAAACAAGGTCCCATTGTTACTACATAAATAAATAGCCACTGAAAAAAGTCTAACGATCCGTAATCATCTTGACGTAACACGAACAAAGAAAGAAAAAACTTATTAGGGATAAATACTTTATGCCCCAAAACGTAATTATTGTGTAACAGTTCGCGTAATGTTTACCTTGAGCTGTCAGTATAACTGGATTACACAAAGAAGCCGGAAAATATGTTATTTCATATGAGTATACTCGCAGTTGATGTTTTTTCTCGACATGCAATGGCTTAGTAAGTAACATTTAAAGCCATTCCAATTCCATTGCGTTCAGAACTACGAAGTTCTAGTTGCTGGTGGTTAAATGGCGAAGTGATGGAAAAATAGCTTTAGTCAAAAGTCACGACTAATTTTCAGAGATATATTTTGTTTTGTTTAAAGTGACTTCTTAGTAAGCTATATAAGCTGTTCCAGATGTATAATTAGCAATATAAGAGTATTGGAGTCAAGAAAAAGAGCGTGAAATGTAATTAAGTCTGGCCTGGGTGGTACATGACACCGGCGGAGATTACCAGCTATTGACGTCGATTCTAAATATCAAATATTAACCCTTAACACAATTCAGATAAAATTATTCTAATCGAATTTTCAACCTTACCCATAAAAACGCACGTTTAAGTATCTGTACTATCGAGTGTTATTCACTAAAATATATTCATACCACAAACTTTGTTGTTAATTAAAATTACTATTAAACTATTTAATTGATAAACTCTCTAATACTGTAATACTTATGCTTTCTGTGCACGCATTGTTTATTTATTTATTAAGGGCCATCAGCAGTCACTATACTTACACAATCACACATTCACACTTAACACAAAATGCGCGACTCTTCGAGACGGCCACAACATTCATTTTAAGGTACAGTATTTTAAAGTCCAATATTATGATATATTAGTCTAGCTTTATTTTTGTATTATAATATATTGTTTTTACTGACTGCAATTAATAATTTGTGCCAAATAATTAAATGATTATACGATAATCTTTACGTATAAATAAAATAATCAAGCACAAGATCTATATTATGTATGAATGAAAAATTAACCAAACACAAAAATAATTCTCTAGCACTATATATAATACAACCTACTTAATTTTAATCGTAACAGCAATGTTTTGAAAGAGAAACGAAACTACTATTATTGTTACATCCGCGTAACCTTATCAAATTGAAGATCGGTAACAGGGCATGAAACTTCCCCCATTGTCTGGGGGGGAAATAGCTTCTTCCTAACAATAAAGCGATATAATAGTGAACGTGGTTGCATAATCCTATTTCCTAAGCGAGACTTTGTAAACGTTATAAGGTTGATCCTTTACGGTTAATATCTTGAGAATCGGATGTGAGCGTGTATTATATTTGCCCAACCAAAACATCGGAAACGGGTATATGGGTACATATAAGATTAGATAAACATCTATTATTACTAAGACATCAGCTTTAGATACATAGGCAATATGACGTCATAAGTAAATGTCTTGAAATGAGAAAGCTTCATAAAATAGCTATTTGAAATTAATAGAAATATTATGAATTGAAAATTATTTGTATTTTACAGTAGCGTATTATTATTTAATAAGCGTTTAACGGTTAACCATTCTCAAATAGAAAAGCCAGGATTTCATAAATGAACACAATAAAATATACAGTAACTTCATTTAAATATCCATAAAATAATAACTTATAATTCAACTGAATTCATTATTTATTTCATCATGTTAACGCACTAAATAGTAATTTATATGGACCTAAATCTTAAACATCAAAAGATACGAAGAAATATTTCACAAACATTAAACTAGTCTAAGCTGGTAATCTTCAGTCAGCGATTTCTTGCAAGCTCGGTGATAATTCGATGCGTCAAAACCAGTAGCTATTAAGATCCGGTATACCGTTAAATACCAAGGACGGTGCCTAGGTCTCTTACGTGATACTAATGTTTCTCATGAACAACTCGATACGTTTAATTTCAAGACTTGCCTTTTTTAAATTGTAATATAAGACTCATAAAGGTGTGACATTTGAATACTAATTAAACTTTGAATTGGGGCACAGTTATTAGACACCGGATATAAGTAGAACGAGTAGAACCGGCAAAAATCTATATACATAATTTTTTCCATCAATTTTACATAGTTAATTAAATATATTATAAACTGCATGAAAATCATTATTGGTTAATATATACTAAATCCACTATTAACTATTATATACTATTTATATTATATCTAGTTGAATCAAAATATATAAAACTCGACTAATGGTTTTGCTTCAAAAACAAGTTCGAATAGCATCAGTTGGCGTAATAATTTAAATGCTGAATCTTAACTGAAGATTTCAATTTCAAACAGCAACGGCCAAACACCACTGAATTTTCATCTACAATGAAAAACATCGTAAGGAAATATGTGTGGGATGACAATCTCCCACGTGTGTTTCCATTGAAGCCGCATTGAAATATGATGGAGTAAGCTCCGAACCTCCTCAAAAAGGAGAGGAGTTTCCCACATTTACATGATTGTACTTTATTAGTACGTACGAATAATATCTAGCCTAAGCTTGATCCAGACTAAGCTTATCGTGCTTTGCTAAGCAAAATACCAAGAAGGACCTTAATAATAACATCTAAGCCGAATTATAATATTATTTGATGATTATTTGTATTAATACTCTCATAATAGTCTATACTAATAAATGAGAAGGCGTGTTTTATGCAATAACCTGAAAATAATACTAAACCAATACGCATAAAACTTATACCAGAAGATGCAGCGCGTTTCGAAAAGGTTTTAGTACACTTTTTATAGTATCATTATATCAGCTTCTCTTCGCAGTTTTCGCAGTTCGAACGTGACAAGCTCGAATTTCATTTTATTGTCAAGTTACTAAAGTAAAGTACTAAGTAAATTTTAATATATTAAAACAACAATCGATCAGTGATTGTTGTTTAAAAAAATCTGAAATATCATTTTCATATTTTATCTATTCACATAGAAATTTTGAAATTATTTCTATTAAAGAATGCTTTCTAACATATCTTGCCATGATTTTTAAAGCGTAAAAAGCTTTTGTTGTCTCCCATTTCAAGAGGATTAAATTATATAATTCAAACTTTGTGTATAAAAGGTATTGTAAGACATTTTTCATTATAAAAAGTCGATAGTAGAAATATATTTCGCAGGAATGTAAGTACAATAACAGAATAAGAAAAACAAAACTGCGATGTTTATAATAACGAAATTATCTAAAATGAATCTACCCAACTAATATTACTAAAGGCCGTTTATATATAGTCATCGTATATAATATGTTCATTCTATAACAATTCTATATAAAAACTTATTATTTTGCAAAAGAAGCAATATGGTTCATCAAGATTCTGTGGTTAAAAAAATAATACAAGAAAATAGTTTGTTCCTATAAATTTATTATAAATGACATATTTTGTGTTAGTGAATATTTTCGATTTCTTGAATTAATTCTTTAATAAGGCTTTGGCGCTCAGGCTATAAATTGCACTAATAGCTTTCTGATCGTAATAAATGGCAAGGTTCTCAGCTGATAATCTGTAACCTAATTCAAGATGAAACGATCAATACGCATGAGACAGCTCATATTCTATAATATTCGTTTTACTTAAAAATGTTTATAGAATATTGTTATTTTCATGCAAGCTCATAGTAACATGAATTTGCGCAATCTAAACCACAGTCACTCAGGATAGAATGTAGCATCCACAGTCAACATAACTTAGTGGCTGAGATATTTGAACTAGTCGCCGCCCGTGTTTACTTTCGCCTGTACGTAGGGTTTAAATACGTGATATTAAATTAAAAACTATTATAATATATAAATTACTTTAAAATTTATTAAGAGGGATAAGAGTCAATCAAATAAGAGTTCATAGTATTCGTCTAATCTTAGTATTTCCATAATCAACAACTTTCATTTTGTATATGAATATCTAAGTAAGTAATAATTGGATATTTTGGATGGCACATATTAAAATTAAAGGGTCTTCAGGTAATAAAAAGAGTACAGTAGTATCATATGGATATAATATTATAAATGCGAAAGTAAGTTTGTTTGTTACGCGTTCACGCCTAACCATTAAGCCGATTTTATAAATTCTTTCACCAATGGAAAGCTACATTACGAGTAACATAGGCTACATTTTGTCCCTGTATTCCCACAGGAACGGGAACTACGCGGGTGAAACCGCGGTCAAAACGCTAGTATGGATATAAAATAAGTTGTGGGATCATTGGCTTGTGTATAATAACAAAGGATGACATTAGCATTTTGTCAATAATGATTTCGAAGCACCGCAAATCAGACGAGAGAATTATAGAAATGGCATGCGTTGAGATGGACTATAATACAAGGTACAAGAGTAGAACTCGTGTCGTGTCGTATCGTGTCGTGAACAGCGTAATCAATGTTTATATATACTAATATTATAAATGCGAAAGTAACTTTGTCTGTTTATCTGTCTATTACGGGCAAATCAGTAAACCGATTTTAATAAAATTTGGTATGCAGCAAGATTAAATCTCAAGGACATGGGTTACTTTTTTATATCCAAAACTTGCCTGTGCAACACGTGGCGAAGCCGTGGGCAAAAATAAGCTTCCTATATAATATTTTTTTAGTCAGTGCGCCGTCAACCATATGATCTAAGATATTATGACGACACACGGTCATTAGTACCGACGGTAAAACATTATACAGACCCACCAGATAGCAAACAGACAGCTGTCTATGAAATCCCCGGGTCACGCCATTAAAATGTTATTGGGTTTTATTGTCAATTAATTAACAGTAGCGCAGCTAGTATGTAATAAAATAGTAATGTAATAAGACAAATAAATAATATCATAAAATATAAATAATAACATTAAATAAAATAATGAGATAATGATCAAATGAATGAACAATGACTTTAAGGCCATTTGAATGATTTCGTTTTAACAATTTTATTGTTCTATGAAAACATTAGGTATATTTAGCTCAATATATAACGGCGTGGTATTATTTGTTCATCAATTGATTTTAATGACAAGAAAATAATAATTTTTCGCTACTATATTTAGTTATTATTTTAAGATTAAAATACCACTATGTAGCACATTGGAAAACCCGAATTTGGTAATGCTTAAATTGCGTTTGTTGTATATATAAATCGCATCAAAACATAAATGTGAAATGAGAGCCAAGTTTAATATTATGATATATGCCATGGTTGTTGACTTCATCGACAAAAGAAGTGAGATCTAAATGGGTGACAAGTTCAATGGTCAGTCCTGAAATTTATAACGAATTTATAACAATATAAAACATTTTATAACACCTTAAAATATCATAATCTTCTTATAATTTAGGATAATATATTAAAGCCTAAAGTCTGATTTGGTTAGTTCTCATATACGCTATCATCAAGTTTGATTTCTGACTCTTACATTACAGGCACTATAAGTAAGCGTTCCTAATAGAATAAATTATTTGAAAAATTATATATTACTAGTTACTGATTTATTCCTTTGTATTCACCCAACTACCTATCTGCATACCAACTTTCTAGGTCATCTGGAACTGCGTTAGAGTTTTGGATCTATAGGTCAGTCAGTGATAAAATGACGATTTTTGGATATTAATATCTAAATAACCGTTTGAGGTGTGTTTATGAAATTGGAGCACACATGTATCTCGCAAGTTTCAATATATGAGCCAAATTTGACATGTTTATGTGAAATAGTTTTTGAGTTATGAGGGGGTTAAAAGTGGCTCCAAATGGTTCGTGTAATATAACACACGGTGCTGCTCGCCAGTTTTGTTTGCTTGAACTTGGATTGACACGCTACCGCCTGTCTAGATAATTATAATTCTATGTACAAATGATGTATCATATTTTTTTAAATTTATTTAAATATGGAACAAACACGAGCTATGGCAGTACAATTCAGATATTTACATACAAAGTAAAAAAGTGAAAACTGCTTTGACGTAACTGGACAAAATAAACCATACAACCAACACAACACAGACACAAAAATGTTAAACATGTTACTCGTATTTTGTCAATGTGTTAGGGTATTAGTTTTGATGTCAAAGTGAAAATTAATTTTCATTTCATTATATTGTAATAAGCTAAAGTAAATATGTAAATATGCGCAAAATGCGTCGTTGATAATATAATTGAATTACAATTGCGGGAAAGTTTCAAAGAGAAAATTAGTCTTAATTATTCCTCCCCGGAGCGAAGTTTCTTAATTATTCCATTTTGTGCATTTAAAAATTGTGAAAATAATTTGAATTAATTTAAATACCAAATAGTGATATCTTGCTTTTTTCATCAAAACTCATAAATATATGTGATAAAAAGGCAGATATTTTTATGTTTGTTTTAACACATTCGTATTTTTTTATTTCGTTCTCATAATTCAATTTTATTGATAGCAAACCGAATAACTTCTATTATTCCGACTCAAGGATTCGAAGCTGGAAATTTAATATTTACAGCCGTACTAGTCACTACAAGACCAATGAGAGAGCTGTATTTATAAATTTTAAATACATACGTGAATTTGAATATAGTATTACATATGGAGAAGATTTTTACAATATTCAATTTGCTATTTATTCTTGATAGATGGCGATGCAGCACAATCATTTTATATCGATCAACTGATCGCTAGTTGTATCTAGTATATACACAATCAGGCAACTTCTACCGGGCTTAGCAACTAATATATAATACACAAAGACGAGTTATTTCTGTAACGCTTTTTTTTTGGGAACATGACATTTGTTGCTCTGCGTTGATTACAATACGCGAACATTGATTACAATACGAGAACCTACGGTTAATTTATCATCTACGTAAGATAAATATAAATTTTCATTATGGTTATAATTAAACTATTGACGGCCAGTTTTATATACATTATGCTGTGTTGATAACAGCCGTGTTTTTTTAATAGCTACCGTATAAGGCCATGTAATCCAAGAACTAAGTCTTTCCAAGTTGGATCAGTAGAACATCATTCGGTTTTTGAGGAAAGATTCTTAGTTTTAGCTTGAAGTTTGAAAGTGTTTACGCTCGGAAAACACGTAAAACCATGGGTTCTGCTAAACTAAACTCTTTCTAGGGGTATTAGATTTACTAGCCCATCGGATCATGAGAGTGCGGAACAAAGTGTTTGCTCACACACTTTTGTACAATTATAATTGACTAATATCCCTTGACAATGGCGATCGCGACTGAAATCCTTATACATACATTATTACATCACCCGAAGGTAAGTGAATACATCTCCGGATATTAATACAGAATTATTTTATAAATCGATTTTGATCCATATCAATTACATTCAAAATATTGATGCGACGAGCATCTGCCGTTTTTCATTACATTGCTGACGGCAGATATTATTAGAGTTATTCTGTAATAGAAAACTCTAAACTAACAACAGAACACAAACGTGACATGAAAGTTAAATGTGTAATTGTTTAAAATAATTATAAAATTTTAATGGATAAAATAGCGTATCACTGAACGTCGGCATTTACCTAAATTTAACGAGTGTGATGCGAAGTTATTTCTTACAGAATTGCAATGCTATGTTCAGACTATTGCAAGAAAACTATATCACGATTAGATAGGAACAGCTTTGCTTAATATTCATCATAAACTCATAACCAACCTCATTAATATTGAATGAAACCTCCTTTCTATTAACAAAATTGATCGATCAATTTATTTTTTTATATAATTGCTGCAACATAACTATATTTTACTATATTTTTTGCACATTATTTTTAAATGCGAATATTATAAGGTGTCATTGTTTGAATTAGTGACATGCAAAAATAAACTTTAAATTGAAGCCCATATGATAACGTTTCGGATGCAGTTGATGTCGATTTCTTTTAAATTAACCATGATGACTTGCGAACGTAAACGCGGAAAAACAGAAAATGAGCACATCTATGCTACGGCACAAAGCAAGACGTCACATGTTTCAGTCGAATGTGATTGTTAAAGAAGTTTTCACATAAGCTGGGAGAGAAATATTTTTAAAATTATTACTACATCAAGTTTTTATTCCTTCGAATCTTAATATGATCTTAACGTATAATTATGATGTATCTAACTGCGTTTGAGTTATGTTTATATAGGTAAAAATATGCAAGAAAACTTCAATTTTGTGTTAAAATTATACATATAAAACAAACGATACATATATATGTTAATATAAAATCTGTGTGATTTCTACAATTAATCACAGAACCCTTTTTTGTCCCAACTGTAGAACTTCAGTGTGGTAAATGAATGTTGACAAAAAAAATACCGACTTTCGTAATTGGTTTTTAACAAGTTTTTAAATAAGATATTCCATTTAAAAACATTTTCTATTTTTTATCATAAATATCAGATATAACAACAATTAGCTTTGCATTTCATAATTTCCCAATATCATACTAACAATAATTAATTACAGTTATAATTTGACTATCATAATTTATTTTGAACAGATATAGAAAATGATTGTTAATTAATGGACTTTGAGCTTATAGCTGTATTTTTTATAAATAAGATTGCTAGCAAAACTATTGCATCTAGTGGTTATACAGACTTGAAATAGAATTATTATTATTTTATTTAGATATCCGTATTATTTTTTTTCCGCTCCCAATGTATGTGTTAAGTCCCGTAGTTAACTAGAGGTACATCGAACCGTTAGTTTAACCATCTCCGAATGTAATCTGTTCTGGCTGTTGACATCATATCTTTTTTGTAAGATGATTTGACCTTTCGCAGGTCAACAACATTGAAATGTCATCATTTATAGCAAATGTAATATGTGGTAATATTATTTGTGTAACAAATTGCTTCCGCACATTATAAAAACATTTCGTTTATTGTTTCGTAATTATAAGGAATATAAGATTGATACTATGATAAATACTGTTGGTAATGCTTTTAACAAGTCATGTTTTTGACTCATCCACTGGCATCATGGTTGAGGTACTCTCCACCCACTCATCAGATATTCTACCGCAAAACAACAGTACTTTCTATTGTTGTGTTCCGGTTTGAAGGATGAGTGAGCCAGTGTAATTACAGGCACAAGGGACATAACAGCTTAGTTCCCAAGGTTGGCGGCGCATTGGCGATGTAAGTGGTGGTTAACATTTCTTACAATGCCATTGTCTATAGGCGTTGGTGACCACATACCATCAGGTGGCCCAAATGCTCGTCCGCCTACCTATACAATAAAAAAAAATAAAAAAAAAAGGTTACCATTGGCAACCTGTAAATTTCCTCTTGAGGGGAACGTTTGGAACTTATTCCACTAAACCACACTAATGCGGTTTGGTGCGGTTTTATACCAGTATGAGATAAATTATAAACACAAATTAAGCACATAGGAACTCAGTGTTGCTTGCCCGGATATGAGCACAAATTCTCTTCCACTGTTCTATCTCGGTTTGCAACAGTGTGACTAATGTTAATTAATTATTGAATACAACCTTTTTACAACACTAAAATTATTATTAAAAATAAAATTTGTTACTTTATAAAGCACAGATAATTTCGAAGAAATCCCGTGTTTGAATTTTACGCAATAACATTTAAGTTCAGTTCAAAACTTCGAAGTACTTTATGCTTTATGTCCAAGTCGTAGGCGTAACGTTTAATTCAAAGTTTGCAATATTATCACTGGTGCGCTTGTTCACAGATAAAGCAATTGTGTTAGAATTATAAAAGTTATCTTCTTCGGGTATTTTATGTTAGATATATATATATATATATTTATATATATATACTCGTATATTATGAACTCATTCTTTGACGTGTCAATAGCATCTTTAGTATAATACTATACTAATAATAAAAAAAGTCATTTTGTTTCCGTACCTCATTGATAATTTTTGATTAATAATTTTAAATCTCCATCGCTCGCAATATATACTAGTTTAAAAACAACGATGTTAAGTCTGAACACATTTCGTGCAGCAAAATATGTGCGCATTTGAATGTGCTTGTACGATATAAACAACTTTAAGTTAAAGTTATGTAATTTATGTTTCTGTAACTTAT
The DNA here is from genome assembly GCA_905220585.2 of Nymphalis polychloros. NCBI lineage: Eukaryota > Metazoa > Arthropoda > Insecta > Lepidoptera > Nymphalidae > Nymphalis > Nymphalis polychloros. Next base: position 7,858,128 of record HG992253.1, read on the forward strand.
TTGGCTGCTGTCCGAACATAAGGTTTTATAAGCAAGCTGCTATATTCAAGAGATAAGTATATTTGTTTTACTTAGCAAATTAAGTTATATATTTTCATTTGAAATAAAATTTATAATTATATAAAAAATCATGCATATGTGATAATTGTAAGACTAAGTATTTAAACAAAAGTATTATAATTACACTTAAACTATTTAATATTGAGTGTTAAGTGTAACAGTGTCAGAAAAATTACGACATTTATCGAAATTCGACTACTATCATTGTTAATAATAATGATGAGGAAACGTACATATATTAATTTGTACCTTACGAACATTTTATATATGCCTATCTTTAAATTGATTTTAATGAAAATAGAAGTGTAACTTATCAATCGTCTTACTGATTCTTCTCGGTTAACCAATTCCTATTCCGTATTGATGAGGTCCACCTGATCGATTTCGGTCACAGGGGCCAATCTCAAGGGAGATTAACCAATTGCATAGAATATATTTTAGTGAACAAGTGTGTCTGTAAACACAGGTTCACTCTCTATTCTCTCTATTTCTCTTTTAATCCGATGGGACGGCAATCCTACACGACCTGAAAAATTTCAGAGGCGGGAATGGCTTTACCGTGTACACACTTCCAACTTCCAAACTCTTTATCGTTCCGACCTGGGCTTTGAATCTAGAGCCTCGGATTCTGCGGTCCAAATAAGCCACTAGACCAACGTGGCAATCAATTTGAAATGTAAGAAGCTTCAGGTATAATTGAAATTAAGGATTTGTTAATGACTTGTAATGAAATAATGAATTGAATTGTTATTACTCATGTAACTGAAATTACATTAAATTGTAGAAAAAAGGGATATAAACATCGTAGTTCCTACGGTTAGCAACGCATTTACATTACCAACCATATTACTTATAACCAACATAATATAAAGGCAATGATCACTACCATTTAAAAAGGTAGAGCTGCTTTATATAAAATTAAAAAAAGGAAAAAGCGAAGAATCATTGTTTTTATAAAATAACCCGTTGCCAAAACTGGGTAATAAGTCACAATAACATCATTCAGTTTTAAAACAGGTCTTGAAACGGTTCCGTATAATTGCAGTAATTTCATCTTATGAGCGAAACAAGGATTGGTTAAGAAAATAAAACTTAACGATTCAATTTAGTACAGATTATTATGCTTTCGCGAAACAATGTAATAAAAACAATATTGTTTTCTTTCTCCTTCCGCTGATAATTTTATTGATTGCAGAATATAAATTATTTGACAAATTGATCTTGGATAAGGAAAGTGCAATTTCATAATTTACAATGCATAATAAACCGATAACTTTTTATTAATCTGACCCGAAGTTTGAAACCAGAACCTCGAGATTTGCGACCTACTACTTCAACTTATATATTTTCTCATATATAATTTCAAGCAATAGATAATATTAAGGGTGAGGTCAATGACAATATATCAATGGGTAAGGTCCTTGTTATGCAACATAGGTATACCTATTCGGTGTGCCAGCCAGCCAGCATTGGTAGATGGGTGTAGTAATGTTTATCATAAGAATTTTCCTTCAAAACAAAACATTAATTTTCTGAATGAAATATAGTTAATGGATAACCTTAGCCTCAAAGCACAATGCGTAATCAAGTAACTAACTTATTACAAGTGCGTGAACAGCGTACATTAATGTCAATTTGTCCAAACGGTATCTTGATGTAGACTACGTTCTGGCTTATAAATATCTTGAATAAACCTACTGCTTTCGGATTTAAAATGTTACTTTAGTTATAAAATATATAAGTAAGCGCTTATAATAAATTGTTATAGCACTAGAAGTTTTAATTCGAATCCTGTAATAATGTTTTGATGTTTAATTAATAATTATTAATGATACTATTTATAACAAGTAATAAAATTTTAATATGACTAGCTTACAAATATGCCCAGCTCTTCCTTATATTGCATAGGTATTTTAAAAATGCATCGATGCAAGCGAGTTTTAAAAGGTTAATTTGTATTATTAAATATATTAGAAATGTTTATAGTTAAAAATTATGAGTATATATATTGATTACAATAATATTATTATTATAATGCATTAATAATTTTAATTAAGTCCGTAAATTTCTCATTATTGGGCAAACTCCTCTTTCTAAGAAGACCGTTAGTACCGGTATAGCTTGTCAACCACGTGTTTCACAGGCGTATCCGGTAATACTATATAGGATATGCTATTATACTGATGTGTTTCTTGCACTGCTGAGCACAAGATGAATAAACACAAACTAGGGACGTGAACACTCGGTGCTCATTAAATTTTTGAAATTATATGATAATTATAAAATTATGAATTAACTCGGCGGTAGAGCTTTGTGCAAGCTCGTCTGGGTAGGTACCACCCACTCATCAGATATTCTACCGCAAAACAGCAGTACTTGGTATTGTTGTGTTCCGGTTTGAAGGGTGAGTGAGCCAGTGTAATTACAGGCACAAGGGACATAACATCTTAGTTCCCAAGGTTGGTGGCGCATTGGCGATGTAAGTGATGGTTAACATTTCTTGCAATGCCATTGTCTATGGGCGTTGGTGACCACTTACCATCAGGTGGCCCATAAACTCGTCCACCTACCAATGCAATAAAAAAAAAATGTTCAATAAATTTAAGATCAACGTTTTCAATCTATGCCATCTCAGAATAATTACAATACCAATATTTTATGTTAAAATAATATTATATTGCATTGAATTAGATTCTCATTTCGATATGTCTTATTATTTATTTTATGTTTAAAAATAATTATCAAATCAAATACAACATTTTTTACATGAAATACTGTATTTTATATCTCGGAATCGCATTGTTTTTGAAGTATTGGTGATTTTGACTATTAAACTACTATGAATACCGCATTGATTCAGTTTTTGCAATAAGACAATAAGATCAACTCCGTCGAAAGCATTACTGAAATCCGTGTAAATTGATTCTACTTGAAAACCGTTATCTATATCATGAGAAATATCGCGAATATAGCATGCCAAATAACTATATAGTAAGCCGAGATGGCCCAGTGGTAAGAACGCGTGAATCTTAACCGATGATCGTGGGTCAAACCTGGGCAAGCACCACTGAATTTCATGTGCTTAATTTGTGATTATAATTCATCTCGTGCTTGACGGTGAAGGAAAACATCGTGAGGAAACCTGCATGTGTCAAATTTCACTGAAATTCTGTCACATGTGTATTCCACCAATTCGCATTGGAGCAGCGTGGTGGAATAACCTCCAAAACCTTCTTCTCAAAAGAGGAGAAGTGGCCTTAGCCCAGCAGTGGGACATTCACAGGATGTTACTGTACTAATAACTAGTAGCCTTTATTTACAGAAACCGTGTTGATGTTCTTGCAGTACTGAGTAATAATTTGACTGACTGACTTAACATAAATAAATATAAATCTGTAATTATCGACTAGATCTTTATCACCTTTTTGTGAATAGGTATAATACAATGTTTACCAGATGAAGACTGACGGACATACGCTAGTATGTATAATTTATTTTACAAGCCTCTGTAATAACTTTTCATTGATATGTACATAAAGTATTTATTAGATTTAATAAAATAAATCCATACAACACTGCAACATCTTAAACTAAAATTTATTTGTATCGAAAAAAATAGTAATGTATTTTAAGCAGATTTTTAAGAAGATTTTAAGCGTTAAGGATGGTCGTCTACTGATACAGAGCTATGTAACAACTTCTTTGTGAAATACCAACCGCCAGCTACATGAGCTTTTTAGGGGAGTGCGTAGGTGTTAGACAGCCTGTGTTAAGCTATGGTATAAGCTATCTCTATTTTTAATTTCATCCAAATCCATTCAGTAGTTTTTGCGTGAAAGAGTAACAATGATACATCCATCCACCTTCACAAACTTTCGTGTTTATAATATAAATAGGAAGAGTAAAACACGTGACAAATTATCTAGATATAAATATAGATTAAGTTATATTTTTTACTTGAAAGTATATTTATTTTATCTCTATTTGTTCTATCATTAACAACAAATTGCTTATCAAAGTAAATGTAGCTTAATAGTAACAAAAAATAATACGAGAGTGATCTTTGAAATTTAAAATCAGCTATGTTAATTATGTCTTAAGTTTGGTAGTATGTACTTAGTAGACCTAAGTATTTTTTTATGAGCACACATCACGCACACACACAAGCTTATAATTTAAATTATATCAAAACTCGTTTGCGGCAAAGTACTTTAGGGGTAAAGTTAGCTTTTTTGTTATGACAATGCTATCACTTCAAGGACAACACGGTTCTGTCCGTCTCATCTCGACGGATGACTAAAAGTCAAAATCAAACTTAGTCATTTCCAATCAAAACTACTTTTAACCGTTAAAACTGTAACATATACATTAAAATATCTTGCAAAAGCAGTAGCATATCTAGATCAGTGAATAATCAGCCTTAGGAGTAACAACGCTTTTCCTTCTGGAATTCTCTATATAAATAACTTTAACAGCGGGAAACCATTATTTTTAATTTATCTACATGAAACTTTTTAAATTATTACCATAAACAGAGAAAAAAGTAAAATATTACAGAATTGAGATGTTGAAGGACATTTTTTTATTTATTTTAAGCTCATTTCCCAAAGTTGAAACCAATTCAAACTAACTTTATATTTGTATCTATTTATAATTCAATATAATTTATTGACATACAATTCTGACATTGGATTTGTTTTAAATGGAAGCTTCGGCATTTGAATTTTATATTAATAAATAGTTACTATTTGAAGTATCGAAATATCGAAATAAATTCTGTAAAAACCTACAATAATAACGATTAAAAGAGCATCCTTCCAAAACATAAGTTTTTAATATATTTAATTGAATATTTCGTTCTATTATAATAACGACTAATCTCAATGATTTAAAGTAATTCGCAAACGCCTTATTAAATAAGGGATAATTAATTAGACGTTGCTCCGCGCCGTGTATTGTACTATATATGGTATTGAGAAATTAGGCCGATACACATCCGACGACGAATAAAGATAATTTAGAATATAATTAATCTAGATAACGTCGTGAAACATTAACGACCAGTTTGGATCAACAACTTACTGTTGTGGAATTAAATTAAAGAATGCTTGACTTAAATACATACGGTAAAGGTATATTAGTACATCACTCTGTTATGATATTAAAGTATCTTTTTTTTAAATATCAATTTTATAACATAGCGATGGCCCAGTGGTAAGAACGCGTGAATCCTAACCGATGATCATGGGTTCAAACCCGGGCAAGCACCACTGAATTTCACGAGCTTATTTTTCGATTAAAATTAATCTCGTGCTTGACGGTGAAGGAAAACATCGCAAGGAAACCTGCATGTGTCGAATTTCACTGAAATTCTGCCGCATGTGTATTCCACCAATCCGCATTTGAGCAGCGTGGTGGAATAAGTTCCAAAATTTTCTCCTCCATACTGTTATAACATAACAAGGTACTATTGTTTTGAAGACTAACTGCCTTACTTATTTAGCGAATATTTTGTCAAACAATGCTGTGTCTTCTTCTTTCAAATGTCATATCAATAATGACAGTAAAAGAGAAATCATGTTTGATCTGACAACATTTCTACAAATCTTATTTAATTTAAGTACATAATTATATAGGCGTAATGCAATATAGATCGTGGGAAATTAAATATTTTTCCGGTGAAAGTTAAATCTCACAATTTGTACAAATTTAAGAAAGTATTGTTACTCACATTCTTATAATTATATAGAACATATAACGAAATAAGCATTTACTTATCCAAATATACCATCAATTCACATTAACGCGCGTGCGCAGAGCGTTAAAACGCACCCGATTAAATCCGGTCCAGTTAACCTCTCAGGAATCATGAATAGCATCGTTTAATTTCACGCTTCTCAGCCATTTCGTATACTGTAAGCGATATTCAAACTAATATGCTTTAATTCATATATAAATCTTATTTACTTCCTGCTTACAAAGATTTTAACTTTTTATCCATGACTGAGTTTCATCATACTTATTAATGCAATTTCTCAAATGATAATTATAGGACTTACAATATGACGCCTCCAATAGCCATGGATTTAACATTGGAATCCAGGTGAATATTGGTATTATGGAAATTGTGTGAAATAGAGGTAAGTAGGTATTAATAAGTTAAGTTAAAAGGTTAATCATTATGGTAATTGTTCATTAAATCTACTACAAAATCTACTATAGATATGTAACATGACATTATTGAAATCATTATTGTAAAATGTGTTTTTTTTTTAGATATATTTAACATATTTTGTACATTGCCACTTAAACTTAAAAATAATTATACAGTCAGTATATATAACAAAACATAATATGTCTGTATTCGCGTTTAAATCGAAAACAATATAAAAATATTAGGACTGATTTCAAGCTTAAAGCGCTTAAATAAGTTTAAGAGACTTTTCATTTCAAGCACTTTAAGCAAGTTATACTTAAATAAACAAAATTAAAACATTTGTCGTAAACTCTAACGGCCTTATTTATAAACGTTGCTGAGTTACTGTTTAGCTAAACACTGATTTGTCTCTTTCTGTCATTGTTGATTTGACATACGAAAGAAGAAGACAAAATATTGTTTAACTAATCACCAGTTAAATAAAGTTTATGAATAAGGCGGTAAGAAGATAAGTAGTACAAATATAATAATAATATCCTGGGACATTATTCACACAAAGCCATGTGATCCCAAACTAAGCAGAGCTTGTACTATGGAAACCAGACAACTGATATACTTACATAGACTACTTTTCTTTTATAAATAAATACTTATATAGATAATTACACCCAGACTCAGGACAAACAGACATGTTCATGCACACAAATGTCTGTCCTGGGTGGGAATCGAACCCACGACCTGTGGCGTGAAAGGCAAGTATCTTACCAACCACACCAACAGGCTAGTCTATATATGTACATATTCACTTTTGTTCGCTGTATAGTTATGGAGCAGACGATACGTTGACAATTTTACTCATGGTATTCTTAGTGCATCGTAAACTACGTTAAACAATGTACTTTGTTCTTGTAATCCTATTTTCTCTAAAAGGGAGAGTAAATAAAATTTACGATGTTAAAGGAATAGCAATTAACATTTAAAAGCTGGAAGCAAGTCTTGGCAATATTAGACGGGCTAGTATTCTTTTAGTGATCATAAATTAGACAACATACCTCGAAAAGCCGTTAACACTACGTATTAATTAATTATATGATACTTTATTATACATACTAGAATGAGACACAAAAGAATATAACCGAAAAAAATAATACATCAAAAGTCATACATTCCAAGAAAATCTAACGCAAGTAATATAATACATGAATATTCATTATAGATGAAAAGGATTTCATTAATAACAGATGAAAATCTAATAAAATGTGGAGACCAAATTTCAAAACTTATGTTTTTTTTTTTTTATATGGTATAGATTAGTGGACGGGCATGTGGGCCACCTGATGGTAAGTGGTCACCAACGCCCATAGACAGTGGTTTGTATATTTCTTAAAAAAAAAAACAACATCACCACTGCACCACCAACCTTGGGAACTAAGATGTTATGTCCCTTGTGCCTGTAATTACACTGGCTCACTCACCCTTCAAACCGAAACTCAACAACACAAAGTACTGCTGTTTTGCGGTAGAATATCTGACGAGTTGGTGGTACCTACCCAGACGAGCTTGCACAAAACTCTACCACCGAGTAATTGTAGTTAAAACTTAAATAATATTTGAATGTATAGAGCCGATGACTTTTCATAGAATCATTAGAACTATATTACGCTATTTAATGAAATACCAACTCGTTGCAACATGTTTTCTTCTAATATTAAAACTAAGCTTATGCTGAGCTCGAACCTGCGATGCTAAGATCTCAGAGTTCAAATAAAAATAAATTAAAATTCATTATTTATTATGTCAATTTCAGAACAATCAATCATTCTAAGCACAAACAGTCAAATACAAATAACCAGGAGTAATCCAGTAGTATCCTGATTACAATATTTTAAGAAAATTTTCATAAATCACATTGTTATTTTAAATTCTTAAACAATAGAATTTGTGTAAATGAGATACAAGGTAACATAATACTTTAATGGCAACACGAATCGCATCACTACCAAGATAACATTCTGGGAAGAAATTGACTAATCTATTCATTCCCACGGTAAAGTCAGCTTACCTACTCTGTATCTCATACGTAAGTAAGTATATAATGAAACAGTAAATTCAGCCTAACTCAATTCCCTTTGAGAAATGACTAATGTAATTTGAATGCAAGGAGAGAACAATTCTATTATAAAACAATTATCGTAGTGGAATTGAAACTCAGGTAAAGACAAAAAATAATTTTATAATCAGAAATTCCCTAATTCAAGGTATAAAGAGTTAAAGTGGCGAAAAAAAATATGGAATTTTGCCTTTCTCTCACTATTTATTTATAATTTATTTGGCCTAAAAAGGTTTTACTTAGGGACGATTTTGAACAAATCATAACATTTACGATATTTAGTAAATGGTTTTGTCGCGAACTCGAATTTCAACGGTTCGATAAAACTGGTTTCAAATTCAGTTACAACATTTGACCCAAATCGTACATATCATACTGATATTGTAAAGCTAAGTTTTGATTTTTTTTTCGGATTTCACTCAAAACCATTTTAATAGGTTATAGTTTAAAAGAGACATAGGCTACTATACTACAATAATTTCTTATATTATCGTATTTTGTGAAAAAATAGTTGATTAGTAAAACTAACGTAGCAAAGACTATAACAGATACAATAAACACTATTAATCAATATAAAAATAAAATATATTCATTTGAAGAGTTTTAACTTGAATATTAACGTTGTGAATTTTTGATATTTTGGAATGATTAGGGAAAAAATTTGCTCGAATTGTTTTAATTATGTGATAAAATACAATATTCATTTATTGCGCTATCGTACACAAACATGACAATTTATATTACATTAAAAATTTAACACTTCAAAATCCGTCTTACGAATTTTCAATCAGGATCACGTGACCTGACGCGAGCTTAATTTTTTTTACCCATCATAAAAAAGTGCCGCTAAAGAAGTTTTCACTTCAGAAATTGTCATTTACACTCTGAAATTACGATACAACACACTATATTTTTTGAGTCTAAGCTACTCTAAGTGCATATGAAGCTAGGTTGACTAATATAAAATTATGATTAAAACAATAATACATAAGTATCAAGCTTGTATAAGCTTTTAAGCTATAAGAAGTACTGACTTGGAAAGTAACAAATAGGAGGTTCAATACGGGATAAAATACGCGCCTGGAAACTTGTCTAGAAATAAATCGAGTATAAAGCCTGCTTAGAGAGATTTATCATCAATAGGAATTACGTTCAGATACATGAATATTATACTTTGAAAAACACCAGTCCGATTTTATTATTATTTCATTATAAAGCAACGAATCGAATGTTTTACTACTATATTCTTAATCTGGAGTTTAAGACATGGTATTTCGAGGATTAAGAAGTAATTAAACCATACTTTTGACATATTTTCATTAAATTTTGGTTTCATTTTCGTTTACGACGTATCTGATGCAAATTATTTACTTAACCATTAATTGCTCATAAATGCTCGAGTGCAATTATGAGCAAAAGTTAGTAAAAATTGTGTAACCATTTTGACCTATTTTATAATTATGCAAAGTAAATGAAGACATCTACAAAATTTTAAGTCTAAAAATGTGGAATACTCTTTTTATGTCGCTTAGATTACTTTAAATATCCTTAAAAGTTAGTGCTTCAGGTTGTTACCTTAATTTATTAAATATTTTAATTAGAATGAGCACTACTTTGATTACAACGAATAAACGGATATCAGGCAGATGTCTCCTTTTACGTTGACGCTCTTACAAAGTAATAATAAAGATCTACAATATTTCAGCTAAACAACGACATAGCGTCAAACCCGTTGTACCTTAGATAAAAAATGTTATTTTAATTCATCATGGAAAATTTAATGTTAATCGGTACATAAATCGTAAAATGGTTACTATTTTTCACTCAGACTGGTCTCCTGAAAAGTTGCTATTTTGTAGATGTCTTCATCTACTTTGTTACCATCGATATCCAGCACCGTAATTCATCTATTATATATTTTTTCGCTTACATCCGTAACATAACTCGCGATTTTTTAACAGAAAAGCATCGGCCCTTAATTTTCACTAATAGATAAAGACGAAATCTTTAAGTAACAACTAACTGCTCTGGTAACTGCTGATCTAAGGCCTCCTTTCGATTTGCGGAAAAGGTTAGAAACTATTCCCATCACGCTGCACCAAAGTAGAATAGTGGATACACATATGACAGTTTTTCATCACACGCTTCACTTCACTTACAAATTAATCACGTTTCATATTTTAAAATAAATAAAAAGGAATTGACTGTTATGATTAAATAAATTATCATGAACGATAGCTCTGAGGTATCCAACAAAAATATAAAAACAAAAAAATACATAAAAAAAACCTCTTATTACAAATACATAATTAATAATGATTTAATATAAATAACAGCAATTAATCGCCATGCACCGCAGTAAGCAATAAAGCCAGACGCGAACTATAATAATTCAAGTAAGGAGATCATAATATATAGGCAACAATTTGAAGTCCTATCAGCAATGCTAATCGTTGGAATTATTTATCCGCATAAAGAGCCTGACAACAGACGCGGTTGTAAATTGCCTCGTAACGCTTCGTTTTGCCCCCGGCTGCGCCCACATGTCTAATAGATATTGATTTTATTTTTACACGTTGTTTATTAAGACACTAAATGTACGCGTTTGGTTTATATATACAATAAAAAAACTCTCATTTTATTATCTCAGCTATGTTTTCATAGTATTTTTTTTTAACAAAAAGTTCTGCACAGATGTGTAGTCTGTGCCTTAAGTTATCTTTTTTATGGTTTTCATTGACATATTTGTGCCTAGTTTTATTTCCTCACAGCACTCACAATCGACATTTAGGATAACTTATGACTTACGATTAGTTTAATGCTATCTTAAGGATGTAATAAATTCTCAAGTGGTTAGTGACAATTTGAGAAACACTATAAGTTAATATTATAGAATGAAATCAGAGTCGAAACTCGATAAAATCTTCGTATTTTTTTTGAGTGTTGAACCTATTTACTGTTAATAGATTAACAACATAATTTAGGATTATTTAGAATCTAAATCCAAAATAAACAAGTTCGATGCCCGCCTGGAAAGAATATTTGTTTCAATCTGTATGTTCTTTCGACGGATGTTCCCACCATGACGCAGAAAGTCCGGTAATTTGACCCAGGTTGATATCACCAATATCTAATAAAAACCGGTAACATTACATAGGAAAATTATTCCACTGTAATATGTTAGTCGTTTATTTATCGAAACTGGTAAAAACCAGATCTAGCTTAAGAAATTATGAAAAATACATACATAAATAATTTATGAATTAAATAAAAATATCATTAGCGATGGCGTTCCATATATTTACACAATTATACATAATGTAAAAATGACTTGATATGTGCTTAACATCAATTATTGCGTATCTTAAATAATATTATCTATTAATAAATTATACATTTTCCACGATGCCAATTACGCGGTAAATAAATATCGTATATCGATTTTATATTGAGTTATCTTGTCTACATCATTATACATATATGTTTTTTAAATTATACATACATTATTCACATAAATTAAGAATTATTTTAATGAAATTATCTTATTTTAAAGTTCAAATTTAATATTGAATATTCCAAATATATGAATGGTAGTTAACGGACTTAACGAACTGTTAATGACTTCATATAATGCAAAAATTTACATAAAATTACACTCAATCATTAACTATTCGTGGAATAAATTTTGTACAAAATGTTTTAACGGCTTAATGTGACAAGATATTAAATGTATTCGCTTGAACAGAATTATCTCTTAATCTAATGTTACTTGATATCTCTTTGATACGATTGAGAAATTATTTCCTGTTTTGTGTGAATGAACCTGCGTTTTGTTGTACATTTATATTCGAATTAACTATATGAGAAAATAATTAAATTTTAAAACAAAACACGCACTCGTACTTTCAGTTTTATATCTTCAATTGATTTGTTATGGTCAACATATTATTATGAGTTTAGTATGTAGTAGTAACAACCTGTAAAGGTCTCACTGCTGAACAAGGCATATCCTGTTAAGTAGATTTTTTTGTACGTATTCCACCACGCGGCCTCGACGTAGGTTGGTGAATACACACGTGGCAGATTTTTTTATACATGCAGTATTTCACTCAGAACAAGCTGAATTAAAAATACATCACATTATAACTGGTGGTAGTGGTGGATGGTGGTGCTTACCGGGTTTGAACTCGCAATACTCAATTAAGACTCACAAGTTTTAGTCACTGGGCCGTCTCGGTTTAAATTTGCGCAAACTATTTTAATCGAAGTAGACAAATAAAATTGGGCATGGTGACGATTTATCGACTTCATGAACTTTCTATTTCATTATTTAAAAAAAACAATTGAATTTATTATTTCATTAAAATGACTAAATTGGTGATAGGACTTTGACCACCCACATAATCTACCACCGAATATCAGTACTCCGTATTGTAGTGTTTCGGTTGGAATGATGAGTGACCCAGTGACCAATCTCAGTTCCCAAAGTTGGCGACGCATTGGCTACTTCTTACGGCGCCAAAGTCTATGGGCGGTGGTGAGGTGATGACCACTTACCATCAAATGGTCACTTGCTGTTCTCCTCACTAAAAAAACCGATCGGTACGTGTGAGCCCCATCACAATCTGAATCCAAATCCACTTAACCGTTTTGTTTGATTAAGTGGTAAATATAGAAACTTTCACATTTTAGTATTAGTAGGATAATAAACGCGTCGGACGGCTTTTTGGGGTTGATACACTATATGCCTCTTTAAGCGGATTAAGTAGACCAGTGCGTATAACTCCTTTCTTTTCGTATATAAAAAAATACAAGTTTTATTTTTATATTTCGTGAAAAATACAGTAGCAAATAGAAATGTTATCTTCATCTTGCTTTCTCGAGATGATTTGTGGCGGATGCTGTATCGGACGTTGTCACAAGAGACATATGTGTAGCACGCAACAAAGATATGAGATCATTAACAAAGCGTTGACTTTGACTAGTAACGAATCTGACTTTGTTGTTAATTAATTTTGATAGATGCCTTTAAAAATAATATTTTTTTAATAGAAATTAATATAAAATGATAAATAGTTAATACAATAACATTAAATTCTTATTGTATCAGATCGAATTAAAATTCAAAGTGCTTTTTAAACATTTTTTGTACCTTTTTCTTAACTCAAACATATTATTTTTATTCAATACCACCGTTTAAAACTCAATATATAACATATGAAGGATATGTTATATATTGAGTTTTAAACGTTCATACATAATTATTTCGATTTAGTAAGTAGATAAATCGGAAGCGATCTTCTACAATAAAGCCATAAATAATAACGAAACGAGGAATTTCTTAATTATGAACAAAAAATTCTTTAAGTTATTTTGTCTTAATTATCACGCAATTCGTTTAGTAGTGAAATTTTTATTTCTTTAACATAGTTTTATTATTTAGGAATAAAATTACATTTTTACAAATAATAAAACCATTTATATATTTAAAAGAATATTTATAATAAAACCATTACTTAAAATTGTGGAATTGGTATTTTACGGTAAAGCTTCTCGTTGTCTTAACAAACAGCCATTTTGGAATTGAAAATTCAAATCTTTAATTATGGTTTGACTGATTTTGTCCACGGCGGCCATTTTCATGAGATACTAGATACTAGCCGAGATGGCCCAGTGATTTGTATACGTGAATCTAAACCGATGATCGTGAGTTCAAACCCGGCCAAGCACCACTGAATTTTCATGTGCTTAATTTGTGTTCATAATTCATCTCGTGCTTGGCGGTGAAGGAAAACATCGTGCGGAAACCTGCATTTGTCTAATTTCACTGATATTCTGCCACATTTGTATTCCACCAACCAGCATTGGAGCTGCGTGGTAAAATAAGCTTCAAACCTTCTCCTCAAAAAGAAGAGGAGGCCTTAGCCCAGCTGTGGGACACTCACAGGCTGTTACTTTACTAAATTTTGTATGTGTTATTAGTATGTGCGCTAAAGCAAGTGCTTACTATATTCCGTCATTCTCCAAATCTACAAATCCGACTGGAAAACCCGATTACCTTTTATTGGACTGATCCAGCATTGAACCAATATCTGCCACCTTATAACTTATGAGACTATAAACGAGACCAACTACCAATTCTACGTTGAGAAAAAAAAAATGGTTTCTATCAGAAAGCTTTACGAAGAGATTCTGTTAACTTATAAATCATACGAAAAATAGCCTTAGCCTAAACAGATCGTTTTTTTTTTTGAGCTATCCATACAAAGCTGATTTGGTCGTAATAAATATTACTTTTAAATGTTATGAAGCGTCATTATTTTTCATGACGCATTTCTTTATAACACTAAACGGTCTTTCGACTTTTAGTAACGTTCCATAAAGTATTTGGTAATTAAATTAATCCCAGCGTTGCTTCTGAATAATAAAACTTATTTCGTTACGCATTAACCCGCTTTATGGATTATTAAAACCATAGAATAATAAATTGTAGAAATGTTATTAAGCGGTACATTTGAACGATATTACTAATAACGAAAGTAATGAAAAAGTCATTTGCATATTCATTAATGAAAATTTTGCTAATGATGCTATTTTTTTGAATATTTTTTTATGTTCTTGTACTTCTTTTTTAATTATTCATCGGACACCTAATTTCAATATCAATCAATTTTAACATTTTCATTAGATTTAAATCAACAGTGTTTTTATACAGGCTATTGAGAATTATGTGTAGATCAAATCATACCCAGCCCATTTATTAATCAAATTAATATAAATATCATATAATAATATATTATAAATATTATATAATAATATTGGTTTTTTAATTTATAAAAAAAAGTCGACTGTAAAATTAATGAACTATATTAAAAGGAGATACACTAAGTTTCAGGTCGATTCATACCGAATATGTTAGCTTTTTTTTAACTGTAGGATACGTTCAGTTATTGAAAAAAAACAACTCTTATTCCATTTTCTAGCATTTATTTCAAGTCACAATTGCCATCTCTATTCGCGTCTATTTTACAATTCGCTACATTTTTGTCTTAACGTCATTGCATGAATTCATTTGAAAACAGAATGGTACCTCTCATAATAAAAACTCTTGAGTAACTTTACGAACCGTTATTATTGAATTATTGAACAATTTGAATTACCTAATAAATATTCATGAAACTTAATATTCAAACATACATATTCTTCCAATTAATAAAATAAATATTAAGAAGTCAACCGTCATTTGCTATTGATATTTGTACCTTATTGGGTAACAATTAATAAAGTAACCTAACAGCTCGGCCAACCTGTTAATTTCATATAAATTAATCATCATTTCCAGAATTCAGTATTTCAATTATATTTCGATTTTGATTCTTGATTAAGAAACACGTCATTTTTACCTTTATCTAATGTTCTGTGACCGGTATGATGCCAGCGGGCGAAATGAAAGCGAAACGGTCCATAAACGAGATGGTATCATTTTTATTTATTGCGGTAACTTCGGGTTTTGGCGTGTGATATCTGGAGAAATGTTACAATTCGCAGTTAATATTCGCTTCGGAGTTCATATTTTCAAAGATCAAAGTAAAGTTCGACCTATTTCGACATGTTAGATTTATTTGAAAATCAATTCGTGCAACTCAGCATACGTGAGGAAATTGAAAGCATTTTGCATGAACGCATCAGAAATGTTATAGAACCGTCGCACTCAACTTCAAATTGAAAACGTTACGTAACGCACCAAAAATGTATTAAGTATATATAAGAAAAGAATAAAAACGTAACGTGAATTTGGTGGAGGTTTCAATTATGTTCGTGAGTTCGAATATGCATTACATAACGATCTTTATGATGATGTCCTCCTGACCGCTTTAAACCACGGCGACCAATCTCAAGAAATGCCAAATGCGCAGGACATATTACGGTGCCCAAGTGTGCGCGCAAGCTCAGGTAACTCATAATCCGCAAGTATAAATATACTCACTTTAACGGTTAAACATGATCGTTTTCTTTGAAACAAAACAAAAGGCTCGCAAACAATTCTATGTATAAAAAATTTGTTATCCGAATTAAACATTTTATCGTTATTTACTGTCGCCTTTTAACACGGTATATGCAATTTACGATGGAAATTTGTTTCTTTTTTGTCACTGTCCAGATTTTGTAAAACCTCGCTGTCTTTTTGTATTATCTATCTCATTAGGCCTCATTCTTAGCGTCATTTTATATTCTTAGCGGATGAATGAATATTATTTATTTTATATTCACTTTATCGTTAGAACTGCGTTTTAAAAAGATAGGTACAATAATCTCATACTGCCATTTTCTTTTAAGACTCTCGGATAGTAAGGTAAGATTGTTATTGGCGCCATTTTTGATTTGTCAAAAGCGATGATTCCCTGCATTATTTCTATTTTCAACTGTAATTTAAGTAATTTACTTAAACATTTTTGTTTTGGATTTTTATTTTTGTTAACATGAATACAAGGTTTTTTATAAAGTAAATTTCACTGCTGGATACTAAATATATACTCTTCACGTCCTCAATCAGACTGTTATCTAGAACCGTCCAAATTAACAAAACAAGCTATATTTTTTCATCAAGGTCGAACTCTTGTGTTATTTTAATAATTCCTGTCAAGTAGTGCCAAGTTAAGTTCAAGCACGTATGCTTAGATTTTATCAACATAATATATCCCTCGGCCGAACTGTCGAAAGCAGCGCCAAGTTTATCTAATCTCATTTGGCACAAAAGCGTGATTTCAATTGCGCCTCCGTAAGTATGGGACACACGGGACGAGAGAAGCGTATATTTTCTACCTTTAAGTATTAAAATACTTGAAAATAAAGTTTTACACTAAATGCGTTTGATTTTTTTTGATAACGTCTCCAATATAGATATAGAATTACTAATTTATAAATCTTTATTGGCCAAAATAGTGCATTTGGAATAAAATGCGGACTGAGACTGACTGCCAGAACAAAATTGACTAATGGAGAATATCAGTAGTTAATTTAATCATAGTTATTATGTGAGTTTAAAATTTAACTCCATCTCACTAATCCCGATAAATATGAAAAACTCATAGAATACAATATATTGATTATTAGAAAGAAAACTAAAAACTGACGTAGCCTACATCGCGATATTAAAGTTATCCGAGCGATTGAACATATATACAAGAACCCGAAAACAACCGTTGGGCGGTAACCCACCAGACCAACACCCGTCTGGTCGGAGGATCCTCCCTTTTCAATGGTGGATGAGGAACTTTACACCCTGTTCTTCCCAACACCAAAAAGATATAGAAACTACTAATCTATGAAACATCATACATATATAGTAACAAAAAGAGTTTTAATAATAATAGAGAGTACATTTGAGATAAAGAATGTTTTGAAACAGACGTACCAAACATTTTCACTCAACCAAATTATTTCTTTATCTGTTACAAACGCTTGGTTTTCTATTACACCGTTACGCTCGCCTAACATAACGTCCGTGTGTTCGCCTATTAACCGTGACCACTTCTAACCGGCCATTTTCTCCGTTTCACCTTAATGAACAAAACAATTGAGCGGCCGCTTGCTAAGAATGAGGCCTAATGAGATAGATAATACAAAAAGGCAGCGAGGTTTTACAAAATCTGGACAGCGACAAAAAAAAAACAAATTTCCGTCGTAAATTGCATATACCGTGTGAAAAGGCCGCAGTAAAATAATTAGTATAAAGTAAATAATCATAAATTATTGAGTAATAATCTTTAAATAATCCACTGTTGGATATATGCTTCGTAATACAAATTGGATTTTTCGTTCGTTTATGTTTGATAGATAAAAATAAATAAATATATGTGTTACGTCGAAACAACGTCTTTCGCTGTTAATAACAAAGGATAATCCTAAATCTTTTTTTTTCTTTTTTTTATAGCATAGGTACGTGGACAAGCATATGGGCCACCTGATGGTAAGTGATCACCAACGCCCATAGGCATTGTAAGAGATGTTAACCATCGCTTGCATCGCCAATGCACCACCAACCTTGGGAACTAAAGTGTTATGTCCCTTGTGCCTGTAATTACACTGGCTCACTCACCCTTCAAGCCGGAACACAACAATACAAAGTACTGCTGTTTTGCGGTAGAATATCTGATGAGTAGGTGATACCTACCCAGACGAGCTTGCACAAAGTTCTACCACCAAGTGGTACCATCTATGTCACAATTATCATTACAGCTTATATTATATTTGAAACCTGAATAATAATAAATAAAAAACAAATCATTTATTATTGCAGACATTGATAAGTGCTCGAAGCTACGAATACATGGTCATCGTAGATTTTAAGATTGGAACTTCTACTTGTGTACCATCAAACTTAATCCCTAGCTCGAGCAATCGAGAGGCCAACATAACACACAAACGCTAACTTTATTCCTGCTAAGATTTGCAGGAAATAAATAAGACAGCACGTGGTGTGATTGAAACGGGCGAACAGAAATATCGTATTAGTGGTATTATGTATCAAACCTTACACAGTATTAGTGTTTAAGTGAGATAGACAATGCGTTATCTTAGCGCACTACTGCACTATAAGTCTATATTTTGCGCAGTTGTCTAGTCTACAATGGAAATGGCGGCTGTGGCCAAATCGATAGAACGTCACTATTACGTTACTAATAGACTTACCGCCTTATTCATAAACTTTATTTAACTGGTGATTAATTAAACAATATTTTGTCTTCTTCTTTCGTATGTCAAATCAATAATGTCAGAAAGAGACAAATCAGTGTTTAGCTAACCAGTAACTAAGCAACGTTTATAAATAAGGCCGTAAGTTGTAACGTAAATCATGTAAAATATATATTGATACATATCGGTATACCTGTCATTGCGTACAAAACATTGCGATTTAGGGAATTTATAAAAATAAATAATGAATATGATACTAATATCAAAAGAAAGTATACATTTGACTTTCATGCCCGTTTTTTTCAAGCCGTTAAATACATTTGTTAATTCGATAGTAATTGCAAAAGCTGGTTTACATTAAATTTTCATTTCATATATACATAACAGCACTAGTGTTTCTTAGGAGCAAGGCCGGATTTAAAGGTGGAGACCTCGGGATAACAAAGGAGTGTGTGTTAATCTGGCAAAATAATTGATTGTGAAACCAAGGAATAAAAAAAGGTCAGCGACTGCACATCAGCATAAAATTCGCTGATATTGCAGTCACTGAGCTTTTTTTTTTCTTGGTTTGGTTTGTTTTTTGTGGCCTTTTGTGGAGGCCCCGGGGCGCCGGGGCCCCGTTTGCCCTCCCCTAAATCCGGCCCTGTTTAGGAGGAATTTTAGCGTTATTATAATTATGATTAAAATTATTATACAAATTGATTGAAGTGACGATCCTTCATGACATAATTAAAAGTTTTATAATGAACAAAGTTTTATATCGTTCTGAGATAGTGACAGATTGAGAGGAAATATAATTTCAATTCTTTAACTATCCATTTGAATTAAATAAAATTAAATTAAAAAAGCTTTTTCTAGTATGGATAATAAAAATTTCTTCAAAATTAATAATCAGTGAATTTTCATGAAGATTTATAATAATTATAAGCTGTTTTGATTTTGACGTATAAACTTTTTTAATAAGTTATTTCACGGGCTTCCCGTTTCTAATTAATTTCATAACTTTTTCAATTATTACAATATTCGTTAATACACAAATTGAAACTCCAATTTGAAAAGTACTTTAAGTAATCTTAACATCTTGACATTTATTGACATCTTGACATCTTGTCATCTTGACATTATTATAATTATCACATTAATATTTACAATATAATAAAAGTAAGTATAATTTTTAGGTGAATATGTAAAAAAACAAATATGGAATATCGAGCATTGGTCGGTAAAACACTTAATTGCTTAGTAGGATTAATATTAACGGTTATACAATTTGTATCTCTTCAGTACTTCTTAGTACTCATTTGTGTTATAGAACCTCTGTGTAACATTTCATAGGCCAGCGTTACGTAGTATCTTAGTTAGTGGAAGAATTTAATAAGTAGTTTTATGGGGACGACACACCACATAGGTAAGTATTGGCATTTAATGCATTTGATGTAAAAACGAATTAAGTTATATTTAATTCATAGATTCAATCAAATATTATCTTAACATGTGTTATTTAATCAGAGAAAGTATATGCAAGTAAAATACAATTGTGTGTTGTACCTAGTCGGCCATCGAAAGCGATTTTTGACACGCTTTCCGGTATCAAAGTTTAATAGATATTCACATGAAAACGTGATATAGCTGGAAAATTGAGTAGAGTGAATATTATTTGGGCTTGTCTTAGGATTACCTAGCTATTATATCGTAGATTGTTTATTTATTTAGGAGTTGTAGGAGTAACTTGTATGAAACCAAAAACAGATGTAAACAATTGACTGAAGTTAGTACAAAAACGAATGGTGCAGTAAGAGAGAGATTATCGACTTGATCGTGAGTCGATATTCTAATCGAGAAACAGTTGGGCTATTATGTAAGAACAAATTCGAAACTCATCGCAGGAAACGGTCGTGTAATGTTAGAAATTTATATGCAACATTGACCTTAATAATTATAAGGCAAAAATACACGCATCGAAATAGTACGTCACCGTAAGACGGTTGTCAACATTTCAGGGGTGAGCCCTGCAGAACAGTTTGAGTGGGCGAATTGCAATTAATACACTTTCGGGGACAGTAAACTTCTACTAGCGCCACAACAATTACTTAGCGATAGTGTCTCGTACAATACACGTTGTCCTCAATGTGTTCAATTATAATTACTCCAACAAAACTACTGCATTGTAAATTATTATAATACTTAACGTTTAAAAAAATGGAACTAACTAAAATCCTGATGATTATATTATGTAATATTAAATTTCCTACGTCAAATATTTTATCAATTGTGATAAGTGAATTTACTTTTAATTGTGTTACTAGCCATAGTTATAAGAATTACGAAATATATACCACCGCGCAGTTCCGCTACAGATTGACGTTCAAATTATGTCTTACAATTCATCGAATTATTTTTACATCACAAAGTTATCGTTCATCGAAGAACATCAAATTGAATACATGAAAAAAATTGTAACACTTGCTTGCTCACACATCTTCGTCAAGTTTATTAATAAAATATTTCTACTTTAGGTAGCGACACTATGAATATATTCACAATATATCCACAGCGAAACTACAATAATAATGAT
Organism: Nymphalis polychloros; assembly: GCA_905220585.2. Lineage (NCBI taxonomy): Eukaryota > Metazoa > Arthropoda > Insecta > Lepidoptera > Nymphalidae > Nymphalis > Nymphalis polychloros. Next base: position 7,879,725 of record HG992253.1, read on the forward strand.
TTTCCTCATTGTATGCATAAAGAAATAAACTTGAACTACCAAGATTTCGACTCCTCAATAGCTCCTCATATCGTTATTAGTCTATTTTAATTAAGCATTAATTAATAAACCACAATATTTAATATCAGATTACATAAATGATAAACAAAGCGTAGATCTGGTAATATATGATTTTTATAAAAGATAATATATATATTTATTTTAAATAAAATAAAGCCTTCCATGAATGGTTATGCATTCAGTTATTGCGTATACGTTATATATATGTAAACATTTCCTACACATTACTATCAGTAGCAAGTGACCCCGTTTTTATCCATGTCAGGTCGATAAGGGTTATTACAAAACTTAGCTTGAAGTTATTTCTAACTTCGACATATCTGTGATACATACAATAGATGTTATCTATGGACATGAAATTCCAATATAATAAATGAATAATATTTGTCATTAGCTGAAAACATGGCTTTAATAAATAAAATACGGATGATACATATTTTTTATGTTATAGGCAGGCGGACGAGGAAATGCACAAAACCAGTGAAAAATTGGTAAAGATGGAGCATTTCTCCTGTGAACTTTCTCTCTCTAATCACCCGTATAGGTAATAATGTGAGATATTTATCGTAAAAAATACTGATTTCAATAAATATAGCTGTTTGCTTACTAGACTCATTTAGGTGAGAGAGAACAAATGGCCGCTAGCCCGTATTGGGGTAGCGTTGTGAAATAAACTCTACACATCTCCTTAAGAAAGCAATTATCCAGTAACGATATAATAACAGTTTATTACATATAAAAACTACCACATTTAGCAGCGTCGTATTTAAATAGTTTAATTGAAAATAAGTTATAAATGACCGATAAATCATAACGCTTTTTAAAATAACCTTTACATAAGATAAAAAAGTACACTACGTATTTATTTTATTTGCAATAAAACAGAAAACCGCTTGAAGTACAAAATTTTACACATCGTAAAGAACGCGTTATTTCGAGTTTTATTAAACATTAAAAATACAATCATATTTGTTTGGGTATAATCGTAAATTTAGGAGCCGAGAAAATAAAAATGTTGAATCGTAAAATCTTAAACTGGTTTATTATTTTCGTTTATTCGAGAAAATAAGCGCTAAGTAAAATATATCAATTTCTTTTTAATAATGATGGAACAGGTTAATTTTTTATAATAAACACACCAACTTCTCTCTTTCTGACATCCGTAATATAGCATACGAAAGAAGAAGACAAAACAATGTATTATACCACCACTGCATAATATACTTAGTACTAATATTTACCCATCTTAATCTCACACGACGTGTCGTCAAGATACGACCTGAGCATTAGAGGCATTTCTTATAAATAATTATTAATTTAATTAACAGATAAAAACCCACTTTTAATTATTAAGTGGAAAGTGTTGTTCTGATGATTAATTATAATAACTCCTTTTGTTTACATTAAACATAATATAACAAATGAATGTAAAGGTAAGTTTTCACTTCACACTTACCTAACGTTTTGTCTGAAAAACTAAAATGTTCAAGAATTATAATATTCAGTTAAACATATAAAACATATTTTGTATTATTTTTACACCGTGATATAAAATCGGTCAGTAAAATATTTCCCCAAATTGTTGTACATTTACAAAAATGTAACACGTGGTCACCCTACAGTGGGGGCCGTCAATCGTGGAAGCTCTTAAAATCTCATCTCTCTGTAATTTGTACGAAAGTGAAATCTATACTTTCTTAGAATTTGACACATGTAGGTTAATAAATTCACTTTCGTGACCTTCTCAGGGCTTGGGTAGTGTTAAAAAGTAAAAGTTACTTATAATTGCCTCCACTTCAGGACAAGCCTGTATAATTATAATGGTTTATACGACCGGCGAAAGTGTTTTCTAAGATTTTCATTGATATTACTTGTTTATGATTATAATTTAAACTTTTATTACGCTCTTCATATGTTTCACAGTGGGCTCGAAGAAATTCTGCTAAATACCATTTAAAAAATAATGCTAAATACCATTAATAAAATATATGGAAAATAAAAAGACACAAAACAAACATCAAACAATTACTTGACTGATAACAAAAACAAATGTACTATTATATTAACATATTAATTAAAATTACGCAGAAATTTCATGCTATATGTAGGTTAAACGACTTTAAGCCCTCTGTTACATAACCTCAACGTTGTATAAGGAGGAATTTTCATACCTTCGAACGTAAAGGTATTCAAGATATTTGTCTGTAGAGTAATTATATATCTGAACAGAGTAATTATTATGAACAAGTCTTTATACGTAATCAATAATATATATATTTAATTTAGAATAAGATTATATGGTTATTAAATATTCACAGCCATGTTACGAAAGTTATAGTTTTTTTAACTAATACTATTAGTTCTAAAACTAAAACTTCAACGTGTTTTATTACTAAAAAATATTTAATTTAAATTTTTATTGCCATGTTACAATATAACTTAAAACATCAAATATAAATCTTGATTGGTGTGTGTACGGGTTAATTGTTGTATAATGTATGTGGTGTTTACTGCATGTTTCCCAAATAAAAATAAAATAAAAATAAAAAATAATAAATCCTATTTATGAATCAAGCCAAAAAATACATGTAAAAATAAATATTTAAGTCAAATTCCTACCACTGTATATCACTTCATGGACACAAATATATTTACTATAGCATATTAATATTAAGAAAATCACTAATTTTACTAAATGACAATACGTTAATAACTAAAAAATGATAGCTTTGAAAGTCTCTCTAGTGACATTTAATACAATGGGCAACAACATATATATTTTATACAAAACAGACGTTTTATAACATACTTAATACTCCTTGGCTCTCAGCGGTAACAGTTGATCATTGGATTAAATTCAATCTTCAAGTGTTAAGGACCCATCAAATACTTTAAAGCTTTCTACGCCGCCACCAGGCATAAACAACAGTATAAGCCCGGTTTATGATCCAAGTCGGATAATACTGGAGTATCTGCAATGTTACATATATCGATAGACGAGATGACTAAGTAACGTGATGAAAACAATATTTTCATTTTCATGGTAAGCTTTGTATGCTGCCGTTTTCTACTTGCACATTTATATGTTTTTGTGTTTTTCCTAAAACCTATGGTATATGTAAAAATGTTAAAACTGTGTTTTATAATAGGCAATAAAGATTGTTATTATTATTATTATTTTTACCTTTCCTACTAGCTAATTGAGTACGGTTTACAAAAATTTTTAAATGTTCATTTTGTATTTCTAGTTTATAATGAAATTGTTGTATGTACAATATCTCTTTATTTATGTCGTGTTTGTTTGAGTGTGTGTGTGTGTGTGTTAATGTATGAAAAATATTTTTATAAGAGAATTGGCTCTGATTGCGATTTAAAATTGAAAGCTAAAAGTAATAACAAAAATACGCAATATGTGTTATAATACGTTGTATACCCCTAATTATACCTACTTCAATAGCATTCTTAAAGTACAGCTTAGGAACATTTTTTTTAGATATAATATAATCACAATCATCATATCCATAAGGTTACATAAGAATGATATCTTACTATTTCATACACTAAGCCCTTCGCAACAGTATATAGATTACCCCAGAGAAAGAATCATAAAAAGTCGTGTAGTTACTGAGAACACAAGCAGATAAATAGGTTTGATTTGGGTTAAATATTAGTAACTAGAGAAATATATGCGTTCACGCATATTTATTATTTATCTTTACGTTAGTAGTTTTATTCGATATAAAATTTATAAAACAAAATGATTTTTTGTTAATAAATATTTAAAAAAAAATTGTTGGTTTTAATTTGAATTTGATTTGATTAGAATTAATCTGGAAGTGCTTTGGACACTTGTAATTGACATGCATATTAGATACACTATTATTGTTTTATAAGTTCATATTTTTCTTTCAATGCTTTATATGTATGTTGTAAGTGTTCTTTTACAAATAAATAAATATATAAATAAAAACATGTTTGCTCGTATTCAGTTCCTGTTCAATATAAAAATAAGTTTATTATATTGAAAGTGTTTAAACTCATTATGCAAGAGAGAGTCGAGTCGACTCGATCATTCGGAAATAAAATGCATCGTAATAAAACTAAAGAAAGTGTATCTTAATGCTCCAACGTGAAATGTGCCCCATATTAACAAAATAATAAACAATTATTTATTTGCCACGACGTTTGTTAATCTTAAAGTAAATAAATAGATAAAAACCTTAGTATTATTTAATAGAAAATTCCATAGAGATTTTTATACTGATGAATTTTTTATAGCTTTCCTTTTTACAGCTCTTTATTCAACACACATGTAAGCGACATAGCCTGATACATTGTTGATATTTATAAGCCAATATCTAAATCGTATGCTACAAATATATTTAATTAGAAAATTAAATGCATAAATGTTGTTTCTTTTAATTATAATCTACATTCCGGACCGGTGCTAGTTTTTAGTTTGATTTAATTTTGTAAAGTTAAGATAGAAAAACATATTTAAAAGCTTTTTTATATAAAGAAAAACTTATTTTTCCAATTAAAATTAATTTACATAAACTTAATATGCCTATGTAGTCATATAATGTGATCTCGTGACTGCTTCGTTGGTCTAGTGGCTACATGGAAGGCCGCAGACACGGTGGTCCTGGGTTCAAATCGCAGGTCGTATTATCTCAACATGTATGGGGTTTTCCAATAGGGACGCTTGAACTTTGACAGCTGATTGCGGCCATGTTGTTTGAGTGACAGCTGTCAAATGCAGTGTGTTATATTCATTCCGTCCTCCCAAACCACCATGGCAGGTTACAGTGTCGAGCAGCACGTGCAAATCATAAAATTGTTTTATGAAAATGGGTCTTCAGTTCGAGCAACGTTCCGCGCACTTCGCCCGTTTTACGGTCGCGATGATCGTCCTGCCGAGTCGACTATCCGTCGATTGGTGGACAAATTCGAGTCAACCGGGTCAGTTAACAATCAGCCGGTTCCCGTGCGTCAACGTAACGCGAGATCTGCCGAGAATATCGCCGCTGTGCGCGACAGTGTCCGCGAAAACCCGCGGCAGTCAATTCCGCGTCGCGCACAGGAACTCGGCCTTTCGCAGACGACAACTTGGCGAATTTTGCGTTGTGACTTGAGCCTGCACCCGTACAAGATCCAGCTGACCCAAGAGCTCAAGGTTAATGACCATAGACAGCGCCATGTGTTCGCTGACTGGGCATTAGAGCAGTTGGAAGTTGACGCCGATTTTGGCAAAAAAATCATCTTCAGCGACGAGGCGCATTTTTGGATGAATGGCTATGTCAACAAGCAAAATTGCCGTATTTGGGACGAGACCAATCCACACGAGGTTCACCAAGTGGCAATGAACCCGCAGAAAGTGACTGTTTGGTGCGGATTTTGGGCCGGAGGCGTGATTGGTCCGTATTTTTTCGAAAACGATAATGGTGTGGCCGTCACCGTCAATGGTGAGCGATACCGGTCGATGATAACCAACTTCTTTTGGCCTGAAATCGAGAATATGGATCTGGACAACATGTGGTTTCAACAGGACGGCGCTACGTGCCACACAGCACACGCTACGATGGAAGTTCTGCGCGATCAAGCGCCCTTAATGGAAAACCCTATATTAATGTTATTGAGATTTTCCGTCGAAAAATTATCAGTAGCAGCCCGGAGTCTGGAAGTGTGTATACTCCCGTGCCTCGGAAAGCACGTAAAGCCGTTGGTCCTGCGCCTGAACTCTTTCCGGTCGTATCGGATTGCCGTCCCATTAGGTTATGAGAGTTAGGGAATAGAGAGTGCAGCTGTGTTTGCGCACACATTTGTGCACTATAATATCTCCTGCGCAGTTGGCTAATCTCCCTTGAGATTGGCCGCCGTGGCCGAAATCGGACAGGAGAACCATAATAATGTGATCTCTAAATAACTCTAATATATTTTTAAGATAAAACTAATAACATACTTTTAATATAAAATTTTGTATTAATCATTGGGGGGAAAAATTACGTCATAAAAGTCGCGGACGTCATAAAAGTCGCGGGAAGCCGCTGGATGTGGTCAGCGCAAGACCGGCTAAAATGGAAATCCTTGGGGGAGGCCTTTGTCCAGCAGTGGACGTCTTTTGGCTGATATGATGATGATATGATGATAATATAAAATTATCCAAGACTATTATTGCCTTATTAATTCAATGCATGTATTGGAATATATCAAAATTAAATAGACAAAATAGATTGCCATAGCTTATATAATGTATGCAGCTCTTTCAAATTTCAATTTTCAACATTTTGTAGATCAATGCAACTATGTACTGCTTATTAGGGTCTTAAATTTGTAGAACACGTAATGTGAGTAGATTTAAAGTAAGATGTAAAATTCATTGAGTAATATCCCAATAAACACTTCGTTTTTATTGAATACCATTAAACTATCAATTAAAAAGACACAGTAAGGAGAGATTATTAATAGAGCCCAGTTTGTGAATACAATTTAAGTTAACCGGCCTGAAGTTATTCTATTCCAGACCTTCGCTCATATAAACCATAATGATCGACATATTAATCAACTAATTTTGTATTTCATATCGCACTATATGCGTATACAGTAATAGCTTGTGGATGTCCCACTGCTTGGCTAAGGCCTCCTCTCCTTTTCTGAGGAGATGAGATATGTTTTGGAGCTTATTCCACCAAGCCACTCTAATACATGTGGCAAAATTTCAGTGAAATTAGACATACATACAGGTTTCGGCGCGATGTTTTCTTACACTGGCAACCATAAATTGAATTGTAAACACAAATTAAGCACATAAAAATTCATGTGTATGGTGCTTGCTCGGGTTTGAACCCACGATTATCAGTTAAGATTCACGCGTTCTAACTACTGGGCTATCTCGGCATGCGTATGCGAATCTCGAATCTAAGTTACTAAGCTATGGTACCAGTACTCGAAAACGATATCAGCACCACTTGTTAACTGACAATGCGATTTTATTCAATTGCATTATTGTGCATAATTTCGTTTTAAGCCAAAAGGAACGAACGGCAATTTGATTATCAACTACTTTATATGATTAAAAATAATACATACAAATTAAAAATATGTAAGGGCTGTGTATTATCTAACCGTTAAGCTGCCTCGTGTATTATCCATGTACACATCTCGCACGCGGATCACGTCAGACCAATCTTAGTTCACTTTCGTTTTGAATAATTTCGTCGATCTTTCAACGTTCAACCAACCGTGAGTTGTCGTAGTTATACTTTCGCTTATATGCTTATATTTTTGTGCATAGAATAGTTATGAATAAGCAATGAAATGAAAGATTGTGAATAACAATCAATTTCTTTGAATGGTTTGTTAGACAACATTTAAATGATCTTTTATCGTTTCAATGATATTTTAGTATTCGAATAGTGAATGAAACTTTCGAATATTCATTCAACATTAAATATGTTATGTAGCTTTCTGGTACAATACAATATTTTTCGTTAATAGATTCTCTAAGCGTTTTTTTTTTTCTAAAAGAAGAAAGCAAATGATTGCTAAATGGAACTTGTATGATTTTTTTAAAGATAAACTAAGGAGTATACATTAATCGAATTATTCGAATAATTAAATAACTCGAATCGAAGGTAATTTTTCCCTTTCTAATAAAAATAACTTTTTAAAATAGTTTACTAGTATATGGTTACCAAAACAAGATATCGATTATTCATTCACAGCTATTTTTTTTCTTTACATTGTTAGTTTTGTTAAAGCATAAACAAGCGTAAAATATACGAACTCAATTCTCAACCTCTTTTGTTTTTTAGAAATTGGTTGAGTAGTACGTTTCATGTCATTTCCATGACATCTTGTTCAAAGGTTGTTTATGTGTGGAGACGTCAGATCATATCAGAGATGAACACGCCGTAGCTGTAATAGACCTCTGTTGAATGTTTCTTTTTGTTAGATATCTCATGTCACTCAGATAAATTTATACGAATCGCTGCGAATCGAATTTGGCAACCTTTCAGAAACGCTGAATAGGAAAGAATGACTTTTGTCATTTCCTCGAAAATTTCTTGAGATGTTTGGCTTTTGCCGTTACTATATTACGTTTATAGCTGATTTAAAAAAGAATCAATGTAGCCTTATTATTTAGATAATTCGTTTTTTATCTGACGCGTTTATCTCGAGTAAAGTATCATTTTAAGTTGAAAAAGATGCACTTGTACTGTGTATATTACTCGAATCGTTATTGAATCTGTTGAGTAATTCTTATGTAAATTAAAAGAAGAAATCAACCACTAAGCGTAGAAAATAATCTATATCTATTTCAGCGCTGTCTCATTAATTAGACGTGCTTAGGAGGGTGCACTTACCATTAAAATAAAAAATAAAATAATAACCGGCTTCAAAAATTATACTGAACCCTGACGTGAATGCAAAAGTATAGTTTAAGTGTTCCAAAATTTAAGTTTTTATTTACTTAAACAACATGTGAGCAGTTTTGAAGTAGATTTTCTTTATTGTATTAAAACTAAATTTATATAAGAATGATTAATATGTATAATGTATATAATCTATTTTGTACATGTTTTTCCTTTTTTGCGACATGCTTAATTATTTATTAATTAGTTATTTTATTTGAACAAGGTGGCAGGTACGTGATGGATGCGGACCGCCCAAGTTCGGGATGATTGGCGTTCTATCGGGAAGACTTTCGTCCAGTAGTGGTCGGCGATAAGCGACATATTCGATACATAATATAACAACTTAATCATATCTAAAAACTCCTGTAACTTATTTTACTACTAATGACCCGTCATTGTTTCATGATGTCTAATACAAAACATTACAAGTGTTCCTCAAAAAATGAACTAAATGAAACTGGATTAACTAATAAGAATTACACGCAAATTAAAGTAGAAGCATATATTTTTCCATCCCTAGTAAATAAGTAGAACACGTGCGTCTTAAGTGTGAAAAGACTGAAAGTAGTGCACAAGAATGCTTACTGTAAAATAGCTCACCGGTGCCCGCCCGGGGCGAGGCGCGAGCGGGCGCGTACAGCGCTAACAGCGCCAGCGCCCACCACCATGACATCACAACCACACCTGAAATGAAAATAATAATAATAAAATTAAGTTTTATTTAAAAATTTGCGTTGAATTAAATGTAGAAGGTAACATCTTCGTGTTTGCATACGCCATAAGAAATTTTGGAGTGGAGTCATTGATAAATCTTCAAGCTTTTTTCCATAGAGATTTAATTATCAGTATAAATAAATGTTTAACTTATCTGAGCAAAAATATCAACAGTAGCCAGAGCAAATTAATTACACGATAAGTTGTCAGAATTGTTACAAAACATCCGCAATTCATTGCTAGTTTATTTCAATTCAGATAAAACCTCTCGCCGAGGTTTAGAGCGACATGAGAACATTAAATATCTTAGCATTTAAGCCTTATCATAAAAAGCCTGCTTTACTTTTACAATCCTGTAATTAATTGTGCGATGTCAGGAAGATTTTGTATTATAAATTTACTTAGATATGATATCTTAACAAACCAACTTGCATTGAATCAGCTATTGTGAAAGAGTGTTATCTTCAAAGATATTAGTATAACATTATGAGTCACATGTGCAATTAATTTTGCCTTTTGCTTATGAAATTCTATTAACAATTTCTTACTATCCCTGAAAATCGTTTACCTACCGTCTTGAGAACTATCAAACGTAAACACATATACACAAAATAACTCAATACCTTTTCAAGGTTTTCATAATCATATAAAAATTACAGGTATTAAATCCAAAAAATATTTTTAAAGGCCAAGTCGCAGACAAAGTCATAATGTTGTATACACGAAGTATGTTTAAAGATATGAATCTGGTCTCAATTTATTTTTCAAACCAATCGAATTTAAATTGAATTTAAGATTTATTCCTCATTCAAGTGTTCAGATTTGTTGTCCCAGTTTTAAATACGGTTAGCTATAAGTTCGATAAGCCTAACTAGAAAGCACTTGTTTACGTCGGCCTGGCGTAGTTACTCTGATAAGGGATTTATTTCGCATAACCGGGTCGTGAAAAGTGGGTGAAAATATTGATTATATTATGTCGTATGCATATTTTTTCAACAGTTAGTGTTGAATATTTATAACATAATAACGCTTCGAAGACTTCAGTGAAGATCGTTATCACGGGCTTATACAGTGTTGTCTGTCAAGGATTGGAAGGGCATTTTCAGGTACAATCTACAACTCCTTACTTTGTATTGTTCGGAAAAGATGACATATGTTCGCGTCTATGAGTATTTAATTTACTTAATTTGTGTTTTATATACATCTCGTGCTTTGCGTTCAATTAAAACTTTTTATAAATTTTTATAGCAATAATTAAAAAACGAATGATAATATACATTTTTTAATAAACTAAGCCATTAATTATTATTTAAAAATACTTAAGAACTTAAAAATCATTAATCATGACAGTTCTAAAGAAAAATTATGTACATATAAGTCAATAGAAATGTTTTATACCAAAAAGAAATACGAACGAATTTTCCTTTGTGTAGGAGTTTGAAAACTCTATTTTCCTGTCGGCATGATTGAAAATGACATTACTACAAAACGTTAGAAAATTGTATTGTTTTCAATAGCCTTTCGAGAAATAATATTTGACAACACTGATTTGAGATCTTAAGACGTCAGAGAGAAAATAACTGATTTTGTTTGAAGCGAGATTGGAAACAACTTATTTGATCAATTGTATTTTGTTTCATAATGTAGGTTTTCTCAGGATCATGTAACATCAACGTCAAAGATTTAAGCATACCGAATATTTGTAAAACTAAGTGATCCTTGTCTGGATTTAAACTATTTAACTACATTAACGCCACTTGACGAAGTTATAATCTATATATATAAAAAGACTTGTCCTGACTGACTCATCAACGCAGGGCCTAAACCACTGGGTAAGAGACTTGAAATTTTGACAGTTGATGCATTTTATGATGAAAACGCGCACTAATAAAGGATTTTTGGAAATTCCACCCCTAAGGAGGTGAAATAAGGGATGAACCGTTGTATGAAAGTCAGTCATTTTCAAAGTTAGAAGCATGATATTTCGTATACAAGCTTCTGGTTGGAAATAAATAAGTACGCAAATTAGAGTTTTTCAAAATTCACCACCTAAGAGGATGAAATAGGGGTTGAAAGTTTATATGGGGAGTTCATCATATTTGATGTATGAAGCATGAAATTTTATATACAAGTTTTTGTTTAGAAATAAATAAATACGTATTTCAGGGTTTTTAAATCTACCCCCCAAGAGGGTGAAATGGGGGTTGAAAGTTTGTATCGCGGGTCCGTCATTTTTCATGTAAGAATCATGAAATTGTATATACTAGCTTCTGTTTAGAAATAAATAAATATGTATTTCAGGGTTTTTTTAAAACTACCCCGCAAGAGGGTAAAATACGGGTTGAAAGTTTGTATGGCGGGTCCGTCATTTTTTATGTAAGAAGCATGAAATTTAATTTTAAAGCTTCTGAGCAAAATTAAATGCAAACGTATTTTGTCATTTTTAAAAATTCAACCCCAAACGGGAGAAATGGGTTGAAACATTCGTATAAAAAATTGGTCTGATCTGCTTGAAATGTACTGTTTACACAGCTTAAATAGACCATAATTAACATATTTTTTGATTATATCGCGGGCAAAGCCGCGGGGGAACCGCTAGTTTATTATATTTTTTATGTAGTTCCAGTATTAATATCATCGGAAGATTTGATAAAAGAGACATAGTACGGTTAATATTCTATAATACCTTCGACAATATTGTAAAATGAGTTTTTGATTTCACTTAATTACTGCTTTATATAATTATTAGTGAAATTTTTAATGAAAGCGATTTCATACAATTTATCGTTCGAGTTTTATTTTTATCACGAAAGGCATGTACGGCTTCCTACTACTATTACCAGCAGGTACGAGAAATGTCAAACTTCTCCACTTTCGCAAACTTGGACTACAATTGTAGACAATTTTAGTTCCAAGTGTCCCTTTCGCTACGGCTTCCTATCATTTTAATTGCAATTAAAATAAACATTTTGTTTTTTCAATCGGTTTTTTGTTATATATTACTCAACTGTTATATATTACTCAACCATTCAATTAAGAGTTAAAGTTACATCAATTACCTTAATTACAAGAACGAGTATTTCTATACTTTTGCCATTTATTGGCTTACATTTAATTCGACACTGTAACGATTCAAAAGTGCCCTTATAACCCTGCTTAAATAAAGAATTACTTACTTGATTTAATTTGTCTGAAATAAACAGATTATTTTCCATGAACTACGAGTGTCAAATCCTTTTAAGTTTGCAGCATCCTAAATACAAATATATCTATTAGTACAAGCTTAAAGTACTTATACACTAACTCTTCGTTATATCCCTTATAAGGCATAAACAAATAAATCAATAAATTCGAAGCGACGATTCGTTGGCGCTTAATAAATCTAATTCAAGAGAACGTTCGTCTTCTTACTGAATAAGGCTGACACTTTTACAGAAGGGACACACCATGAAATCTTAAAGCGAAATTTATTTATAACGTTGGAAAATGTAATCGAAATTCAATATAATATGGTGAACATTATATACAAAAGAACCGTTTAGGTATAGTCATAGTTAGTATGTACTAACAAATTCAAAAAAAAATATTCTCCACTCATTGGAATGTGAGTCGTTTGTTTAACAAAATACGGTTCGAATTCTTATCTTACTTTTTTTTTTAAACTCCCGGTAAATTATTCATACGTCCGATAGTACACATGTTTAGCCATGCCATCTTTACCACTTAAAAAAAAACTTACCTTTCGTATCATATTTCGAGAAAAATGAGGTTACCTTTATAATTGAAAGTTTATTCTTAAATATACATTTCTAGAACAATAACGAAGTGAAAACAAACCCATTCACTGCTTCTCAAATATCGAAGAACATTTACTCGACATCTAAAACCAGCTTTTATTTTACCCCATTTGTAAATAAGACGGTAAGATCAAATAAACTCGACTCGTAAAGGAGATTCGGTTTATATGAACCGCATTCCACTTAAGCATACATTAATATACATTACTGTAAACAATAGCAATAATTGCGATCCAGGTTTCATAACTCAAAAGTAAATTGAATGTATGATGACGTCGTATATACGTTAGTCTTTTTTTTTAATTCTATCTAACTTTTGTCAAATTCGTTCCAAAGGGATTATTACACTCTGATTATTATTATCACATTTATAATATTTACTTACAGTTTATAATTAAATGTTGTTGATTCCACTTCTTCAAGATAAAAAAGCAAAAGAAGTTTCACTACGGTGATTTATCTGATCATAAAGTTGAGCTCATATTTACTAAACGTACATTTTTATAATACACAAGTATAATCAAAAGTATTATGTGAAATTCACTTTTATCCGAAGCGAAGCAGGAAATCGGAAGCGTTTCGAAGCGTTTAGACACAAATTGCGTGCCCACTCATGTTATTACCTCCGAATGATATTATACTCCCGTCATTAGTCTTATTAAACGCCATTGTCTGTAATAATATTTGTTCCGCTTATTTCATAGCTGTCGGTGTAAAGTTTACGCTTCACCGCGAATGCGATGATAAAGCGAAAATATATTAAGTGATTATAAATATTGTTATGAAACTATACATAATATTATGAAATATTTAAGCTTCACGAGTAATCGTTTGAAATAATCGTATATTAAAATTTAAATCGTAGATTTTATTTACTTGACGTGATTTTTCGTGATCACTTTACTTAGTAAATAATTAAAAATAATATAATAAAATAATACATATTATAACTTGAACGTGTGGCATTAAACCATAAACCGTTATCTACTATTACGTTAAACTTACTAAAATTACTTTAACGAAATATATATTTGTCTAACTTATTCAAATATGGCCGAGACCTTAAGGGCCAAACAAAGCGAAAGTAAACCTATTTTCTTTTGTATGTGAAAACAGTTACCACTCGTTTCACTCGAAATTAAATTATAGTCAACATGTTCCTAAAAATACCTTAACTAGTACTTTATTACAAAATAATGTAAGGTCCTCCAGACCGGTTTCGGCCACGGCGGCCAATCTCAAGAGAGATTAGCCAACTGCGCAGGACATATTATAGTGCACAAGTGTGTGTGCAAACACAGGTGCACTCTCTTTTCCTTAGCTCTCATAATCCGATGGGACGGCAATCCGACACGACCGGAAAGAGTTCAGGCGCAGGACCAACGGCTTAACGTGCTTTCCGAGGCACGGGAGTGTGCACACTTCCAACTTCCAGACTCCGGGCTGCTACTGAGAATTTTCTGACAGAAAAACCCAATAACTATTTATTGGCCCGACCTGGGAATTGAACCCAGGACCACCGGGTCTGCGGCCTTATATCTAGCCACTAGACCAACGAGGCAGTCAAATAAAGGCAGTCTTATCAATATAATGTATTTAGAACATAAATTATACATGATTTAATTATCAATTACTTTATTAATAGTAAATCAGAGTTATTAGAAATACTACAATCTATGTACGTTCTGATAGATTCACACACAAAGAAACATAGAACGGCTTTCTTTTTCTCTTTAATTGTTCGGCAGACTGACTGATGGGTCAACTTATGGTAAATGACCACCGCCCATAGACATTGACATTGTCAGAAATGCTAAGCATTCCTCAAGATATTATCGACCTTATTTATAAACGTTGCTTAGTTACTGTTTAGCTAAACACTGATTTTTCTCTTTCTGTCATTATTGATTTGACATACGAAAGAAGAAGACAAAATATTGTTTAACTAATCACCAGTTAAATAAAGTTTATGAATAAGGCGGTATGTCTTTAGTTTTTTTTTTTTTTTTTTTATATTTCCCGAGATGGCAAATGACTCTACTTCACCTGATGGTAAGTGATAGTAAAGTCCAAACGCGACGACGGCTAGTGCAGTCAGGAAGAATGACTTGCACTAGCCGCCCCCGCCTTGCCGGCCCGCAAGATGCCTCTTCACGCCTCGTTTGAAGGAACCCGGGTCATAAGAGGAGGGGAACACGTGTGCTGGTAACGAATTCCATGTTTTAGAGGTGCGACAAAGAAAAGAGTTGCCAAATTTCTTCGTGCGCGATGGAATTGATGTCACAGTTAGTCGGTGACATCGAGAGCCAGCACGCGTAGATTTGTGAAGGAAAGGGGAAGCAGGAATGAGGGTGAATAGCTCCTCTGAGCACTCGCCGTGATACAGTCGATAGAAAGCGCTCAGTGCCGCTATCTCTCGACGCAACTGTAAAGGCTCGAGGGTGTTGGTGACCTTTACGTCGCCAATAATGCGAACCGCACGTCGCTGCAACCGATCCAAGGCCTCCAGTAAGTACTTAGCGGAGCCATCCCAAAGGTGCGAGCAATATTCGACGCAGGACCGCACCTGTGTTTTATACAACAGGAGCAGTTGTTGTGGCGTGAAAAAACGCCGCACCTTGTTCAGGACTCCGAGTTTTCGTGAGGCTGTTTTTATAACAGCCTCGATGTGATCCTTTGGATTGAGGTCGCACCGAACGTCAATTCCCAGTATGGCGACTTTGCCTTGTATCTCCAGCGTAGTGCCACAGAGGGAAGGAGGAGGGGAAAATGGTGACTTTTTCGCTGTGAGAGCGCATACCTGTGTTAGTGTCTGTAGTTACACTGGCTTATTCACCTTTCAAGAATATTAAGAATTGCTGTTTGGCAAATCAAGACTTTCATTCACTCGAGTCAGTTCGTACCACCGCGTATACCAGTTAATTAAAAACTTCTAGAAATAAACAAAATATTGTATGATAATTGTACATTTAAATGAGTTAAATCACAACACCAACAGGTCTTCAATGAATACTATTATGGTTGGAACGAGTTCTGGCCACATCGTGTGTAGTTCATGTATATATTTGTGTATATCATATTGCATATCTACTGTCAATGTCTTTCATGAAACCTGTTACATATATGATCTCTCAACATTTTGTACATTTTATTGTTTTGTAGTCAATATTAAATGGTCCATTTATTTGTACTATTTGTATTGAGCTGGCGATTTAATTGAATATCACCGATACCGAATAGTTAAATGTATTATTTATTTATTATTATCAATGTTGTTATTGATTTCGTTTATATTCTAAATGGTTTAAGTGTTCAAATGTGTAAGTTTGAGTTTCCACACTAAGAGGAACCGAGATGGTCCAGTGGTTCGAACACGTGAAATTTTAATCGATATGCGGATGCAACCCAGAAAATTTTCATGTGCTTCATTTTTGTTTATAATTCATCTTGCTCAACGGTGAAGGGTACCACGAGAGGATACCTGCATATGTCAATTGAAAATCTGCCACATGTGTATCCATCAACCCGAATTGCAGCAGCGTGGTGGAACGAAGTCCCAACTTTCTCCTCTAAAAGAAAAAAAGGTCTTAGCCCAGTCTTAGATGTTAGCTGGGTCTTACTTGATTTTTTTACTCAAAGGTGGAACTGTCTATCTTTAACAGGGTAACAATATCATTAACACCGTAATAGCAAGTCAACTGACAATTAACATAATGTTTTGTCCCAAATAATAAATCAAATTAATAACTATAAAACATCAACACCTAAGCGAAATCTTTAATTATACAAGAAACGTCAAACAGAATGGAATACAAAAAAAAATCATAGTTGTATTTACCCACATCTTCGATTGAGGTTCACATATTCTAGCCTCTAGACTAGACCATACCGGTTAGCTTTAGCTTAGCTAGAATCAGTAATACAGTCAGTTCTTTACCTAAATAATGGAGGAAACAAAGTTACAATTCTGTTTACGTCACGAACGGTTACATTAATTATATGCTTTACTAACATATAATTTACATAATGCATGTATGAATTTATTGATTACGCTTAAATATGAATTGTTTATTGAAATTTTAAAATTTTGCCAATTCAACATTATAGGTTATTCGGTAATTACAAGTGTTGCAAAAATTATGATACTTATTAAAGAATCAAACTATTCTTAAATTACCTCTAATTTTAACTTGTTATGTGATTACATAAGATACAAAAGTTTTTACAAGTTATATATTGAAAGACACAAAAATAAAATAAAGTATGTGAAATGGCACACCTTGCAGACACAGTAAATATTATTGAGAGTTAATATTATTCAAAAAAGTATAGCCGAGATGGCCCAGAAGTATAACGCGTGAATCTTAACCGATGATCGTGGGTTCAAACCAAAATTGTGTATTCTACCGATCCGCATTGGAGCAACGTGGTGGAATAAGCTCCAAACCTTCTACTCAAAAAAGGAGAGGAGGCCTTAGCCCATCAGTGGGACATTCACGGGCTGTTACTAGACTAGACTAATATTATTCAAAAACAATTATTTCGACTATATTATACTTACACATACACCTGCAAGTTACAGCCTTGTTATACATGTACGTATAAATATTTAGACTTTCATGACATTCGTCACAATGTTTTGACAAGAAAATATGTGGTCTCGCTTTCTCGTCGGATGATTGACGCGTTACTATCAACATTTCGTACTTTCCCATATGTTGACACAAGTGTTTTGTTCGTTTACCTTGCCCTAGTAACGACATAAGTACCTATCACCAATATACATGGAAGGGCTTTAAAATAAGACATTTCATGTATTTCTTTGAATAGGAACTATATAGGCAGACACCTGACCCCCTTTATTTTACTTATTTACTCTTTTACGCAAAAGAAAAGCATTATGCATGCCAATAATAATAATTAGTTATTGGCATGCATAATGTATAAGATAACTTCATTTTGTCATAATTATTTCTACAAATATTTCACAAATGTGATATAGTTTCTTTAGAATAGTCTAGTAAGGATCGCAACATGAAAATATGCAGCAAGAATAACACACCAAAAACATATGAGCAAAGCCGTACTCTTGTTAAGGGGTACGTTTGGAGCTTAATTTCATCAAGCTGATCCGCTACGACTTACGGCCTTATTCATAAACGTTGCTTAGTTACTGTTTAGCTAAACACTGGTTTGTCTCTTTCTGTCATTATTGATTTGACATACGAAAGAAGAAGACAAGCTGTTGTTTAACTAATCACCAGTTAAATAAAGTTTATGAATAAGGCGGTTAGTGTATATGTACCAGAATATATTTTAAGACAAGTCAGTGTCATTGTGCTTTTATCGCCAAGAATGAAATAATTTATAAATAGAGACACACTTAAAAATTCAAAGAATTTTGTCAGGATGAGAAAATGCGATTCGATTTTAAATCTAAACTATTTCGTATTAATTTATTATTTGTAATGTGTCTAGTAGACGCTGTCTACTAGACACATTAACATTTACTATGCCATACATAGTCGTTGATAACTTTGAATTACATTTTATTATCTAGAAAGTCGGAACTTTAATCATTTCACATGTTGAACGGTGAGAAAAATTCCAAATCCGGTAAACGTTCTCGCGAACTCGTATCAAGATCTGGAGGCCAATTCTACTAACATAATTGTCACATTATCGGAATCGAATCGAAACATAATCGTTGACGTTTAGCTTTTTCCCTATTCTACTAATACAACGATCCAGTTGCGATTCGATTTGTCCTTGATAGAACGTCAAAAGTTAACAATTAAGTTTGACTTCGACATGGATTTTTGGCCTTTGTTCAGGTAACATCATTCTGATTCAGTTTTAAAATGAATAGTCGAATCTGGATCGGCATCGAATCGAGTACGTTAATAAACCTTTTACATTAGTGGAATTGGCCTCCTGATCGCCTCAAGTGTAACATCAATTGTGTGAATTTAAGTCGTGATCTAAGAGAAACACAAGTAAAACTTGTTTAAAAGTGGTAATAGCAATTACAAATACAACTTGAAAAACTAGAATAATAAAAATGGGTTAATTGATACCGAGATAAATTTCTAATGATTAGATAAAATTTAAGGATCGAGCAGACTTGCGCGAATTGAAACATTAGTGACAACAACGAAGAGACAATTATAAAGCTACGGCTACACGTATGCAACCAAGCGAGATAATATAATAGATTTCGCAGTTTCTTCGCACAGGTGTGGCGTTAGATATACGACTGATTCTATGGTACGACTACTTTCGTTCCGCTAGGTAGCTTAGGTGTGTCCGACGCTTTATTCGTTGTCACCATTATAATAAAAATTTAACTCATTCAGATAATCCATAATATGACGTAGTAATATTACGAGAAAAAAAACCGACTTAAAATGTGATAGAAAATGTTCTAGACCATGAAAAGCAACTAAATTGGGTTTTTATTAAAAAAAAAATTATAATGCACTACAAAGTAGTCTGAAGTATTTTAAACTTTTTATTGTACATTAACATACCAGACAAGCTCGCCACTCGCAAGCTATCATCGATATTATCTAATAACATGTCTTAACGCCTCTTATATATTTTTTTAAAGATGCAAGATACATAAATGAAATGAAATAAAACGAAAGGTATATTAAAACTAAATTATTACATATCGTAAAAAATATATTGTAATATAATATACTGTTATACAAATAACACATATTTGTATTGAAATTGAAAGCGATCCTGATAATTTAACTCGGTGGTAGAGCTTTGTGCAAACTCGTCTGGGTAGGTACCACCCACTCATCAGATATTCTACCGCAAAACAGCATTACTTTGTTTTGTTGTGTTCCAGCTTGAAGCGTGAGTGAGCCAGTGTAATTACAGGCACAAGGGACATAACATCTTAGTTCCCAAGGTTGGTGGCGCATTGGCGATGTAAGCGATGGTTAATATTTCTTACAATGCCATTGTTTATGAGCGTTGGTGACCACTTACCATCAGGTGGCCCATATGCCCGTCCTACAAAACATTGGTCCTAAGCCGACTACCGGCTTCCGTTCGCTTGTCAGAACGTAAGTATATTATTTTGATAACAAGTGTTTTGTAGAAAACGCGTTTTAAATAATTAATGAAACCTTTGTTAACTAAAAAATCGTTGCCAACAAAGAATTGCTTCCTCAAATCAGTATGCGAGACAGAATTCTATTTTTACCATCGAAAGCGTTACATATTGAAACGTTGCATTCTTATTCGACCTTTAAATTTCACTATAATCTTCCCCAAAGAAGTTTCTCTTACAAAAGTTTTCTATATCACATAAAAGCTGGTCTTCTTAATAACAAGACTTATGGTATCGTCGATTAAATTATAGATAAAATAAATTCTTTTAAAAAACCATAGCCAATATAAAAGATCACTTAAGATATTTAAATTTAAAATAATAGGTCTTAAATTACTTAGAACAGGCTTGGCCACGATATCGGGCACGCCCAACCAATGTATAGGATGAACGATCAATACCAATCATGTTAATGATAAACCTACAGTCCGAAGAAATACGTGCCTGGTAATATAAAATAATAATATTAATTTCCCATTTAAAAGCTATTTGGAACGTGTTCGATTTTTAAATTCCAAATGATAAATTGACCAGGATTTGCTTTTTCGTTGATCTCGCAAATCGAAAACAACTGACATAAAACCAACTACATCCAAATATAATAATGTAATTCAAATTTTAGTCATGAGTTTTGTTTTTAAAAACATTAATTGCAAATTTATTTGTAAAGACCGAATCGAATACCGTTATCAATTTATTTATTGTTATACATTTGAAATCATTGTAACTCTTTTTTTTTTAATTCCTTTTTCAAATTTTGTGACAGTGATGACATAATAATAAAATCATTTAGTAATTTGTATAGTACTTATACACATTAAACACTAATTAATTATGGAGCAATACAAAACATTAATGGTCAATTCTAGCTTTAGCATTAAATTAACGTATGTATTTCTTGCGTTCAAGTGAAAATTTAACGATGCAATTCACAATTTTGATTTCATAGCTCCAAAGCAGAAAGCAATTTATGCGATTTTTATCTTTAGAAAGCGAAATGAGCTAATTGTTCTGTATAGTATCAGTTTTCACGCATATCTGCGTTTGTTTGAACATTATAATGTTAAGGTATGAATTTTCTCCTTTTCACGGCTCGCGTTGAAGATTTAATCGGACCACCCGCTGTAAGCTGTTCCGCACTCACTGTATTTAATAACTCGCTTACATTACGGTGCGTTTAATTTCGTTCGTTATGAAGTTGATTCAAATTTACATATCTATTCTATGTTTGGTTTATTAATTGGTTAATTTAATTTATAAGATAGTTTAAGATATACTTTTTACTAACACAAAATTAATTGAGCTTAAGTAGTAGGTAGTAGAAGTAAAATATTAAAATTTTACGTTACATATGCAAAAAGGTTGCGTAGGAATTTAAAAAAAAAACAGCTTTTATTGTTCTATTTTATAAATAGAATGTAAAACTCGTCACTCATCACAATCGTGCTATGCCTCTGTAATTATTGTCGCTTATATACAGATATTGAGAACATGAGATATATGGAGAAGGCTCCGACGGATAATAAAAAAGCAATACAAATACTAAGAGGACACTCTTTATTTCATCAGATACATAACAAAAAACATACAAAAGAACGTTAACAGAAACGTAATGTTTCTGATTATTATTAATAACCAAGAACGATATTTTTTGACAAAAAGTCTAATTTAGTTCCTAATAAGTGCAAAGTATTTGTGCAAGACCTTCTCGGTAGGCACTACTAACTTTACAAAACCAATTGTTCCAAAGAGTTCCGGTAAGAAGGGTTAGTGAGCTAGTGTTATTAAAGGCACAAGGGACATAATATTTTATTTCCCTCGGCTGGTTGCGCAATGGCGTTTGCAAATAAGTAATCGTTAATATTTCTATATACAGTCTAATGAATATCTAAACTTGGTGGTAACCACTTACCATCAAGAAGCCCATTTACCATGCCGCTTACAAGCTTTAAATAAAAAAGAAATGTATAATATATTTAAGAGAAAAATAAGAGACAAAGGAGTTTTCATATAAATAAAAAAGCACGTCACATAACTTACATATATCATAGAGTACGAGAGAAAGTAAAAAAATAGATGCAATTAAATGTAATATATGGTCATGTACATGTTACACTTTACAAGCACCAATTACGGACCGTAGAAAGTTGTCCCGGTAAATTAATTAAAACCCATCAGAATCCAATAAACTGTATTTATGATGTACAAAGTTATTACGATTTACGACTTGTTAATTTAGTGGTATTACCACGAGTTGAGCAGTTTATGTGATATTATATTAAATGTGTATAAAGAGAGATCTTATTCCCTTTAGGTTTTGTATATTCAATTAGTTTGGGCCGTCGAAAAGCTTAACATTTTGAATAAATGATTAGTAGGGAATAATCATAATCGGGATTTTCTACATCGTTACATTATTAAAAAGTTAAAATAAAAAAAATATTTAGTTTAAATAAATAATTAACATAAGAATTATTTACATGTAGACTTAAATATACACAAATAAAAATTAAAAATGTTAGTGTTAGCTCCTGTACAAATCATGACCACGTGGAATGGTGGCAAGACTGCTAACCTCCAAAATAAATAAATATTTAAATTTGAGAAACATTCATTTTTGAGAGCACAATAAGTAACACTATTAAAAGTTACACTGGCTAAGTTTTTTTTTCACTACCGACCACAAAATTATTTATCACAACTATTTAAACACATGAACACTCGCCTGGATTGGTTACGATGGTTTCATTAAGATCTACGGGTTTTATACAGTAGGCCAAATTGACGTCGAAGCTAACACCTTGGGTCATTATCGTTTCCACTCCTAGTAAAACTTTAAAAATTAATTCGATAAGAAAAGAGATCCCTCTTTTCTTGCTTCGATAACAGGCATTGCTAGTATAACTTTTAGTAACTAGTCCGCCATCTTGGGTCTGCCGCCATGTTGGATTTATAATGACGTCACACAATTAACCATGCATTGTCATGCTTGAAAAAAATAAAGACAACTTTTGCTTATGATAAATAAGCCTAATGTCGTTATCAAATTATTATTATATCTATCACATTTATTTTATCCTCTCATGAAATTAAATCAATAATAACATTACGAAAATTAAGTATAATTACCTATTTCAAATTAATATTACTGTCTCTTGTTAGTAATTATAATAAAAGTTGCCGTAAACCGGCCTCGAGGCAACAAAAAAGAAAAAATCGCCACTAAACGAATTTTTACTGTAAATTTTTCTCATTTTCATTCAAGTACTCACAAACTATTCTGATGTAGCAGATAATGGCTGAATTTAGTAGCCGACCTAGTTTTTCTTCAAATTTAAGCCACAGTGTAATTGTTTTGTTTTCAGACTTATTGTCTTATATATGAGGAAAAAACTCAATAGGAAAAATTTGAACTTGATTTTTCTTCAATATATATGATCTTTATTTATGAGTTCTATATATAAATAAAAATTATAGTAATTAAAATTGAACTGCAATAGTGTTAATTAATTATTATTATTATTAACCATCGTATGTTATTCGTTTATATATCTAAATATACAATTAACCCTTTACCGCGTGTATTAAAAAATATAATAAAAAGCACTTGTTTGAGTATGCTATAAATAAATATGAGATAAATCGTATTATTATGTTTATGGCTCTGGCTAAAAAAACTTACAAATATTATTGCTTGTTGAGAATAGAATAGACTAGCTGCCCATCCTGACTTCTTACGGATAAATTTCATATAAAATAAACCCTTTTATGTTCCAAATGTCATACGATTAAAAAAATATTATGGATAGGATTTGTGTAAAATTCTATGTGAGAGTAGAGAGTAGATGCTTACTCTGCGAAAATAGTCGGTAAGTGCACTAAATTTCAAGTAAATCGGACGTATAACTTAGAAGATCTCGTGATGAGTCAGTGAGTGAAATATAGCTTATTCGGGAATATAATAGATGTTATAAATTTTAAGATCTTATCCATCCTATCATCTTATACATCCTTTTAAGGAATAATAATTTGTAAAGGTAGGTCAATTACAGGTTATATGTGAAATTAATGACACAAACAAGTAAATTCATGACGTCGTTGAAGCCCTACGCTCTAATTCCTCTCATTAGAAAACCAAGTCTTACTCGTATCGTGACATCGTTAAGACGTTTCGAGAAAGGGCATTAGTAAGTGACTGAGGATTTAAAATAAAAAAATAAATGTACCCGTTCCCGGGGGAATACGAAATTCAAAATGTAGCCTATGTAACTCGCTGATAATGTAGCTTTCCATTGGTGAAAGAATTTTTAAAATCGGCTTGCTGGTTTTTGCCTGAAAGCGTAACAAACAAACTCACTTTCGCATTTATAATATTAATTAGGATTTTAAATATTATATTTCTTACTTTTTGACGGCTTATTTCTGATATAAAAATATGGTTCCCGATTTTAAATTTCGGAAGAATGCCTCACTGTTCCTGAACGATCAAATACAATATTTCTAGAAATTTCAAGTTCGATATAACATTGTGACATTTCAATTTCATGACTTACAGACTATATAATAATAAAAACGCCTTGTATAGCATCATATTATAAGGTGCATTTAGATACGGATCTGTCATTTCAAATAGTTTTCTTTCAAATGTAACAATATAAGCAACCGGTAATAAATGGTTCATTGTGACGGCGAGGCGTATTGAATACTCCGTAGTAACGCGTATTTATGTGCTGCTGTACAGTTTATTGTGCCATCTGATAAAAAACCAGTCAGTATTTGAATGGCCTAGCTGTTAGAATAAGATACTACTACAATGTATCTAATACTTTTTATATATCTATACTAATATTATAAATACGAAAGTAACTTTGTCTGTTACGTTGTAACGGTTAAACCATAGAAGCGATTTTAATGATATTTGGTATGAGCTTGTCCTCTGAGGAAGATTAGGCCACTTTTTTTATTTTTTAAATCCCTTAAACACGGGCGAACGTTGGTGAAAACTGATACCTTTACAAGTTTTAGGTGACTCGGTGTGATTATTTGGTATTGGAGCTTTAACTTGACTTGATATATATGTATACATATATATACATATATATTATATTCATATTACCGCTAAATAGCGATGCGTAGTATTGCTGTTCCATTTTGAAGGGTCAGTGAGCCCATATAACTACAGGTACAAGTGACGTCACATCTTAGTTCCCAAGGTATGTGACGCATTGATGTTGTAAGGAACGGTTAATATTTTGTTTCAGCGTCAATCAGGTGTCCCAGTTTTCCGTCTGTCTACCTAATTTATAAAAAAAAAGAAATATATATATGTCATTCTAACAGAACATTTTAATTGATGACAATACGCTTTAAAATACAAAATGGGATCAACTTCTACCGTTAAAATAATACGATGGATTGTGCGGTTACCCGCATGTACGCACAATAGCCAATGTTGTATCGGCAAGTATTTGACGTTGTTAATGAATACGGCGACAAAACGGACCAGCTGATGTATGCACGGTAACCGCTTACAAACGCTGTTGGTTACCAGAGCCATGAACATGCTTAAGTATACTATATTTCTACGAGGAACCGTATAAGTAACGTAGTTATGTATTTTATTTCGTATCGTATATCGTGATAAATCCGTTATGTTGTATATATTAGTTTTACATTACTATTTACATAGTAAAATCATAATACAAAAAGTCTTACTGTAATAACTATACTTAAAACACGAATTATAGTAGCTACAAAACTTTTTTTTTTTTTTTTTAATTATTGCAAGTCGTAAATGCCTAACGCTTTAGGACAAACGGGACAGTATGCTAGGCACAATGGATAAGTAATTGCTATGACGTCTTTATGCATTTGCGGCCTTTTGATTTCGCTCTTTCTTTCATTATTAATTTTTCATTCGAAAGAAAAAGACACAATATTATTTACAAAATCATCCTCTAAGCAACGTTTATACATAATCCGTTGGTGCCTCAGGTGTTAGAATTTAAAAAATGTGACTGTAATAACGCGATAAATAAAATTTTATATTCTTTGTTTCTTTTATTATTATTTGGTAAACAAACATTACAATAGTACATAAACTTAGTCTATTTAAAAATATATATTATTTAATATACCAACACAAAAATTAAAAACTATACATAAATTAATTAATTTTAAATAAAAAACAAACATTATTAAAACTAAGGATTTTAAAAATTTCACCAATTTTTCGAAACAATTGAAAATCAAAACCAAATAATATTAAATGGTAACTTTTACGTTATTCAATATAATTCATTTACTAAACAAATATCAAAGCATGCGTTATATATAAGTAATATAATTTATCATTCAATCATGATATTCATATTGGTCGATATTATGATAGAATGAACATCATAAAATATTATCGCCCTATTACATTTTATAGCAAATCTAATAATAAATGTTCGCTAGTTTGCATATAGAATAAAGTTATCATATTCATTACTATATAAAATTATTATTAACACGAACGTTTTATACACTATAACGGAGACTAACTAGAGTCTTATGGCATTTATATGTAATCAAATTTATAACTTATAACTAGCTAACTATCCAGACTGTGCGCGAGTAAAATAAAGTATTAAGTATTTTTTCTTAGACAAATTATTACAATCTTTACAAAAATGAGACGTAAATAATAATCAATATTATAATTTATTATAATATAATGTAAGTATTTAACTGTGCTATCGACTCACCGTACGCCTAAAGATTTTTTCCTTCGGTCATTTTATTTTAGTGATTATTCATAGCTTTTAATAATTCAAATGTCTGGAACCAAATTACAATCTTATGTGGCAATTTTTA
This sequence comes from Nymphalis polychloros, assembly GCA_905220585.2. Taxonomy (NCBI): domain Eukaryota; kingdom Metazoa; phylum Arthropoda; class Insecta; order Lepidoptera; family Nymphalidae; genus Nymphalis; species Nymphalis polychloros. Next base: position 7,906,697 of record HG992253.1, read on the forward strand.
TTTATATTTATTTTTTTGTTAAGACTTGTAACAAATAAGTTTTTTTTATGACTTCTACATATACCGTGTATATAATTGTATAAGACATACAAATGTTACGTAGCTTATCTTAGATCTATTACTGTATTCGCAGATTGCTAGGTGAAATCCTGAACCGACTATACCCTTTTAATATTTTACACAATAAGGTATATCTCCAATTATATACAACATATTACATAACGTGGAGATTCCGTATTAGTCGAATTAGTGTTTTGCTTGAATTCAGATCATACAAACAAACAAAACTTTCCTATTTATAACATCATTATAATAATGTACCGTAACACCTATGTCTTAGAGTACACTAACTGTAAATTCACTTTTAACGACTATATTTATCAATCTAAGTACTTACTCTTACTATGTATTTCTTAAAATTACCCTTAAACTATCAATCTCTAACAAACATTCTATCAATGATTTACTTAAGCGACACACGAAGTAAATTACTTTATATAACATTAAAAAAATATTTTAATAATTAACCAATAAGTCCTGGGATGTACATATTTATCTTGGTTTACGATGTTTTCATCCACTATCAATGAGATGAAATATAAATACAAATTAAACACAGTGGAAAATCAGTTTTATCCACTATTCCTCAGCTCTTATGAAAATATAACTGACTTATGAATATTTACTCTCGAATAAATTCGAAACGGATTCAATATTTTATGATTGAGCATTCAAGGAAAAACTTTAAAGATCTCGTTTCGTTCTGAAGTAAAAGTTTTATTGAAACGAATATTGAAACTATCTTTGAAAATCTATTCGATCTCAATATCACTACTCTTTGAAATATTGTATTTAGGTCGGAATATTGCTGTACTTGAAAATATAAATTGTAATAAGAATATTCAGATTGACAATATTTTCAAGCAATTATTTATTGACAAGAACAGTATGTATACCGTCAATGTAGTGTCAATACCAATGCCTTTTGCGCCCCACGTCGTGGGTTCGATTCCCACTCAGGACAGACATTTGTGTGCATGAACATGTCTGTTTGTCCTGAGTCTGGGTGTAATTATTTATATAAGTCGTATTTACAAAAGAAAAGTAGTATATCAGTTGTCTAGTTTCCATAGTACGAGCTCTGCTTAGCTTGAGATCAGATGGCCTTGTGTGATTAATGTCTCCGGATATTATTCTTATTATTTATTATTTGAACCAACTTATAATAACCGGAATATTAAAAGTTATACGTAAAAGATATGTATGATTTTTAATATTTTATAAACATTATTTAATAAAGATGTCAACGGGTCCTATGTTTTAGATTAAAAGGTAATTTTGTATGAATATAAATTATGAAAATTTCCATGAAAATAATTTTAGTTACATTAATGAAGTATTGTATCCGAAAAAGCACCACCGAATTATCATGCTACTATTGCTTTTATAATTTGTCTATAGCTTGAAACCTATTTGTGTCTGATGAAATTCTGCCACAGCAATATAAACAAAACGAAGCTGAAAAGCCCGATGTAATATCTCAAAACTTTTTACTAAAACAGATAACAAGACTTTGCTCAACAGTGGGACATTTACGAGCTGTTAATTTTTTTCTCTGTATAACTAACTCTTTAAGATATTATAGGAGGTATTGGTTATGCATGCGTAGGAATACGAAGATCTCATCTTTTCTGATATACATTAAAATTATGCTAATATACACTTTTACGTCTTCTCCGATTCCGATTTTGTGGCTGAATTTTATGGGACTTAGGAGGTTTACGGTTACCGAGAATCATAACACTTTATGATTATACACACACCGAATTTTCTGCAGAACGTAACATTCTGTCGTAAATCGAGTTCATACAAATCTCCATTACTATTGAACACGATAAATCTAAACGATTAAATATTTACTACAACTAGACCAAGATTATATTTGTTAATGCGATTCGTAATATTGCATCTTTTGTTTTGTCACACCCATATTATAGTAAGTGAAGAGTTTAATTTGTTGTTCATTATTTTTTTTAATATGTTGTATCGCCAGTGTCTTGTATATATAATATTTAAGTATTTTAATTTCGTTTTCTTCATTATAATAAAAATGTGTCAAGTTCCTTTTAAAAATGAATTTTGATAAACTTCAAGCAATCAGGTCGAAGAACAGTACGTACATTAATGGTTATGTATTACTTTGTAAGTAGCTTAAAAACTATATTATTATCAGTGGTTAAATTTAAAATTTAATATCAACTACAAACAGTATCGAGATTAAAATGAGTTAACAGATACTAAAGAAACAATAGTAGTGGTTCACGAGTATGATAGGCAAGTTTACGATCTCTCTTAGCCACACGCGACACAAAAACACAGGATATCTACAAATCGAATATATTTTAATTAACCATGTTTACATTACCACAATTGAAATACCATTTACTCTTTACCATGATATGCCTAAAGGGGAGCATAGACTAGATAATTTACTTGTAACAGAAAAATGAGCCGCTCTGATTTATCATCATTTCACGAATTGAAATTCAAGCACCACGTTCGAGGTTTCGTTACAACCTGATTTTACAAATCAACGATCGTATTAGTGTTATAACATTTTATCGAGTAAAGGCACGAGCGTGGGTGAAGAGGAGTGATAATCATCGAAGAGTAAACGAAAGGTAAAAAGTAATGAAGTCATTTTAAAGGCAGTCGCAATCGTCATTGGTTTAAAACATGAAATATTCAATGCGGCAAGTCTGTTTTCATATGACACAGATGTCGCGGCTGTGGCACTTTTTTAAATTAATTTTAGGAAAACAGACGAGCAAATAGTATGGATACGCGGACACCCTTTCGGTCATAGAAACTTACTCTTAATGAAGTATAATCTGATAACTGACGATGTATATTCGATATATCTTGCTAACAACTAATAAACATTGTTAAAAATAATAATTTAATCAACTTTAAGGTTGAAATAAAGGAGCGGCGAATTATTGTGAATCGCACAGAAATCACATCTGTAAAAAAATATTGTATCACTAAATAGAGCTATTATATCTCTATAGAGCGCCGATGTAGATAATATGTATTTTATAGGTTTTAATGAAATGATTTGTCACATAAATACAGACCTAATATAATTTAGGAGTATGAAATTACGTTAGAATCACTCGAGGCGGTCCTGAATAAAGTACTACACTGAGGGTCCTAGGTTCAAGTGCTTTTCATCACGTTTCCTCACGATATTTTCTTTCAACACAGAGCACGATATGAATTGTAAATTCAAATTAGGCACTTGAAAAACTCAAAGGTTAAGCGGATTTGACCCGACGACCCTCCAGGTATTACACCTAACTGACTAAAATGGTAACAGGAAGGTAGACTAACAATTCGACCAATTTATTGTAACGGCTAGATTATTTCGAAAATATTGATTTTTATATGATAAAATCAAATATGTAGTCACGTATAAATAAACGTATAACTATCAATTATATCTACAAAGTATCCTTCTCTCACTCAACTAGTACCCAAAAAAAGGAATTATTGTTTAGAAAATATATCGGGTTTGACTCTAGTTAAACTTCACTTTTAAATAAAATATCACACTTGACGCTAAATAAAACCATACTTTTAAATTACAAATATTTAAAGCTAAATTGTAGTTAAACCCGCTTGATTCCATATATAATTTATCTCCAACTATGTCTGTCAATTTCGACGTCTACCTGTCGACTATTTACCACTAGATAATACCGACAATCGACACGAGAAACAATCTAGATCCAACAATACCCTGATTACTATCTAACCTTTGACTAGACTATTGTGACAGGACTTTAATCAGATATAACGAATGTCTTATTTAAATATATGAATCATTTAATGTAACACTTTCACTGTGCTAAATGAAGTTATATCAACTCTCCAGTTTTGATGTATTTACAAGCACTTTCTCTTAGTTTTATCCTGGACTGACAATAACTAAATCAAAATTATTATTAATCAATAATAAATTTTATCAGATTAACTCATTTATAATTAATTATCGTTGTACATGTGTGCCGTTGCAACTTTATTTTAAAGTTATTAATATCTTTTCAAATGTTGATCCTCTCGAGTAGCTATTTATATTGAATGAATTTAAGTATTTTCTTTTTGAGTTATCATTAATAATTTTTATTACAAATTTCTTCATTTAATTATTTTAAGTTTATATTTTTCTGTCATTGTTCGCGACAGCACTCGTTTTATGAAAAATAATTTGATAGTCTTTTATCACCGGCCGTTTATTGACGCCAAACATTCTTGGAAATTATTTTGTGCATGTGTCCAATCCACACAGGTGACTAAGTGCTAAGACGCTTACGTGCGTTCAATGAATGTGCATAATAAAAATTGTCTTAAGGAATTCTTATAAAACCCAGGCATAGAGAACGGTTAAACACTGAATCAGCAAATAGAAACTTCTTAAATATACATATATTAATTTATTACGTAAAGTAAGATTGAGTAATTATTTAACTTTAAATATGCTTTGAAGTTTATTGATGAAGATGTATTTAACACATTATTAGCGATTTGTATTATATACATTTAAGTTAGTTTTGATATAGTATAGCAGTTCTTAGCAACAAAAGCCTATTTGCTATATGAAAAAAATATATTCACCGTTCATCAAAAACTTATTATACTATTCGATAAGGATTACTTGAGATCATAAATCGATTCTCTGCGAATTAATCGCATATAACGAGATACAATATCACTTCGCAAACATACAAGGGAATATAACTTTTAAATTCATTCTTGTACGAGTGAAAATTGTTCGATTTCACTTTGATATTAGATTCAGTGTCAGAAGCATTAAGTGAAAAAAAAAAAGTGATTTGGACCGCTCCAAATTCGCCAAGGTTCATTCTAAATAGAATGGAAATTATTTGGGTGCAAAGAAAAAAAAAGTAATTTAGATATATTTTATTCTGAATTAAAAACACATTTAATAATTATACAATTGATTGTAATTTGATGGTTGAAAAAGAAGTTCTTCTTGGTTTTGATTTATATATTTTTGTGGAGTGAAATAAAATTAAATACAATAAAAATAAATATTATTGTAACAAATTTGTACTTTTAATACCTGACATGGATACCAAAATCGATACTAGAATCGCTTCTCTTAATTAACATTATAGTGATTTAATCGCTGATTAGTTATTGCACATAAATTTTAAACCTACAATCCTCGTACTCCTAAAATGTCACTTCCAGAACCCATGTTCTGAGTATACATGATATTATGCTAATGATAAAATATGCCTCGTAAATAAACGCTACGCAGTCGACATAAAATAGATTACGTTTTTGTTATTGTACGTGGATTGTATTCACTCGTTTTGCTTCATAGATTGAATCGACGTTTCTAAATGCTTGGTAAATGATATCGGCAAAAAATTGGGCTGAGTACTATTTGTTATGCCTACACTATCAACTTCCTATTTGACGCCATTTTTATGCAGTTTTTGTATTATAAATAACTACTAAACTGACTCTTATAAGAACTTCATAATAAGACATTCATTATTTTCTCTTGTTCTGTTTTTCTTTCAAATAAATGGGTTTGGAGACGATATCATAGTTAGGCGCGAATAAATAATTACAACATGTTCGTGATTATAAGCACAGATATCTTTCAGATATAAAAGATTTAACGAGCCCTCGTAATCTTACTACTTACTAAAAAAAATTCTTTTAAAACTACTTGAAACTGGAGCAACGTATTAATCAACCACTAACATATTTTCTCTGAGACAGTAGTATTTTTGTTTGTTTTTAAAACATACCCTATATCAACGGCAATACTGACATATCTTCCTTCCCTTTTAGTTTAGCGTTGTTAGGTGTGATTACAATAGTAGCCTAAGGAATCAAGATCGAACCATGTGATATACACCCCCCTAAGCAGTATACCGTTGAAATATATTATAATTATTGCAATAAATCTAATAAAAGTTCTAACAGCACAATTTCTAAAATACCACTAATAGAAGGTAGTGTATAGCAGGATGCGGGCTACTGATTGATTTTATATTCCTAAACAAACAGTTTGTGGTAAAGACCCCTTTTTGCAGTAAAAGATAAATTGTAAACTAAAATGAAAACCTCACAGAAGTTGGTACAAATTTAAAGCCCCTTATTTGCAACAGTTACATTTATAGCGTTGAACATCTCTGACTGACCCTTGTCAAGCACGTCGGGTGTTATAACGTTCAGGTTATAAGCTGTTTCGATCGGTTACAGTCAGGAAATGGTTCCGTTAAAATCGGTTCTATTGTGAATTTGCGAATATAATTTATAAATTTATCAACAGTTTAAAATTTTATAACCATGACATTAGTTGATCGTATTACGGATACGGAGGCCTAATTATACTTACGACTGATTGAGAAATAATAAAATATTAAAACATGATCTAACATCCGAACCCTATATTTTTTTTAAATACATTGTAATTATTTGTCAAAGGCATTTTACAATTAAAGGCATATTTAATTTAAATAAAAAAAACTTTACGCTTCATAGAATGCAACGCTATAAAATACCTACCGCAAACAAAATTTGCAAGCCATTCCATCCAGACAGACGGATGTTGTAAATGCCGCGAGTTGGCAAATAAAACAAGTCATTTGACACTTAAACCATGAAATGGCGGAGATACTCATCGGCCACCAAGCACAGTAACCTCGTAGCTCGAGGCTTGTACCGCCTTATCAGATACGCTACTCGTCAGATGACGTTCACTTGACACACGGACGTTTAAAACGAAACACAAATATTGTTATTTATTACGATTTTTATATTTACATTTTAGATTTCAAATTATATCATTATTTTATATTTTAGATTTTTGTATTTTTTTATTTACATATATTCCAAAAACATTATACTACTTAATTATAAATTAGTTATTCTTAATTTCGACAGCAATTATCCTTTCCATACTTTAAGTTTACCTTAATCATCCATTAATAACATACTCAATTTGTGATGCGAATGTTTAGCTCTTTAACTGAGGCAATAACAACGTAGTCTTTATCATAACGAACTGATAAAAATTAGGTAAATGACATAACTGTAACGATTTTATTTATCTCCATAATTTGGTGAATAAATAGATGCAGTACGGTCTATTGTTGTCGTGTGTGTATAGAAGCCGCTATCTCGCGGAGTGGCGGGCCGGCCGCGCGGCACGTTTGCTCGCTTCCCCTTTCGCTTACTGACAGCTTTGTCTACACGATAGCTAGGCGTTATACTGACTGTGCAGAAACTGATAACTCGTAACGTTCTTCTGAACGTACGTAAACGTGATTTTGTTTACCATATTGTTAACTGTAATTTGCAATTTAATTATTAATGTATTTATGTTTGCAAAATAAATACAAACAAAACTTACATTTTAAGCTTTATAAATTTGATATTACTGGTTGATATATTAAACAAAAAAGAAAAGTTGGAATTATTATAATATCTCACTCCTGGAAAAACTTCCTTTACTCTAAGGTGAGCCGTGATGGCCCAGTGGTTAGAAGATATGAATCTTATTCGATGATGTCGAGTTCAAACATATATAGTTTAGATGGATATATAGGGTTTTCCATTAAGGGCGCTTGCTCGTGCAGAACTTCCATCGTAGCGTGTGCTGTGTGGCACGTAGCGCCGTCCCGTTGAAACCACATGTTGTCCAGATCCATATTCTCGATTTCAGGCCAAAAGAAGTTGGTTATCATCGACCGGTATCGCTCACCATTGACGGTGACGGCCACACCATTATCGTTTTCGAAAAAATACGGACCAATCACGCCTCCGGCCCAAAATCCGCACCAAACAGTCACTTTCTGCGGGTGCATTGCCACTTGGTGAACCTCGTGTGGATTGGTCTCGTCCCAAATACGGCAATTTTGCTTGTTGACATAGCCATTCATCCAAAAATGAACCGGCTGATTGTTAACTGACCCGGTTGACTCGAATTTGTCCACCAATCGACGGATAGTCGACTCGGCAGGACGATCATCGCGACCGTAAAACGGGCGAAGTGCGCGGAACGTTGCTCGAACTGAAGACCCATTTTCATAAAACAATTTTATGATTTGCACGTGCTGCTCGACACTGTAAACTGCCATGGTGGTTTGGGAGGACGGAATTAATATAACACACTGCATTTGACAGCTGTCACTCAAACAACATGGCCGCAATCAGCTGTCAAAGTTCAAGCGTCCCTATTGGAAAACCCTATATAAATGGATAAATTGAAACCGACACACGCATTTTTCTTCATGATGTTTACCGACACGCCAAACAAGAGATGAATTGTAAACACTTTAAGTATATCAAAAGTAGGTGTAGCTTTCTAGGACTTTCGCTTGAAATTAACGTATGCACTGGACTACGCTAGCAAGTGGGTATTAAAACAAAAATTGACGTTCAATAAAATATTTTGACTCAATATATTGTCGACTGGTAACTGGTTCGTAATACATAATTACATAAACAAATAAATGTAACTTTTTTTTAAATCTTTTAAATTTGAAATCTGTGTTTTTTTATAATTAGTAGCTAACATATTAATTATTTTGACTATACGAGGATCAGTCAGATCTCTCAGTAAAAACACAATCAGGCGTTGACATCAGATTAGATAGCGAAAGCGTGCTGATAACACTCGGATTTCATTTCACATGTACAATGCAGACATACATACATACTTATATGTTACGTAGGATTGTGAACATAGTTTTTTTAATAATTACATAAATTCCTACATTTAACCAAATTGTCACACTAATGATAAATGAATTAACATGAAACATTTTTAAGGTGTATCATAATAGTTGTTGTATTATAATGCTTAATGTCTTCATCTGAGGATACGAATTCAATTCTATCCTTGAAGAATTTCCGAAGAAAAGCAAAAATATAAACATGCTGTCGTGACTTGAAGACCGTCTAAGAGTCTACATGCCTACATTTTCTAAATGTTATTTTAAGTTATATTAGTGAAACATTACTTTTTTTAACAGAGTCGTATGTCCAGCATTGGACAACAAAGGGATGATGATGATGATGATGATGATAAAATAGCTCATTTATTAAATTCTATTGGGAAACTTATGTACATAAGCGTTTCAGTAAGCACACACCAAAATTATTTGTTAACAATTGTATATATAATAACTAAAGCTAAGAAAGGACTAGAGTAAATTCACTAAAAATAGATAGATAATATACTAAAATACAAATATAGACTAAGAACTATCTATCTCGGATAGAAGTTCCCTTGAGATGGAACACTTGAAACCCAATACAAGAGGAATCGAGAGATAAATAAACAACAAGTAACGTATAAGCTTTCTAATACTACCACGAGTGCTTCGGAAAATAGATAAATGTAGGAAAAAGACTGGAAAGCGATCAATGATTTCTATTAACGTCCTCAAAGATAGCTTAAATTTTTATTTTTGTGCATAGAAAACAAATAATACTTTCCAATTTCTGCCTATTTTATTCTAAAAAAGATAGATATTTTTAGATCTGTTTAGTTTTAGTCATCATACAAAATTTTGTGTTTTTGTTAATCAGTCAAAATGTTTTATCCAGGTATTCTCAGCAATTTAATTGCGTATGATTAATTTAAATAAAAAAAGCTGAGATGGCCTAGTGGTTAGAACGTGTGAATCTTAACCGATGATTGCTGGTTCAAGCCCCACTGAATTTTCATGTGCTTAATTTTTGTTTATATGAATTATAAACAAAATATAAGCACATGAAAATTCTCGTGCTTGGTGGTGAAGGAAAACATCGCGAGGAAACCTGCCTGTGTCTAATTTCACTGAAATTCTGCTACATGTGTATTCCACCAACCCGCATTGGAGCAGCGTGGTAGAATAAGCTCCAAACCTTCTTAAAAAAGTAGAGGAGGCCTTAGCCCAGCAGTGGGCACATTTACAGACTGTTACCGCATGATCAATTTAAAAAGCTCATAATTTATATTGTAATAATGTTTCGGAAAGTACGTGTAAAGTAAAGTAAAGTATCAGAAAACATTCTATTGGCTAAGACCGTCTCTTTTTTTGAGCCTTCGTATAATAAAACACATTTTTTGTTAATATTATATATAAATAAACATTTCAAAAATAAAGATGTGTGTATCGAATGTCAACTCGACCTCACTTAATGCAAAACGCAAACATATTCAATCAGGTAAATAATATAACGGATTGTAAGGTTATTAAATATTTACATACATCTTCATATAGTATGTCAGTCTGTCAATCTAGAAATGGCCTAGAATTAGTTTGTCAGTACGGACACCTCAGGGTAATTGTTTCTTACGTAATTATGCAAGAACGGCTAGTTTATTATGATTACACCATGTCGTAGCATAAATGATTTACAACGTGTTAAGTGCTGTTAGCAGATTTTTTTATTCCTTATACCCAGTTCCTTATATATAGCAATATTTAGCCTAAAAATAATTATAAATGGAGATTATGTAGAATTGGTAATTGACAATTCAAAAAATAGTAACCATTCGCCACTAAACATTGTAGTTAAGATGATAAAAACCTTGTCTTCTTAATTCGCAATACGAAAATATAAAATATTAATGTTTAATGGTGAAATAGGTAGTGAGTTGGTGGTACCTACACAGATGAGATGCCCAAAGCATTATTACTAGTAAAAGTCTATTAATAGGTAGCTGAGCAACACGAAATATTAATACAACAGGAGATAACTCAGAATATAACTTAGCCTTACATATACTAAATATAAGCACAAGAAATATACCATCCTTAATCATTGGTTAACTTCTCTAATTTTATCAATAAAATTTCGTGCAAAATTCTATTCAATATAACATAATTTAAACATCTCAAAACTTATTCGTTTGTCTATAAAAGGACTTGCATCTAATTAAACAAATACATTCCCACAATACAAGACTGATTAGCCGACACACGAAGTGGTTATAATTTAATATTTACATATTAATTACGGCTCAGAGTCTGTTGACTTATCTCCACCCACACGTTACTATAAATTAATCAGCTAAAGACACCGAGGTTACTGACAGATCAATACGAGATACGCTTGTATACTTTCATCGGCGCTTGGGATTATTTAAATTAAATAGACTTGTATTCATTTGCTTTGATAAATTGAATTAAATATTATCAAGGTTTTATTTTGATTAAATTTCATTAAGAAATTATTGAATTAAAAAAAAAGCACACAATGTCAGCACACAAGTGTCCCACGATCGGACAAAGGATCCTGATAAGGATCGTTCTCCTCCCTAATTGATAGATGTATTTTTTTTTAAATATAAGCATATGTTTATTCATACTGTGAACGTGATAAAATGAAAAAAACATATGAACATTATTCATCAAAATGTTCGTGTTCCTCAAATCACATATATATAAATAAGATAACGTGTTTCTTAACCAAATATTGCAGGTTCAAACCCGGGCAAACATCATGTTCTTAATTTGGTTATAATTATCTCGTACTGTGATGAAGAAAATAACAATGCCTGCATTGTCACAAATCTGCCACTTGTGCCAATTTGCATTAGCACAGCGTAGTGGAATAAGCTCCTTCTGCTCGAGAGGAGAGGAGGCCTTTCACCAGCAGCTGTTCAGTACGGACTATTACTTTACTTTTACTTTTTAAGGAAGGATTAGGTGTGATATCTAGAAGTGTCCCATATATAATCTCTTCAATTTAAATGTCCGTCCATTGTGCCAGTAACTGGCCTGCATTATTGAGTTATCGGCAATAATCTCTTAGGTTGATTAGCCTCATTTCAGTTGAAAGTGCTTTGTATGTACATATACTGTTATAGAGATATTTTTTCAAATTAATACATTTGTAATTTATCACGAAATGTACTTATTACATTCCAAACCGGCGTTTACATTCAATTTAATACTATAACATGACATTCAACATACGAAAAGCCTTGACTTCAATATACGTATATTATATAGATTTTGATTTCGAATATTATAATGTTTTTTCACAAACATAATTTGCGTTTAACCGTTTTAATGTATATAAATAGTTTCCAAAATGGCTTCGTGCAGACGTCTAAGTAGTTGGCGCTCACTCATCAGTTATGCGTTTCCAATTTGATGGATAAATGAAATTTCATGCACAAGACATATTTTAAATCTTCTTTCTCTCTCAATATAAAAATAAATAATAAAACATCTAATAAGGCAACGGTGATCATCAACATGCGGATGGTTAAGTCGGTCGAAATATTAAAAATATAAAAAAGAAAAAAATTAAACGTACGCTAAGGTATTCCACCGAGTCTAGAAATAACTTATCGTGATTATATTTCAATATAGCGTTAATATAACTATGATATTAATAGATATCTCTCGAGATTTAACCTTATTATACGTTCCATATTAGTATTCATAGAACCGTATATAAATATTATATATTGAAATATTTCTATCAAGGCATGTCTTTCATTATCTGTATTAAAACAGCTGCATTAAATAAGCATATTCTCTTGCCACAAAATTTATATTATTCAAATAAGACCGCAACAACAAAGACAAGCGAACCGTTAAGAACGTTTGACAAAGAGATAGTTGTAAAGGTTACGAGATTACAAGCAGAATTGTATAAGATTACACGCATTGCTGTGTTGCTTTCAATTACGGGAGCGTTCCACTTTGAACCGATTTTAATTCTGTACTCTTCATTAAAATATAGTTATATCCAATGTATTTATAGTTTAATAGTCATCGAAATTTGATTTGGTTTTTAATAGTATCAGTATTAACTGACTTAAAGTATTAGCTATTACCAATTTTGAATTCGTCGTAAACACATGTAAAAATATATTATATTTATTGTGCGTTATCTTCGGCAAAGATTCGGATGTATCGTCTGTCTCATTAATGTACGTTGTAGTTTTACTCTCAAACAGTATTTATGTAATGTCATAAAACAGTTATTTTTCGTAATAATTAAATTAATTTTCGTTGAATAAAGTTACATAAAATTGTAATAAAATTACTCTCCTTATTACTGCTTACATGCAACGCATTCCATTGTTGTATTTAAATGAAAATCTCCTCGTTATGAAGGGTTGAGTAATTACGAGTGTGTTGAATAACGTTACATGCATTTTCATAGTTTTTCATTACTGTAGAACGTAATTTTATTACTGTTTAATGCTGATTTAAATCCCTTTTATTAATTGTAAATTGTTATAAATAAAATACTTTATTACTAAAAATTAATGAAGAATTATCTTCGTACTATTCAAAATTCAGTTTATTCTGTAATCCGATTTACTTTACATATAGAAATGTTCTGAGAGAATATTAAAACGCTTCGTTAAATTTATTCCCAAAAGTTTTAAATTATTTCGACAAATGTGTACATGGAAACAATTTTAATTTTTCAAATTTTAATTATTTCATTACAAAATTAACTAATAAATCTTTAATTGATTATAGATTTTCGAAAAAAAATCAATAGAACAATTCAAATCCATTGCAAACGACCACAGTTTGAAACAAGTCAGACATTGCTTTTCTTAACGAAATTCCGAGTTATCCGAAGCGACAACTTCTTAGAAATGTTCATTATAATTATAAAGTTTACAAAAGGGGGTTGTGTTCCTGTCATAACTTCGTAAACTTGAATGTTGTCTTTTCGGTATATGTGTTACAGTAAAGCTCGCGTTACGCTATTTACTTCTAAATATTAAGTTTCATCTCGCTCTGTCTTGGGTCATACATATTTATCTCATTCACACATATTTTATGCTAATTAAACAATATTCATAAAGTACGTAAAATAATCTCAGTTATCAAAGTAATATAGTAACGCTTAGTGAATTAATTATTTATGTCATAATGTTTACATATGGTCATGTAAATTAATGCTGCTTATATACTTTATAATTATTATAGACTAGCTGTGCCCCGCAGCTACAACCGCGTATAATTAATAAAAACATAATAAATTATTTTATTACTATAATAACACACACGCACTCATTCATACACACACACACACACATATGGCTATTGGTAAAGAAATACGTAATTAACGATTTGAAATTAATTTTCATAAGATACCGTAGGGTTTACCGATCTTATATATGGCCTATCATTTGCGCCATCACGTTCTTTGTGTGTACCTATTTTCATCTAGATTGGTCAAGCCGTTCTTGAGTTATAAGAAGACATACAGACAGACAGACGGACAGACAAAAATTTAAAAAATAGTATAATGTGAATCACTGCATCATAAAACGATTATTTATCACAAAATTAGATGAAAAAATATATGTACAGACAGAGCCAATAGATTTATATAGTAGTATAGATAAGGTTTTGTAGCAAGACTGACTTTATGTATATATATGAGTCAAACTTATGGGTACGTATATAACGGCAAACCTAAATTATAAAGAGGTTATTAAATATACATATTATATTAATGATGTTACATAACTCAATGGTTTTACTAAACAGTCGGGCGTGTCAAATGAATACATTAAAGGGTTTGCCAATATTCGTGACCCAGTTGTGATTCATCACCGATTCAGGTTTATCTATAATGCAAATGAGTTATTTGCATAATAACGAAGCTAACAGCAATAAATATTGTTTTTTTACTCAAATACTAGTGGTCCTATTTTTCCTTCAAAGTTTATTTACGGTTTATATCAATTAAAACACTAGCTTAACGGAAATTTCACTTACGTGCGAATGTTAGGATTTATATAGTTTGGCCATATCCTGTGATTAATATTAACAAACAAATATATCAAATTACATAATATATATTGAAATATAATACATTTTATTTAAATAATGCAATCGTTGACGAACATTATACTTTTACATTAACATATATATATAGTATATATATATTGTTGTAACGATTTCGAAACACATTTCTCACCTACACATCCCATTCCAATATTTTCATGCTGAATTCACTATACTCCCTCGTGGTTTCTCGTATCATTAATCTTTCATGCTGTCTAAATTTTCATTTGACTGATATACTCACTGCCATTAAATGCCAGCCATGAACTGGCTCGCTGGCATGATGGCTTAGCGGATATAACACTTGAATATTTAACGAATATTACTGGTTCAAATTCCGCCAAGCACCACTGATCTAAGAAATTCCTAAGGAATTACTAATGTTCCTATTTACCTCTCCAGTTAAACTTATAGCTTGTGTAAGACAACAACAGTCAAATACTTCAAGATCGAACCTGCGACTTTTAACCTGCTAGCTCATAAAAACTTCTGCCATTGACGCTTCAAAATCTTATCCTGTGTTAAAACATAATAAAGAAACCTGAGTTGGATGACAGTCCGCTATATGTATTGTAACCCTTATTTGAGCAGCGTGATGCTATACGGTTCCTTCAGTATAACCTTCTCTGTATCAGAACTTATTTGCCAAGTGAGACATTTATGGGCTTACTTTACATAGCACAAATCTGGTATTATTTCAAAAGGAGTTTGTATTTTGTTTAGTAAGTGTTTTTATTGCGTGTCTTATTTATTCAATTAAATTGATTATTATTCATCATAGCGTACAGTCACGTCGCACTATTTTTAATTATTAAATTTAATACATACAACTTTTTTTATACAAAAACATATGTACGGAAATTTATTCATTTATTGAAAATCCGTCATCTTTATATATACAGTGTGTAACTAAAACCTTGTCCGTCCCGAAAGGGGCATATTGGTGTGTTAGAGACATAATTAAAAATAATATTAAATATCAAATATTCATTATTATAATATGTTATTGTAATTTAAAACAACATTTTAGTGCCCTAATACCCCAACATCGAGCAAATTTTTTGAAATGTGACAGCACCAGATTCGTTAGGCGGCTCCTTTGAGTGCCTTTGAAACGCCGCTGGCACGTGTAAGGCCGTGCCACAACTACTAAGCGCGATATTGCGCGATATTGTGCGATATTATTTGCCAACTAAATTATAAAAACGCTACAAATCACCTAGCTCACACTCTCAGCAAATGATCTGAGCTAATTGGACTCTAGCGCGTAGTTTATTTATTAAATTTTTCAGGGAAACATACAGTAATTTTATACTTATAAGTAATACATATATTTTCCTACACAATCTAGTTTCCATGACTTAACCACACAGCTTATAAGACTAAAGAGAAAGAAAAAATTTGAGTGTTTTTTAAGAAACCGAAGGCGCGAAGGGTTTGCAGCATCCGCCTGCTGTAATAAAGTACGAAGTGCCTGTGCTTTGTTACCCAAGGCGAAGGTGCTGCACATCCCGTAGCGCCGAAGGCCACTGAGTTTCGACATTGTTGACAAACAACCTAATTTTGAGAATTATGAGATTTGTTTTTGCCAATATCTCAGGAACGGAGCATTTTCGCAAAATGCGAATGGTACCATGGGATAGGGGAGAAGCCCCCCTCCCCTCCCCGCCATAAACGCCCCCCCTCGACCGTCCGGGATTTTACCCGGGGTAATTTTATTTACTTAGTATTTTAAAAATGATTACATATATTAAATCGAATCACGACACCTAATAACCACTTCACGGGTCGGACACGAATTGTATAGTGCGTTTAGTGCACGTCGACCATGCTAGCCTGATATTTATATACGGAGCTTTTAAACCAAAGCGTTAATAAAAAAATATCACACAAAACCTTTCAAAGAGTCATCAAATTTCAAAACAAAGTATTTATCAGTTTAATGACATTCTTATATGAAAGCTATACTGTCAATGACACTTATATTGGTGACTAAGGCGTAAATCCGCAAACACAAGGAAAATGTTAATATGGAATTCTTGGAAGGAGTATGTTAATCGGAGCGAATACACCAGATTTATCGAATTGCTTAATGTTTAATATATATTATAATATATATATATATATATATTCACAACAGAAAAGCAGTTAAAAGAAACTTGAATGACATATAAGGGGTTTTCCAATAGGGACGCTTGAACTTTGAAAGCTGATTGCGGCCATGTTGTTTGAGTGACAGCTGTCAAATGCAGTGTGTTATATTCATTCCGTCCTCCCAAACCACCATGGCAGGTTACAGTGTCGAGCAGCACGTGCAAATCATAAAATTGTTTTATGAAAATGGGTCTTCAGTTCGAGCAACGTTCCGCGCACTTCGCCCGTTTTACGGTCGCGATGATCGTCCTGCCGAGTCGACTATCCGTCGATTGGTGGACAAATTCGAGTCAACCGGGTCAGTTAACAATCAGCCGGTTCCCGTGCGTCAACGTAACGCGAGATCTGCCGAGAATATCGCCGCTGTGCGCGACAGTGTACTCGAAAACCCGCGGCAGTCAATTCCGCGTCGCGCACAGGAACTCGGCCTTTCGCAGACGACAACTTGGCGAATTTTGCGTTGTGACTTGAGCCTGCACCCGTACAAGATCCAGCTGACCCAAGAGCTCAAGGTTAATGACCATAGACAGCGCCGTGTGTTCGCTGACTGGGCATTAGAGCAGTTGGAAGTTGACGCCGATTTTGGCAAAAAAATCATCTTCAGCGACGAGGCGCATTTTTGGATGAATGGCTATGTCAACAAGCAAAATTGCCGTATTTGGGACGAGACCAATCCACACGAGGTTCACCAAGTGGCAATGCACCCGCAGAAAGTGACTGTTTGGTGCGGATTTTGGGCCGGAGGCGTGATTGGTCCGTATTTTTTCGAAAACGATAATGGTGTGGCCGTCACCGTCAATGGTGAGCGATACCGGTCGATGATAACCAACTTCTTTTGGCCTGAAATCGAGAATATGGATCTGGACAACATGTGGTTTCAACAGGACGGCGCTACGTGCCACACAGCACACGCTACGATGGAAGTTCTGCACGATCAAGCGCCCTTAATGGAAAACCCTATATAATTATAACAACAACAGGTTAATTAATAAACTTGTTGTCAAGTTTCTAGAATTCTGATTTTCAATACTACTTGCCTTAGTTTTAAATATAATAGAAATATTTGTTATATTTAAATAAAAAATGTGTGCATTAGCATAGTACGGGCGAATAGATTGGCGAATTATATTTCATTGTAATAAGAAATACTGGATAAAATATTTATTTTACCTGAGCATTTTATTTTATAGAATAGATAGACGGACGAGCATATAGGGCATCTGATGGTAAGTGGTCACCAACGCCCATAGACATTGGCATTGTAAGCAATGGTAACCATCGCTTACATCGCCAAAGCGCCCCCAAATTTGGGAACTAAGATGTTATGTCCCTTGTGCCTTTATTTACCCTGGCTCACTCAACCTTCAAACCGAACCACAACAATACCAAGCACTGCTGTTTTGCGGGAGAATATCTGAGTGGGTGGTACCTACCCATGCAAGCTTGCACAAAGCCCTGCCACTAGTAAAATTCGGGGTAATCGAGTTACTTAACGAGCTAAAATCCGCTTATGAGTAATCATCGCTTACATATGCGAATAATCCGATTAACTTATCTTCCTTGTAGGATTATATAATTATGTATCTCTCTAACAAGGGGTCATCTAATAATAACTACATATCTAACTTACGTAAGGACACATCCCTCCATATAATATCCATATATATATTTAAGTAGCATACGGGCTGACCTGATTCAAGCTGAGTAAGTTTTAAGCATAAACTGCGGATATCTGACACTATCATTTGATGTCATGTCATCTTAGTAGTAAAACAATTTCATCAACTATCTCTATTTCTGTCATTATTGCTCGTTCGGAATTTGAAATAATTATTGTATAAAATCACCCAAAAAAAAAATACTTATAATTTTGATATAACAACTTAACACCTATCAACCGTTTAAAACCCACTCAATTCTCGTTCACGATATTGCAAAGTTCAATATTACCAAACTATAAATTATAGGAAAGCGGATTATAAACAGCGGAACCGAGACTTGGAATCCAGTTACATTGTTTAGACGACAACTCTCCCACCAGATAACATCGATAGATTATATCGATAATATTCAATCATAACCAGAATTACAGCCATTATTAAAATTCTATTGGGAGCGCTCCGACCCGGTGCGGTGTCGACTAATGAGCGACATGTAATACAATTTAATGAGACCACTATTACGACAATACAATGATAATGTGTTTGTTTTCTTTTATACAAGAAGTTTTCTTGATTGAAATTCAATTCAAATTGCATCGCCAAAGCTTATCAACAATATTTGATTGAATAAAAAAGTTCGAATATTTTCTGTAACACATCTGAGATAGCTTTGTAAAGATAAAATACTTTCTGAAAATGTATTTTTATTTTATTTCTACGAAGAAACATGAATAATGTTATTATTATAAATCATTTGTTAAAGTTACATCGGAATTTTCTTGACTATATATAAAATATGTAGTTATAATCGATTAAAGAAACATATTAAAAAGATAACGGTTAGAATTAATTTAACCGAAATCATACACATAATATACTGGAAATATAAGAGACATATATGACTGTTTATAAGCAACTAAAGAATCAATAATGTAAGGACGTAATCACAACGTCACAGAAACTGGACTTAATTTGGACAGTAGTATTGCTAAGTGTGCAGTTTTTTTTTTTATTGTTTAGGTAGGCCGACGAACATATGGGCCACCTGATGGTAAGTGGTCACCAACGCCCATAGACATTGGCACTGTAAGAAATGTTAACCATCGCTTACATCATCAATGCGCCACCAACCTTGGGAACTAAGATGTTATGTCCCTTGTGCCTTTAATTAAACTGGCTCACTCACCCTTCAAACCGGAACACAACAATACAACGTGCTGCTGTTCTGCGGTAGAATATCTGATGAGTGGGTGGTACCTACCAAGACGAACTTGCACAAAGCTCTACCACCAAGTAAATTAACTGCATAAGCCTATACTAAACCCACTACATATGAAAACATATTTTCAATAAAACGGTTTCTTCAATACGTTTACATTAATAACTTCACAATACAATGAGGTCATGATATGTTTAATCAAAATTAATAATAACTTTTCGTAACACATTTGTTTCTTTAATAGTAAAGTGGTTGGTAATTTGAATTCAACACACACACACACATTCGGTAAGAGTGTGGTTGCTTCACATTGTAATGTGACATAATTACCAATGTATTAAAATACCAATATGCCCAATAGTTTTATAAATTTTTAAAATTATTTAAATTTTATTACGTTATTATTTATCACAAATAAGTTGAACTGGAAATGCTAAAATAAACTCTGTCAAGGAGCAAAGACAACAAAATTCTATAAATTTGTAACAGTTTTAAACAGTTTGATTTATTATAAGTAGTGACTAATGAAAATATATCATACTGGCTTAATCAGTAATTTAATTGAATATAATAAAATATTATAATTATAAAAAACCTGCAAGCGACGTAGAATTATGATATGATATTATACATATTTTTATTATACATTCTTGCCTTTTTAATATTCATATATTTATATATTAAACTTATATCTGAACAAATAAATCGTATCTGAATTAATCATATTTGTGTGGCCCCATTTATATATAATCACTCACACCTGCATATTTACACATGTAAAAGTATTGTATACAATTATAGGCTTAGCATATATAACAAACCCTCAGCTTCCATGTGATTCGCATCCCGCGCCCTACTGACCTAAATCTCTCGAACAAGCGTTATCATTCAATTTTCCCAAACTAAAAGGAACGAGACCGAATGGTTTAAACTTTCTATGTCACTTGTTTTATTTTTCCAATATTTGTTTTTATCAACCGTACCAGACGTCTGTTTATACATGTTTTAAGGCCGTTTTCACTTTCATCCGTGAGTCGTTCGCGTACAAAAATCATAGCGGTTAAAAACGTTTTATTGAACAATAGTAACGACAAATGATTTTTGTTAAATGTTTTTCTTAAACAAATATTAAGGAATACTGTTGAAATATTTTCCAACGATTTGTTTGAAAATAGATACAGAAAGATTGTTGCGTTTATAAATGTTTGTTTTATTATTTCTGTCGTTGCATTTTCATTTCGATTGTACAGTCACTAAAAACGGGACAAATAATCGAGTATTGTTTCTTTAATATTTGATTTTCATTTATCTTAGTTAACAGGCTTTTAAGAGTAATAGATAAATCAAAAATGATTTGAAAACGTGGTATTGTTTAGAAATTGCCGGCTATATCTAATGAAAGCTATGACCAGAGCCGACTGTTTTTTATAATGGGACCTCTGTCTTTATTTATGCTTCAGCTCACATACAAAGAATGCAATTATTCTAGCTCTCTGTGATCTAAATTACTATCCGGCTGTGCAATGAAAATAAGAGGACGTTGATAATGTGAATTTGAAGCTTATATTAGTGTTTTATATTAGTTTTTTTTAGATTTCAGGTTAATTAGATTATAGGTAAATTACCAAAAAATATATTGTTGTATATAGTTTGCAACGTGTACATGTGTAAGTAATTCTGTTCGTTACGTTATGACGACTAAGTAAAGAATGATTTTGACGAAATAATAAAACGAAGATATCTTGAATCCTTGACTAAGAATCTAATATAAACATTACATATTATTTATCAAAAAATAATTAAAAATGCTTGGGTAAACCCAACAAAAAAAATCTGTAAACAGGGTACATACCATAATCTACCAATTACCAAAACTAGACAGAATATTATGAATTCTATTTGATTCATTCATAAGCTACCAATTATACACTGCAAATTAAAAAATGTATTAATTCAGATATACAAGCGCCGTGTCTCATTGCTCTTGCAATAACCCATATAATAATGAGTTTTCATTTAACGAACGTTCATTCCAGCTTGACAACGTGCGTCCCAATTATTTTATTAATTACTTCAAAAAATACTTGGTAATGTCAGTTAAAGCCGTATGCTGCGATTGATCTTGACGAACGACATTTTATTGTTAAATTCATGATGATGCGATTTTACATTAAATACCTAAATATTATTTAAATATATATTTGAATATGGTTTTCTCTAGTTGAATAAAATCTTTTTTCTTGATTTTTTTTTCCAATTTACTTGGAGATGACGCAGTAATACGTCCTTGTCCACCATTTCACATTAGTCATTCATACAGTATGACTAAAGATTTGGCAACCTTTTACAATCGACCAGCCTGACGTCAACCTTCCTTAGGAATGCTATTGTATAAGTAAACCACAAGTGCTCGATATTCTCCTATTTGAGTTTCCTCGTAATTCAAATAAATTTAACTTAGACATTTATTTTTGTGTAATATAAATTGCTTGAAAGGACTCTAATCGTTAAATGTAGACCAATCACAAAGTATTATTTTTCTTTGTTAGCTTTCTTTGTATTTTTTAAAATGATCTCTATTCTATTCTTAGAAACGACTTAACAGAGTGTAAGGTCGGGTAGCCTGAAGCACTATTACAAGGCACTAAAGTGCGACTAAAATTGGCAAAGAAAACGATAAAGTATTTCAAGCAGATTTGAGAATTTTATTTGTATATACCTAACAAACTACTAAAAATCACTAAAAACGATTAAGAAAATTAACCCTTTAAAGAATAAAAAGAGAATTCACATTCGAATATAATTTATTTAAATAATAACATTGTTTAATTAAAACTAACGTCAGGAAATGAAAAACGGTGAAATTAATATAAATACCAAAAATAAGTAGATTAACCTTTGTGTACTTACCTTAAAACTACAGTTTTTAATGAACATGTAAACGATTTTCTTTTAATAAGATTATCGCTTACGTTTCGTTAACTGTAAAAAGGAAACGGCCTTAGCGCTCACAGATTTGGATTCGATTAAAATTCCTCGTATCGTATGGACCAAAATATTTTAGCGTTTATTGCATAGTCGCTGAATGTTCGGAATATTTTTCAAAGGCCCACTCGTGACTAGTCGGGATATATCTATTTCATCGAAGTCATGTTGAGAATGCCCTTTACCTACATCATATTTAAAAAACAAGAGATTATACAAATAAATTAAAATCGTTTAATAGTGTGCGTATACTTTTTTTTAAATTATATTGTATTACTTAGAGAATCATATATACAGCTTGATATATGTATATGTATATAAATGTGTATATAATATAAATCGTAAAATAATAATTACTATTTTTTCAAATTTTACACATTCATATTAAATTAATTATAAAACAAAAACAATAAACCGTTAAAATGTGTTGGTATTTATCAAATAAAAAAGATCTTAATTTGTAATCCATTCATTACGTCATAACCACAGAGTAAATGTATTAAAGTTCCTCATGATAATAAAATTGTAGAATGCCAACATAATAACAACCCAGTATAATATCCGAAATTCCGCACGAATGAGATAAAAGTTATTGAGTAACGAGGGGTTAGGTAAATATTTGCTAAATTATCTTCGCCGATATCGTTTTTTGTATGTTTAAAAGTTATTGGTATATGGTATAGGGTTAGCTGGTATACAATAATATTTTTTGCAATAAAAATAAAAACTGACATACAAATTTGCTTTAATGTGTATTTTTCAAATAAAAACTTAACAATGATTGACCAATGAATCGACATGGGTCCTCTTTGGAAATCCAAAAGTCATACATAGTGGGTATACTTTGGATAAAAAATAATAATATTATAGGGCAGGTAATGGAACCTTCTTCTTTTTGAAGTGGGTTAAAAATTAACGATGCCGCTCTATAAGCATAACTTCTGGTACAAGTTCTGTTACAACTTATGCTTCCAAACTTGGTTCATTAATAAAACCAACCTCACTCTCGACCCTTATTCGTTAACCACTTAAAAAAAACAAGAAAATAAATTGCATCGTTTTGAATAATTTGTTCCGTTCATTACATACTACGAAATTTCCTCATCTTTATCAAATTTCACGCTTTAATGGCTATGTTGTGGTCATTTGTATACCATAAAATAATGTTTCATCAAAATTTTATTTTCCCGCATTGTAATTCACAGTCATGTGATATTATACAGTTCTAGTTGATTAATGAGCTGTTATGCTCGATCTGAACTAGACCACAACACGGGTATCGAATGGCATACATTTATCCCAGTATTTCTATTGTAATTTGCATGAATCATTATTCATACTATGTAACATTAAACTCACATCATGAAACAGGAACATTATAAAAACACTTTGCCAATAAAATATATAGTATTTTGTTATACATAAAGATATAAAAAATCCTTACACTGTCTATCAATGCACAACTTTCTTTGTTTAAAGTAGTCATAGTCTTAAATCTGACACATTTAAAGTATCATTCTTTTAAGCACACGTGTTCATTAGAATTATACAAACGTGTCGCACTTAAAATGAACAACATCCTTTCTTAAAAGTCGCTGTATTTATAATATCGAATCTGAGTATAGCTGTACTCAAAAACCAAACTGCGTTCTTCGTATAAATCTAAAGTCGCCCAACATTTTAGCAAAAGGGACGGACTATCTCTGCCACTTAAATGTAAGCACCAAAAGGAAAGGCCAAGCTTACGGGCAAATGAAAAGCGTCAATACCATGTCCCTCTTTTTATTGATAGCACTCACGGATCATAATTTGAAGATCTCCATTATAAACTATTAAGAAATTAAAATATTTTTAAAAAGGCATAATTATCAACGAAGATATTACGCCAATTCCATAAAACCTGCTCTTCATTAAACACAACGTGCCAATTAAAAATATCATAACTTTTTTTATGTTGATTACTGCGGTGATTTTGGAGAAGTAGGTTTATTTGTATGTTTTTCTTAATAATATACCAATTCGGAAACTTAATTGAACAGAATCAAAGGCGGAAACACCGGCAACACACTTTGTATCTCCCTCGTGAAATGTTAAAAACTGACTTACGGTGATACGCAATTTTGATACGTGTATATTTCAAAACTATAATAATAAATAAACAGATATGTTGTTTGTGATGTTTAACTAAAAATACTACTTAACCAATACCCTTAACACTTACACCAGAGGAAGCAGTGCTTTTCGGAAAAGGTTTTACTATGTATAACATTATTATATAAGTAGGGCGTATCGCAGTTTCCCCCGCTTTAAATTTCGACTATTTACGTATCAAGCTTTAATTTCATATTACTTTCTGAAATTTCAGGATCGTATCCACGGTGAGTTTGAAGTTGTTTTTTAATATTTAACTTAGACGTTCGTTCCTATGGCGTCTATCTTATCTATCTTCTGTGTCTATCTTTCTATTACCTGATCGAGTTTCGTAGTTTGAATTGCTTACATGTTTTTATTTCAAGGTAGCATCACAACAAAAAAATCAGGAATACAATTATTGTTTGTGAATTCTTTATTATCGGGTGATTTTCGAGTATAACATAAAGAAAGTGTTCATCGATGAAAAGTTATCTTATTTTAAAATTATCCGATCAACATTGCCAGTGACACTTCAAACCACTCATCTGAAACAGCGTCTAATTAACACCTCAATCAAACCAAGTGAAAGTCATAGTTACTTTTTCCCAAATTCACTTTTACTGTAATTTCTTTAGTTACGTAACAAACTCACCTAGGAATAGTCAATGAGGCGATTAATTCTATAAAACAGTTTGTGATCGTGACTTGACTGAGTGTGACTACTTAAACTATACGTGACTAGCACTTAGTGAAATTAAGAGTGTCGATGGGTGGCAATTGGCAAATGAATTATTTTATAGTAACAGCCTGTGAATGACCCACTGCTGGGCTAAGGCCTCTTCTCCTCTTTTGAGAAGAAGGTTTTGGAGCTTATTCCACCACGCTGCTCCAATGCGGTTTGGTGGAATACACATGTGACAGAATTTCAGTGAAATTTGACACATGCAGGTTTCCTCACGATGTTTTCCTTCACCGTCGAGCACGAGATGAATTATAATCACAAATTAAGCACATGAAATTCAGTGGTGCTTGCCCGGGTTTGAACCCACGATCATCGGTTAAGATTCACGCGTTCTTACCACTGGGCCATCTCGGCTTTTCTTAATTATTTTATATTTATACATATTATATTATATCTTTATAGCTATATATTGTGAATATAGACCCAAGTATCTTCAAAATAAAGATGATTTTGTAATTAATCTTTTTCTTCGTGTCATTAAAATTAATTCAATTCGATACGTAACGAAAAAGATTTATTAAAAATAAAATCGTCAACCAAATTTAATATCGGCAATTTTCTTATAATTTCTATTGCCATTGGAGGTTTCATTCACAACCCACAAAATAAATAATAGTAAGGAAAACATTCTGTTTCACCGTATTCTGTAAGATCTCAATTCATTACTCAACCTGAAAATGTTGACAACCGACTTATAGTGACATACTATTCTGATGCGTGTATTCTTGAAATGTTAAAATTATAAAGGTCTATATCGCATGTCACTTACTAACATTTTCACGACTGTTTTCCGCAGTGAGTTTCAAGTTTATTCTTACAAAATAGGCCAACTGTACGAAAAGTTTCAACATAAACGATACGTGAACGCAAAGAATGAACAACAAGTAATATATTTTTAAATACGATATATTTTATATGAGTCGAGATACAGGTAAACCCAGACAAACATCACTGAATTTTCATAAGAAAAATCTCACATAATCCTGTTCCCCCAAGGTGCGAGTAACTTTCTGCAACTTTCCACTCCACAAAAAGCAATGGGATAATTTCAGGCTGGGTTATACATTACATTTCACTCATATCTTCTATAAAAGCCCTTTTCTCTCAATATCAGAATATATCTTTAATTTTATTTGAAATGAATGCTATTTTAGTGAACGTCATGTATTGAAACTCTAAACCCTAGTTTTCAACCTACGCCACTAATATAGTCGCATTTATGTGGCAATATATCTTAACAAAATGTCAGCATGGATTTATGTACCGGTTAATAATAAGAAATACGTTAAAAGAGTTTTTATATCATTATATTTTATAA
The DNA here is from genome assembly GCA_905220585.2 of Nymphalis polychloros. Taxonomy (NCBI): domain Eukaryota; kingdom Metazoa; phylum Arthropoda; class Insecta; order Lepidoptera; family Nymphalidae; genus Nymphalis; species Nymphalis polychloros. The sequence goes on from HG992253.1 coordinate 7,933,785, forward strand.
GAAAAAAGAAAATGTTTAAAATTTTATCCATTATACTTCCATCTCTAATGCTTTGTAGTAGATTCTCCGAGCTGTGCTTCTTTATAGACAATATTTTTCTTTTAATTATGTCTGTCAAGGAAATTTTATATTTAAAAAGATATATTGAAGGCTTTGCTTAAGCTTTTTACATTTTTCTATATACCTTCAATTTTGATAAGAACAACACGATTACAAAACCTTAATATCTATCCCTAAAAAGGTATTATTATAATTTTATTTCGTTAATATATCATACACCAATAGTATATTTACAAATCAAAACATATCAACTGAAATATCAAACAATATAGTAAATGCTGTTATATATTTATCGATGTTTGTAATTGTGATAATTTCATATCTATTCCGTGTACTAATAAAAAAATATTAATTTTTTTAATTAGATTTCGTTTGTGAATACTTTATAATTCAGCAATTGTTGGTGACTTCATTATAAAAAATCGCGCTATAATATCTGAAAACATATTCTCCGATACCATAATACGTCAACGCCTTATCACTTTTTATCAACATAATTTCCTCTCTCTTTAAAGGAATTTAAAGGATCTCTCTCTTTAAAGGAATTTAACACATTTCCATTCTATATAGAAAAGCGTTTGTCGTCACGCCGTGAAAACTTTGCTTTCGTCGACAAATGTTAAATTAAATAATAAAATCACAAATTAAATGTTTATTTCATATTCTTATACATATTTCATATTTCTTATACATCTTTTCCCCTTTTTTTATTTAAATATATTTTTTCTTTTTTATTGAAAGTACAATTAACAGGTAGTTATCACGCAACACAAAACTTACACATAAGATTGTGATCAATTAAAAAACAGATGAGCATTAATATTTTCTGCGAAAAACGAATGTTTTAAAACTAATATTAAATATTTTAATAAAGATTCCTACTGTCTAACAAATAAATCGAACTAAGATTATCGTTTATGGTTTTACAAGTTTTATACATAAACAAAGTAACTGTGACTTTTCTTTTGAAGATAAATATATGAAGTTGGAGATATTTCAATAAACATTCTAGACATCTAGAAATCTTATACAAATAGTTTTCTTGTCAGTGCAGCTTTTGCAGCGGTCGCTCGACATGCCAATTTTCTCTCTGACGAAGACTTTTAAATTATGCAACTATATAAGCTATATTTCAACTGTGCAACTTATGTTCATACATAGATGTTATATCCACTCTCAAACTAATAACTTACCTTTATTACAATTATAGAATCACGACAAAGTTGCATTTACGTTCTACATAGAACGATTAAATTTGAAATTCACAAATTTTAAAATATAAGTTACTTTAATTTATTTATTTTTCAGCACACATTCAGCAGTTACAAATATAATTTTATTATAAATATTGCTTGTGATTAAAAAAGTCAAATTCATATAGTAAAAATTCGTAAAGTTAGCAGACTAAGTTAATGCTTTGATGTTTATGAATAAATCACCGAACCATTGTCATTAATTAGAAAAGCGTCCACCGCACCCAATACTACATTAAACAAAAGAGATAAAGCGATGTCAAATCATCGGTGAAAGTGAGACGTGCATGACAATCGGATGTCGTGTGTTGTTTTGTCATTTGTAGCATCAATTTTACTCTCATTAGAGAATTGCGTGTACAACCACTCTCGGCTGAGAGATGGCGCTTTTGAAATTACATTTCATTCGATAGATATCTTTGTTGAAGTATTTGTTTTGAATTATAATTCTAATCCATAATTGTTGAAAACTGTTGTACTATGTGTCTATATGTGTAGTATATATACTGATATTCTTAAATACTAACAAGATTTCCCCTAAGTCTAAATTCACTGTTTATACATACATAGGAAAAAACAAAAAAAAATAAATAATACAAGACCCTTGCAAAGGTTTCTTATATTTATTTGTATTACACAAATATTTGACATATGACGTTGGATCAATGCATGAGATACCGGTATAATAAACTAAAGGAATAAAGAAATAAAATATATATTTGAAAATTTCACCTGGGACAACAAGCAACCTACAGCGAAATTTACGCTTCTGAACCAATTTTCATTTAAGTTTATGTACATTATTAATAACTCAACTGTCAACTTTTATGTGACTACTGTTCGAAGCGATACGTGCACGAGAAAATATATTAAAAATAATGTGCATTTACATACATACGTCTAAAAATAGTACACTCATATTCATGTAGGCTCGAGATTGACATCGTGTGGGAACGACTTTATTCTAATCAACTTATCGTGGATTTCATTACCTTACCTACGTAATTACGCCTTAAACCATCTTTTAATAGAATTTTGTTTATCTTCTTTAGTTATCTCTCCGTTCATTACATTCTCTTATTAGTAATATCTCTGCTTGCGTTGAATCATTTCGACGTTGCAGCATCCGGCTTACAAGCAAATTTTAAACTTACTAATATCGTCTTTGTTGCGAAGGATTTTAAGATTATATTTGCATAATCAGATTTGTCAGATCATGCAATTAGTATGTTACCATAAATAAGTGTAATAGCAAATGGAACCAGTCCAGGATCTTAGCTCCGAAGTAGGTGCGAATATTACTATTAGCTAGCGTCACATATATTTTCAACGATGAATTAATTTTAACCAATTTATTTACGAGCTTACAAAATATTAGATTTTACTTACTTACTTATAAGATTGATGATGAGAATTTATACATAATATGTTCGGATATCACAAATAAGTGATGGTATGACACATTAAAATTAAATTTGGAAAAAATATTTTATGACATATGACGCGTACTATAAATTTTTAACTATTTGAATAGTTACATATAAAACTATTTGTGTAGTATAGAGAACATTTTATATATACCTTTTCTTATTTCCAAAACAAATACTATACTTTTTGAAGATATGATACTCGTACGTGATAATCAGGCTGCCTTACGTACAACACGGAAAAACAACGATATACATGGAATTTAATTAAAAAAAAAACTAAGTAGTTCATCTTTGTATTTGATACAAATTCAAGCAAGTAGAAGAATAAGTGTTTTAAAAGGGCATTTTAATATTGTAGACAGAAGTCACTAGTTTGCAAATAAACGTAATATAACCTAAACGTTTGAAAATTGCAAGATTTTATATCTAGCTTTTGTTTTTCTATCTTTTTATAACGTTATAAAAGTAATTATATACGTATGTGTTTTATTTCAAAGTCCAGCCTACCGTGAAGTTGGCAGCGAGCCCTACCTTATAAAAATAGATAAAAACCTCCATCGCAAAACTAATAGACTGTATTATATCAAGACAACGCCAGCTTTAATGGATCGGCGTCGAATGAAAATCTTTTTAAGATGCTTTCAAGCAAACTTTCTTTTTAACTTCGTATAGCTAGTGTAGTTAATATAACATCTTTTTCTTTTTTAAAACAAACAAGTCCTGTATACAATTTTCTTATATTTTTCGTGATTCAGGTTATATTACTCCTACAAATTTATTTTTCATGATTATTTTGTCCTTATCCTATTTGCATGGTCAGCATAGTGAGTGTAAACTGAAGCATTTAATATGGTTGGTTTCCTCAAGACCTTCAACAAGCACATAACGCACAATAACTTCGTACGCCCGTGAAGATTCCTGGTCCCAAAAAGAACGTTTTTTTTTCAAACTTTCTATGAAGTCTATGAAGTCCACCCGCACAATATTAGGATAGCGGCAAGATACTGATGATACATACAATATTATCAGTAGCTAGTTACACATAAATATTATATAATACAACTTTGTTAAACTACATAGATACATACATTCTATCTTATCTCTCGTAACTGATTTACGTCCGTGTAGCCTAAAAGGAAAAAATGATTACGCATTCAATGACCCATCGCGAAGTCAATGGCTTGGAACGGGAGCTATATCCTGGGGGAAAGGCCAAGACGCGTGAAGTAACGAATTAATGTATGACAATATCATGAGAAAAAACTAAAATAACATTTATTATTTGAAGAAGGACCACATGTAAAACACTTTCAATTCAAAACTAACAAGTTCTCAAGATTTTTTTATTTGTATAAAATGTACGGTCCGAATTTAAAATTATAATAACTAAATAACTAAAATATTTTATTAATGTACATGATAAATCTCTAAATATATTTTGTTGACTTATTTGGTAAATCCTGTCTAATTGCATTGGATACAATAAATAGGGGATCAGAATGGAAACTGTCATTTGCAAATTACCAACGGACCCTTTTTTACTACTAAGCAATAGATCTTCCTGTGTCCCTTATCTTTTCTATCACTAAAAGTAAGTTTTACAAGTGAATTAGTAATACAGAAAAGAAATAAATTACACGTAATTCACACACTTCGGTAAGATAGGATGTGTAGTGCTCAGAACATTTTATAAATTATAATACAAATATGATTTTTATCGTGTCCATCCTTATAATAAACTAGCTGTGCCACGCGGTTTCACCCGCGTATAATTAATAAAAATATAATAAATAAAAATAAGCCTAGAGCCTTCCTCGATAAAAGGACTATCCAACCCAAAAATATTTTTTAAATTCGAACCATTAGTTCCTGAGATTAGCCGGATCAAACAAACAAACTCCTCAGCTTCATATATTAGTATAGATTTATAATATCTACAACATCGATACAAGAATAATTAATAAGCATAGAGTTGAAAACTATAAAATATTTTGTCTATACAATAAATTATCAAATCGTTTCACCATATCACTCGCCTCAAACCTAACGCCTTTCTTCAGTATCGAATTTGAAATATTTTCATTACATATATTACAAGTTCGATTTAGGAAACATCAATTTTTTACTATATATTGTAATCTTGATTGTACGTGTTTACCACTTATTTTTTGTCTAACTTCTTTTTTCCTTCGTACACCCTCTTCTATTAGGCATGCCTATATACTAAGTACCCTAAATACATTGTTTTGTAACTATTTACCGTCTATAATTTATTACAAAATACTAAATATATTATTGAGACTTATAGACTATATAATATGACGCATTAACTAATGGGAATGTATTACAAGTCAACTTGAGTATTCGCCAAATAAATGCTCAGACTATTTTTTTTCTGACTACGAATTAATGAGCTAGTGCATAAGCTGTATAACATAATACAACCAAATAAATAGCACGTACATATGTACAGTTACTGTAAAATTTATAAAATAAAACTGCTTACCCTTTTTATAATTGTGTGATTCTAAATTTGAAATATTAAACATGAAGTCCAATTTAACGAGACCTTTAAAATATCACTTGGTGGTAACCAAGTCCCCATATTGCCGGTAATAACCACCAAGCTTAGTAATTAGCTGAGAACTAGTCGAACGCTATAAATCGCAAACAAACCGTTATTACAGAAGTTTATACCTCTAATAGAGATAAATGATTTTATATTTATTAGCACAGACGATAATTAGACGTTAGTACATTATGTTTTTTTATAAAGAAGTGAAGTTTATTTAAAACGTTAAAACAATATTCATAAAAATACTAATAGAGGTAAAGGTACGTAGTTTTTTAAATCTTAACTAATATTACAAAGGCAATGAAAGTGAGTTTATTTGTTTGTATGTTACGGTTACGCGTCTAAAATTTTAAACCGATCATCGTGAATTTTTTATATATAGAATTGTATAGAAAACTGCTTAACCTAATCTAACAATTGGCCCCGCCCCCTCCTCAAAACAGGCGAAACCACAGGCGGAAACTAGTGCTAAAAATACAAAAACACCACACTGCAAATTTTTGTTCGTCTTCTATAAGTTGAAAAATATACAATAATTATTATTGGTTCGTACTTGAAGGTTTCTTATGTGTTTAATTATTGTAAATATTATTTAAATTAATAACAGATACCAGATATACATTAATTAATAAACAAAAAATAAGTTTTATTTTGTATTGATCCCGAACAAAGGTCGATGCATTACGCATGAGTCATTTGTAAATAATTTTAATGTCTCCTTCGTCGAATTCCTTCAAATAACGAAATCGAAGGACGTTGTTTTCATTCGAGTAAATTAATGGCTGTGGAATTATCTGTTTGCATTCTGTAAGAACAAGGAAAACATCCCGGGGAAATCTTGTCTTAGAGAAGATTCTAAGGAATTTACGCCCGCTATTCCGTAGAGCAACCACGTGAAGAATTTAGCTCAAATTCTTCTTAGAAGTAGCGGTGATTTATAAATAGCTTATAGTTTTGTTTCAACATAAATGCATATTTTATGTACTATATTTATCACACGAGCAAATGCCATCACTTTGTGAGAAGAAATCTGAAGCTGTATACGTAAAAAAATAAATAAAACAACGTTCCACATTTGTATAAGAATATTTAAAGATTGAACGAACAAAGAAAATAATCGTATAACCGAACTAAATGAAAATGTACTTTCACTAAAAAATATTTATATGAAGATGCAAATATTTGAAATCTCCGACCTGGAAGCACGAATACAAAAACAAGGCTTAATCGCTGTGAATGATAAATTGCCTCTGTTTGTTGTGCTCTTGAATCGCGATTGTAATGAGTCGGTTTAACGCTTTTATTGCAGCTTTGAAAACTTATAAACTAGGTATCGCTTGGCGCTTTGTATGTTCAGACTTATTGCTTTTTTCCCGCTACATCAATTCAAAATTGCTTTTTCCATTTTATATGAGTTTGTTTATGTCTCAAATCGTTTATATATTTATTTTAAGATATGCTGATTCAAATAACTGAACAATTTAGAAAGTCAAAATACTATTGATTATTTTTATTAGAAACTGTATACAATTTAATGATCAGACCAGAACTCGCATCAGGTTAATGACATTATACCTCACCAGTTAACAATAGCCAAAAATTTGTGATAAAAAATAAAAAGAATATTATTAAAAATTTAAACAATACGTTTTACACATGATTCATTTAATAACAACAGTTCATCGCCAAGTCAAATATCGAATGTAAATAAGATAAGTCTTTTTCAAGTACTTATTTATTTATATTTTTATTTGTGTGCATGACAATACCCTAGAATTTCATATACCGAAACTTTATTTTATGTACATAACATTACTTAAGTTAAATAATAACATACATTCTGAAAAAAAAAATCGAAATTCAACATACGGCAGAATCGAGACAGATTTACAGTTATTTAAAAAGAATCATTTTTTTACCTTAAAAGTTTAATAACGCGACTCCCTGGGACTGCGATTGAATGAATTAATTAATTTATAGCCAGTGTCACTTGGGATGATTTTAACGATACCATATATCAAAATTCACGCATTTAAAAGTTATGTTGGAATTAATAAACTCGCATAAATGTGTACATGAACCCTGAAAACAATACTTTTTTGGACAATCGCGTCAGAAATATGACGTCACTTAAAAAGTAACTGTTTCATTATATATATGTATCATAAAAATAAAAAAATAACATAATTGACTAAAAATGTTGTTCTGTATTATTTAACACCCACAATAGATATTTTAATTAAGCTCTTAATAAATTATGTTGATTTTTTTTAACCTGACAATACGTATTGCTTTTTTATACAGTGTTTATAAATATTTTAAACAAAACTAAAGACTATTATCCCACATAAATTAGACTTAATTGCTTTTTGAAAACGATTGTTCCGAGTAAATAATAATTTATTTTTATAATTTCTTGTTATCTATATAACTTTTCATCGTATCTTACTTTGTTATCTAAATACATAAAAAAGAATTAATTGTCGAATAGAAAACTCGCCAAAACCAAATTCATCCAACCAAAAGAATCAACAGTAAATTAATAGGCTGTAAATTTTCCACTGCCAATCTAAGATATCGTCTCCACCAAAAAAAAAATTGGTAGTTTATTCCACCAAGTTGGTCTATTGTTGAGTGGATACACTTGCGGCAGATTTTTATCTGATACGTGCACTTTTCCTAACGATTTTTTTCCTTCAACGCCGAGCACGAGATGAAATTATAAACACGATAATTCAGAAGTGCTCGATTTTGACACCACAATCTTTGGTTAAGATTCTCGTGTTCTTACAACTAGTAGGGCTATTATGCAAGAACGAATTCCTCACCGCACAGAAGACAGTGTTGTAGAGTCAGAAATTGATATACGATATTGACCATAACAATTATAACATTTCAGGAAAACACGTATCAAAATAGTATATCACTATAAATCGGTTGTCAACATTTCACTGTTGAGTATTGAAGTGAGTTCTTACAAAATAACACAGCTGGGCCATCTCGGCTTTTTATTATACAGTAAAGATAATAAATGTTTTAAAGGTTAATCTTTTAAAAAAGTATTTCGTTCGGTGACGACGCCGTAACATTTTTATTGAATGTACTTGTTTTTAAAATCTTACTCAACGACCCACAAACCATCTGTGTCGATTAAATCGTGGATAAATGTTCTGTTACTGTAAGAATAACAAACTAATAGACTTTCCCATGTATTATATACTTTATATGATTGTTAGTTCACATTACTTCACAGTACTTCAAACGGATAAATATATATATTAACTTTTAATTGAATATTACAAATTTTGAGAAATGTGTTCCGTTTGATAGAGTTGGATTTTTTTTATAAGGCTATTCTGTGTTTTTATATACATGTATATATTATACACATTACACATACATTGTACACTACATTGTACATAGATAATTTTTGTTACCTAATGTAGGTTGTAGGTATCGTAAAATAATTGTGATATCTCATTCACACATTATTTTAATTGAAGTATTATAATATAATTAACATGAATTCCATCTTTATTAAACTAAATTCAACGTCTATTTACATTTAAAAAAGAAATAATTTATTCATAATAAATTATTTTCTCTAATGCGTCAAAAAGGAATTTTACTGTGTGGGCGGATTAAAACAATTATTAATATATTATTAGAACGATTATTAAATAACTTAGTCTAAGTTCCATTTTATATACGCCATAAATTCGTTTATTCGGGTATCGCGAACAGCGATCCATTTAAAGCGTCCGTTATAAATCATTTATAAGCAAAAATAACATCATACATAGACCGTTAACATAATTTATTATATATCTAGGATATGAAATACCAAGAAATATATTGCATAGCTGCCTGTAATATTTATAGAAAGTTGGTCAAACTAAGCTAAAAAAAATATGGCCGTCACGGGGCGCCCGGCAGATGTGAAATTGATGATTATTGAATTAATCTACAATTAAAGAAACCAATCAATACGAATATAAAATAAATATGACATGAAAAAATAGTTTTTTCACAGTAGCGGAAAACTAACTCACTAGCAAAACCATTCTCACTCACTAGCAAGAATAGTTGGCATCAAGAAGGCAGACGGCCGTACGTTTTTCAAATATTTTTTCTTATAATGTTATAATGGTGCGTGCGTATGGTCCACCATTTTAAGGTCGCTCAGCGAGCTATGGAGAGGGCTATATCTCTGAAGGATCGAATCCCAAACGCGATGATCTGACAGAGAACCAAAATTATCGACATAGCCCAAAGGATTAGCAAGCTGAAATGGCAGTGGGCTGGACACATTTGTCGCAGAACCGACAACCGTTGGTGTAGACGTGTTCTTGAGTGGAGACCACGTTTCGGCAAACGTAGCGTAGGGCACCCTCCGGCTAGGTGGAGTGACGATATACGCAAAGTGGCTGGCAACGGATGGATTTTGAGAGCTGAAGATCGAGCTCAGTGGCGTGCCATTGGAGAGGCCTTTGTCCAACAGTGGACGACGAAAGGCTGATGATGATGATGATGATGATAATGTTATAATGCACCGACGTAAGCAATTACTTATGTGGTGGTTTACATACTAATTATACTTAAAATATTTGTAATCGCTTTAATAATTAAAAAAGCTGTGTACATACCGGGTGCGCGGGCGGCATGCATGTGTCGAACGCTCGCGGCGCATCACCGCACTTGCACTGTCTGCAACACGCCCTGCAACATGCGCATAACATATTAAAAAAAACACACACAGATTTATTCACCTTATGAAATCAATATAGAAGACAGATCTTGAATTTTAAAATTAAACATTAGTTTAGATTTTAGGAATCTATACTAATATATAAAGCTGAAGAGTTTTTTTGTTTGATCCGGCTAATCTCAGGAACTACTGGTTCGAATTTAAAAAATATTTTTGCGTTGGATAGTCCTTTTATCTAGGAAGGCTCTAGGCTTATTTTTATTTATTATATCTTTATTAATTATACGCGGGTGAAACCGCGGGGCGCAACTTGTAAATAATAATTGGCTGTTGCATTATGTCTAAAAAACATACATTAAAAAATCCTATATATTATTTATTTCATCTAAATGAATGAAAGTTAAAAGTTAAATGTTTTGCAGTTTATTAAAACTTATGATTAATGATAATAGCTAAGAGACGTAAATATATATATAGTAGGTATGTGAATTTACGGCCTTTAACATGTTCTTACAAACATTGATTCATAATATTTGAATCAATTTTTACATCCAGCACACATCAAAAGAAATCATATCCAAAAAAGGTCCTCCAGACCGATTTCGGCCACGGCGGCCAATCTCAAGAGAGATTAGCCAACTGCGCAGGACATATTATAGTGCACAAGTGTGTGCGCTAACACAGGTGCACTCTCTTTTCCTTAGCTCTCATAATCCGATGGGACGGCAATCCGACACGACCGGAAAAAGTTCAGGCGCAGGACCAACGGCTTAACGTGCTTTCCGAGGCACGGGAGTGTACACACTTCCAACTTCCAGACTTCGGGCTGCTACTGAGAATTTTCTGATAGAAAAACCCAATAACTATTTATTGATCCGACCTGGGAATTGAACCCAGGACCACCGGGTCTGCGGCCTTATATCTAGCCACTAGACCAACGAGGCAGTCAAATCAAAAAAACCCACATATCAAGTCTATTAGTTTTAGAAGATAAAACTAACGTGACTTTGAATAAAAATCTTAATCTATTCAGAATAAATTGAATATCAATTAAGATCACTCAAGACATTTATAATTAATAATTTGTTATTATTTTTATATATTTAAATTAAAAAAAAACTACAGACACCATTCAAAATTATGCCGTAATATTATTAAAAATCAATTAGATTTAATTCGTAGTTGATTTTCGTTCAGAATATTTGAATGAAATTCTAATTTTATTGATAAAATTGACATACATGTAGTATATAGATTAATTTAAAAGCATAATTGTTTCTTATATGTTATTAATATTAAATTCAAATCGTGATAATAATAACACTTCTTGTTATTGCTTACTGGTAGCAGGACGGCTGCTTTATTTTCCGTCCAAGAGAATCGAAATTGCAATTGAACGGGAAAATGTTGCTATCGTTCTTGCAACCATTCCACGCGGTCATGATTTGTACATTAGCGTTTTTTTTTTTATTTCACGTATATAAAAGTACGTAAGTAAATGTAAATAGTTATATAATGATATATAAACGAATAATTTTTAACAGAGAAAATTATGAAAATGTTGTGTGTCTATTCTTTTCACATCGCGAAACAGACAGACTTACAGAATACATATTCTAAAAGGATAAGTCAGATGACTTCCTATGAGTAGTTAAGAAATGCTTTTCGTCGAAAATATTTATTCGGACTTCTTGAAAAATCAAGCTAGATTTTTTTTTTTAATTTAAATATAACTGAAAATTATATTAATAGTTAAAAAACCCAAGAAAATAATATGTTTAACAATATTTTCAGAACCTCAACTCATTAATCAAAGCCAATTAAAATTCAAATATTCACATTATATTCAAAATATGTAATATTTAAAAAAATAGGATTCCCAGAATGCCGTTATTTAGTCATTAAAAATTGCTAATGTTATAATTAATAATATAATCTGTGGAATTTATTCGCGTTATATTAATTCTTCTTCACGCTCTGGTTTCGATATTCTTTAATGAATTAACAAGAATACGAATATATCGTATAATTCAAAGGAGAGAGTAGATTGTCTTACGCGTCAGTGTTAGAGGATAACTGAATAATACTGCTTTCTTCATTTACATATTTAATACGTAATGTCTTTAATGTTTAAGAAAATCATTTTCTGCTTTATTTTATGATAAGATAAGAAAATAATTGATTGATTAATTTAATTACTGATAAACAATATTAAAACAATGATATATTATAATTTACGAATTATATGACTAATATTGATTATATATTCAAGTCTACGTTAAAATTCAACATAATACCCGAGTATACTTATAGACAACCACTAGTTTAATATAAATAACTTACACAAATAGCTTATGGTAAAAACTTAGGCTTCCGTAAGACAATACGTGACGCCACTTAAAGATAACAAGGTCGATTTGCGGTTTGCAGATTACTCCTATTTTCTCATAACGGTTCAATCACAGTCACTTTAGAACTGAGGTCTGTTGAAATGCAATTGATATATTATACACTGCACTACTATAGATAATAAGAATCCAATAATTAATAACACTTCTATCGAATTACTAAACTGTATATTGCGTATAGTTAATATAGTTTAAAAACGGATACGATGTCACGATGTGCAATAACGATGCTGTAGGTATTTTTGACGTGCTACATATATTGGCATGTCTTGGGGCTATGTATTGGCGTGACATTCGTATGCCGTGACGGCAAGCATCATATCGTTCTCTTATGTTGTCGTTCTTCTCTCCACGTAGTTCCTTATACGTGCAAGGCTCGTTTACTGTATACTTCGTTGTTATATATTATAATAATAAGAAAAATATTTTGTTAACATAACTATGTTATAATTATTTTTCCTCCACATTTATTTATTGCTTTCCTTTAATTATTTTATAAATTCACGCAATGACCGAACATCCCGGGATCGCCGTGTTTATTTTAGCGTAGTTAACACATGGTTCGCTAAATAAATAGGATGAGCGAATGGATATAATGATTAACGATACGATACAATGTTGCACACGTCGAATGCGAAGAGGCGTGGTATTCTTTTATCGTCAGATAATAAAAATCGCAATTCAGTCAGCTTTAATTATTTCTAACAACATTATATAAGATTTATGATAAAAAATTACACTAATGGCAAGAGGACGATTCAATGAATATTACTTACATAGTTCCAAGTTATTTTATTTAGATTATAAATATGAGTATATTGATTGACAAAAAATATAGCAGATATCATTATTTTTACTTAACTCTTATGTTTCGAACTCGCGGTGAAACGAGCATATAAATCCTTATTTAAACTGACCGATTTATTTGATAAAACTCAGTTTTAAGCATGTAAAAACTATATTAAAAATTTGATTTAATGTTTCATCGACGGGAATACCTAGTTACATTTTCTTATACAAGTAATTATTGGGGTTGTTGATTTTGTATTCATCCATTATATTGAGTATTATACGACTGATCGTGGGTATCCTTTAGAGGTGTTTTAGGGTAAGTTAAAGAAGAATTGTGATACATCTTTAAATCCACATTTTTTTGTGCAATAAACCGAAAAATCAAACCACATTGTGGCCTAAGCATGCTTTAAATAATTACAGTCATAAAAAAATTACTTTAATATTTCCGATACAATTTTAATTGGTCACGAGCAATTGATATTCACAGTAAAACATATCCAAGAACATGTCGCCTTTGTTTAATTATCCATGCAGAATGAAGTACCGAGGCTCGGTTTTATCTTGCGTAACGGCACGTGTGATTTTGACAAATCTTATAACTGGATCGAGCGCGGGAAACTGGAAAAGGTTTAATTGTATTATAATTACTCGGGTCGCTGACCGAACAGCTGTTATGTGAGGTCAGTCCACTTTTCAATTTTATAACCATTATGAATATTGAAACAAAGGAAATGTAATAATTGGTATATTTTTTGAGCTAAAACACGCGCCTTCTGTCAATCGGTCTTTTTATACCGTTATAATTGATTTTTTCGCTTAAGTCGTAAAGAAAAGAAGATTCTCATATATAAAGATCAACCTAAGAATTATTAATTAAAAAAATCTAAGAATAGAATCTTATCTTATATTAGAATTATAGTATTTTATAAATTCGTAGTGCACAATAAATAATATTATTATTATATATAAGAAATTATAAAAATATATTATTTTATAATCGGATAACTTAGACACTTATCCATAAGAAGAATGTAAACAACGAACTATCATACAACTAGCTTACTGTTTTTAAAGAATATTCGCATATGTGCCTAAGAAACACCTAAACCATAGTTTTTATTTAAAAAACCAAGATAAGATTTAAAAACTAAAATTAAAAGCTATAGTAGTTTTCACCCATGGCTACGCCCGCATGTCAGAGAGGGGGGGGGGGGTCTTAGGTATAAAAAAGTAGCCTGTGTCCTCCTTGGGGTTCAATTTTGCTCCCCAATCATCAAATTATCAAATTTCACCAAAATCAGTTCAGTAGTTTAGTCATAAAAGCGTAACAGATAGACATATGACAGATTTGTCCCAAAGGGATAAGGCCTCTACTCTTCTGTGAAGTTTGAAAGTTCCACTGCGAGGCGGATACCATAAATGTTAGTACGTGAGCGTAAATTTCATTCGAATCATGCTGGTTTATTTAGAATGTTTTTATAAGAAGAGTTATAAACAGAAACCATTATATGACTTTTTATTAAAAAACACATAAATTTAATATATTTCTAATATTATAATACTAATTATACTAAATTAATTTTAGTGAAAGTCGGCATGAAAATAGGCTTGGGCTTAACCAAACACAGGATTGTTATATTATGATAAAAGGATTTCCTAGGATAATTAAAATACTATAAATGTATGTCCATGTGTAAATTCTATATAATCGTGCACATCATCTTATCGCAAATATACGAAACCATTTAATTTCCTCACAGTTTCAGAAGTTAGTCAATTCGTGACCGCGGGAATCGTGAAATTTGGACTTTGTTTAAATTATCTTTTATATAAAATAAGAACGACAAATGGTAACCTAATTGTAAGTGGTCACCATTACCCATAGAAATTGGCACTGTAAGAAATATTAAACATTCCTTACATCGTCAATACACCAACGTTTGAACTAAGATGTAATATCCCTGGTGCCTGTAGATACACTGGCTCACTCAGGTTTCAAACCGGAACACAACAATGCGAAGTATTACTGTTTGACAGTACGATCTGTGAAGAGTGGATGGTACCGAGATCACAAAAACAATTATTTAAAAAAGACCTTTTTAAAAGGTATAATTATTTTGCAATTTACTTAATTTATTGCAAGGGAATTGTACGTTTTGTTAAGTTAATATTTAAGCAAAAAAGTATGCAGTTATAATTTTGTTAAATTATTATCAACACATTATTTCATTTCATCGTTAGTAAAAATTTATTAAATTAAATCTTATAATAGGATTTAATATAAATAATGAATACAAAGTCAATAAACTATTAAAATTTTCATAACTATATAATATATTATATAGACATATTCTGCCCCAAGAGCAATATTTTCTATTTTGTTTTCCTTGAAGGTTGAAAGAACCAGAACTTCAATCACAAGGGAAATAACATCTTAGTTTCTGAGGCTGGTGGCGCATTGGCAATGTAAGGACCACTTACCGTCACTTACGTTAGCCCGTCCGCTTACCTACTTAATAAAAAAAAAAAATCCTTTGTCTTGATTATGTGTGAAAGCTTAAGCGTAATTTAGAACTTTTAGAAATCTTAGAAACAAACGGCTACATAAATATATATATAATAAAATTTGTCGTTAAAGGTGTTGTTCTACGTCGTTTTAGATTGGAAGTACATTAAATCACGTTTAAAGTTTAAGTATTATTAGTTATCCGTCGGTTCGTACGAACTCTTACACTGTGTTCAATAAATATTTAACGATGTCGTTAAATACCCACACATGACACTTGACTTGATAAGGTGACCGCTTAATTAAGACATGTCGTTACTTTTATCTAAGCGAAAGTCTTAGAGCACGGAACCGTTAAATTCGATTAATTGTATTTTGTAAAAGTAATAAGATCTACGTGTTTTAGATCTGTCTAGTTCTAGAATTAAGATTCTTATAGAAGATTGGGGGTTCACCAAAAAGTTTTCATGTGAAGGACTCCGTTGTGAGAATCCTACATTGAAATCTTAACACAAGTGTATCCACCAACCTATATTGAAGCAGCGTGGCGGAAAAAGCTCCAAGCAAATTTATTTATTTATTTATTAAGGCTTACCAACAGTTGTATACACTAAAAATAAAACACAATACATTAAAAAAAAAATACACATGGAATAGCGTAACAACTAATTGTAGGTAAACATCGCTTGTAGTTAAACATATAAAAGAAGAAAGTAGCGTCAGCAAATTCATGTAACACTAAATATAGATAAACTTAATTACAACAATTGAGGAAAAACCGTGACCAATATATGTATATATGAGGCATCTTGGTCCACTATATGAAATGACGAGCTACTTTACTTTTAGTTTTACTGGTATTAGTGAATAAATAACATTGCATATATATACATACTTTATAATAAATACTTATAACAACATATTTTATAATAAATGTATTGTTTTCATTGTGGTAGATCACCACAATGAATTAATATTAGATTATCATTTGTACATTTGGTTTTATGAAGTGCGTGAAATACAGACAGACTCAAACAGAGCCTTAAAACTAGACCAATGTTCACAATTCAAATGTTTTAATTTAAAAATTAAAAGTTTTAAATGTAAACATTTGAATCTCAATAGTATTAATCAATTATGTTCACATAGCTAAATGCATTTAAAAAAATAGCTAAAACGCATTATTTCCTAAGTGTGTTCCTACCCTTACTATCTCTATTAGGCTTACAATAGTGATTATATTACACGGACATCATCAATCTATAAAATCTATAGGCAATGATTACAGCCGGCGAGCGAGGCAACTCCACTGGAACCGGTGGCGCGGGTTCAGGTTCCGGATAAAGTAATCTCTATTAGACTAACCGACCACATAGACAAACGCTATTCGTTACATAACACATCGTTCTTAATCAAAGATACAGCCTGTCAACATTTAAAATTTTGTGAGTGTTTTAACTCCAGTTACTTTTAATTGGAATGACTATATTATTCCAAATATAAAAAAAACATGTTTCCTTTTTATTTTGTCGTATTCATGTTTCTTTATCAGTATTGTTAATTAGTATTGTAGGTATATTAGATATAATTTTTTTTGAATTTTCACCATCCAGGTTCCGACTCATTGGTTCAAAAAATTAACATAACTGGACTTACAATAATAGTGCCTTTATCTTAAAAATACAATCGCTAGTAAAAAAAGTAAAGTAAGTAACACCCTGTAAATATCCCACTGCTTGCCCGGGTTTGAACCCACGATCATCGGTTAAGATTCACGAATTGCTAGTAAGATAGACAGAAATACAAATTTCGTATGTGAACGCTAATGCGTGTATTTCTTAGTGGTCATATTGGGTGAAAAGCGAATGTTTAATGTAACCTTAAGCATATCAATTGAAGTAACTTGTTTCATCCAAAGTATCAAGTGTAACAAATAAACTTTAAACATATTAAAATAAACTGGAACGCGTATAATGAAAGCTTCATTTCAATGTTAATTAAATACACTGTTTATATTTACTTTGTTGATTAAATTGCCAATTGCAGTTTCATTAAGCATGTGTCTATTCTATTATATTATTATATTATTATTAGATACTATATTCCACAATAAAACACAATATTTAATGGCTATATAGTCTTTAATTTATTCAAAACTGGACCCTGGTTTATTATCAAACTATAAACATAAGATATTGAAATTCGTTGTCATCTATATTGAGATTGGATTTAGGATAAATTTTTCGGTCCAAATTGTTTTTAAAACAGAATAAATATAAAATTTATATGAAAAAAAATTACTTACAAAAATAAAACTGTTTTGTTAAAAAAATATATTCTAAGTGTATATGTTTTAATAAATAATAATTGATTAAAAACCTACTGTCTATGTAATCGAAGAATCGTGTTAATAGTGTTATGTTACGGTGATAGATTTTCCAATCGATACTCAAAGGAGATTTGCAAGTTTCTCACCCGTTACATTGATGGTATTAATGGTGTCGAGAATCGTATTACTGAAAGCAAAGTTCACAAGGACTCAAGTATCGAATTTTATTTTATTTTGCGCGTTTTATAAACAACTTCATATGATATATAAATAGCTTCATGTGAAGTTATTTATGTATATATTTTTGACTACAATGATAGTAATATATAAGAACCAAATAATAATTTATTCAAATTTTTTTTTTTAAGATTTTTAATTTTTTTACAATAAAGCTTTGTTTATTCATAAAAAAAAAAACATTAATATGAACAGCGAATTAATGTAATATATTTAAAGATGTACTGATTGTATTATTCTACTCACTAAATGAAATAATATATTTTTTTTTTATTGTATATTTAGGAGGACGGGCAGATGGGCCAATTAAAAAACATTAATCATTCCTTACGTCGCCAATGCGCCACTAACTTTGGGAACTAAGCTGTTATGTCCCTTGTGCCTGTATTTACACTGGCTCACTCACCTTTCAACCGGAACGCAACAATACTAAATATTTCTGTTTAGCGGTAGAATATCTGATGAGTGATACCCAAACGGGCTTGCTCATTCTTAAGTTCATTTTTTTTAAATCACTTTTAACATAGAAATGCCACTAGTAGACTATCATTAGTACCGAGAAATGATTTCCTATGATAGATACACGTCGCAATTTTATTTTATTTAATTAACTTTATGAGCACTAATAAGAGTAGTTGATAGAGTTCTAAGTATCAATGTATGCCGTAAACATTACGACATAGGGCTACCACAATTCTATATATAACAGGACTTGAACTCGAACTTCTTATAAATAAATCTTTTAAAATTAAACGATAGAATCATATTAAATAAAGTTTAAAATTTCAAAAAATACTCATAAATATCACATATCAATTAAGTGACACAAAACAAGAAATAAATCAGTATAAAAAACTGAATTTAAAATTATATAATATAGCATTTATAATATAATATATGTATATAAATATATGCAGACAATTTTTCAGTATTGTTGAAGCAAAAAAACAATGCCATAAACTCCCTTTTATATCATTAATTTAAGTTGTATAACATTTTATTTACTATTGTTCGTTATTAATGAACGTTCTACTTAAAAAACAATAAATTACTGTAATTTATTGTTCGTCTTGGTGGTAGAGCTTCGTGCAAGTTGGTTAAAATCTCTTACAAAGCCAATGTCTATGGGCGTTGGTGGCCACTTACCATCAGGTGGCCCATTTTATGCTCGTCCGCCTAACTATATTATAAAAAAAATAATCTAGTAATATTCATAAAATTACTGTATTAAATAGGTGCATACATAGGTACTTATAAATTTGAACATGAAATAAGGTAAGGCTATTTTATACGTTTCTTGTAATTTGATATATAACATAAATATATATATATGTATGACTTAAAAGTTACCAGATAAGTCAAAAATTCATGGTATTGAAATGGTCCCAAGCACTTGCTTTTATAGCATAATTTTAATTCTATATTAGTAGTATCAAATATGATCAAAATTATTCAGTTTTCTAAATACCGATGTCAAAGTAAGTGATCCTTACGGATTTCATGAGTTTATATTTCCCACGCTTTATGATTTACTAAAATATTAACGTCTTTATTCAATAAACACGTACATCGATATATATGTATACATTACAAAGAATTATTTAAATTGTTTACTTTTATAAGTATTATTGCGAGTCTGCGCATGAGGTCGCCGCACTTGTAACTCTCACTGTGCGGGCTACTGACACACTGAAATGTAGATTCACCATGCGTTTTAGATATTATTTTAACTAATATATTATTATAATAACTGTTATATATTTTTGCTACTGTGCTGCAAAACAAAATTTTATTCGGTAACAAAATTGTACACTTGTATTGCATTACTGAATTTAAAAACGATGTCAACGTACATAATCAATAAAATTTACCTTTTTTAATATACTGACCATTATATAATTCTTAGGAAAGACACAACACATTTTTATATTGCAGAATTAATCTGGTTTATTACAATTAGCAAGTGTACAGTTGTTAAAATTTCAGAATTAATTGCGTTAACATTATCAACAATCTACTGAACAAAACGTCAACTAAACTAACACACATGTTTTAAAATTGAATTTAAAACAATGAAAATATGGTAACCCTCCATTCGTAGGAAGCAATCTTCGCTACGCCGGCTGTAGATTCGTTGCATTTTGCATGAGCATTAGACATCTACTCTATTATTCTGCATTCTGTTACACTCAATCGTTTCTTGTATGATTATGTTATTCCTTTAAATGGGCTCATAAGGTTTTATTATTTTAATACATATACATAACTTTATTAGTTTTTAATTAACAATATATATTACATATTGATAACAAATAAAATATTATCTACATTATTAAATAAAAAACGTGTAATAAGTTACTCATCCTGTAATTAAAATTAAGTTGAATGTTAAATTTGCGAGTGCTGAATTTGTGTTATGCATGTGTCGTAAATTCTTAAGCTTGTATTTTTAACGACGGCGTTATAAATTAATTCAAATTATCGTTAACGCCTTGACGCCTTAACTAAGCCGTAGAATATTAGCAGGCTGATAAAACATCTTTGTAATTTATGTAAAAATACGTAGATTAAGATTAAAACAAAAAATAAACTGTATTTATAATGGTAGTAGGAAGTTATATTAGTAAAGATAGTGGACGATTAGTAGTAAGTACCACTTTAAGATGGCTATGTTAAATCGTAAAAAAATAATATTTACTTGACAGTTTTTAATGAAATTCGCTTTCTTATATATAAAATAAAACAATATATAATAAGACATAAAATATAATTAATACTTTCATCATTTGCATATAAATATCAATAAGTGATAAAAAAAAGCCGAGATGGCCCAGTGGTAAGAACGCGTGAATCTTAACCGATGATCGTGGGTTCAAACCCGGGCAAGCACCACTGAATTTCATGTGCTTAATTTGTGATTATAATTCATCTCGTGCTTGACGATGAAGGAAAACATCGTGAGGAAACCTGCGTGTGTCAAATTTCACTGAAATTCTGTCACATGTGAATTCCACCAATCCGCATTGGAGCAGCATGGTGGAATAAGCTCCAAAACCTTCTTCTCAAAAAGAGAAGAAGAGGCCTTAGCCCAGCAGTGGGACATTCACAGGCTGTTACTTTACTTTATATAAATATCAACGAAAATATACGAACAAAGTTACAATAACTTTCAAAAATAAATATTTTGAGTTCAAACGCAATGAGCCTTATTAATAGATGCGGGTGTTGTTTGAATATTATAATAAGTGGAACATATTTCACATCAGCCATAGATTACTCATATTTCATATAAATTAATAGGATACATACAAATTTAATTTTTTTGCTACGTTTTCAAAAAATATTTCAATCTACACTATTAAGAACATTATCAGTCCGATATTATATTTATTTTCGTAATACGATCTTAGATTTTTCAGACACTTATACATTTTTCTAATTATAGTCACGTTCATTTTATTATATTAAAAAATTGGCATATATCTTACTCACACTTTGTTTAACTATACATGTTTTACAAATTCCAGCATTCGCGACTCGTTAATGAACTATTCATTTAACATAACAAAGGCAATGATCTACAATATTAATCATAAAATTAATAAATTTCGCTTAAAAATATTATCTTGGTTTTAAGAGCAATTTATTGGTATAATGAAATTGTTAATTCCTTCCAATTTTTCATTTTACTGTTAGTGACCATGTCTATACAATTGAGCTGCAAATATTGTCCCAATAAATGATTGTAAAGTAAAAAATCTTTAATGATAAACTCGAAGTTTATTATCGTATGGTATTATATATTTGTAGAAACAGTATTAATTGAAATACGCCGCGAAAGCTAATCTTTGATACTGTCAAAATATAAATAACATTGTAAGATTGTTCAGTGGAGATGCGTCGCGCCGCTCGAACGATTTCGTGCACTTTTTCATATGACAAGTCTGATTTCTAAATAATTTAAATACGCGCACGAGATCGCTAATTAAAACCAATCGGAATTGGATTTGTATCGTCGCGTGATGATTTGTATTGCTTTTATGGGTGTCGATATTATTTATTAATTTCATGTGCAACTGACCCAATAAACTTAGAATTCACATCGTAATTACAAATCGAAATTTCCTGTTTCACTTTTTACTAACATTACTTTCATATTTATAGTGTAAGTAGCCTATTTTTTAATCTATAAAAACTGACCAAACGTATTATTTTTAACCATTGAAAATTATGGTGCTTTTGATTAAAAAAGACAAAAAAGCACATCACTTACGATTTCAATGGCACAGTAACGGAATCCGATTTACACACAAAACCATGTCACTATCACTGGTCACTTACACGGCGCGTGCGTGGCGAGCCGGTGCGCGGGCGCAACTGAGCGATGAGACGTACCAGCTTTCTGTAAGTGATTGCAATTTTTCTTGTTAGCGTTTAAGGTATTGATGCGATCTTCCGTAGTATAAACATTGGGGTGTCGGTTTAAAACCTCAACGTTAGTTTTTATGACTTATTAAATGATTTCCATGTGCCAATGTTTTTAAATATGTATATGACATGAATAACATTCGCATGTCTCGTTGTCATAAATGGCGTTTATTTTTTTTTATTTTTTTATGAAGATAATCGAATTCTTTTAAGATAACATAATTACGCAACAATTTTTTTCTACCCAAAAATATCAATTTACATGCATATTTCAAATGCATTATTTCATAATAAAATGTTTCAATTTGCCGGTTTAATATATACCCACTGCTGTATAAATGCAATCTACGGGTTGATAGTGGGTTATCAAATATTATGATACAACAATAAATGTTACACGATATATTCTATAGCAAATATATCTCGTAAAATGAGCACTTTTAGTGATATTGTTGTAATAAATAAATTTCTATATGTAAAACGATAATTTGCTATTTTCTAAAGATATTATCCGACTCAATAATATTTTTTTGTTGAATTTGAGTCAATTTTGATTATACTTGAGTGTAGTCGCATTGAAATTTAAGGATGTAATATGGGTGCGAAAATTGTGGAGTCGCGACATGTTTAGAATACTGTATATAATACGCTATAGGTAGTCATATTTATTATTCCTTTAAAATGTTTATTTACCGTTAAAATATGTATATAATGTTTCTTTTTAAGAAAAACCAAACTAACTTGACCATCGACTTCTGATAAACATTGATGGTCTTACTAGTAAATTAAATACTAGTAATTTAAATATGTCGAAAAGCTTTTGCTTATACTTTTACTATAATGGATAAATCTAGAGAAGATCTATTAAATACTTGTTTAAAAGTTTGTATTCAACTGAATGACTACTAAAATTTATGATGATATATTTTCAAATTTGATAATTCTATTCTAAAGACATCAACGCGTGCGCGTGCGCAGTTGTCACATTAGTCAAAGATAAATGAAAATTATAAATGAATCGCCATCAAACATTAATTCTATAAAAATAATTATTAATCATATTTGTCTTAATTTTCATATACTATAAAAAAATATTTATAACATGAGAAAACAAGATAGAGAAATCAGTTAAGCTAAGAAACAATTTTAGGAATAAAATGTCTCAACGTCTAAAATTGTCTTCATAAAAGCGGCACTTTGTAAGAATCAGAAGTATCACTACAAAACCTCAAGATACTGTTACGGAGGCTAGATTCTAGAGCGCTTGATATCGCGTGAAAACCGTTACAGACTTACAATTATAACAATATGTTTTGGTTTGCACGACAGACGGATCACTTCGATTAACAATATGACAGTTTATGTATATGTTAAGGAAATTGTGTTCGATAAAATTATATTTTTTTCTAAAAAAACAAAACATAAATCTTCTTCTTAATAATAAAAAATGTGTCTGTTTGGTAAGAATATTTAAAAAAATCCTTACACGTTCTTAGGTTTACGGAGAATGACAGGCTACCTAACACTTCACTAATCACCTCTCCCATCGCGCGGGTGAAGCAACGGGTGAAAACTAGTATATTACAAGCTGTTATAAGTGGGGAAACAAACAATTTCCATTGTACTTACTATTAGACTGTTTGATCCAATAATGTTAATTTAAACTAGTTCTTCAATGACTTAAAAGCAGCAAGTTATTTTAACTAAAACACACTTTCAATATAATAGGGGAGACACCCACCAAAACACCGACATCGTAACGGTAGCCCAAGAAATTTTAATGTATATTTTATATAAATCTTTCTTTTATTAGATACAATTATATTCCGTATTATTAGAGGCTATCCTGTAAACTGAGTATATTAGACTCATACTAACAGTCTGATAACGGTGTATAAATATAATATATTGCAATATTGTTTCATAGACAGATATGGTCCTGTTACTTTTTATATAATATGTATTACCTGTACTTTGAGTCCAATCATATTAGAGGTTTTACCTCGGAATAAGAAAAATAAGCTGGAAATTTCTATATACCTTTATTTTGACGTTCTAAAAATTGTCTCGAAAGTCTCATTAAATTTGTAAGTTATTATACACAACAATGAAGAACAAAATTTGTCGCAAATTTTAAGCTTCACAATTTTTATAATACATTTTAATATTATTGGAGCTATAGGAATCAAGATTATCGTGGTAATGCCATTTTCGTGACTTTTGAAAAACTTACGTCACAGGCCCGAGATTTTTGCGATAACGCCAAATGAATTTTCATTATCTTTAATTCCAAGATTGACCCGTTTTTCGATACTAAGTGGCTGCACTGTACTAAATTGCTACCTTACTCCGGCACCCCACGTATTTTTTCAAGTTAGTCAAATATTTTATAATATATCTCATTTTACTGTTCCAAATTATAATACGCTATTTTTATTTACAAAAAAACGCTTAATTTCTTTGACATCATTTTGTGAAAAATAACTTTTTAACATTTTTTTTACTAAGAGTGGTTGCTGTGACTTATCTTTTAAAGATAAATGTGCTTAATGTAAAAATTTCAATTCATACATTTGTAATATGTTTGTATAAATTATTGTTTAGTGAAAGTAAATACACTAAAATCACTTTTTAACGGTTTCATTACAAATCATTTTTTTTCTATTATCATATAAAATAGGAACGCATTGTATTAAATCAATTGTATATTCTTATATTATAAATAAGAAAGTGATTTTGTTAGATTGTTACGCTTTCTATTCAACCCATTCATTATCTTTATATTTTGCATACTTTGTAATTTGTGTGTCCTTTTTTGTACCGCTGGTAACGTATGTAACGTTATCGGTGGTACAAAAAAAGACATACGGTTCCTATAACCTGCATCCATCCCTCTCACACGTGGAAGAAGCTGTAAGAGGTAAATAGTTAAAAATAAATACATTTTTGATTGTATTTGACATTTTAAACAATTTCGTTATATTCGTTATCGGAATAATTGTAAGTGTTAACGTTATAAAATACCACTAAAATGTAAATTGAAAGACCAGTCTTAGTGTTTCATGGAAAATTAAATAAATAGATAGTTTCAACAGCATGACACATATAAGTTGACTCGGTGATAAATCCATCAAGTGTGTTCTGGTGAAAGTGATCTCAGTGATTAGTGCTTCGCCGTCGCAATAGGAAGATTCTATCAGCCTTAGTTGTACGAGACTGGTTAGGTTTGGTGACAACGTTGTGTGACAAGCGTTTCGAAACTATTAGTATATACTCTTATAGAAAAATTTGTTCAAACATGTTATACATATTATGATATACAACATTATATGTTACTCCTTTGAATCTTGTCCGCTTCGTCCTAACGTCGTTATTATCTTAAATCGGTAGCTTTTTTTTATTGTATAGGTAGGCGAACGAGCATATGGGCCACATGAGGGTAAGTGGTCACCAACGTCCATAGACAATGGCATTGTAAGAAACGTCAACCATCGCTTACATCGCCAATGCGCCACCAACCTTGGGAACTAAGAAGTTATGTCCCTTGTGCCTGTAATTACACTGGCTCACTCACCCTTCGAACCAGAATACAACAATACAAAGTACTGCTATTTTACGGTAGAATATCTGATGAGTGGGTGGTACCTACCCAGACAAGCTTGCATAAAGCTCTACCAACAAGTAATACTATAAAGCTTATTCTTCTTCTGACTCATAGTGCATCTATATGCTTGTGACTCTGTAATAAACTGCTTCTTTTCTGAATCTAAAAACTGTTTTCTTCAACTTCCACACTCCTTCTTTACTATATTGCTTATAACATTATAGACATGAATTAATTCGAACAGTATAAAATTTAATTAAATCCTAGCGATTAATAAGACTATTTTACTTCAAGTGATTACGTGTATATATAAAATGAAACATAAACGGTATTTATATATATAACATAAATACCGTTTTACCGTCTCTTTTCAGTTAACGATTTATATAAAGTGAAAACTAAATGGCAGATTTTATTAATTAAATGTACAGATTTGGAAACTTTGCACGGATGATTTATCCGTGCATATGAATTTATTGATAGAATTGATTGTGACAGCACTGATTGATTGACGTCGAAAGAGGTATTCTATATGCCTGTCACGAGGCTTGAATTGATAACACTAATAATAATTATTATTTATTTATTTGCACCTTCTTAGCATATAGTTAACAAATAATATAATATTTAGCTTAAAGTTAGTTACAAAAATATCAATATGAACGAAACACAAAGTAATATCTTAACTAAAATAACGCAATATCCTGTAATATAATGGGTTACTAGTGGCTATCCTTACAACATTTATATGCATAAATATACAAATGCACAAAATATATAAATGTTAAAAAAAGTATTTTACAAAGTCTATATATTAATCCTGGATACGTTTACGCTTTTGCGTGAACATAAAACGGAACGTTTTTGCTGCAACATTATTTTGCATATTCATTTATATTCATGAAAGAAATTTAAAATTATTAAACCTACATATAACAATATCACACAGGATAATATTTTTGAAGGCAAACATGATATAGTTTAAACTATATATTTTATTAGTATTATCTTTTTATGCAAATCCATTGTAACCATATTGTAACCATTTCATTATTTTCTATGTTTTGAGTGAGCGAACTTTTAATCTAGCCATCAATGATAATATTAGGTCCTTACAGTCATATGAAATTAGCGTTTTGTCGTACTGACCACTTTGATCTGAAGTATCTCCAATTTGGTTAAAAATTCCAAATTCAAATTTATAAATTCATTTAGCTGGTACATTTGAGTTTTAAAAACAGTTCATTTGTTTTTTCACAATGGAAAACATGAATTATTGGTATATTTACGAGTACGAGTTCTACCGTGGTACCAATGCTGCAGAAACAGCTCGAAGGATTAATGATGTGTACGGCGCTGCTGTCGTCAAAAAAAGCACAATACGTTTTTGGTTTCAACATTTTCGTTCTGGAAATTTCGACCTTCATAACCAACCCCGTGGACGACTGGAGACCAAAGTGAAAAATGAAGAATTAAAGGCTATTGTGGAAGCAGATCCATCACAAAACACTTCAGAGATAGCTGTAGGCTTCGGGGTAAGTGATAAAACTGTATTAATCCACTTGAAGCAAATCGGGAAAGTAAAAAAACTTGAACGATGGGTACCTCATGAATTGAGTGAATCGAACTTGCAAACACGCGTCAACTGCCGTGTTACTTTGCTCAACCGACACAATAATGAAGGGATTTTAAATCGAATCATTACTTGTGATGAAAAGTGGATACTGTATGATAAACGGAAGCACTCGTCGCAATGGTTGAACCCTGGAGACCCAACCAAATTCTGCCCTAAACGAAAATTGACTCAGAAAAAGTAACTTGTGGGTGTTTGGTGGACTAGGGCCGGTATCGTTCACTACAGCTTTCTAAAATCCAGCCACTGCAACTGCAAACCATGAAGGGAGAACTAGCTGCTAAACAACCGAGATTGGTCAATCGCTCTAGGCCACTGCTGCTTCACGACAACGCAAGACCACACACTGCACAACAAACCACCACTAAGTTAGATGAGCTACAATTGGAATGTCTGCGACATCCACCGTACTCCCCGGACCTTGCTCCAACAGATTACCATTTTTCCGGAATTTGGACAACTTCTTACAAGGAAAAAAATTCAACTCCGATGCGGCAGTCCGAACCGCCTTCAAAAAGTTTATTGATTCTCGTCCCCATGGTTTTTTAGTAAAGGAATCAATGAACTAACTATGAGATGGCAAAATTACATAGATAACAACGGTGCATACTTTGATTAATTAAATATATTTTACAACAAAAAAATTGACCTTATATTCCTCCGGTACAAAACGCCAATTTCATATGTAAGGACCTAATAATAATCTTGTTATCGGACTTGTAATCTAGAGAGCAGAAGTTCTATCTATTCAATGTAAGCCAACATACAGTGGTGAGAAATTATAATTAAAGTAATAAATTCCTAAATTGCAATTCTGCATTTACATGCCAATGACGTCAAACTTAATTTTGTTCACACCAAGGGAATTACTTGTTAAATACAAGTGCAGTATTTAAGTAATAAAAACCTTTTGAAATTATTGTTAAAAGAATCTGATATTGTAATAGTTTCAATTAAGATCGAGAGTTATTTGACCATGTTGGCTTTTTCCATTAGTTTATTTATCTATCTATATATAATTAAATACAATTTATATATAACATTTTACCACAAAAACGGTTTAACGGTTTGGGGTGTTGTAATAAAATAATATTAACATTGATTGTTTACTACAAATACTAACATTAAATGTGATGATAGTAGGTGTAGATAATTAATATAAGAATATTTATATTAGAAACAGATAACTAGTGGAGCGAAATGAAACAAAAAATTTAAAAAATAGTAGACAAGAAGATATAAATTTAATTTAAAAAAATACTTCTGGCATACTTGCATTTGATACATTCAAGTTTTTTCACGATATTTTCTTTCACCACCAAGCATTAGATGATATAAATAAACACTTTTTGCCACATAAGAACCTATTAGTACCTACTTACAAATCG
This sequence comes from Nymphalis polychloros, assembly GCA_905220585.2. Classification (NCBI taxonomy): domain Eukaryota; kingdom Metazoa; phylum Arthropoda; class Insecta; order Lepidoptera; family Nymphalidae; genus Nymphalis; species Nymphalis polychloros. The sequence continues at coordinate 7,963,139 of HG992253.1, forward strand.
TTACAAATATTTACGCATACCCAATTAAAAATATAAACTCACGAAGATACAAGCATTAATTAATAAAACGTTTTAGAGATTAACGTCAAACTGTTAAAGATTTGCTCATTAGCTGTTCTTGAGCTGGTTTGGATCATCTCTTGTCTCATAATGAAACAGATAAGCCATTAAGCTTTTCTTTACACTCACGAAGTTTGCGATAAATCACCGTCACTAGTACGCGTGCAGAGGTGAAAGTGATCAGAGCGATTAGTCGATGCATCTGTGCCATGTTGCAATTATTGCCGTGGAATCGATTTTACCTCAATTTTTGACTATGTATTTTTTTTTAAATAATAATATCGATATTGATCTTGTCTGCAGTGCTATTTTGTAAGAACGAACTTCATACCTCATCATTGAAATTTTGATAACCGACTTACAGTGATACGCTATTTTGATGCGTGCATCATTTGAATGTTATGAATTATGATTGTTATTATAGTCAAAGCTGGATATTACTTTACGAATCTATCGACCTTTTGCGGTGAGTTACGAGTTCGATCTAACAGAATAACTCTGTTATACACATTGTGAAATACGTTATAAATGCGCTATAATATCTAATACTGGCACAAAATGTAGACTTATAAATTAAGGTACAGTACTTTATATTTAATGGTATTTCCTAAGTTTAAGTGGACTTTGTTCTTTTTTTAGGAAATAAATGTCTTAAGCTTTAATTCACGTGTGCCTTAGTGTATGTGTTATATATATCTCTATATTATTACATTAACTCTTACTTTTATAGTTCTAACAAACTAGTTTTTTATGTTAAAGTCTTAATTCATTCATTTTGTATCAAAGCATATGCGGCACAAGTTATACTATATTTATACATCAGCATACATCAAAGAGCTGATAGAACCATCGTACTTTGTTAATATTTAATAGTAAAGTGAATTAGTCCGTGTAGATCGCCCTGCTAGTCAAAGGCCTTCTCTACTCATAATTAAAATTAATTCTCTACCCTGCTTCATTACTTATAGATAATTTAATATAATGCTTAACTAACTTAAGCAATATGAACTTGGTTGGTTTTAATATTTCTATTAATGGAGGTAATAATTATAATTAAGTATATTTATTGCAAACCGATGTAGTTTGAATTATAAAAAAATATCAAGTAACATTTTGTCCTTACAACAAGAGGACGAAAAATAATAGAATGGAAGGGCTATGTGGAAGAAAACAGGCATGGAGAGAGACACAGAGAATTATTAGATTAGATTAATAAAAGAGAAGAACACACTAGGAATAAGGTAAGGTAAAATACTCAAAGTTCAATTGGCGTAATAGACAGTAACTTATGAAATTTAATTCAATAAAATAAACAAGTATTTATAAATACCTAAAAAATAATGTTGACAAGAACGAGCTCTGTATAGCAAAAAATATATGTTCATAATATGGACCTTCTAAATAATATTGTACGAGAATATAATATCATTTATATTTTATCAGATATTTTCCACATTTATAAGTTCTAGTTTTTCAGAACAAAGTGTATACCTATTCAATGCGCAGCTGAAATATTCATTCCTTTCAACTTTATCTATATACGTATTTTCGAAGCGTATCATTTTGACATCAAATTTTTTCAAATCTTCCAAAAGCGAAATTTACAATTTTCTGAACAAATTGTATGGCTGGATGGTGTTTTAATTCATTTTCATTTTCATTAAAAACATTAACGAAATAATTAGAAGTAAACAACAACAAAAAAGAAAACATATTTAATTCTATGATTCGTTTAAATATGTACAAAAATATAATTAAAGTACGCAGTTAATAAATCACATTAAGCATATCAATCTCATCATTAGCATAAAGCGTGCTAAATGAGACTAAATCTCTCTGGAATACGAATAACTTAAGCCAATTGTATGAACTATAATCAACACGCGAACGCTTTTGCATGATCATAAAACAGAAATACGTATTTGCTGCACTTTTTAATTTGCATATCCATTAATATTGATGAAATAATTTTTAGTTTGTTTGTATCTCTTCTTTATATTCTATAATAGAAATGTAAATGTAACAACACGGCTCAGACCGTTCATAAAATATGAATGATTAATCGATACAGATCCATAGAAAATAATTCTTGTATATAATGTATTAGCTGTCTGTGACTGTTATAGCAATTATATTCGTCATACATATTTTATAACAAGACAACATTCAAGAACTTTTATTACGGCAGTCTAATATATCTTCAGCTTTTAGACTCAGCAGTGATAGCAGCTCTTTATTTTTGAAACAAAGACAACCTACAATGATTGTTTCACCCACTTATTAATATAATTAATTGAGTAATGAAAAAAATGCCAATTAATCCCATTATATTTTAAAATATTTGCCAGTACCGCGTCAAGCTATTCGCGTCGAATTCGCCCCTTCTGGATAAGGTCTTAGGTGAATTACGTTCCAAGTAACTAATTAATTAGTCGCGACGACGGTGTGATCAACGGTCACTTTTTATTGCATTAGGACTGATATAAAAAAATAATTGGTAACTGTCAGTACGATAGCTATAAATATGTCAAGTTTATCGATATTTTCACTATTCCCTTATTTTATGGGATTCTTGTAACAGACAGTTTTTATAGTATTCTGGTAAATAAGTGACACTTGGCGATAGATGATCATAATACCAATGAGTCTTGACGATGTTTTTAATGGTCATGTACCATTTGGAAGTCCAGTAACTAAATAATTATATTTATAATTATAGGTGGTATGTATTATAGGTGGTGGTATGTATGACCTTGCACGAGGTCCAAACACGTAATTTTTTTAAGTAGAATTCTAAATAATATGAGTATTATTCTAAAATTATATGTAAAAAAAGTAAAATCTTTGATTTCTAAAATGTATCATTTCGATGTTTCACCCAAACGTCCATAGCAATAACACTTTACCTATAGTTGCCAGTCTTTTAGTTCTTTTTTGTTTATGATCTAATTTCCTTTCGATTCTCTTTCATCGCCAATTAAGGAATTAAGTTTCGTGCGCCTCACTTCTCTCCAGCCGTTTCCGTTCGCAAGTTTTTAATAAAATTTATGTCCTAAGCATACTATCAAAGTTTCATATATTTTCGACATACAACACACTTATATATATAGCGGCTGAATAGTTCCACTATGCTGTCTTCTTTGCGTGCATGTCAAATTACTAATACCAGAAAAATATTTTTTTTTTCTTCATTCGAAACAGCGAAAATCCTATATAGTATAACTTTTTTTTTGCAACCAACATCAAATAATATTCTATAAATATGAGTAACTCGTATTTTATTAGTATTATAGCGTGTTTTTCCTGTCACAATCTTTAAGTTAACTCTGTTATGCCTTAATTAACCTCGAGACTATTTATCACACGCGACATCATACTCTCACGACGGGCTCTCTATTAAAATGTTATGTGAAGAAATATTAATCGTTTTTGACTTTACAACATTTAAAAATAAGAAAACATGAAATATTACATAAAAATCTAACAGTAATTCAAAATTATTTAACTAGAATAAAAACAGCTTGCGTCACGTTAGCTACTATCGCTGATTTATATTTACAAGGTTTTGAGCCTCACAAAATAAAACCAAGTAAATAAGAATATATTGTAATTTTAAGGTATGTGAAGAGCTTTGTGGGGAAACAAATAGTAATATAAATTTTATCGCACAGACAGACCGCCGTAATATAAATATTCGTTAAAATAAATTGACACCAAAAATTGTATACTCCAATACTATATTGTAATGTAATAGGGAGCTTGGCTTATTTCGACATTAAGTTTGTATATATATAGTATATAGTAATCAAATGAAATGTATTTATTCAAGAAAGCTTTACAGTAAAGCAATTTTGAATTGTCACTATTTTAACTCTACCAATAGTTGGCCACTATTATCTCACTTCTGAGAAATGCCCTCCTTTAAAGAAGGGATTTGGAGGTTAAATCTAGGGCTTGTTGGATATACGCGTTGCAGAATTGACGAGCCGGTTGGTGTGGTTGGTAAGATACTTACCTTTCATGCCGCAGGTCGTGGATTCGATTCCCACCCAGGACAAACATTTGTGTGCATAAACATGTCTGTTTGTCCTGAGTCTGGAATTGTCTATATAAGTATGTATTTACAAATGAAAAGTAGTATATGTAGTATATCAGTTGTCCGGTTTCCATAGTACAAGCTCTGCTTAGTTTGGATCAGATGGCCTTGTGTGAATAATGTCCCAGGATATTATTATTATTATATAATTATATTAGATGCGCCACCATCGGATAAGATCCACTCGTTTTCGTCATTATGCTACCTCGGATTTTAACATATCTGTACATATATACACCAATATACTGTATTATATTGATGTTAAATAGGGAGATGAATATATGCAAATATGAGGCAAAGAATAGAGTCGTTGACGATGTAAACGATAGATAGATATTTCATAATGCCATTTCCCTAACTGTCAGTACTACGGAATATAAGTTATTTCATCTGTATTTATACTAACACTGAACTACCAGTCAAATAACCAAATAAACATAACAGAACTATTCAATTGTATAATTACCGAATGAACTGTTCCTACAGTTCTGAACTCTCCAACTCTACCACTAATCATTAATGTTTACGCATATTTATATTACATTCTTTTTTTAAAAAGAAATAACATATAATAAAAGATACGAAATTATTTTGTGATTTAATTAACGCTAATACGCTCTCAGTCGACCTTTATGCAAAATTGTATTCATATCATTTACCTCTTTCCGTTTTTATGACACTGTCATATGGAATACATTTTTAATTAAATTTATAGAATTTTCATTTTATTTTTATCACAATACTGACTAGCTTACGCCGTCGTAATTTATATTACATGAGTACAATTCGAGATATTTTATCATATTTTGCTATATTTCAACTATTTATATTAGATTACACTTCTCTAGTTAGTTCAGTAGGTGGCAGTTATATAAATCTTTTTATATACTTAATGTATTTCAACTTTAACCATTTATACATAATTCTACGTATGACATGAGATGACGCAAGTGACCTGATTATCTCGCGGTTTAATTAACGCGAACCCTAACGCTCGCGGGACTGCGTGTATAGACTATAGGGTTGCCAGGAGTCCGGATTTAACCAGATTTACCGTTTTGCCCAGTCACATATGTACGTGTGCGTGTCAGGCCCGCCTGGCTTTTTTTGGCTTTTTATCAGTATATTACATAAATGCCGAGTAATATAAAAGACATATGGCCAGTTTTAAAACATGATTCTGGCTTTTGAAATATCCGTCTAGCTTATAAAAATGTATCCGGCTTTTTTGAATAAAATATCCAGCCTATTTCAATGCCGAGTCCGGTTTTTATTTTACATGGCCATTTTAAAACATGGCAACCCTACGCGTGTAGAAACTTTTAACTCACTAGTAGCTCTACCCGGCTACAGCTGTCACCGACAACGTTATAAATTTTATAGAAACTTCGTCATACCGTCGTAAATTCTCCGTAACATAGAAATAGTTTCCATCCTTTGGATTCTAGTTTAAATATTTCATTTTATACAATATAATAGAAGACGAATTTTTTTCATATTAAATTAACCTCAAAATTAAATAACCTTAAGTAGGTATTGTTAGTTTTTGCTCAGAAACACAGCAGAGATTCATATTGTTTTATTTATTAAATGACTATTTACTTTATTTTCTAGTTAATTATTGCGAATAAACATGACAACGTCGAGCTTGGCAAGTAAAGTTTCTAAAAGAGTCTGTCTGTGATGTCTGCCATCCTCCGTTAAATGACGAGACTAACTTTATAACGAGATCAGTTGAAAGCAAAAAGTAAAACCAGAGACGGCAAAATGAATATCATTTACAGATTCAATTTTGAATTTCAATGAAACGTACTTAACGTAACATAATGCTAACGTTTTTAATATTTTAACTCCAGTGTTTGTAATTTTGAAATTGAATATACTTGTATAGTATCTTTAGATTAGATAAATGAATATTTAAAAAAAAAGACAAGTTGAAGCTATTTAATCGATTGTAAATATTTCGTTTCGAAATCTGATCTTTTAAGTCAAACCTCAAACATTTATAAAATGTGTCAATAATAATAATAAATTAGGTGTCTTATTTTTGTAATGGCTAACCGAAAAAATTAGTAATACAATATAAAACTTATATTATAAAAGAAGATTTTATTCATCATAATCATCATTTCAGCCAGAAAACGTCCACTGCTGGACAAAGGCCTCCCCCAAGAATTTCCATGATAGCCGGTCTTGCGCTACCCGCATCCAACGGCTTCCCGCGACCCTCACGATATCGTCGGTCCACGTTGTAGGATTTAATATTATTATATATGTTGCTACACTTCACAGTTTAAATATAACCACGTTAAATATGGACTCGTGACAAGCGTCAATTTCATGTTCTTACGTTATATAAATAATGAATAATAAATCAATGGTATTCGTACAAAAATCACAAGATTTTTAAAGACACGTTACAAAAGTATTAAGGTTAAATAATGGTCTAGGTTAAAATTAGTTTTTAGGTATTATATAAAATGCCGTTATTATAAAATGATTTACTTTATTTAAACGGCCTTATAGTTTTATATACATACTAGCTGTGCCACTCGACTTCACCCGCGTATAATTAATAAAAATATTATAATAAATTATTTTATTACTAAAATAACACACGCGCACACACACATACACACCCCACACACATATGGCTACTGGTAAAGAAATACGTAATTAACGATTTGAAATTAATTTTCATAAGATACCGTAGGGTTTACCGATGAGGTACAATTTTGAAAATTTATCTTGTCAGTGTCGTGTTAAAAATCTGGAAAAATTCATACATATTACTCTTATCGTTTCCTACATTTCTGTATATATATATTGTCTGTATAACTTGTCTGTGTGTTTTTTATTAATTATTTTTTCGTTTTTGTCGTTTCATCCCTTATTCTTCATCCTAAAATTCCTAAAAAATTCATATAGGCACTTCATACCGTTTCCTACATTTTCTCTTTATATATATTTTCTGTACAACCTTTCTGTGTGTTTTTATTAGTTATTTTTCGTTTTTATCGTTTTTTGTTGTTTCATCCCCTACTCTTCATATTAAAATTCCGAAAAAAATAAGTTAAGCATTTCTTACCGTCACCTTCATTTTCTTTTAATACAAATTTTCCGTAAAACCTGTCCTTGTCTGTTTTTCTGAATATTTTTTTCGTTTTTTGGAGTTTTCACCCCCTATTTTCCATCCCCCGTTCTTCTTCTGCTCGGCAAACTTGTAGGGCCCTCTGCCCTGCATCCGTCGAGCTATCAAGCTTCCGGATCGGCTTCTCCGTTCCGGAGATATTGAAGAAAAACCAAAAATTTTAGACCGCCCACCCGCCCTATTATTATATATATAAAAAAGGGGGCAAAAAATCATCAAAAAATTTTTATCTTCCCAAATAATAGCCCTGGCTCTGAGGATCAAAAATGATGCCTTAGAGCCGTCTCAGCCTCAGTACCTTAGAAGATAGCTCCAGTTATATGCTTGCCATGTCCGACACTGCCATGGAGACGGCGTCTGATGCGTCAGTGAGGCTATCCCTAGCCTCCGACGACTCAGAAAACTCAGACGCAGACCTGACGGCGAAACCGCGGGCCCTGGAGGGACTCCAGGCCTCCCTCGAAGCGGCGGTCGCGATGTTCAACACACGACTGTCGAACATCGAGGGGCGCCTTCCGCCTGCGAGGGAACACCGGTCGTCTACTGTGGCTGATAATAGACGTGAGGCAGTGCAGCGAAACGCACCGTCCCCGCAAACGCAAGCCGCGCCCGCACCCAAGCGGGCGAAAGTAAAGGCGGCAGTGCCTGCTCCGGCCGCCGGCTCGTCGAGCGTCGTCGTGCCGTCGCCCGGGACTGGTGAGACACCACCAGCCCAGGAGCCGACATGGTCGACCGTGGTGCGGAGGGGAAGAAAGAAGAAGGCCTCCCCCGCGGCCACCGTTGCACCGGCTCCGACGAAGCCAAAGCCCCAACAAGCGGCCAAGCCTAAGTTGGTCGCCCCCCGCTCGGCTGCAGTGGTGATATCGCTGCAGCCTGAGGCGGAGAGCAAGGGCGTGACGTACGCCCAGGTCTTGGAGCGGGCGGAGCAAGGTGTGAAGCTCCAAGACCTGGGCATAAGTGGCGGCCTAAAGATCCGCCGCTCGGCGACTGGAGCCAGAGTCCTCGAGCTGTCGCGGTCCGACAAGGACCAGGCGGCGAAGCTGGCCGACAAGCTGCGCAGCGTCCTAGATGGGGTCGCCAATGTCGCGCAGCCGGTCAGCAAGGCGGATCTGAGGGTGACGGGGCTCGACGATTCCGTCACCCCGGAGAGGCTGGTCGAAGCGGTCGCGCGCGAGGGTGCCTGCTCCCCTGAGGCGGTCAGATGCGGAGCGGTGCAGCGTGGGCCGGGCTCTATGGGCATGGCCCGCGTCACGTGTCCCCTCGCGGCGGCCAAGAAGCTGGCCAATGCCGGCCGCCTTCTCGTCGGGTGGAGTGCGGCCAAGGTCGTGCTGCAGGAGCGGCGCCCCATGCGCTGCTTCAGGTGCATGGGCCTCGGCCACACGAGGGTGCTCTGCCCGTCGGAGAAGGAGCGGGGCAGCCTCTGCTACCGATGCGGCTCTGACGATCACAAATCGTCGAGCTGCACGGGCAAGCTGCGCTGCGCGGTCTGCGCAGAGGCCGGCAAGCCCTCTGGGCATATGATGGGGGCGCGGGATTGCCGCCCCCCCACCACGAAGGGAAAAGTGGTCCTCGGCACCCGGACCACTCCCGCAATGGAAGGAGGAAGCCGCCAGGCAGCTGAGGAAGCTAATACAAAATCAAAATGAGCACGTCAAGTATTAGCTTCCTACAGACGAATCTAAACCACTCCGCCGGAGCGCAGGACCTACTGCTGCAGTCCATGGCGGAGTGGCAGATAGACCTGGCGGTGGCCTGCGAGCCCTACTTCGTCCCTCCCCTAGCTCATTGGGTGGGGGATGTGGACGGAACGGTGGCGGTCCTCTCGAGGAGCGGAACGGGCCCCCCCCTCTCTCTCATCGAGAGGGGCTCGGGCTACGTTGTGGCGGGGTGGGGGGAGTACGCGGTCGTCGGAACGTACTTCTCCCCCAACCGCAGCCTCGCTGAGTTCGAGACGTATCTCGGCTCGATCAGAGCTGCGGTGGCCAGGCAGTCGCCGAAACCTACCTTGGTTCTCGGCGACTTAAACGCGAAGTCGCGTGCCTGGGGCAACCCCGCTACGGATCCGCGAGGGAGGGCCGTCCAAGTCTGGGCGCTACTCTCCAGCCTGTCCCTACTTAATAAGGGGCAGGTTCACACCTGCGTGCGCCACAACGGGGGGTCCGTGGTGGACGTTTCGTTCGCCACCCCGGTGGTAGCACGTAGAGTGTCGAACTGGAGAGTAGAGGAAGAGGTGGAGACTCTGTCGGATCACCGCTATATCTGATTCGAGATCTCCACCTCTCGCAGGCCGGCGGAACCCCAGAGGGTGCCGACCACGCTGCCGAGGTGGTCTCTTGGCCAGTTAGACCGCGAACTGGTCAAGGAGGCTGCCATCGTGCAGCGGTGGGGTTCCGCGGGACGGGAAGAGGAGGGCGCCAGCGTCGAGGAGCTGGCGGGCCGCATGCGCAGCGCCCTCAAAGAGGTCTGCGATGCGGCCATGCCGAGGACCCGGCGCAGAGTTCCGCGCCGACAAGTCTACTGGTGGTCGCCCGAAATAGCCGAACTTCGGGCGACGTGCAGTCGGGCGCGGAGGGCCTACGTCCGCTGTCGCAGGCGCAACGGCCTCGACGCGGACCTGGAGGGGCAGCTCTTGGCCGCTTACCGCCAGCTGAAAAAAGATCTGCAGCTGGCGATAAGTCGGGCCAAGGAGAAGGCGAGGGAGGAGTTGCTGGCGGGCCTCAATCGAGACCCATGGGGGCGGCCGTATCGAGGTGTGCGTGGAAAGTTCCGCACCCAAGCCGCCCCCGTGACGGAAACGCTGCCGCCGGAGCTCCTCCTGCGCCTGGTGGGGGAACTGTTTCCCCACCCAGGCGAGTTTGTCCCTCCGCCTATGGCCCCCCGCTCCGTGATAGAGGACGCAGTGGCTCCACCACTGATCACGGAGCAGGAAATGGAGATGGCCCTCGGTCGCCTGAGGGCCAAAAAGACGGCGCCGGGTCCGGACGGTGTTCCAGGGCGTGTTCTGTGCGACGCCCTGGAATACCTAGGTGCAAGGCTTCGGGGGCTGTTCGACGAATGTCTGAACAGTGGGCAGTTTCCGAAGCCTTGGAAACAAGGCAAGTTGGTGCTGTTGCCGAAGGAGGGTCGACCACCCGGTTCCTCCTCGGCGTACAGGCCGATCGTGCTGCTGAACGAGACGGGCAAGTTGTTTGAGAAGATTCTCGCAGCCCGTCTCGTTCAGCACCTCGACGAGGTCGGTCCGGGTCTTTCAGAGGCTCAGTTCGGGTTCAGGGCGGGTCGTTCGACGGTCGACGCCCTGAGCGCCCTGAAGACTCGGACCACGGAAGCGGTGGCCCAGGGGCGAGTGGTCCTGGCGGTTTCGCTGGATGTGGCGAACGCCTTCAACAGTCTCCCATTCGAGACGATCAGGAAGGCACTCCGATACCATGGGGTGCCGACCTATCTGAGGAGACTGCTGGAGGCGTACCTCCAGGACCGAGAGGTCGTCTGGGTGGGGGGCGACGGCGGGTTGGTCCGGCGTCGGGTTGGCTGCGGCGTTCCACAGGGGTCGGTTCTCGGCCCAATTCTGTGGAACGTCGGCTTCGACTGGCTCCTGAGAGCCCCCGTCCTTCCCGGTATGGGGGTGTTGTGCTATGCGGACGACACCCTCATCACCGCGACGGGGCGGGACTTTCGGGAGGCGGCCCGCCTGGCCGAGGTCGGAACGACCCTGACCGTGGACCGGATGGAGATGCTGGGCCTGAGGGTCTCCATATCCAAAACGGAGGCCCTCCTCTTCCACGGTCCGCGGAGGGGCCCCCCACGAGGGGCGAGTATCACCGTCCACGGGACGGTGATCGAGGTGCGGGCCCAGATGAAATATCTGGGCCTGATCCTGGACGGGCGTTGGAGCTTCGGGCAGCATTTCGTGCAGCTCGGGCCGAAGCTCGTCAATGCCGCCGCCGCCTTAGGCCGCCTCCTACCCAACGTGGGAGGACCGGGATCGCTATGCCGGCGCCTCTATGCCGGCGTAGTGAGGTCGATGGCACTGTACGGTGCCCCGATTTGGGTGGACGCACTCACCGCTTCCAACCGGGCCCTTCTGCGAAAACCGCAGAGGGTCATAGCGGTGAGGGCGATAAGGGGTTATCGTACGGTGTCGTGGACAGCGGCGACCCTCCTCGCGGGCGACCCGCCCTGGGAGCTCCAGGCGGAAGTGCTCGCGGAGGTGTACCGCTTCCGGGCCGAGGCGAGGGAACGCGGCGACCGTCCAGGGTCGGCGGAAGTCGGGCGGATCAGGGCTCTAGCCCAGCAAGCCCTGATCACCCGATGGGAGGAGGACCTCGGGTCCCCCACGGCGGGCCTGGCGACAGTGGAGGCGGTACGTCCCCACTTGAGTCGCAGGGTCCGAAGGAAACGAGGCACGCTCTCGTTCAGGCTGACGCAGGTGCTTACCGGACACGGATGCTTCGGTAAGTACCTGCACGAGATAGCGCGGCGGGAGGTGTCACCCTCCTGCCACGAGTGTGGTGCGCCATTCGACACGGCGCATCACACCCTGACGGAGTGTGCCACGTGGGGGCCCCAGAGGCATTCCCTGGCGGCGGTTGTTGGCGGAGACCTCTCCTTGCCGAGCATCATCAACGCGATGCTCGGAAGCGAGGGGTGCTGGTCAGAGATGGTCTCCTTCTGCGAAAGTGTGATGTCGCAGAAGGAGGCCGCGGAGCGGGAGCGGGAGGAAGATGCCGCTGCGGACCCGCTCCGCCGCAGAAGACTGGGGAGAAGAAAGCGGCGCTTCGCGCACCTTCTCCCCCCGCCACAATAGGCGCCGCCGGGACTAGGGGGGGTTCCCAGTACCCTGGGATTCCTCCCTAGTGAATGGAGGCCCGCATAGGCGGGCCGGCCGTCGGAGCGTCACGGTAGCATGCGCAAGCGATCCCGTGGCGCTCCCGTTAAGACGGGAAGGGTACCGCTGGGTTTTTAGTGGGTATTCCGATGACCGGGGCACACTCGGTGCCTTGGACATACGGCGAGTCCCACATACCCCCCCCACTGTTCCCGTGGGGGGAAACGCGTCATGCGTTTTCACAGCGTAAAAAAAAAAAAAAAAAAAAAAGGGTTTACCGATCTTATATACATAGCCTAACATTTGCGTCATCACATGTTCTTTCTGTGTACCACTTTTCATCAAGATTGGTCAAGCCGTTCTTGAGTTATAAGAAGACATACAGACAGACAGACAGACAAAAATGAAAAAAATAGTATAATGTGAATCACTGCATCATAAAACGATTATTTATCACAAAATTAGATGAAAAAAAAATGTACAGACGGAACCAATAGATTTATATAGTAGTATAGACCCAGTGACACGTAAATCTTAATCGCGGATTGCGGGTTCAAACCGAGCAATCACATCTGAATTTTCATGTGTTTAATTTATCTTTAATTCCTCTCCTATTCGCCAGTGATTGAAAACCTCGTGAAGAAACCAGAATGTGAAAATCTGGCCCATGTGTATTAACCAACCCGCGTAGATGCAACGTAGTGAAATAAGCTCTAAAGGACCTCGGTCTAGGACTCTACTTCACATAGGCCGAGGTCCCAATGGGCCATAATAATACCTGTAACTGACGTGACACTTAGCCGTACCTATTTGAGGTGTATGCTCTGTTTGCAATCTCCGTAAAGTTTTCACGAGCGTATTTTCTCACGTATTTATAACATTTCGAATTATATTTTCCTTTGCTTGTATTTTATTTTTCGTATGAAATTTGCATTTTCTCTTGATTTTTTTCTACATTTTCCGTTTCTCTGAATACGTGACAAATTTACGCATGTCTTGTTATTCGGTATGACGTATTTCCATAAGCAGGGATGTGCGTATCTTTTTTACAAACATGGAAACTAGATATTGATGACACTTCAATTTATGATTTGTAGACAGATATAGTAGTTGCTTCAGTTACTTTATCTTTTTTATATCTTAGAAGATTTTTGTCCTGTTTTATACATATTGTATTTGTTATGCATAAAGTACATAAAATAAACTTGAGTCGTCACTGCACAAAACTTTGGAGTTATTTATGTACATTGTTTAATTTATTTATCTTTGTGTAAATGTCTACAAAAACGCCTACAAACATTTTAAATTCATATTTAATAACAAATGACTGCGCTATTAAATTTCAAACTATTTTAATTAATAAATAATGTTTAAAAAATAATTAATTACATCTTATATTAACCTAAATCTCAGTATTGTCTTCAAACCATAAATTATTAAGCCGCAGACGCGACAGCATTCCTGGAATAGGAGCCATGTAGGTCAGCGATGCGTTGCCAACATTTGTCTAAGTCTAAACTTTACCTATCAGCTATTTTATCTTAAAATAGGAATTTCGAACACGATTAAGAAATTTTATAGATACATTTTTGAACTAATTTATACATTGTACATACGAGAACTATTAAATTAAACTTTCCTTTGTTGTTTTTGTTTGAAATTCAATTTCATAAAATAAATTGACACATTATTGTGATTATTACTGTCTGAAATTATACCTACTGTAGACTTTGATAAGATTTTTAATGATTTTAATGTTTTAAATTTATTCTATTAATAAAACAGTTACTTTTTTAATAAAGAAGGTCTCTTTATTTTTATTTAAGTTGGAAAGTTGGCGGACTCGGTGTTAGAACTTTGTGCAAGCTCGTCTGCGTAGATACCACCCACTCATCAGATATTCTAACGCAAAACAGCAGTACTTGTTATTGTTGTGTTCCGGTTTGAAGGATGAGTGAGCCAGTGTAATTACAGACACAAGGGACATAACATCTTAGTTCCCAAGGTTGGTGGTGCATTGGCTATGTAAGCGATGGTTAACATCTCTTACAATGCCAATATCTATGAGCGTTGGTGACCAATTACCATCAGGTGGCCCATATGCTCCGCTAACTATACTATAAAAAAAAAAACAAATTTGCCTCTTCACGTTAAATAATTGCAATTAGCATTCATATGCCATAAATTGCATAATAGAAAATTACACTCAATTGTAAACTACTTCTCACACCGTCAACCTGCTACCAACCCTTTGTTTTAATATTTTACCATGTGATTGTAATAACCTACAAATTACATAAACTATTCGTTTCTAATTTTATGGTTACCACCATAAAATTTTAGCATAACTTAAAAATATTAAGGATACTTCATATTTTTTATATTTAATAGGAATACAATCTTTAAAACGCGCTGCTCAAGTAAGACAATATTATTAAGACCAACCCTACAGAATTATTTATTTATTAAGAATAGATTGACACAGTGCAAGCAACAAATTTACTAGTTTCCACCACTGCCATTTTGTTCTGCCATTTTATTTTCAAATTAGGACCCCTCTGATATAACCAATTGATTAAAAAAAAAGGTTCACAATCAGCATAGTTACTCAGGAATACAAGAAGAAAACTAAAGCTAAATTGATAACCACCTATTTACCCCTCCAATTCATTTTAGGACTTCACTCCTAACACATTGTGTTAGGATTGGAGTCGACAATAGCCCGAGGGGCCAAGATCGAACCTGTCAGTTTTTCATCGTTAGACGGCCCGTAAAAATTGCGCTATTGAAACCTAACCTTCTTATAAAAATTTACATTTAAGTGAATTCAATTTATTATTAAATATAATAATACTATTATTATAATAATAGTGTTATGTATTGACTGCCTCGTTGGTCTATTGGCTAGATGTAAGCAGACGCAGGTCATGGGTTCAATTCCCAAATTGGGCCAATAAAGTTATTGGGATTTTCTGTCAGAAAATTCTCCGAAGCAAGCCCGGAATCTGAAAGTTGGTAGCGTATACACTCCCTTGCCTCGGAAAGCATGTAAAGCCGTTGGTCCTGCGCTTGAATTCTTTCCGGTCGGATTGCCGCCGTCCCATTATGAGAGCTACGAAATAGAGAGTGCATCTGTGTTTACGCACACGCTTGTGCACATTAATATCTCCTGCGCAGTCGGCTAATCTCTCTTGAGACGAAATCGATTTGGAGCACATTATTATTATTATTAATATAACTTTCAACAACATTCTTGATATAGATTTATATCTATAATTCTTGAATATCAAAAATCAGTGTTAATAACTTCACAATTTTTCTCATTTGCTCATTTAAAGCCAGTCTTCGTTAACAGCAAAACAATAAATATTTACATACCTTATAATACGATAAACATTTTCGTGTGAGTGACTAAAGAGAAAAGCTTGGCATTAGTCGTTATCTTGCTAACGAGCTGGTACTACCTACCTTCGCAATCTGTCTCAGAGATATCATCGGACTATTACTAATGTTTTCTATTAACTTTTCTCATCGAGTCGAGATTATCATGATATTTAATCGACTTTAGTATGACATAAATAAAAATATATAAGCATATTTTGCAGGACTGCATCAATCACATACGATAACATATCAATGCTAAAATATCAATATTTATATAATTTCGTCAGAGCTAAAAACATTTGCTTAATTAATGCATTATTATTAAGCAGCCAATTTTCTTATAATATTTGATATGGTTTCTTGATATTATGTTTTATTTAAACTAAACAAACTAAAAATATCTTAATTAACAATATATTTTCGTACTATTTAACTTAAATAATAATAAAAATGCAATTTCAATAATTAATATTAAGAGAAATTCGATTGAAAAATCTCGATGAACAACATCGAATAATGTTGTTATTTAAATAAAGCGTTTTTAAATTAAAACATTTGTAAAGTGAAAGCAACGATTGTATATTATAATATGTGATATGATAATATAACACTATATTTTCGTACTATTTAAATAGAACGAAAATTTTAATCAACAATATATTTTTTTACTGTTATTCATTTTGACTTAAATGTTAATAAAAACACAATTTCGAAAATTTTTATTCAAATAAACGAGATAAAGAGATATCAATGTTGTTGTTGAACAATGTGACTATTTAAATACATCTTTATAAAATCTTATGCAGTGAAAACAAAGAGTAGGAGCCATAGCACGCGATGCGTTTTCGAGTACGACCGTCACGCGGTCAAAGCTCGCCGATGCTTTAATTGCTCTAATCAGAACACTATCTAGATTCCTCGCCGCTTGTTAGTGTTAGGACGTGCGAGATAGCATCGAGATTTATTTAATAACGTAACCGTAGCACCGCAAAACATCAGCGTCGAGATGATTCGGAGAATCGTGTTAATCGAAATAATTTATTTAATTATATGGTTTCATTAATAGTAGCGTTTATATTGAGATCTACATTAAGACAATAGCGTTGTATGTTTTCAATTATCTATGTATAATTTAGTTTCAATTATTAATCAGATACTGGAACGTAATTTGTAACTTACTCTACACTATCGATGTCTAAAGAATAGCTAGGTTGTATTAGATTTGTCACATAATATTTCGTTAGTCAAATATTAAATGAATTAGTAATGCATTTTTTATTTAAGTTAATTTAAATGTTTTCTTTATAAATCTGATTTGTTCGAAAATTAAAGATTATTTCTGAAACGGTAGCAAAGTCAGTTAAGGCCGGATATTAAACTTTAGTACAAGAAGCAAGAGCTCTGCCACGGAAAGGACGCGGCTTAATTGGCAATTACCATGGAAGTGATACTTAAAGGGTATGGGCTTAAAAACTTACTATGATACTATTTTTAAAGCCTTGAAATACTACTTAGTTCTATGTAATATATGAATATGAATCTAATTTTAATTAGCATAATAAAAAACTAAACAATACATTTTGTCAAATTAATTTATCAATCAGTATGAAATTTTATCAAAAGAACTTACACATTAATTTTAAATTTTTATTGATACATTTTTGAACTAATTCAAGATTTATTAGATCTTATGAATATAGACGGATCAATAATGATTTTAAACATAGCAATTATTTAATCTATTACTTGGTGGTAGAGCTTTGTGCAAGCTCGTCTGGGTAGGTACCACCCACTCATCAGATATTCTACCCCAAAACAGCAGTACTTGGTATTGTTGTGTTCCGGTGTGTGAGCTAGTGTAATTACAGACACAAGGGACATAATATCTTAGTTCCCAAAGTTGGTGACGCATTGGCGACGTAAGCAATGGTTAACATCTCTTACAATGCTAATGTGTATGGGCGTTGGTAACCACTTATCATCAGGTGGTCTATATGCTCGTCCGCCTACCTATGCTATAAAAAAAAAAACCCTTTGGATGTCGGTTTGGGCAATTATATTGTAATTAATATCATATTACATTATACATATTCTGTACATGAAAATTCGTTAGAAAAAATACAGACTTCCTTACGACTTTATTTACTTTTTTCTTGACGCCCATAAGTCTTCTCTCAGCTTTTTTGAGTGCCGCACCATCTGCCGGCACTGAAATAATAATTCAGAACATTAAAAGTTTTACAAGGAAAAAGTTGTTTGACAATAAATTCATTTATCATTAATTTGACACTGTACTAACTAGGTTTTTAAAATTGCTAAGATAAAATCCTAAAGCATAATTAAGATTATTTAAATTATAAAACATAATTTTACCTAGTATACTATTTTTAAAATTATCTTGTTCCAATGAAGAATCATCTCTATTCTTTATATATTACGAACTATATTACTATAAATGTTAGAATGATTATAATGTTACCTACATTTAAAATCTGCTCCTATTATATTGTTACAGATTGTTAATTTAGAATTACGCTTTCTTCTCTTTTAAGGTGAAAGTGGTCACATTATAAAAAAATAAACTAGAGCTTATTGCTTTACTGTTGCGGGAATTTTGTGATTAAAAGATTAATATCATTTCCGTTACAATTATTACACAACATAATAGTGAAAGTGCATGGTTGTAAATTAAAAATTACAATGTGTCAATTACAATTAAGGTAAAACTCATTTGTATATACGTCATCGACAATTATGAAATATGTTTATTTGATAACATATAATTTAATATGTTATTGCAATTACTTTTTAATATACGTTATTTAACATTAATGATTGCGAATAAAATAGCGAGATATTTCAAATTAATTAGAATTAAAATATATTTATTTTTGAGGTTTTTTCAGATTGGATTCTTTGTTTGCTTAATCTGAAATGTGTTATTATTTTGTTTTTAACTGTCAATTATGTTTGAGGTTATTACTCTTTATATTTTTATAAATATTCATAAAGAATTAACTATTTGAGGTGAAACGATTTAAAGATACTTTTCATGATATTATTTTTGTTATTGTATTTAATAGCATTATATGTATATGATAACAAAAATGTTTTATTATTTTTAATATGTGGTCTGATGACTCAAATTTAAATCAGAAATATATAAATTATTATTTCATTTCATATTATATGAATAGTACGTATTGTAAGGAGACGAAAATCGTGTGAGAATATACAAAATTACAACTTACTTGGTGGTAGAGCTTTTGTGCAAGCTCGTTTGGGTAGGTACCACCCACTCGTCAGATATTCTACCGCAAAACAGCAGTACTTGGTATTGTTGTGTTCCGGTTTGATGGGTGAGTGAGTCAGTGGTTTTACAGGCACAAGAACACCACATCTTAGTTCCCAAGGTTGGTGGTGCATCGGCTATGTAAGCGATGGTTAACATGGCAAGTGGCAAGAGCCAAAGCTGCTTTGGGACAGTCGAAGAATTTAAAAACCGAGATTAAAGAGACTCTCTTCGACGTCCTGAGCAGGCTAAAAAAGATGGTGGCCGAGTCCGAGGCGGAACGCGACGCTGGCGTAACCGGGAAAGGGAACGGGGGCTCCGTGGATGACGTGCCGGTGAACAAAAGCACGGACACGACGTTCACGGTCCCCCCGGACCCCGATATGACCAGATGCCTCGAGGAGCATTCTCGAATGCTCCTCGACCATAAAGAGGCTATGAGTGCTCTCAAAGACGAAATGGCAAAGTGCAGCCAAATTATTGAAGAGCAGCGGCGGAGTTACGCCAGCGTGGCGGCCTCGAGACCGCAGCAGACTCCGAGGCCTGCCGCCCTTCACTCGGTGGTCGTCACGTCGGTTGACGACCAAGAGACCGCGGACGAGGTCCTCGGCAAAGTGCGGAGGACCATCGACGCTAAGGACGGATGGGTGAAAGTGGATCGGGTCCGGAAAGCCAAAGATAGGAAAGTGATCATGGGCTTCGGGACTGCCGAGGAACGAAAAAAGGCGAAAGAAAGGCTAGGGGGGAAAGGAACGGGCCTCGTCGTCGAGGACGTTAGGAACAGGGACCCGCTTCTGGTCCTCTTGGGCGTCTTGTCCGTAAACACGGACGAAGACGTAATCAAGGCCCTGAGGAACCAGAATCGGGACCTTTTCAGCGGCCTCGGCCCCGGGGAAGACCGCCTTTTGGTCAAGTACCGGAGAAAAGCAAGGAACCCGCACGTAGCCCACGTAGTTATAAGTGCGTCGCCCACCCTCTGGGCAAGGATCACCAGCGTGGGCTTTGTCCACGTTGACCTCCAGAGGGTGCGAGCAGAGGACCAGTCTCCGCTGGTCCAATGCACGCGATGCTTGGGCTTCGGACATGGGCGCAAATACTGTAAGGACCCAGTGGACCTTTGCAGCCACTGTGGCGGGCCGCACCTTAAAGCTGGGTGCCCGGATGCGCTGGCGGGGGTGCCGCCTTCCTGTCGGAGCTGTCGTAGGGCGAAGCTCGACAATGTCGAGCATAACGCCTTTAGCAGCGACTGTCCCGTCAGGAAGAGGTGGGACATCCTCGCCCGCTCATCCGTAGCATATTGCTAAGGGCAGGCCGGCGGACACAGTGGCGCTCAATATCCTCCAGGCAAACCTGCAACGCAGTAGGCTGGCACACTCCGAGCTCCTGATAGAAGCCTCTAACCTGCGTACGCGGATTGCTTTGGTGCAGGAACCATACGTCGGTGGGATAGGGCGCATAAAGAGTCAGAGTGGGATCAGGGTCTTCCAGTGTGCGGACCAGGGAAGTGGGACTGTTAAGGCCGCGATCATAGCGTTTGACGCGGACCTTCAAATCACACAGTACCCGAAACTCACCACTACCAACATCTCAGTGGTGGGGATCCATGTTCGCAACTGGGAGATCATTCTGGTCTCATTCTACTTTGAGCCCGACCTACCGATGGACCCGTACCTGGCACATCTGCGCCGGGTGCAGCGCGAGACGGGAGCTCGGAGTTTTGTTATGGGGGGCGACTCCAACGCCAAATGCGTTTGGTGGGGAAGCCCCGTAACAGATTGCCGGGGTGAGGCGATGTATGGTTTCCTGGAGGATCTCGGTCTCTGTCTCCTGAACCAAGGGGAAACCCCCACTTTCGACACTATCCGGGGCGGCGAAAGGTACAGCAGTTATATTGATATAACTGCTGTATCGCCTGACCTGCTGGGCTTGGTGGACGACTGGCGCGTGCGCGAAGACCTGACCAACTCGGACCACAACGGCATCACCTTCTTAATCAACACCAGATACATCAACACAAACATTATTAGGCACACCACTCGGAAATTTTATACAAAAAAGGCTAATTGGGCCCAATTTCGTGAGAAATTGAGCCTAATTAAGACTAGAGAACACTTTACAATAGACACTATTCAAAATATACAAAATTCTAAGCATTTGGACCAAACAGTATCAAAATTAAATAATATATTGGAAGAAACATGCACACAAACGATACCATACATCAAACATAAGGAGGTTCTCTCGATGCCGTGGTGGAACGAGGGGTTGGTAGCGCTCAAGCGAGAGGTGGCCACCAAGAAAGGTAGGATCAGGTGTGCGGCGCCGGTTAGGCGTCGAAAGGTGGTTGGGGAGTACCTGGAAGCGAAGGAGAGGTACGAGACCGAAGCAAGGAATGCGCAAACGCGAAGCTGGGTTTCTTTTTGTGAGCGCCAAGACAGGGAGTCCGTGTGGGGGGGAATCTACAGGGTCCTCGGCAGGACTTCCAGAAGGGACGTAGACCCACCGATGATTGTGGATGGTGTGGGGCTGGATGCCGGGGGATCGGCCCAACTCCTGGCTGAGACCTTCTACCCGGAGGACTCTGAAGTGGACGACACCGAGGAGCACCGCCGGGTGAGGGTCCTGGCCGGGCGGGCCGATATGGGGGCTTCTTCGGGCCGGGACGACCCGCCCTTCACTCATCTCGAGTTGAAGTTGGCTAGTCGATCTTTTGACCCGAAGAAGGCCCCAGGCGCGGACGGTTTTACCGCCGACATATGTCTGCACGCGATCGAACTGGACCCGGACCTCTTTTTGTGCATCTTTAACAAGTGCCTCGAGCTCCGCAGTTTTCCTGGGCCCTGGAAGGAGGCCACGGTGATTGTCCTTAGAAAACCAGGGAAGGACAACTATGCGACACCCAAGTCGTATCGACCGATCGGGCTCCTTCCGGTGCTCGGAAAAATTCTGGAGAAAATGCTTGTCGCTCGGTTACAGTACCACGTGATGCCCAAGATTAGTACTCGCCAGTTTGGCTTTATGCCCCAGCGAAGTACTGAGGACGCCCTCTATACCCTGGTGGGACATATCAGACACAATCTTCAGATGAAGAGGATTGTTGTTCTGGTCTCACTGGATATAGAGGGCGCCT
Organism: Nymphalis polychloros; assembly: GCA_905220585.2. Classification (NCBI taxonomy): domain Eukaryota; kingdom Metazoa; phylum Arthropoda; class Insecta; order Lepidoptera; family Nymphalidae; genus Nymphalis; species Nymphalis polychloros. The sequence goes on from HG992253.1 coordinate 7,985,077, forward strand.
TCGACAACGCTTGGTGGCCTATGATAAAGGTCAGGCTGGCTGAGGAAAAGTGCCCAGATAACATCAGACGGCTCTTGGGCAACTACCTGAGCGACAGGCGAGCGAGGGTGAGGTACTTGGGAGAGGAGCACATAAGAGACACCGGGAAGGGCTGCGTGCAGGGATCTATCGGTGGGCCGATTCTGTGGAACCTGCTCCTGGATCCACTGCTCCGGGGGTTGGAGGCCGAAGGCAACTACGTGCAGGCTTTCGCCGATGATGTGGTGTTGGTGTTCGAGGGTGAGACGGCCCTCGAGATCGAACGTCGGGCCAATGCCGTCCTCGAGAGTGTGCGGGCGTGGGGCGCATCCAATAAACTGCGGTTTGCGCCTCACAAGACGAACGCTATGGTCGTGACGCGCAAACTCAAGTATGACGCTCCGCGTCTGCGCATGGGCGGGGTCGACATTGTCCTGGCGAACGAGATCAAGCTGCTGGGGGTCGTCATAGACCGAAAACTCACATTCAACACCCACGTCGCGAACGTCTGCAAGCGCGCGGTTGCCTTTTACCATCAGCTGGCCCGAGCAGCAAAGGTCAGCTGGGGTCTCCACCCCGAGGTAATCCGCACCATATACAGATCGGTGGTTGAGCCCGTGATTCTGTACGCTGCTGCCGTTTGGGCCCCGGCCGTCAACAAGCTGGGTGTGCGGAAGCAGCTGAACGTGGTCCAGCGTGGCTTCGCGCAGAAGCTATGTAGGTCATACCGCACTGCGTCCCTGAACTCGGCACTGCTGCTGGCTGGGGTGCTTCCCCTCGACCTCCGGGTTCGCGAAGCCGCGACCTTATATGAGGCGAGGAGAGGAGTACCTCAGCGGGTGATAGGAGATCGGGAGGTAGAGCGGATGACCTCGGCTCTGCAGTCTCCGCATCCCGCCCGTCATATCGACCTGGACTTCAAATGCCTGGTGGACCAAGAACAATATGACGCCAATTGCGCCAATACATTCAACATCTTCACGGACGGCAGCAAGATTGAGGGCAAAGTGGGAGCGGCGCTGTCTGTATGGACAGGCGCTGCCGAAACCAAAACCCTCAAACTTGCTTTGCCGTCCTATTGCACGGTCTACCAGGCGGAACTCCTGGCGATATGCCGGGCGGCGCGGATGGCTGCGGACCACTTGGCCGGGTCAGTCGGGATTTATTCCGACTCCTCGTCGGCACTGCTCACGCTTAAAAATCCGAAAGCCCTCCATCCCCTGGCTGTTGAAGCGCGGGGACATCTGCATAGGGCCCTGCTCCAGGGCAAACTTATCAGTTTGTACTGGATCAAGGCCCATGCAGGACTAGAGGGGAATGAGCGTGCCGACCACCTGGCTAAGGAGGCTGCGCTGAGGCTCAAGCGCGCTTTTGACTACGACGGCTGCCCGGTTTCGTTCATCAAGCGGAGCATTCGTATGCAATCGCTTGATGAATGGAACCGGAGATACCGTGCGGGCGAAACGGCCGGAGTCACCAAGGTGTTCTTCCCTGATGCGGTGGCCGCGTACCGGATCATCGGTAAAATAAAGGTGGACAGATTCCTCACCCAGGTTCTGACGGGGCACGGGGGGTTCTCCGAGTACTTGCATCGCTTCAAGTGCAAGGAGAGCCCATCGTGCATCTGCGATCCTGCGTGCTCGGAGTCTGTCCTCCACGTCCTTCTGGAATGCCCGGCCCATGAACTCGAGAGGCGAAACTTGGAGATCGAATTGGATCTTAAAATCGACAGAAGCACTTTAGCCGTAATAATTGGGTGTAAAAATAGAGACTTGCTCCTGAAATATTGTATTAAAGTATGTAAGCTAGTTAATAATAGAAATAAGGTATAAATCATTATGTTAGGTAGTTATAATAATTATAATTAGGCTAACATAGTATTTAATTAGGAAAGTAAGTAAGGAGCATAGAATAAGATTAGAATAAGAACTAGATGTACAATTAATTATAAGTCCGTGTTTTCTGTTAAAATAATTAATTATAAGTCTGTATATTGTTAGTAATAAGAAATAAAAAGTAGTGTAAGCCCAATAATATGTTAAGTGTAAATAAAAATATAATTCTGTCCTCCCCATTATTTTCCCCGTGTGTGTAGTTTTAAGATAGAAAGATAGATAGTAGTAAAATTAGGAAGGGAACCCACCCTGATCGGCAAAAGGTGATGAATGAAAGAAAGATCAAGTATGAAGAATAAAAGTACGAGAAGCATGAGAGCGAGAAATGGTATGAAAGAGTAGAAATTATACATTGTAAATAAAGTCTCGCATAATGTGTGAGGTCTAGAATAAAAAAAAAAAAAAAAAAAAAAAAAAAAAAAAAAAAAAAAAAAAAAAAAAAAAAAAAAAAATCTTTGCAAAATTTTATTATCATTTGAAAGGAACTAAAATTTCTTCGCCCCCGGCGTCAATTATCGTATGTTCTTGAATGTCAAACAATAAATTCGTAGAAGTCATTTTTATTGACAGCATCGAGAAAGTAAACGTTATTAAATATTCATAATATGAATGATTTGACATTTGTACTTTAAGTATAACAGTTTTTTGTTTTTTTTTTTGCTGTACGTAATTAAATCTTTCTACTCTGCTTTTCAATATTGCAATAGGCGTATGAGTTAATATTAATGGGTAACATACTCGATCGTGTTACATATGTCATTATATTATTAGTTATATAAGTAAAGTGATCTAGGTGTTTCCGATATGTTTTCGTCCCTTAAACAAACCCTATGTTCTGGATAATAGAAGCGCTATAAAAAAAGTTTTTATTGCCATAACTTGATATTGTTAGGTCAGTTGGCTCTGATTAAATTTATATGGTTTCGGTTTTTACGATTGTGTACGTCATGCTTAAATATTTATAGACACTACTCTATTTCAATCGGAATAGGAGTAAAGGTAAACAAACCGTAGATTTACAAATTGCATGTGAATTTCTAATTGTTCTGCTGTATTATTCACTATTAACAGTTCTCGATTAATTTACCTTTATTTATAATACAACACTAATTCACTTAACTAGTTATAATCACATTAATGTAACTTTCATGGACATTGAAAACGCAATTTTTTTGCGAATAACGTAGTGAATATCATAGATTATTCACGATCTCGACCAATCATATCGCGTCAATTGATATCGGTGACCAATGATATCGGGGTCAAAGTTGTTTGTTTAGGTTCACTCCTCTTGTGGTTGGAATAGGCTATATACAAATATGGAGACGTTTTTTTTATTTGTAGTACACACTGTGTCAGAAATTGAAACAAACCTGTTTGCGCTAGCTACCACGTACCTCGAACACTCGCATAAGTAGCGCTAGCAGTGACGACATTTTGTTTATATTCTTTTCTTACTAATTCATGATGAAAGATATGGGAGAAAATTAAAGCACACGTCACAATAAATACACAGTTAATTGTTATAATGCCATTAGCTGCAAAAAATTAATGCTTTAACCTTAGAGGAATGGAAAAATGTTTATCTGCATGTTGTTAATGTGGTAAAAGATACAAACAATATCAGAACGAATTAACATTAAAATAAATGTTATATCGGATGAATGCAAGGTAATGGCGATGACAGAAGTTGAAAAAAATGATGATTAAACAAAATGTATAATATTAAGTACCTATAAATATAAAAAAATATATTTAGTTGCTGACGGTGCACTACAACTAAAGCAAATACGTCTTCAAGTTGATTTGGCTGTGAATCTTGTAAATAACAAGAAATAATATAATTAACACTTATTGCTTTATTAATCAAAACATTCTTAGCCTACCTTCTTCGTTCATTGAACGTGGAGCAAAGATGAAAATTAAAAAAAAAAAAAGAAATTAAAAATTTTACATATTTGCATAAACATAAATTACATTTTTATAAAATAATTTTCGTATGATATTGTTTTTGACACAAACATTTACAGTTCTTAAACATATTTAATTTCGAATATAAAGTATAGATAATATTTAGGTCCTTACATATGAAATTAGCGTTTTGTCGTACTGACCACTTTGATGTGAAATATCTCCTCTTTGGTTAAGAATTCCAAATTCAAATATATAATATAAATTCATTTAGCTGGTACATTTGAGTTTTGAAAACATTCATTCATTTGTTTTTTCCTCGTTATTTTTTTCTTTGGCGTCGCTTATTACCGCACAATGGAAAACATGAAATATCGGTATATTTACTAGTACCAGTTCCAACGTGGCAGCAGTGCTGCAGAATCAGCTCGAAGGATTAATGATGTGTACGCTGGTGTCAAAATAGAAAGCACGGTGCGTTTTTGGATTCAACGTTTTCGTTCTGGAAATTTCGACCTTCAGAACCAACTCGTGGACGGCCGGAGACCAAAGTGGAAAATGAAGAATTAAAGGCTATTGTGGAAGCCGATCTATCACAAAGCACTTCAGAGATAGTTGCAGGCTTCGGGGTAAGTGATAAAACCGTATTAATCCACTTGAAGCAAATCGGAAAAGTAAAAAAACTTGAACGATGGGTACCTCATGAATTAAGTGAATCGAACTGGCAAACACGCATCGACTACTGTGTTACTTTGCTCAACCGACACAATAATGAAGGGATTTTAAATCGAATCATTACTTGTAATGAAAGTGGATACTGTACGATAATCGGAAGAGACCCAGCCAAATCTTGCCCTAAACGAAAATTGACTCAGAAAAAGTTACTTGTGAGTGTTTGTTGGACTAGCGCCGGTTTCGTTCACTACAGCTTTCTAAAATCTGGCCAAACGATTACGGCAGATATCTATTATCAGCAACTGCAAACAACGAAGGAAGAACTAGCTGCTAAACAACTGAGATTGGTCAATCGCTCTAGGCCACTGCTGCTTCACGACAACGCAAGACCACACACTGCACAACAAACAACCACTGAGTTAGATGAGCTACACTTGGAATGTCTGCGACGTCCGTACCGTACTTCCCGGACCTTGCTCCAACAGATTACCATTTTTCCGGAATTTGGACAACTTCTTACAAGGAAAAATTTCAACTCCGATGCGGTAGTCCAAACCGCCTTCAAAGAGTTTATTGATTCTCGCCCCCATGGTTGTTTTAGTAAAGGGATCAATGAACTACCTATGAGATGGCAATAGTGCATATATAACAACGGTGCATACTTTGATTAATTAAACATATTTTACAAAAAAAAATTGACTTTATATTCCTCCCGTACAAAACGCCAATTTCATATGTAAGGCCCTAATACTTAACATAAGTCAATTAATCGCAGGAGATATTATAGTGCACAAGTGTGTGCGCAAACACAGGTGCACTCTCTTTTCCTTAGCTCTCATAATCCGATGGGACGGCAATCCGACACGGCTGGAAAGAGTTCAGATGCAGACACGGAAAAACGTGCTTTCCAAAGCACAGGAGTGTACACTGTACACACTTCCAACTTCCAGACTCCGGGCTGCTACTGAGAATTTTATGACAGAAAAACCAAACCTAAAACAATGTAATTAGACATTGTACTATGTAAAGAGCTTTCTTTAGTTGCGGTATCTTTTACTCCATTTGAATATTAGCTTTCATTAAAAAAATCGTTCATATTAAAATTAAAGATTATAAAAATGCTCAAATGTGCCCATATTGATTCAAATAGTTTTGTACGTATTTTATTATAATTACAGCTAAGAAACGTCAACTAAATATATTGTCAAATTCGCACGATTCACTAACGCTATCTTTCTGCTTTTCCTTTCTCTCGATCCGGCTTTACTTGCACTATAAAATAATATGGGACAAAATTAATAGCATAGTTGAAACCTATCAATCATTAACGGTTTTACAATAATTAAATAATAAATTATACTCAATAACAATTTAATAATAAGATTTGCGGTGAAACCCTATTTTAAATGTAAGTATGTTAAATGTTATAATTATTATAATCAATGTCGCAAATCACTTCTGACATTTAACAATCGTTTCCTGCTCTGAATTTCGAGTTTGTTAAAACCTAATAGCTTTACTGGTTAATTGTTCCATTTCTCTGCAGCTGTATCATATCAAAGTTATCGTAAATATCTTCATTTTATCTTAACATTATAAAGATTAAATACAACCAACAAGCGTAAATTTCTTGTTCTGTAAATAATATTAATAATTATAAAATTAAATTGAACATTATTTTAACGCGTCGCTGATCCTGTATAAACTTGAATACTGAGATTTGAGATAACAAGTCGTATATTAGATATGTGGGCAGCCATTATCTAAAATCTTCAGCGAAACAATGAAAGTTCACGTTTCGAATGGCTAATAGGCCGTGATTACGGTCGAAGCTATAATAAACTTAGAAGAGCTTTAAAATTAAATGAAGAATTAACTTAATTTTTATAAAATTTGTATATATAATACAAATTATATATATATAAAACTAAATTATTTATATTGATTGTTCTTGTTATTAGCGCTAACGATACTCAAGCATCGTTTGTGCGATTTAGTTGAAACGAAAAATTTGTTAATATAAAATATAGTTGAGCAATTCGTATCGGAAAATTTTTAACAACATATTTTAAAAAAATATTACAACAGTAGTAGTGTCAATAAATAGTCAGTAAAATCCTTAGTAATTATCATTAGCTCTTATCCCATATACTTGTGATCGATGCAGTGTGTAATTTGCTTGAAAATTGCGCCTTGGGACTTTTTAAGCTTAGTTTCTGGGCACAATATAGTTTGAGGCATTTACGTGCTCGATGAATATATGTGAATAAGTCGGATTTTAAGTCAACTACAAGGTTACTAATTAAAATAATATTTAATATCGCTGCCATATAATTAATAACTTATATAAAAAAATATGTAGTTGTTCTTTTTTTTTTTTTTTATTGTATAGGTTTGCGGACGAGCATATGGGCCACCTGATGGTAAGTGGTCACCAACGCCCATAGACAATGGCATTGTAAGAAATGTTAACCATCACTTACATTGCCAATGCGCCACCAACCTTGGGAACTAAGATGTTATGTCCCTTGTGCCTGTAATTACACTGGCTCACTCACCCTTCAAACCGGAACACAACAATACAAAGTACTGCTGTTTTGCGGTAGAATATCTGATGAGTGGGTGGTACCTACCCAGACGAGCTTGCACAAAGCTCTACCACCGAGTAAAGTTCGCATAGTATTATTTAAAAATATAATAAAAATTGTACGTTTTCATTAGTTTATTTTATTTCAGGAACACAGACGAGCAGAAGGACTAGTATGATACTTGGACGTTTAGAGTACTATATACATTGTTGCAGTAAGAAATATAACGATGTACTCCTTATCGATCCAGACACGGTGGCTGACTGAAGCGAGACTCGTCCCTCTCTACTAACCTATGTAGTCCGACCTTCTATAAGTGCACTCTTTGTTTTCTTACTGTAATAATACGATAAACAAAAACACACAGTATAAGCACTACCAAATTCCAGACTCCAATGTGTTACTGAGCATATTTGCACAGAAATACTCAATAACTTTTGCTATTTACTTGCCTTTGCTTGAGCTTGCAAGGTACTGGGTACCTTGAGAACTGAGGCCTTATAATCTAGCCACTTTGCCACGAGCCTTGCTATCTAAGATGTTGTTCCTGTTATAACACGCATTCCTGTTACACACCATTCAATTTTGATATTTGGTGCAAGAGTAACATAAAAGTGAAATGATACTAACCTAATAGGACTTGCTCAGACTTCACAATCTTCAATATAAAGAAGACTGACATCTATATTATTTTTATTTGGATTACTAACAATTTTTATAATTATACAAACTTATATATATATCTGATTGAATTGCGCATTTTGTGTTAATGTACAAAATGTATCTGTCACTTCTAGTATCTTACATTTAAATGTTATGTTCGTGTAATTTATATTATCTGAATCGAAACTGCAATTACGCGTATGGTCTTTATTTCATTCTATTTAGTGTTGTTTTTTCGTCTTTATCTTAACTTTTATTAAGAATTTATTTGGTAAGATTTTTTTAGGAATTTTAACACATGGTTGCAGTCAATAAAATTTAATTTAACGTTTAAATGTGATACCTAATTATGCCTGATAATTTAATTTTAGTAATTAGCTTGTAACTATCATTAAATATTTAATGTTATCTTGTTTTACTACTATATATTAATCAACTTACTTTTCGACCCATGTTCACTAGTCTAAGAGTAGGTATCGTTTAGATGAATATTCTCATCCCCCCAAATCAAATCTTAGACTCTGACGATGTGTTTTAAAAGTAACCTAACATAACCTACATGACTGCCCTAGAATTTTATGTGTAATCATTCGGGTACCCCGAACTAAGTACTATTGTTTACATATTAGGAACATCCTAGTCCGCTCAGACCACCTACTTCGAATCCTACCACTCATTGTTCTTTTACATCTTTTTTGTTTTATTTTTAATTTTATTCATGTTCAAAGTCTTTCCCCTCTTCAATATTGCATAAATTATCATTCATTATTGATAAAAAAACATATCATAAATGTTTTGTCATGTCGTAAATGCTCAAATTATACATTAGGTCACTTTTTATGTTTAAACTGGAAATTTACATTACTATTAAAAGCATGCTGCAAAGCTCTTATGGTCTCTTATTTTATTTAAATGAATAATTTTTATTGTTATTAAATTTGAAATAAATATACTTGTATTTTGTGACTAAATAAAAAGAATTACAAACATTTGTGAGACCTTTCTTTTGGCTTTATGATATTATCATAAATAGTGTTAAAGTAGGTACTTTAGTTTTAGTGAAGAATGTGTCCGTGTCATGATGTTTCCTGTGCCTTCGAAATAATTCATTAGATATAATATTAAATCACTTTTATTGTACACTATATTACGATAAAAATATATATGAAAAAATATAATTATGATTAACGCCAAGCATTGTTTGAGTCAAATAATTCGAAATAAAATTATTGTTAAATGTACAAACATACTGAAGATAATTAAGCGTTAATGGAAGCCGCCTTATATTTTAACGACGAATCTACTGAATTGATACCTAAAGGAAACCTAATTCTGCATACATTTATATGAATTGATGAGTAATCGATAAACATAAATATGAAAAAACTTACACGTCGAACATATTACTGCCTCTTTTTTTTAAGTCCAAAAAATCGTATGTCGCACAGTTATAATTAGCACAGTACAAGTTGATAAAATTTTATAAATCTATAATGATTGTATTATAGTTATTAAAAAAAGTGCTAGAATCGTCGGACTAACAATTATACCCCTTCAAAAGCGGTTAGCTAGTGTAAATAAAGATGCAGTATATAATATAATTTAACCTGTATTAGTCAACTAACGAGATACATTAAGAAGAAGTGTTCTATAAAATACATTTGCTTCTTTTCTATATCCTGTAGTTTTAAAATAAACGTATAAAACCAATCTTACCATCTACTATTATTGCATAAAATTGGCAACAAATATCGGTGTCTCGAACCGATATAGCTCGGAGCTACGCACTTTCCATATCCTCATTATCGTTTCAATCTCTTCATTACTGGTAAAGTGTAAACAAACAGAGGAAATAAATATACAGAGTAACTAAAACAGACTAATCATAAAAAATAAATTCTTACCATAAATTTAAAAAAAACTAAAACCAAAGCCTATCAAGGTGACAAGATTCTTTAATGCATAAAACAGACAAAAATAATAATATGTTCCTTTAATGTGAAATATTCAGAATATTCATTTATTCCACTTAAAATAGTAAAGAAAAACTGTATATATGTAGTTACTTGTATATACGTGTACATATAATAGTTCTTGATTAATTTGTTTTTATTTTTACGACAACAATTGTCCACTTTAAAGATCAAAGATCCGATAACTACTTCTTCAAATATTTGGTTATAACTTGTTGGTATATTCATATTGCGATATAATTAGGAACTGTGAAAGTTTTTCTAAACATTTACGGTGTTTATTTTTTAAATAATACTTCAATATTCACTCTATGCATCAATGACTCTATGTTTTGATATACACGTTCACCGTAATTGGCATATCGGCATGTTGGGGAAATGTATATACCTTTGACGTTTAATTACACGCCGTTGAAAAGAACCCCAAGCAATGCGAAAGCAAGGCTTTTTAAAAGGGAGTCATTGGACAGCGCAAAAAAGTATCATCGCTACATGTTCCTGTGTTGTACATGATGCGTATAAGCCTGTGCCGCTACATGTCCATAAAGAATAATTTAGCTACAAGCACATTTATTGTGACCTGTTAGCCAACGACTTTTTTGGACCTTGAATTTCGAAATAAGCTGTTATCGCTACTAATCTAAGATTTTTAGACATCCACTCTTCAGAGCGAACGCATTTTTGGTGCTAAAATTCCTGGACTATATTTAGTGAAACCTTCTTTTACCTAAGACATAAAAATAACAAAGACAACTCAAATAAAAATGTTCAGTATAAATCAAATTGTTATCCCTTGGATGTTTATGAGAATGTATTACGCATAGACCAACTATTAGTATATTATTTTTGTGTATTATTTATGTTAAGTGACTACCACAACCTTGCCACATTGCCGTCCTTGAAAGTATTTGTTTTTCCGCCCCTTGAAAAGTCCTATTACGATATAAATTTTAGGGAAACAAGTAACTTTAGTTGAAGTTGAGTCCAACATTTGGCTTTACGTGACAAAAAAGACGACGCGGTGGGGTTGAAATATATTTCTGGGATGTTATTGAACTTCATTTGATATTGTAATACCGAGGATTCCAATGCTAATACAATAATAAAACGATAAAACGCATAATTATTTATCTGTGAGGTTAAAGTGTTTTGTATACCCCATTGTGAAACTCGTTTGAGGCATTTTTACTAAGAATATTAATATTATTTTATAAGACACATTTGATTTTATTATATAAAATAAAAATAATGCAATGTAAAATTGAAGCAATACGTCTTTCTTATTAAGTTACAAAAACAAGCATATATGCATTTTTAAAAAGTAAAGTAATTAACAATAAAAGGTCCACAGCTGGGCTATGCCCTTCTCTCTGTATTAAAATGTTTTACTATATTGGCAAACTTTATTTGTATCTAAGCTTATAGCAGTTATTACGACTAAGCTAAAAATAAAACCTCGAAATAAATGAAACTGAAGTACGAAAAACGCCGACTCGCTTCTTTGTTAAACGCTGACTGAACAAATCTACGTCACAAATTGCAAAAATGCTGCTTTAGAATATTTCATACTACAATGAACATACTATTAAGTAAATTAGCTTTAAAATGATGCTTAAAACATTATTATACGATGATTATATAATGCGTATAGCTTGTGTTTAAAAAAAAACAACGGGTTGCACTCCGGGAGTGCCGGCAGAAGCGAAAACTTGAATATTAACGTTTGACATTTTGGAATGATTAGGGAAAATTTTGTTCGAATTGCTTTAATTATCAGTATAAAAGTACTATCATTTATGTGATAAAATACAATATTCATTTATTGCGCTCGTACACAAACATGACAATTTATATTACATTAAATATTTAACACTTCAAAATCGGTCTTACGAATTTTCAATCAGGGTCACGTGACCTGACGCGAGTTTAACATTATTTACCCATCACAAAAAAGTGCACAACGCCGCTAAAGAAGTTTTTACTTCAAAAATTTAACATGTCAGAATCCGTCTTACGAATTTTCAATCAGGGTCACGTGACCTGACGCGAGTTTAACATTATTTACCCATCACAAAAAAGTGCACAACGCCGCTAAAGAAGTTTTTACTTCAAAAATTTAACATGTCAGAATCCGTCTTACGAATTTTCAATCAGGGTCACGTGACCTGACGCGAGTTTAACATTATTTACCCATCACAAAAAAGTGCACAACGCCGCTAAAGAAGTTTTTACTTCAAAAATTTAACATGTCAGAATCCGTCTTACGAATTTTCAATCAGGGTCACGTGACCTGACGCGAGTTTAACATTATTTACCCATCACAAAAAAGTGCACAACGCCGCTAAAGAAGTTTTTACTTCAAAAATTTAACATGTCAGAATCCGTCTTACGAATTTTCAATCAGGGTCACGTGACCTGACGCGAGTTTAACATTATTTACCCATCACAAAAAAGTGCACAACGCCGCTAAAGAAGTTTTTACTTCAAAAATGATTAAAATAAAAATATATTGCAATTAATTAAAGACAGCCAGTGTTTATCAAACGATTTTCTCCTTTTGTTTTGTTAATTACAAGCTTAAGAGTAATAGACTGAGAGCCAGTGATCGGCTGACTTACGGTATTTTAGCAAACTCCATATTGATACTAGGTATAATATATATTTCACACGCCGTACCTGAAATGGGGATTCACTATTCCCGTCGACGGATCCTTTGTTTTTTATAAAGTAACAAAAGTTCGAAAATTTTATAAAAAATTACATTATTTTAGCTAAGCTGAAATTAACATAATTGTTGCTTACGTTATTATTATACATATATATTTAAAGATGCAGACACAAAGGTCGGTTCCATCATGCGGGCAGACGCTATAATGCTTTCTGTGTCGTACTAATAAGTGTGCGATATTGACTTGTTCACTCTTACAGGGAATGAGATCGAATGTTTTAATTTATCAGTCTAATTTTAAATAATAAAGATACTATTTCTTCTGAATACTAAAGCTTTTTTTTAATTTCAATACTCATACAGACTTTTTGAATATTTTATTTTTAAAAAACGTACAAATTAAAATAGAACGTCAAAATGTTTTATGGACCACTTTGGGAACTAAGGTTTTAAACGTTGCTAAGTGGTTGCTTAGTCGAACACTGATTTCTCTCTTTCTGTCATTATTGTTTTGACATACGAAAGAAAAAGACCAATCATTGTTTAACTAATCACCCACTAAACAACGTTAATAATTAAGGCCGTTACTAATTAAATATACTTCATATATTAATTTCGTATTATTTATTCGTTTATAAAAGTTAAATTTAAATATCCACAAACAACTAATGATAAGAAACAAGTTCACATAGATATCCTTAAGTGCAAGTTATAAATAAAATGCATATTTTTAAGAGCTATAGATATGAAATTAGTAAAATAAAACACCAAGTAAAGTATATCTACGAAATGTAAATTGTAAATGATATATTTGTATTAAAATCAAGTCTAAATTATAAATAATTTAATAATATAATTACAGCGTTTATCCAGGATTTTTATTACTTAAGATTAAGTTTTAATTTCGCCGATAGTCCGTTTGAGAGCCGATAAAGTCTACGCCAAAGCGCTTTGTATTTTGAGTTTATCGCAATCAGTTTTATTTTAAGTTTATTAGCGCTTGAAATTATATTCAAGTTAAGCTTTTTATTGCGTCCTTAACTTTATTTATTTGCAATTAATAGTCGTATAATTCAAATTATAAAAGTAATTAACTTATTCGAAGCCAAGCTTAGTTCTTTTGATTTTGAAATTATTTATTTTGTTCTTGTGTTAATTTACTTATATATTTATTTGTAAATATATTCTAAATTATACTTAATATAATGTAAATAAAATTGAGATACAGTCAATATTAATAAGTATATTTAAAATATTTGAATAATACCTTTGTGTCCGCAGTAATTGTTATATACTAGTACTGCATGCGTTTTGAAACACATAAGGATTTAAATACGTAGCCAAATGAATAACTTTATCCTCATCAAAAATATACAATTGATTCTATATTTTTTTATTCAACCCAAAGGCAAGTTAGGCAAACTAATTTTGTAATCATTAGTTTAAAAAAAGTATTACTAAAAGTAATACTACGTTCTATCATTTATTTAATTAATTTTATAACTAAGAAGCGAGCGTTAAATAATAAGTAAATATTATACTTTGGAATCAATCCAAGCAAAATGAACTTATGGCATCAAATAAAATTCCATTATAAATAAATATTCATTTAAAAATATTACTTCCAAATATATTCAAATCACTACCAATGTATTATGTTATATATAATAGGATAAAATATTGATTGTCATATATATGCATGTCATGTTACATTACACGTTTAATTAAATCTAAAGGTTCAAAATGAAGATTCTACCGAAAACAACATTGTATAAATAAGAGAGAGAATAACCAAAAAACTGGAGCTGAATGAAATCATTCTGAAACCATGTTTCGTTATACGCAGTACATTTTCTCTTATTTATATTTATAAATGTATGTCTGTTCGTACATTTAGAAATCGAGAAATGTTCGACGCTTGCTATCGCTTTCGATTTATATACTTTGTAGCATATGTAATGTAACATAAGAAAACTTTTAAAAGATTAAAATCGTTTTAAAAATTGTAAAATTTTTAATTAAGTTGGTGGACGATTATATTTGTCACCTGAGAATAAGTCGCCCAAACACATTGAGAACTAAGAAGTTATGTTCCTCGTGCCTATAGTTACAATAGCTTACTCACCATTCAAACCGAACATAAGTATTGAATGTTTAGTACCTACCTGGACTAGCTTGCATAACGCGCTATCACCAAGTAAACTTCACTACTTTTTGCTAACTATTTAAGTTTTACTAGTGTAGGTAAAATCTATTTTACTTTGGACTACACTTACATGCATGACGAAACGGTTTTCGTACTAGATATAACTTATAAACTAAATAATATTAATAATAAACGCTATAAAATCTCTGAAACTATTCCCATATACCACAATAGAAAAATACTCAAAATGAACGGACAATGAAATACGCTACGTTTCTATTTCAACGAAAAACTTTTATTTGTACCGGATGAATTCTGTGTTGTTGCTGCAATATTTAAAAAAATACTGAATGTTTTATTTTCATTCAGCGCCATTAAGCCGGATGACTGAAACGAGTCATTTCGATATTATATTAATATGAGTGTTTATGCACGTTAATTTATTTAAAAAAAAAACACTTGATATTTAACATTTTAATGTTATAAAAATACCTATCACGAAAATTATAATATAACGTAATATTTTTTTATAGCTTAGATAGGTGGACGAGCGTTTGGGCCACCTGATGGTAAGTGGTCACCAACGCCCATAGACAATGGTTTGTACATTTCTTATAAAAAAAACAACATCGCCACTCCGCCACATAGCTTGGGAACTAAGATGTTATGTCCCTTGTGCCTGTAATTACACTGGCGCACTCACCTTTCAAACCGGAACACAACAATACCAATTACTGCTATTTTGCGGTAGAATATCTGAGGAGTGGGTGGCATCTACCCAGACGAGCTTGCACAGAGCTCTACCACCGAGAGGTAATTTAAAATTAAAGTAAAAAATAAATAAATGTATAACCGAAGTGAAGCCACGGACACCGTGTTCTCATAAGGAGTATAAAACTCCAAAGGATATACTATAGTGCACGAGTGTGTCTGCAAACACAAATGTAATCTCTAATCCTTCACTCTCATAATCTGATAGGAAAGACATCAGACACGACCAAAAGAGATCAGCCCTCTTGCTTTTGGCACGGGCTTAATATTTTGACTAGGGATGTTGCGAATATTCGCATCCGCATCCGCAAATGCGGAGCTTCCGCATATATTTTGACATCTGCATCCGCATCCGCCTCCGCAATAATCAATGCGGATCCGAATGTAAATGTAAATACAAGTTTACTTTTACTCTTTTCAGATAAAGTCGCCACTCTTCCGCATTCTGCAAAGAAACAACTCTCTTTAGCAGAAGTAATTCCAAAAGAAAAGAAGTGGGACATTAATAATTTAAATTCGAAAAAAATTGATAAACTCATTGGAGAAATGATTGCACTTCAAAATTTACCATTTTAGTTTGTTGCAGGGCTTTTCACAGATTGATACAAGAATTAGCACCAAGATATAATTTTAGGGGACGCAATTTTTTTACTGATTTTATATTGAAGAAATTATACGGCAAAGTTGCTAAAAAGTTACAAAATTAATCGAAAAATTTGATTACATGTCGTTTACGTCTGACATTTGGTCGGATCCAAGCTCAAATGCTTCTTTGCTTAGCCTGACTTGCCATGGTATTGCAGAAAACTTTGATAGATCATCGATTATATTGAAATGCGAGACATTCGACGGCTGTCACACTGGTGACATAATTTCCGGAAAATTTAACACGAAACTTTCTGATTGGAATATTGAAAACAAACAAGTGCATTGCCTAATCAGAGATGAAGGATCTAATATTAAACGAGCCGTGCGATTAGCAGCATTGAATGACATAGATTGTACTTTTCACAAAATACAACTTGCTATCCGCAGTTGTTTAGGTTCGCAAGAAAACATAAAAATACTCAAACATAAATGTAAGAAAATTTCAACTCATTTCAACCTACTATCGCTCAGAAACAACAGCAAGCAATTCAAGATCAACTGAATCAACCTCATCTCAAAATATTCCAAGATTGTGTACGCGATGGAACAGTACGTTTTACATGTTCGAGCGTTTTTCAAAGGTAAAGGATGCCCTAAGTCTTTACATCAATGATAATGAGATAAACCCGATGTAGCGACATCTATCTCGCCACATTTGAAAACTAAAAACTGACGTATCCTACATCGCGATATTAAAGTTATCCGAGCGATTGAACAATATATACAAAACCCGACAACAACCGTCGGGCAGTAGCCGACCAGACTAACACCCGTCTGGTCGGAGGTTCCCCCCTTTTCAATGGTGGATGAGAAACTTTACACCCGGTTCCTCCCTATCTCCAAACCTATTTTGCCAGAAGAATAGAAAATCATTGAAAGTTTTATTCAATTACTGAGACCTTTTGAGGAAGTCACACGAGAACTGAACAGTTCTCACGCCCTTATTTCATCTGTAATTCCAATAATTCAAATGCTTGAAAAAAAGTTGATGAATATTTAACAAGATCATAAGAGTTAGATCCAATTACTAATTTTCATATTAGTTAGTGAAGTACTTCACTTATTAATTTTCATATAAGTTAGTGAAGTACTTAAATAAAAATTGGAGCATTATACTAATTTTCATTAATAAAAATCTTAAAAATCCGCATTTTTTCACAAAAAATCGGCATCCGCAACAACCCTGATTTTTACCATAGACAATTTATTTATTTTAATGAAGACGACGAGGAAGTTAATGAACAATGACTTTGAGATGCGTGGAAGGAGATGAACTGCCAAAACGGTTTAGACGGCTTCTCTTAAGCATTTTTGTCTTGTCCTATCTTGTCTAAAGAGTCCAGGTAGGCTTTCTTGCCACGGTTAATGTTATTAAAAGGAATCTTGCTACCATCTAAGTCACTGCGCTTTTTGAACTCTTTAGAATTAGTCCTAATTATTACAATAGGCTTGGCTAACACAGTAGGGAACTACAGTCCTCTATCGAAGGACGCACGATTTATGATTGTGGAAACATTGACCTCGTCTCGTGACAGGGAAAATTGTACTATTTAGGGCTGGAGCCTCGTTCACGGAGCGGAAAATGCTTACTCCGTCTTATTGCCTCCACTGATAACTGCCAGGAGGGCTGGTTAATTTTTAATATTCGGAAATTGCGATTCAGCGAGGAATTGTGTTATATTTATATATGTTTTTTTTCATGAGGTTTAAATTAATTTATTAGTAGTGCCAAATGTTGCCCGGTGAAGAATAAAAAAAAGAAAACTTTACATCTTGTGCTTATATAGTGTCTGCCACTATATAAGCACAAGCAAAAATAAAATGGCTTATATATTTTTTCGCTTCAGTATTTGCCACAGTGGCTAGATCAATTAACAATGTTTCCCTTATACGACACGGGACCAATTGCTCAACGTATGTAGCGTCCTACGATAGGATCTTGTCCTCATTTTGACTAATTCGATTCGATGGTGGCAAGGTCCTCGATCCTCGATTACGTCATATCAAAAAGATAATTATATCCTCATAAATAAAACAATATGATTTTGTATGATAAATCTTATAAGCTTATGAAGAAAATTTTAAAATTCACTGTTTTTATTACCTTATAAAAGCAGTAAAAGTTAGCGTCTAATGAAAATCTTTTGTAAATTAAGGGTAAATACTTCAGAGTAAGCAAGCGCTGTACCTTCAGGCACATAATCCCTGTGGAAATCTAACGTGAACTTATCCTCCACTTCTGGAAAGAAAAATAGAACTGTGTAAATACTGAATGCCCAGCGAAGTTACAATCGTAAACAAAGAGCCTTGCTGGTTCTTGTAAGCCGACTTAAAAAAAGGACATTGTCAATTTGCCTTTAATTTTTTATATCTTTTATATAATTCTTCGATATCTTTACTAATTGTAAACCAACATTTTAATTTTATTATTTGGATAGGCAATAACTCAAAAACGGTCTTATTTAAATTTTAAGAAAAAAAACTCATTTAACACACCCCGAATGGACCACAGAAAAAAGTATGGTCAATTCAAAAAATCGTTATATGTGGTATCAAGCCTACTGTGAGCGGCGACCAATTTTAGAGCATTAGGGTCAGTCTACACGAAATTTAAGTTTACTTATTTCCTACAAGTATCGTATAACTTGTTTTAACCTAAAATACTCAAAAAATACAGAGAAGCCTTATAAAAAATAAAAAATCCACAATCACGAAAAGTAAATTTTGCTAGAAAAATTACTGTAGGAACATCCAGATAACAAAATAATATATATTAATAGTAATATCAACAAAAAAAGACTAAAATATACTTTATTAAGAACCATAAAATATATAATAAAGCATCCCAAAAAAATATTGATTCACTAAGCCACATTCACAATACCAATTATAAAAAATGCGCCCAAATAAAACTTGAAAGATTGAAAGTTAATTGCTATAAAAAATAAATATTAGTTTTAAAATGTTGCCAACGATTTGCACTTTCTATAGATTGCATTGAGCGTTACCAAAATTTAATATTATGATTGGTCGTCAACTTTCTCTTTATTCTAAGTGACAATCTAAGATGTTAGACAATCAATCAGTTTTTGTATTGCTCTTTTGTGTTAACTGTGGTCTGTGACGAAGTATGGATAATAAAAAAGTAAGTTAAAAAAATATCGTCTTTTATGGAAGAGAAATTGATGAATATTTAGAACCTATTTAAAAAAAGAAAGCTTGTTGTATTAAAAACAATGTGATTCTCGTCTTTACCCGGTTAAATTGAAATAGTTTATCTCATGGTCCTAAAATATTATTATTTATCTATCAAGCTAGCAACTGTGGGTCTTTTAATGCGAAACCGAAGGTATTTTTGAAACTTATCCATCACGCTCCTCTGATGGGTTAACCGCTAATGCACATCTGTCTCAATAACATCCGACACGCAAGTTCTCATCACGTTTTACAAAAGCAATTATAATGACACCTATGACGTATTAATTATAAATGAAAAATGTTTTCCAGAAATTTCTTTTAATTTCATTATGAATTAACAAAAACAATAATCAACTTAAAGCTATTGTTAATTTTTCACAACTATAAATGAATATGCAAAGTTTTATGTATCGGATATAATTTTACTAATGCTCCCGAATACCGACAATTTTCTCTTTGACTACGTTAACAATTTAACATATATAGATATCGAAACAATAAATAACATAATATAAACATACCTAGATGTTTATATTATGTTGAACCTGCCTAGAAACTTACCTACAATTTCATATTAAACAGATTAGTAATATATGAAATATACGTTATCGGTCCATTTCATGCTTAAGCAGGCGCGTTTAGTTCATTGGAACCTGCAAATGAATTCAATCCCTATTATGCGCAGGAATAAAGAAAAGTGAACAAAATTATACGATGAATATATTCATGAAATGGTTAACGAAGATACCAGCTCATTGAATGGGAATGAACACTTTATTCACCTTAGACGTCTGGCAAATGGCAAGCAACCTGTATTTTAGGCCAATTTACAAGAGTTCATTGATTCCTCCTTGGTACATATATTTAAATTGATGAAATATTTGACCAGCCTTACCTTACTTACTTGTAAATTAATTATTTTTTCTTTCATCAGTATGAAAATAAACATATTTAATTAATTGGAGTGGGATACAGTATAAATAAATTTAATATATAAAAAATCCGTTTATTAAAAATATTGAATCCTAAAGTATTTTAGACTTTGAAACTTTAATGGAATTGTCATTGATCGTCCGTGACAGATATTCTCGGCTTTGCAGCATATGTGGTTAGCAAAGTTAGACAGCTGAAACTTGGACGCTGGCAAAACGATAACAGATATAAATAAATTGTTCAACTCTGTCTATCTTTATAAATATATTTTTTCCCCGTCAAATATGTACAAAATTCGAAATTAAAATGGTGTGAGTGCCAAGGTAGTCACGATGATTAATTTACAAAAATGTTAGCTCTTATACCGATCTCACGCACACATTAATGCGCTTCCAACTTAACGTCATTTGACACTTAAAATCTTAAGCTTACCTTTTGACGCTCGAACTCAGCTACCGTATATCAAGTGCTGAGATATTTACACATCCAAAATATATCGTTAGTTTCTTTAATATTATATTTGCAGTATCAAATCTTATTAAAAGAGACCTTTAGAGTTTTTCTAAAATTGCAATTTTTACCAATATTTTTAAAGACGGGCGGCGTGCGTGACATGTATTTTAGCTTAATGCAAGCGGATATGTCGCTTGAAAATACTAAAGGGCCGATTGTAATATAGATTTTGTTTATTTAACGATAAATATTATTTTATTTCTACAAATATTTTACATGTATTACAAAATTCTCTACCTTAATTTTACCGATGCATTTGTTTTATACAAATATTTTTCATAGTGAACCAGATAACCTTAAACATTATTATCCATACTAACATTATAATATAATTATCATCATTATCAACATTTCGTCGTCCACTGTTGGATATAGGCCTCTCCAATAGCACGCCACTGAACTCAATCTTCAGCTCTCAATATCCATCCGCTGCCAGCCACTTTGCGTATATCGTCACTCAATATAATTATTTAAAAAAATACGTAATTTATAATATAGACAAAGTTAAATACACTTCATAGAAACTATTCAAATGCAAATTCTAAATAATTTAACTAAATTCTAGTAAAGCATACAAGACTTTAGGATGAAAGTTCCACAAACGAATAGCTTGAAAGATAAAGTAGGTAGTATAAAAATATTATCTCGAATGGAGAGCTATTTCTAAAAGTGAATTCTCTGCAGAACATAGATCACGACCGTGCGAGACGAACTTGCTTAGAATTATAAAAAAAAGAATTATACACACAATAGGATTATAAAAAAGATTACTTAGAAAAATAAAAAAAATATATAAATTTTATTTTATTCTAATGACTACTAAAACATCACAATCGCACATAAACGTAAACGAAACGTGATACTCTGTCAATGTCTCACTGCTGAAATAAGGCCTCTTCCCTGTTTAAGGAGATCCAATTAAGATTAGTATTTACATATGACAGATTTATATCCAACACAGATTTCCTCACAATGTTTTCCTTCACGAACACGAGATCAACAATTATAAGAAAATATTAAGCACATGAAAATTCAGTGCTTGCCTGGGTTTGAAATTTCGGTTAAGATTTGAGTGTTCTAGCTTCTGGGTCATATCGATTCATTGCATAGCACGCATAATGACATGATTATTTTAAATTTGTAAATGTAATAAACGTAAATTGATACCTAACAGCACCTTCTCCTGGTAAAATAAATTAGTAATTATTGCAAGTAACTTATTGCCGACAAACTGAGCCAGGCGCTAGCTTGTAAAGTATGCACGAATGCTCCGGTTTCATTAGTGTAAGTGAATAAATAAAATGTTATAAGAGAAACGAGATTACTACTACATTGCAAAAACATAAACATTAATGATTTTAAATATCTATAAAATGTAAAATAAAGGCAAATATTTTATTATTCTGTTGAAGTTTATGGTCCTCATTATTTTATACAGAAACAACTTCTTGAACAGATTTTTTCGTAATTCATTTAATATATATAAATAATGACGCAAATAAATAGTTTATTTGTCTTAAGTTAAAACATTATTGGAAGTAGTTTCAATATAACTCTATAGGAGTATGAATCTTACAACATCTATGAACCTTTTTATCTCAAAGAATAAATTTAGGTGAATCGTAAACACCAAAAATAATATTTGGACAATAACCTTTACTAAAGCCCTCGACATATATTTTAGCGTAACAAAACAATGTCGTGAAATCGCTAGATTTAAAACAAGGTTAAAATATAGAGAAATTTAATGCTTATTTTTTAATTAATTAATCACTTTGTTAATAATGGTGATTGAATTTTCTATTGATTTTAAACTCCACAATGTATTTTCATGTTGAAGGCAAATTATAATTGAAGCATAATATCTAAGATACCTGGCGTGTGGCGTGTAACAGTGAAGTCTATAACTTTTGATTTCATAGATACGCGATAGAATAAAACTTGTATGAATTACTTAATCGAAATAATATTTATAACTGAATAACAGCAGTATGTTTACTAATCTTCGAGAAAACGTATGACCCATAACGAGTTGCGTAAACCAATGCCCCACTGCTGCCTCTACTGAACTGGAAAGCAAGGTCTCCGGTAAAGGTATTGTATTTGACAGTAGCGTTCTCATTACAGACAGTTAAGACAATAACTCAGGAAGGAAACAATCAAGCTCTCATACCGCGTGAAAACTATCGCGGCACAAAGCAACCACTTCGTTCCACCGAATTTAACATGACTATAAATAAACGTTACAATCGCAATATAATATTAGTCGATTGCAGTCGGTGACAATTACATCAGTAAGATGTTGACATCAGTTTTTACTCTCATGCTTGCTTTAACAGCAACGCAAGCGATCAAAGTCGAATTATCTGAAGAAAAAACTCCGTACGATTATGTAAAAGAACGTTTGGATGCTATAGGAACTGACCCAAAGTATGGAGTGCCATTATCGAGCTCTTACGAAGTGGAAGAAAGTGAAGATTATCCTGATGAAATTAAAGGAGCAGCTTCGAATGTTTTAAATACTGTAACCGGAGTTGGTGGCGTAGGATTAGGCCAAGGATTTGGTCTAGGTGGAATCAACAGCCTTGGTAGACTCGGAATCGGTCAAGGGATAGGTTCCGGCTTAGGTATTGGACTTGGTGGTTTAGGAGTTGGTGCAGCTGGAGGTTTAGGTGGGATTCAAGGAAATGTTCTTGGAGGGATTGGTGCTGGTGCCGTTGGACTTGGTAACGGTATAGGACTTATTAACCCAGGGTTGGGCGGCATTGGCGTCGGTGGAATTGGCCTGGGTAACGGACTTCTATATCACCCATTATTAGGCAGCCAAGTTGGGGGTGGTTATGTAGATAAAAATGCATATGATGCTGCCCAAAAAAAAGGAGCTGATGAAAATATTGAGAAAATCGAAAAGAAAGCAGGAGAAGAAGCTAAGCATGGTCAAGAAGGATTCCAACAAGCAGCTGCTGCCGCTAAAACTGAAAAGGGGGAGTCAAGTTTTTATAAAGATGAGGAGGCGAAAAAGAAGGCAGCGGGTGATGAGAAATTTTACCAAGGTGGCCAGAAAGTTGATAAGCAGGGTACGTTATAAAAATCTGTGTTTGTTTTTAAATTATGAAACATTATTTTATCTTGTTATAATAGTAATGATCCGACATATATTATTTTACTGCGCATATTAATGTACAACAAAAATAAAACAATTACAGTATAGTTCGTTACATACTTTACAGGTGCTAATGAAGAGCAGCTAAAAAAAGCGAAAAGTCACAAAAAAGGACACGTAAACAAAGGTTTTAAGTCTTCAAGCAGCAAAAACGAAGAAGAGAAATCCGAAAGTTTCTACGATGAGGCCCATGACGAGTCAGACCATAAGGTGTCTGGACACAACGCTGGATCGTTTGGGGAGAATTCTCAGCAAGGATTCAAAGGAGCTCACGAGGAAAAGGTATTGGACGCCAACTCACAAGGCAAAGAAGGACATCACGTGTCTGAACAAAAGGTTGACGACGCCAAAGCGAATAAGGTAAACGAACATAATATATGGGAATTTATTTACTTGAAAAAACTATATTAGTAAAATATATAACATATATATATATATATATATATATATATATATATATATATATAATATACCACTAACAACAATTTTAACGGACGAAGTCTTTCATAAGTCTTTAGACATAAATGACTACCTACCTAGGTAATTGCCACCAAAAATGATTATACCAAAAATCTTAACGCGTAATATATCTTTGATGAAAAGTTTAATTCCATTGAATTAGACTATCTTTTATCTATCATTATAGATGTTCGTTGTTTGATGATAAAATTGTTATGTAAAAACAATAATCTCTTAAGCTTTATAAAATATAGCGGAAAATTGTCAAAAAAAATAGCACCTACGCCTAAATCGTTTTTAAAGTTTAATATCGCTAGACAATTTATATAACGTTTAATTTTTATCGGTTGTTTTTATTCTTTGTTGATAAATTGAAAATTAAGAATAAAAAGTAAAATAAATACAATAAAGTTACTATGTACATTTACGCTAAAACTTTGAATATTTGTAATACACGTGGAATTAAAATT
This sequence comes from Nymphalis polychloros, assembly GCA_905220585.2. Lineage (NCBI taxonomy): Eukaryota > Metazoa > Arthropoda > Insecta > Lepidoptera > Nymphalidae > Nymphalis > Nymphalis polychloros. The sequence continues at coordinate 8,009,769 of HG992253.1, forward strand.
AATATTTGTAAATGTTCAGAAGAAAATTCATTTGTATTATACACTTATGTGTGTTATGATATATTTTAATGAGGTAAATTAGGTGACTCCATTGAGTCCAACATACAGAAAAAGTTAGCCTAATTGAAATAATCTTTTCTTGATGTTGGCTAAAATGTAACAATCATATTATGTTTATTAATCAGCTATTTCATGTTAATGCTTAATTTCTAATTTCATCAAAAAAATCATTTTGCTAATTCGATAATTATAATTTTTTCGTTTTTAGGGTGAATTCCTGCAAAAGGGCTTCAAAGAAGGCACGGAATTATTGGAAAAATTCAACAATTTGGGCGCTCAAGCCGTTCACGGACACCAAGAAGCCAGTGGTGGCTACCAACAGAATAAGGGAATTCTGCCGATCCATTAACCGTTGCCGACATTATATTCTAAAATGACCGTTCAGTATTATATGACGACGAAATACACAACATTAAATATCAATTTGTTTTTTATTATACTAGCTGTGCTCCTATATTAAATCATAAATTTACGTGAGTTTCGAACACATGTTGACTACATATAAAAATCAACTGACTTTACAGTAAACTTGGTGGTAGAGCTTTGTGCATGCTCGTCTGGGTAAGTATCACCCACTCGTTAGATATTCTACCGCAAAACAGCAGTACTTGTTATTTTTGTGTTCCAGTTTGAAGGGTGTGAGCCAGTGGCACAGGCACAAGGGACATAACATCTTAGTTCCCAAGGTTGATGGCGCATTGGCGATATAAACGATGGTTAACATTTCTTACACTGCCAATGTCTAAGGGCGTTGGTGACCACTCACTATCAGGTAGCCCATAGGCTCGTCCACCTACCTATCCCATAAAAAAACGCCATTATTTTGATGTAATTACTTGTATTTATATGTACTAAGAAGACTGTTATGACCCGAAACCACTACTCCCGTGTCACCTGTCGTTCTTGTCCTCTCACGTACTTAATTACACTTTCCTAAATTAATGACCATTTAAGGTTACTCATCCTCTCCTAGTATCTTAGCAAGTTAAGACGCAAATAAAAATAAATTCTCAGTTTTATATTACATTCATATTATTTTGTATACATATGTAAAGCGATAAGTAGTTAATATGTGATAATGATCATCAAAATATTTTTACATCATTAATACTGGTATTGTAAACTTTAAATCGATCAATCACAATATTTTAATAACGTTCAAAAATAAAAAAAAAGAATTTTATTTATGAAACTTTTAATCACTAAAAAAGTAAAGACATGCAGAATTAATCGAATTTATAACTAAGAATAAGTCAATTATAAACTAAACTTATATAAGATTAATTAAGCATTAATTCAAGAATATTTTTCTGTATAGCTATCGCAGTACAAAATAACTGGAGATTTATTCCACGAAGTACAAGATAAATAACCAGACTCGACGCTCAATTGACTTGAATACGACCTAAAAAATATACCAACATTAGTATTTACAAATTATTTTTTATTACATAAAACATTTCAATTTTATAAAGAATAAAATAAAGATTATTCAAATATATTTAAGTGTCAACAGTTTGAAATAATTATAAGGAATTGAAGCTACATTATTTTTTTTCCAAATTATTACGATCATTTATATTATTAATAAGGAAAACCATTATAAAATGTTGGCATTTTTAATTTTATTGTGTTATAATATTTTTGGTAGGAATATTATTTAGACGAAATTATATATAGAAATAGATAACCTTTAACAATGTTATTGCGCTTAAAATAATATCGAAATTATCTAATCTCAAGTCAACGTTTTAAAATACTAGTGAACATAATTGTGCACTTGTTACTCACGCCCGATATGAGCTACTTTCGTAACTTTAACCAAAACGCGCATTTATTCTGAACGCCAATTCATTTTATCTTGTAACTTGCCAAAGTAAAATCAAATTTCAAACTACTAACTAGATATCAGCAGTTTTATCCTGTAAGAATCCACTTCGTATCTCGTTCGTGAAATGTTTAAAACTTAGGAGCGAACACGTACGATACGCTATTTTGATTCGTTTATCCATTATTTGCTATAATTATTACAATGAACGTCGCATATAACTTTCTGACAGTTTACGATCGTGGTCTGCGATGAGCTCCGACTTTTTTCTTGAAGAATAGCTCTACACTTTAGTAGTACCGATGCAAAATTTTAAAAGCAATACAAATCACTTGAATACATTAAAAATTAAATCTCCGACCGCGATTTTTGGCGCCATTATTTCCGTTATTTCTCTCTCAAACGTCAAATAATCCAACTTTATCTACGAACTTAAGTTCAAAACATATTTACATTCATGAAAACGGCTGCTATCTACAACAAAATTACATTTTTTACGTTTAAAAATATCTACCACATATAAGTAAAATTATTGACCATTAGCTCCCGTACTTTATACATTTTAGATAATACTTGATTTGTTTATTACATTAGCATAAGTTATTTCTGTAAATATGTTTTGTACTCGTACCGAGTTACTCGAACGAACCTACTCGTGCGGAATTAACATTATAAATATGTGTTAATATTACGAAATAAGATAAAACTCTTAATAATATTATTCCGGGATATAATTCGCAACGGCTTCGCAGGCTTGACGACTACGCTATAGAAATACCGTCAGAGATTCTTTAAAAAGTTGCTGTACCCAACCGACTCTGGCGTTGGAGGCGTGAATACAGTCGACGATATCTTGTTTGACGTATTTGATCTCTGTAAATGATACATATAAAAGAATAATATTCTAGAATACAAATTTTTCATTTTCATTTTTCGAAACACGCATATGCTTTTATAAACAGTTAAGACTCGACATATTTTACATGATTTGATACGAAATGTAATTTCTACTTAGAAGAACTGACAAGAAACTCTTAGTCTTTCTTTGGTAACATGAAAATAATCATGATAATAACTTACAGGAAAATAATTCGTATATTATTTTAACATACTTTATCATACGAATTAAATTCCTTTGAAAGAGTGACACGAATGCTGTTTTCCTTAAGTACACAGGATTATATATGAATGATAAGGACAATGATTATAAAAATAGTTGTAATGAATTTGTTTGTATTTAAACTTTCAGAAAAAAATGTTTTGGAACGACCCATCTATCTATACTAATAAATGAGGAGACGTCTTTTTAGCAATGTCTAAGTGAAAAAAAATACTAAACCAATATAATTAATACTGTAACCATAATTTGCAGCGCGTTTTGGAGAAGATTTTAGTTTATAATATTATTATATAAAAAGCTGCACCTAGCAGTTTCACCCGCTCTAAACTTAGACTATTGACGTCACAAGCGTCAATTTCGTGTCATTGTTAAATATAAATAATTTGTTCATAATATTGTAGAAAACGATTAAAAATATGAAAAAGTACGTTTAAAAATTAATCAAGTCACAACCACTATCTCATTACTAAAGCGAGGAATTCATTCTTTTTTTTTTCTTTTTAACGAGTTGACCTGAAAATGTCTTTCGCGACGGAAAGTAATTATTTTGTATTCTAATAGAAACAATAATTTTAACATAATGATATACTAGTGTATTTATCAAAAAACAAAATCTATAATAGTTGTTTGAAATTAAAAAAAAACTTGAACTGTCTATGCAACGTATTATTTTTTTAACCAATCAATAATTAATATTTCCATATTAATTTGTCCTCAGCTTTACGATATGTCATTAATCTATACTACTATATAAATCTATTGGCTCTGTCCGTACTTTTTTTTTTCACCTAATTTTGCTATAAATAATCCTTTTATGATGCAGTGATTCACATTATACTATTTTATTAATTTTTGCCTGTCTGTCTGTCTGTCTGTCTGTCTGTATGTCTTCTTATAACTCAAGAACGGCTTGACCAATCTTGATGAAAATTGGTACACGCAAAGAACAAATATACAAATAAAACATCAAATATATATGTACATTCTACATTTATATAACGCAATTACGTCAATTCTTCTTTAATATTTTTAAAATAATAGTGAGATTTTACAAAAAAAAACTACTTACCTGACTTGCGCTGAAGCTAGTCGTCCGTTGCTTGCTTATCCGCGTCGGGGTCACGAGGTTGGACTGATACGGTTGCTGGGTCACATTCCACCAATATAACAGGAATAATTTATCTTTGTTTTCAATATTTTATCAATTAAATTCTAGTATGGGAATACCCTAAACCTACACCTCTTAGTTACAGTAAATATTATATTATTATTTTCTTAATATTATGATAATAGATAAAACGTTAAATCATTAATCTAGAATTTTAAATGTATTATAAAAAATATGTTATTATATAATTATGAAAATTTAAATTAGAGAGAAATGAAAAGCGGTTTTCTTATATAGATATATAAAACCTTTTTGATAAAAACTGTTTCTTCCATCTTTTTAAGCATTACATTACGGAACAATAATAATATAATGTCCTCCAGACTGATTTCGCCATGGCGGCCTATCACAAGAGAGATTAGCCAACAGGAGATATTATAGTGCACAAGTGTGTGCGCAAACACAGGTGCACTCTCTTCCCTAGCTCTCATAATCCGATGGAACGGCAATCCGACACGACCGGAAAGAGTTCAGGCGACCAACGCGAGTCCAACGGCTTAACGTGCTTTCCGAGGCACGGGAGTGTACACAATTCCAACTTCCAGACTCCGGGCTGCTACTGAGAATTTTCTGACAGAAAACTCAATAAATATTTATTGGCCCGACCTGGGTATTGAATCCAGGACCACCGGGTCTGCGGCCTTAAATCTAGCCACTAAACCAACAATAAAGAATAATAATATATTCGAATATAAATAGTGAAAAACTGCTACAGTACAGGATCTCTTTTAAAAATAATGTAAAAAATGTTTTAAACCTTACATTATATGGAGTGCTTTTAGCGTTTCTCTTATATGTTGGCGTAGTCTGAATGAAGGTTGGGGACAAATTACTGCCGGGCGATATGGGCACGCTGAATGGAGACATTTGCTCTAAAAAATATATTTTTTATATTATTATCTACTTTACATTATGTCTCTCCTTGTAATGGCAATAATTCACTAAGAAAATTGGTAGTAATAGTACGTTTAAGCTTTAACAATTAAACTTAAGTAAAATGCTGAAAAAAGATATATAATTAACGCCAAGAATAGGATAATGTACAATTCTACAATTTATACAAAACAAAGTTATCTAAAATTGACAATTTTAATTCCAGCTACACTAGTATATATTTTCGATCGATTTTGAACTGCACCCTAATTCCAATTCGCTCAATATATTACTGACTTTCAATCTAAAAAAACACGATTATGACCTACTAAAATATCCTTAACTGTTATGATAACGGCTGCTCGTGATTTATGATGATGATTGTAAATACAAAGAATATCAATCAAACTCGAAAGTATGCTGCCGTCAAGATATTGGATTTGTGCCAATCATTATTGCATCTGAAGTCTTATATTAGGTATAATCGAAGATCGATTTTACTAAAAGTTTACAGTTGGCGAACCGTTATCGTTACAAAGAAAAAGTGGACTTTTTTTATAAAGAAAAATTTAACCCTGAAAATGTGGTGGGACATTCTGGGCTGGACTACCAGTCCTATTTAAGAGACAACAAAACTACCTGTGGCAGTTTTCCTTTATTCACATGCAGATTTCCTCACGATGTTTTCCTTCGACGCCTTTCTTCAACGACCACGATACCACGAGATCACACACATAAAGATTCTGGACTAATTTATACCAAACCGAAAGTGATGGTTTACAATTCTGCATCCAAAAAAGTTAATTATAAAATACCATTTGGTTAGTTGAAACTTTAATTAAATTCGTTGAATACGTAATAGAAGATGCATTAACCATTTTGGCTGGTCGCTTCGGAACGAGTGAATAAAGATGAGGAGCAGATTACACCGGCTCCGGTTCCGGCTCCGGAATGGAATGAGAATGTTCGTATAGAGTAATTCTGGCTTAGAAAATACTATGAAATGTCCCGAATGCAATGCCTCTTTAAATAAGTTCACTTGATGGTACGACGTTATGCAAGCCAGTCTGGGTTGGTACTGCCACTCATCAAATACTCTACGAATTATAATTTACTGTTTTTCGATATAAGTGGAACTAAAATATTCAGCGTGCTTAAATATATACCAATTGTCATAGCTATCGCTTGTACAATATAGAAGTTGGTATGCTGCAGATCCATGTAACGGCAAGTTACAACAAAGTCAGTCAAATGTTATAAATATTATGTTAATTTATTATAACTAATAAGATAATAATAGGGACAAAAAAATAAAGGAAATCGTGAACATGAGAACATGAGAAGCTAACAATTTTGGCAGACACCAGACAATTTATTAAATTTCGAAATATACTTACTTTCGGTAGTACTTACATTCGAAACCAGTGCTCCGTTGAAATCTCTGGTTAAAGGAATTAAATCATATTTTACATTCAAAATATGTTTCAAAAGATATAACTAAATACTTAAGGGTGATAACTTCTAAGTACTGAAAGCAATTACTTTTAAAGGTCATCCTCGGTCGACGAACGAAATGAGATTATCATCATCAGACAAGAACATTAGGGATTATAGGGACAGTAATATTCCCTGAATTTTCCACTTTCATCAAAAATAATTACATTTCTTTGACATTTACAACATAAAGTATCAATAAAGAAGCTTTTACAAGTATAAAAAGCAATGCGAAAGAAGTGAAACTAAATTGAAAAAAATGTTTTATATATTTATTTAATGAAAATTTAAAATATATTTATAACCAGTTAAAGATTTATTATATGTATAGAAAGTTGTTTTTATTGCTATTCTATGTATTTACGCATCGTTCAATTGATTAATTTGGAACATCGTACAATTTTCGTTTGCACTTATTTGAACGTTTCTGTCATAATTCCATCAACGTACAATATGGCGTTCGTTACCATCAGGTGGAGTAGAGTAATTTGCCCTTCCGGGAAATTAAAAAAAAAACAGAATAATTTGTAGAGGACCCGAGTTACACGACACTAAGAAATAAAACCAAGTTATTCAATATTTTGTAAGATGAAACGCCCTATGGGGGTTGAATCGTGATTACAGTCTGTGGTTTTGGTTTATTTTATGATTATAAACATTTTTTACAAAAAGGAAGAACGCAACCGATTTAAAACTATATTCAAAACTTTAACGATCACGTAAATTAATTACAAAAAAGGGCAACACAGACAGCTAAATCAAATTGAAATTATAATACAAAAACATTTTTGAAGAATCATAATTACCAACTGTGTCGATTGTATGATTATACAATAGTGTATTGTGATTTTTTTATATAAAAATCTTTGTCGCTACTTACATCATTCATTAAAATCGGAGAACCTTTAAGCAAAAAACATTACGTAATCGTACATGACACAACGAAGCACATGTCTCATGCCACGGCGACTGCCTGGCCATAACATATTCCAAACGGAGTAGGAATAAAGGTAAACACACCGTAGATTTACAAATTGCATTTAATTTGGCAATTCGGTGACTTACATAAAGATAGGGTAGAAATATAACCACCTGTACACTTACTAGATTGACCGGCAAGCTGGTTTTCTAATTTCTTAACAATCTTCTGATACTCCTTAAGCTGTTTGTGCTGCATTTGACAAAGCTCTGTCATACGTTTTAATTCGGTTCTTGCTTTGTAGAATTTTTTCGTCTGTAATTTCGAAGATTTCAAATAGAAATATAATAATTCTACAAAATTATGTACTGGCTATTTAATACTTTCAATGAGAATACACGGGCAGTAATTGTTTTGACGTTTTTAGACGTTTACAGTACCAACAATGGTAACTATTGTATTATAAATGTTTGTATGCATTAATTAATTAATTACTATGACCGTTTTAAACTACGTACGCGTTATGCAATCGCGATTTAATTAATTATATTATTATAATTATTATTTTCCATATTCATATAAATGTCATTTATTCTGTTCTGCTAATGATTTAAAGTTACTTTTAAATTTTTGCATGCTGTGCTAGCATCTTAACCGATGATCGTGGATTCAAACCCGGGCAAGCACCACTGAATTTCATGTGCTTAATTTGTGATTATAATTCATCTCGTGCTTGACGGTGAAGGAAAACATCGTGAAAAAACTCATGTCTCAAATTTCACTGAAATTCTGTCACATGTGTATTCTGCCAACCCGCATTGGAGCAGCATGGTGGAATAAGCTCCAAACCTTCTCCTCAAAAAAGACGAGAAGAGGCCTTAGCCCAGCCGTGGGACATTCACAGGCTGTTACTGTATGTACATGAGTGTAACACTAATTTATTGTATCCAGTTTTACAAATAAGTAAATAAACAAAAGTGCCTTTACATCAATGTGGTGAAATACATTACCGAGAACACAGTCGTAAGAGAAATCAGTGAAAAAATATTCTTATGCTTATTCATTATAAATACATCTTGTTCAAAAAACGTTTCCTTTTACATCACAGAATTTAATGAGGTCGGGCATTAGAAAATTCAAACAGGAGGGCTGTTAATTAGATAAAGTTAATTAAGTTTTTGGGTAGCAACCTGGAATTTATTCATCTGAATTGAATTCACGGGGCGTAGTACTGCGTCACACTAACGCTTTGAATATTCGAGTTGAATCTACTAGGGTTATAGATAAAGATATATGAATATTTAAAATGGTAGATAGTTACAAAGTGATATGCCAACCGAACGAACAATACCCGTAGTGTGATTAATAAATAATAGTATGATATTTCCACTATCCGTTCTGCAGGTAAACCACTGAATCGATTTTGATGAAATTTGGTATGAAGCAAGCTTGGATTCCAAGAGAGGGAATGGCTATACTTGAAATCTTAAACTCGAGACTAACAAGCCTCCCCCAAACACGCGAGAGAACCCACGGACAGAAACTGGTGTTGTTTACATAAATAGTACAAAGTTATCAGTATCGAGACGAGCATTTATTTCGCCCTACGTATAGTTTACTCGTATCTTACAGCCCGCGTCTATCAACACCCCTGTGTTAGGAACTTTGTGTCGTTTTCTGCGCCCCTGACTAAGTGTATGCAAAATTTCATGATGATCGGTTAAGCGGTTAAGTCATGAAAGCGTAATAAACAAACAAATTCACTTTCGCATTTACAATATTAGTAAGGAACTTGTAATATCGTTCAAACTAAAAAGTTTAAACGGCATTTTTTATTTGTAGAAAACGCTTAATGTATGTGTTTTTGATGAGAATTGATCTTTTATGATAATTTAATTAATCTAATGTTTTTAAATTAAATATGTCTGTATCTTAATGATAAAAGATAACGACTCTTCTGTGAAATATTTGTATTTTATATACTATTTTTCCGGAGAAAATCTTTATCGACGTTAAGTTTAATTTAAGAACAAGTTAATAAAGAAAAGAACAGACACGAAAACGGAAATGAAAAAAAAATGTATCATAAAATATGCATTATAATATATTTTTATTTATTTCAAATATTCTTAAGATTCGCTGGTTAATTTATTGATTAGAATCAAGACTGGGAGCCATTTGTCAATATCAATGAATGAAGTAAATTAAATAAGTGGATCTTATTAACCTTATTGATCTACAGATTAAGTAACTAGTTTAGATCAAAGATCTAAAACATTGCAAATCGAATTCTGGTATTCATTTGTCACAGGACGTTTTGAATACTAATTATAAGGTTTTAAGCCTATACGATGCCGAAGAGTTATAACGCGTCCAGGTAATAAATCCAATTGGTTTTTTAAAACTATACATATTTTACAGTAAAAGGAAAAATTTACGTCTACATTTTTAAGCAGTAGTATTTTTTTGTTTCTAAATGAGTCTTTGCTATTGGCCCAAATTGCTTCGACAGCGTCATCGAGCGGGGCGGGTGTATCTAGTAAATAGTTTTTTACCGATTGCAATAAATACGACAATAATCGACGTCTGTGCTGTCTTTGGAATTGTAGAACTTCAGAACATTTCTTAATTAATTCTTCTGGATCTGTAAAATAATCTTGAATTTCCTGATTCATCTGCAGAATTAAAAAGACCATTTGAAATTTCAAAACAACATAACTTAATTTTAACTCATTTAATTGAATACTTACGTCCGGAACTAGTTTCATAATAGAGCACGGAACTCGGCATACGTGACAAGTGCCTTCTTGTAAACCTGAAAGTAACGTACCTACATTAAATATTTTAATCTTGTATTACGTATTTTAAGCATTTTGTTTAATATAAAATATTTATACATTATAAAAAAGTACTAATAGTTTTCATCATTATATGATTAAACAAAACACACCATTGTTAAGGCAGTTGTTACAAAACATGTGACCACATGACGTCAAATGAAGAGTAACACCAGGCTCCAATTGGTTGAAACAATTATTACAGTGAATCCAATCCATTTTTAATATTAAAATAAAACAAGTTCTATCATTTTTACAAGACTTGAAAACGAAACATTATTATTTGCTAAACTGTATTGATTTTTTGACATTAATCCGCCATTTTTAACTTTTTAAACTATTGGGTTCTTTATAATGCATAGAATTTCATAAAAAGGAAGTTATGGGTGGGTGTTTATAATCAACAAACTTGTTTTTTAAAGTCAATAATTGTAATTACAATGTTTGATTTAAGATTTTTTGGTATCCAATTTGACCCCAGAATATTAATTAATAATTACAAAGTTGCCACTTCAAGTTTGTTTTAATTATTTTATAAGCCCAATTTATTAAAAAATGATGCCCTACAAAAACCAAATACATATGTAATAAATCTGCTATGTAACACAATTTTAATTAGAAGCAGTATTATTTTATCGACCTAAAGCTATTCTTCGCCACATTAAAAAAGAATCAAAACAAGATATCCCAAGCAGCCGAATGAATATATAAAAGAAATCGTAGAATAAACGTCCAGTCGTGTTAACATTCGCGCGTGGTCGAACGCCTGACCATGACTTTGAAATATTTATTAGTTTTGATAGCTCTGACTTGTGTTAATGTCAACTGCAAATCGCCATGTATGTTTTGATTTTTTTTTTGTTATTGTTATATGTTCTTTATAATAATAGTTTATTGCGATAAGCACGTCGTGGCTGTATGTATATAATCATTTGATTCGTTATAAACATAATGTTTAAAAATAAACCAACGCTTTCATAGTTTTGCCGCAATGTTTAAAACATTTACAATAAAAAATTTAAATGTTTTAAACATTGTAAATGTTTGCCAAATAAAAATTGTAAATGTTGTAGGTATTATAGATTTACAACAAGTATTTTTTTATACTAATATATTCTTTTATTTATAGGATTACTTCCATTTAAAGTTAATATTTGCACTTGTTCTAATGTATATTTGATGACCATTGCCATTTTTAGACAAAATATGCGTTCCGACGCAATACTTGAAGGCCTGCGAGTCGATGCTTGAAGTTCCTACAAAGAGCAAAGCTGTCTTGGAATGCATACCAGCAAGAGATAGGTAGGATTTTATTGGAAATTGTAATCGGTTATTAAATTTTTCGAGTTATACATATGTTGTAAAATATATTATTTTGAATATTAAAATGTCTAAGATGGCGTCTACTAATTTTCCCGCCATTTTGTAACATTCGCTTAAACAATATTTTGTATATATTATTTGAGGTAAAACATTGAAATCGATCTTATTTTGTATAAGTATAGTAGATAAATAAACAAAATATTTTATTTTAATAATTTTAATTTTTAACGACGCCGTTCTACATTTTCTTAATATCGATATACTAATTTTATAAATGCGATAACTCCGTGTGTATTCCTCATTATAACTTAACCACTGAACCGATTGTAATGAAATTTAACATGCTGGTGGAATCAATATGTGAGTAGTATTTTTTTTTTACTAGCACGCCTTCGGTTTTACCCGCGTTAATTTTTAATTATACACGGAATAATATAAAATCCTGAAACGTAACATATGTGACGCAAACAACGCTTTTTATAATATCCCGAGGGAAATTCGAAAAATCCTTATATAGGTTTTACTAATACAAAAGGTCTTAGATACCAAAATAGAAGTAAAATATATGTACGTAATATCTTATTATTTTTAACAAACTCAATAGGTTTTAATGCAATAAGAAATATACTTTTAATACTTAACCCAAAATAATCGATATTTACATTTGTTTTACCCATTTTGAAGATTACTTCGGACATACAGACAAAAATATAAAAAAGTTGTTTTTGTAACTTACAACGTTCGTTCGTTCCATTTTTAAAACGGCTATCATTTTGAAATCACATACAGATATTTTAATTTTAAGTATTTGTACTGATAGTAAAGCAATTTCCTTACCTTAAAGCTTTCATTAATACGATACTGAAATTTAATTACAAATAACATTTTGTACATTAAGCGAGAGACATACCGGAATATCTCGAGACCCAGTTGAGACGAAAGCAATTTATCAAAGTGACATTTATTGGGTACTCACTAACTATGCTACCTTCAAGATTTGACAAGCCCAAATTCATTCGTCATCCATTAGTTATGTTCCAAAATGTTTCATTTGGAAATAGTTATAATATAATTTTATTATTAAAGTGCCTATTTCAATACAAAAGTAAAAATAATTTATTAATATGATTCTTGTATTTGTACTGTTTTAATTTTATGTTTCCAAAAAATAAATGACATGAAGGACGATTGCATATAAATCGTGTAAAAAATTTATAGATACACATCTATTCAATTTAAATTAATAATTACCACAAAGGTTAAAACTAAATGGATAATAAATAATGTAGTATATATTATGTAGTATACTTTGATATATAATAAAAATAATAATTTACAAAACTAAAATACCTAACGGACTGTTTTATATTAACAAACAATAAAAAAAACACAAACAGAGCAATAAACTAACTAATAGATAATTCTACCATATAAAACTTTCAGCTTAAAAAATAACAATAAAATGGAACAATAGACATTGTCGCTACGAATTCTCGTATGCCACCTATTCAAGTACGTGCACAGAATTTTCGAACAGCAACGCGTAAAAGCCATTTTACTAAAATATAACCCCTATTTTTATAGGAGTAAGAACCATAATGTATGTCGTTTATAAAATTCATACGTAATCTATTCCCATACCTTACAATCGTGGTCGAAATAAATCTTACTTCATCTCAGGATTTGGTCTTATGAGACCTTCGAATGTTCTTATCAATTATCCGAGGGAATTGAAATTTGAACTCTGACATATTCCATAATTCCTAAGTACCTATTTAATAAAAGAGTAGCTTCCTTAGTTAACAAATGCAAAAATCAGACTTAAAAAATTATACCGTAAACTGTTATTGTAAAGTATGAGAAATATACCATATGAAAAAACCTGAATTTAAGCTATAGTGTAAATTAAAATACTGTTATAATCAAGTTACATAGGTACGTTAAGTAATTCCATCGGCAAACAGCAATATAACAATATGTATTATAGCTGTGTTGTTTCAGTTTCGATGTTAGTGAGCCATCGTAATTACAGGAACTCATCTCAATTACCATTGTTGACGGGTTCATTGATGGTGTAAGGGATGTCCAACATTTTTTGGTTGGTGTGATTACCATACTGCAATATGGTGCTTGTGTCTGCAAATAAAAATATATCTTCGTTCTACAAATAAAAAAATCTTCATACTATTTCGGTACAATATGGGACAATAAAACTCAAAAGCTATATATCTATACACATATCTACGTTTATTGAAAGTTGTTTTCGCAGTTTATTGGAGAGAGAAATCATCCAATTTGAGAGGCCTTGATTCAATTTGATCTTTCACGCGTCCATTCCCCAATTTAACTAAATTGGATAATACGACCCCGATACGACTTAGTTCTCATTGAAGCTTATTGGCTCAAGCTAGGCATAAATGATTTTATCATATTATTCTGGACCCTTTATAATTCAACCTACACAATATATATTTAATACAACCTTCAACTTAAGAAAAGAAAAACTCAAACTTTAAATAACTTATATATTTATTAATTATATAATATAATATTAATACTTCTTGTAGAATTTAACTGAACTTGCTATATTGTTCAAAAGAAGATGTATTTAAATAGTGTTAATATATTTACTTCCGTACGTAGGGTAGAATGTCTAACATTCGTTCAACAACGTCAGGCAGATCTAGTGCCGGTGGACCCGGAAGATATGTACATGGCTTCGAAGATACCAAACCAGGACTTCGTCCTCTTCCAAGAGTACAGAACTGATGACGAGCCCGATGGTAAGTCATTTTATTATATTTATTGCAATGTTAAAAATATTACACCATCTGAATTATAATCATATGATTTGTATTCTTAAAATATGATTATTTACTTTATTCACTTTAAATTAGAATAATAATAATAAATAACTATATTGCACACTCACAAGGAAAAAAAAATACAAAACAAGTCAGATACAAATAATGAGAAAAAAATAATAATAAAAAAGATAGAAGCTAAGGAAGGATGATGCATGTACGGGGCGATCTTATCACTCAAGTAGTGATCTCTTCTAGACAACCCTGTATTATGGTTATTGCTATTGTAAATGCACACAGTATTTATACTAAATGGCGGGTCACCAGACTCCACCGTCTGAGGCAATGTCAACGAACCTGTTTTTAAACAGCGATGTTCACGGGTTATTTTCTCATTCAGTTATCTTAGTTACGTAAGAGAGAAAGCTGATAATGTCTGTTAATGTATCACCGATCTGACCTCTAGGATTACAGACACTGTAATAAAACAAGTTATTCGTCAAATCTGAATTAATATTGCGATAATTAAATAACTGAAAAACATTTTCGTCCTTAATCAGCTATAAACGTTGCTTAGCATATGTTTAGTTAAACACTAGATTTATCTCTTTTTGTCATTATTGATTTGACATTCGAAAGAAGACGCAGCATTGTTTAACAAATAACTTTTATAAATAATACCGTTGTCTGTCCTGGGTGGGAATCGAACCCACGACCTTAAAGGCAAGTATCTTACCAACCACGCCAACCGTCCAGTTAACCGTCAGATAGCTTAATATGTACTAGAATCGTGGTTGAACTTCGTCCAGTATTTTTGGAGACAAGAAAGTGTTAACTGTTAACAAAATTTTTGCTGCTACTTAGCATTTCATAATTTTTATTTGGCCTGGCCCGGAATTTTCTTCCTGGAACCTCGGCTTCTGCAGCTTCATACTGTAGCCACTAGAAATACGAGGTAGTCAAAGTTATTTAGTATCGATCAAACAATAGAAAGAAACATTTTTATTATATGTTTAACACATTCTAACAAAGTTCGAACAATGATTGAAAACAATATACACATTGAAGAAGTACAATGACCGTACAAAGTTTCGTAACTAATCAAACATTAAGAAACTTAGATAGGCAAATTCATATGCGCAAGGTACATTTAATGAGATATAGGATACTCGGAGCGAGACGGGAGATTCTTGGAAACTTGTTTGACAAATAGATTCGAATCAATTTAATATAACTCCGGCACACTGGCTTTTAACTCATTAATTTCATGTTTGAGTTTATTACTTTGTCAAAGTCAAATTCAAAAATCTTTTTTAAATATAGAAGCGTTACACTAACTTATTGACTGTCTACCACTTTAATAACGAAACTGTGTTTATTCATAAAAATAAATTATGAAGATATATTAATTCATTAATTTTCACGGAGTTCGAATCTTTATATGTATATTTACTTGGACAAACTGAATATAATGATGTACACTTTAATGATATGCAAGAAAATAATGTTCAATGTTGCTTATACCGAAAAATAGCAATATTATCAAGAATTCTCTCCCCCTATCGTTAATTCACGTTCCATGTAAAACAAGCTTTTTGTATTTGTGAAAGTGTTTTATCGAAAAATAATCATTTTTTGTGAGATCTTTATCAACTTTAATAATAAAGATTACAAAAAGGCACCGTTACAGTTTAATTTCGTTTCACAAAAATGATATGTATGTAAATGATTTAGATTGAACGTGAAATTATTTTGTTGTTTCAACTTTTAGATTAGACATTCCGTAGAAGGGCAAAACACTTATATACACAATACTAATCAACAACAACAACTATCCGCTATAGATCAAGTTACCTAATTTGAATACACGAGTGAAAGTACACTGGCCGCCAAAAAAATCGACCCACCCGTATTTTTTTACTTACAATGTTGTTATCTTAACTATGCGACGACCTAGGTGGATTGTTTTACTTATGGGACATACATTTAACATTTTATTACCCACTTGATATTGATTTGGAGGAGTTGTAAGTGTTATTGAGGATATTCGGAATATTTTTAAAGTATTGATAAGAAAACGTTACTTTGTGCACAAAGTGCATGGTTAGTTTATTACCAGTTCTTAACGCGGAATCATCTCGGTTCGATGTTTATTATTGATTAAGTGTATGAAACTTTGTTGAAACAATAATTTTAATAAGTTTAAACATAAAAAATGGATACTACTGAAGCAGAAGCTGCTCAAGTCGTAGCTCTTATTCATGAGGGGTTAAGTCAGCGAAATGTGGCTAGAACACTAAAATTAAGTCGTTCAGCGGTGCGAAGAGTGTACAAACGCTACTTGGAGACTGGGGAGTATCGCCGGAGACCAGGATCTGGCAGGGGGCGTGTCACGAACCCGACCGATGACCGTTTTATTGGTTTGACGTCTTTAAGAAACCGACATCTTTCGACTGTAGACGTTCAAGGTAGACTCCGAGAAAGTCGTGGAGTGTCTGTGAGTGAAAATACTGTAAGAAAAAGACTTCGAGAGCAAAACTTAACCCCTCACAAGCCAGCAACAGGACCAAAACTCACAGCATCCCATCGACAAGCAAGACTACAATTTGCTAGGCAGCACGTCGATTGGACACTGGACCAACGGGAGACAGTATTGTTCAGTGATGAAAGCCGAATGTCTCTAGTAGGCTCTGATGGACGACGTAACGTCATGCGAAGGCCAGGAGAACTCTCACTACTCTCAGTGTTGCATTCGAGAAACAGTCCGATTTGGTGGAGGCTCTACAATGTTTTGGGGAGGTATTTCTTTGACGGGACGCACAGAGCTTGTTTTTTTCCGTAATCGTGCTGTTAATGCTGAAACTTACATAACGGACATTCTGGAGCCTCATGTGATGCCTTACGCTGGATATATTGGGGATAATTTCCAACTTATGCACGACAACGCACGACCTCACGTCGCTAGAATTGTTAAAGACTATCTCAGGGAAGTCGAAATTCCAGTTATGCAGTGGCCAGCCAATAGTCCGGACTTAAACCCGATAGAGCACCTCTGGGACCAGCTAAAACGTACGGTTCGAGCACGAAATCCAATTCCAGAAACCCTGAATCAACTGGAAGCTGCCCTAACTGAAGAATGGCAACGGACCCCACAGGAAGACATTAAAAAGCTAATCAGGTCACTTAATAGGCGTATGCAGGCAGTGATTAGGTCAAGAGGAGGAAACACTCCCTATTAAAGTAAGATTTAGGCACCCAAATTTAAAAACAAACGGCATAATCGTTTTGTACACAAAAAAATAAAATTGCGTAAAATTTTGTGTTTTCGTGTATTGTCACATATTTACCTAAAAACCTATTTTTTGCGCACTATTTCTGTTTTTGTACACTCCTACAATTGCATTTTTTCATTATCAATCTTAAAAATATAAATATGTGGTAGTTTAAAACCATACGATGGCTTTTTTACAAAAAATGTAGGTGGGTCGATTTTTTTGGAGGCCAGTGTATAAACATTCTTATTTTTCTTATCATTAAATTACGCTTCATCAAACATCCTGTACAATGGTTTAATATAGTAGTAATGTTTGATAAAATAAATAATTTAAGACATTCGTTTCATTTAGTTTAAGCTCTAATATAAAACGAATCTACACGTATGATTAACTAATTTATGGCTTCATGGTCCAAAACAAGTTGAATATTCATGTCTTGCAAATGGTATACACAAACACAGAACATGCTAATGGCATACATAAGGCATTAGGATTCTAACTACGCTAGATAAAGAGATAGGGTCGAATTACCCTCCCCTATTGTACCCTCAGAGGTACAATAACCAGACAGAAATTTCTCTGAAAACAGTCTAATAACATTTAACTATATTTATTTTAATATTCGATGTTTTTTTAATCAAATAAAACCGACTAACATTACGAATATTTGACATCAGATGACGTGTCAATAAGTAAGTACCTTTAAGTACTCAGTAAGTCAGCATTCAAATAGACTTCTACGAGTACTTATATAATAGTCTGAGAGGAAGCGTTGCATTTTAGGTAGTGTTTTTACGCCGATTGATTGCCATCATTTTAAATAGATCTCGAGTGACGAAGAAGTGAAAAAAGTGTCAGCTGACGCACCCGCGTTCGGTTTGGATGGTTGCGGAAGTGGTCAGTTGCATCTTGGCCCCTCCACAGCCACACCCACCGCTACTCGGGCAGCTGACGATCGCTTCACTTATTAGTCATGTAAGATCAACTATCCTGACATCAGCAGGCTTACTATTTGCAACGCTGCCTCCCGGACTATAATGAATCGTCAAGCCGCGTCAAGCGCTACCACTGAATGTCACCTCCACGCGCTAGGTCAAGGTTCTACAACATAAACAAACGCTAACATGCAATTAATTTGGCACCCTCCCTTCATAACGCTTGGGTTGAAGCACAACATTTTACATATTGTTAACGACAACGATACATATTTATTTATTAAATTTCATCATTTTTTTGGCATGATAGATTTATCTTTAGCCTATTCCCATCGACGAAGGTTGAAAAATCGACAATATTTAAATATTGTCACACACAACGAATCCGTAACATATATTTAGATTATTATTAATTCTTGACCAATGGTGTGTCGTCATTTCAATGACAATGCTACTTATTTGTGGCTGTCGCTGACATCAAATAATCGTTTCAATGATTACGTAGATGTTACTTAATTTACACGTAAATGAATAATAAAGTTTATATATTATTATTATTAAAACAAATTTCAACCGAATCCATTTCAACAATACACAATAAATATGTACTTATATTTACCTTATCAGAGTACTTTAACGAGACTAATCAGATAATTTCAGTTAAAACATCGATTTAAGATTGAAAAATATTGTTCGCAATACTTGTACGAGTATGTATTAAATAAATTACATTACATTGCAAATTGCTTAATACTTATAATTTAAAAAAAAGTTATAATTTAATTAATTTAAATGTACTATAGTACGTACCTATAATATACAAAATCCATAACGTCAAGGACGGATCGTACACTTGAGAACGCGTAGGCATGTTCAGGGTTTGTAGAATGGTCACAAGGGGTACATTGTTACAGGGATCAGAGTACATAAGCATTGACCCCAGTTATAATTCAATCATTGTGTTGTGCTTCTATTGATCTACCGCCTTATTTTCGATGAAATACATAATGAAATATTTACTTGTTAATCGTACATTCATTCACATATCGTTCATTTATCATCGAGTCTTTATATATTATTTATCGAGAATTTCTCGTATTAAAACGTTTTTATATACATTGCTCATTCTTTAGAATCAATTTACTTGATGGTAGAGCGCAAGCTCGTCTGGGTAGGTACCACCCACTCATCAGATATTCTACCGCAAAACAGAAGTACTTTGTATTGTTGTGTTCCGATTTGAAGGGTGAATGAGTGTTATTACAGGCACAAGGGACATAACATCGTTCCCAAAGTTGGTGGCGCATTGGCGATGTAAGCGATGGATAACATTTCTTACAATGCCAATGTCTAAGGGCGTTGGTGACCACTTATCATTAGGTGGCCCATATGCTCGTCCAACCTACAAAATAAAAATAAAACTGTTTGTCTGTAATGTTTTACAATAAAACAATTTCTCTTTAGCCGCTGGTTTGTAAACGCTCATTAATTTTATGTTTTATATATATAAATGAAATTTTAAATAAAATCTTCAATTCAAAAGTACTTATTTGACTCAATCGTATTGTATTTAGAAGTTTAATTTAATTTATTGATGAAACACCGAAGGCCTCTTAATTACGACGCCATCCTTTATTGTCTCCTTTTAAGACAAAGGCGTTCAATGGAATTGTTTTATGCTCGCGATAATTAGGACAAGCTAAGAAATGTGGCTTTTCAAAAGTTATATTTACGAATTGGACTCTTGTCACCTGTTTTATTCAGAATATAGGAATTGTATATATGCAGTAATGATTTTAAAAACGGAAGTGAAACATTTTGATATAATTTATTACTCAGAGAAAATCGAAAGGAATTACATATTTTATATTTGAAGTTCGTCTTCACTATCACACAAATAACATGCACAACCATTTAAGTCGTTTAAATTTATAGCTAATTATGAACTTGTTCTCACAAGTTTTTTATGACGGAATAAGATTTTTTTATATATTAATCAGAAAAAGTCGAAATGATTTAATTTTACTTATGAAGTTCGTCTTCACTATTACTCAAACAAAATATATATAGACTTAAGTCGTCAACAAACATTTTAAGATTCTATTTTAAGTAGAAATAACCTTAATACATATTTTAGAGACCACTATCTGAATAATTTGCTCTTGTGCATCAAAGTCTAATTACAAAATTATTCAGCCAAGACAAGTGAGAAGAATTTAAAGTATTTGAAACCAAATTGGTTTTACATTTGAACATAATATATAATCAAACATCACGTTTTTCATTTCTTCTAGCGGAGTTTCGATATGAAGCGGTCATAGTTGTCCACAAGGATATCCCTATCAACGACCTCGACCAACTTAAGGGTTTGAAATCTTGCCACACGGGAGTTAACAGAAATGTTGGATACAAGGTAGGTTCTACAAATATGATTCACGATACAACCTGTATTACTATGTTTATAGATATTGAAGTTAATAATGTAAATAATAAAATCAATAATGTGAATGGCGATGTTAGTAAATTTTCTTTAGTACGCAATGAAGAACATAAGACACTAGATTCTAAAGGCATTTTTAAAAGTTTCCTTAGCCGAATTCAAACGATTTTTTTCGAGATATACTATGTAACATATGTTAAAGAGCTTTTACATAAATAATAAAGGTAGAAATATAATTGAAGGAGATTTTTTTATTTAATCTAAATTATAGTGTATCTATTCAAAGATACGTTTAAATCAAATCCTTACTTTAATATTAATCACATCTATTTAATTTTGTATTCTCTTGATAATTTACATGTAAATAGGTATATTTATAAGTTCTGAATACGTTATACGATTATTGAACGTAAAAAGACAAAGAGAAAACTTTTACCACCCAAATATTTCAAATGAGCAAATTTTAGTTTTGTTATACTTCAACCACAATAGCTCTTTCGAAAGGATCGAGTAACAAAACTATTTCAATTACAAGTTGGAAACCTACTTCCTACGAACTTATGTTATGCAAATATTGGATTTGAAGTGAACTAGCCGAAAGTAAATTTGACTTGGGGTTAACAATTCATCCTCAATAATTTAATACTTTCGCAGTGAATTTTATAAGTTGTATTTACATAAATAAAAGCTATAACTTTACCGATTTAAGATAATATATTTCGAATTCTCAAGAAACACTGAAATTCATGTGCTTAATTTGTAATTATAATTCATCTCGTGCTTGACGGTGAAGGAAAACATCGTGAGGAAACCCGCATTGGAGCAGCGTGATGGAATAAGTACCAAACTTTCTCCTCAAAAAAAAAAGAGGAGAAGAGGCCTTAGCCCAGCAGTGGGACATTCACAGGCTGTTACTGTTACTGTAATATAAATCACTTTGACTAAGTAGATACAAAGACAAATTAATTTAATTTAGACAATAGAATAAAGCGACTTCTTCTGGAATATTAGACGAATGAGATCCCATTTGGTACTAAAAGGCATATAATAAAAAAGGAATAGAATTATAATAAAATTTTACAATCAGATATGTAGTATTGACTCGTATGCCGTGACGGTAAACGGCATGACGCTCTTCTTCGCCACCGCTCCCCATTCCCTTATGCGTAGCACGTAAACTATAAATTTCATAATAATAAAAATATATTTATGTTATTACCGAAACTCAAACAAATTAATCAATCATCATTCAATTCATCAATCAATCGATCAATCTTGATATTTTATATCTGATGGGCGTCTAATGACACGATCGCATATTATTATTTATTTATTTTATGTTGTAGACAGGCGGACGGGCAAGTGGGCCACCTGATGTTAAGTGATCGTCACCGCCCATAGACATTGGCGATGTAAGAAATATTAACTATTCCTTCTTCCAAACGAGGCGTGAAGAGGCATCTTGCGGGCCGGCAAGGCGGGGCTAGTGCAGATCATTCTACCCGACTGTACTAGCCGTCGCGCGTCGTCGCGTTTGGACTCTACTACCACTTACCACCAGGTGGAGTAGAGACAATCGCCCTCCCGGGTAATATAAAAAAAAAAATCACAAACGCAATACTACTCTAACAATTATAAATAGGTTAACGCACAATATCAACTCAGAATTATCGAAATTCTCATTCGGAATAAAATCTCGGTCGCAGAATTCCTTTGATCTCAGTACAGGATATGAATCTCCAATCTCGCCATTTTAAGTAAATTACGTTCTTTGATCATGTTATTAACTGATTTAGAATGAATGAAATCAAATTTTTCGTTACGATAATTGGATTGTTTTTTCAGTGTAATCTAGCACAACTGTAATGGTAATTTTTTTAATAGATTCCCCTGACAATGCTGATGAAGCGATCAGTCTTTCCCAAAATGACTGATCGCACCATTTCACCAAAAGAGAACGAACTTCGTGCCTTGTCGACGTTCTTCAAAAAATCCTGCATCGTCGGCAAATGGTCACCAGATCCTAAAACTAATTCTGCATGGAGTAAGTTATAAGAATATTTATATATTTCAATAGCTATTTATGTGCTTTTTAAATGTTTCTTTTAAATACATAACCGTACTTTTGTTCCTAATATTTTATCATGTTAAGAATTCGGACTTGGCTTTCGTAAAATGAATAAATAAAACTAGATCATTAACATGATCGACGTGCATAGTTAATAAAAGTGAAATAAAACTAAAAATTAATTACATTTTCCCTTATTGAGAAAAACGATTTATTTTCAAATATTCGATTTAATTCATACTTTATCCAGTTCTCTAAGCCAGAAAACTTTTATCGTGCTTACTGCTTTCGATCGACTATTCGAGATATAAAAGACATTAAACTTAAGACAAGGCGACAAGTTGCTCACAGTGATCATTACTTTGAAGAGCTTAGGAACTTGAATAATGACGAAACAATAAACCATTTCAAATTTAAAAAATAACTTCTATCAGATTCCGATCTGTAGTTCAATATACATTTTACTTAAATCTCTAAATAAATTTAAAAGCTTAAATCTTACTGAAACTAACTTCAAAGTAAATTAAAGCAAGGCAAAGCAAGTGGATAAGAAAATAAGCATATAACGAGTTGAGAGTGTTAATTTAAAATTTAAACTAAGCACGATTTCATTTTACATAACATATTAACATGAAAAACATTATTTAATATTATTTATATCGATGAGAATTATTTTACAACATTTAATAAAAAATGGTTTTTATAGCCAAGTAGAATATAAATTTCAATCACATACTGTTAGCTAAGCTACCGAAATACCTCGAACATACTAAATTTAACCAAAATAATAAAATCTTTACTGTTTTACTTGGTGGTAGGGCTTTGTGCAAGCTCGTCTGGGTAGGTACCACCCACTCATCAGATATTCTACCGCAAAACAGCAGTACTTGATATTGCTGTGTTCCGGTTTGAAGGGTGAGTGAGCCAGTACAGGCACAAGGGACATAACATCTTAGTTCCCAAGGTTGGTGGCACATTGGCGATGTAAGCGATGGATAACATTTCTTACAATGCCAATGTCTAAGGGCATTGGTGACCACTTACCATCAGGTGGCCCATATGCTCGTCCACCTACATATACAATAAAAAAAATAAAAAAAAATGTTTACTGAACATTTTTATTTCATTATCACAAGTCGTATAAAGAATCTAGTTCAATACCAATAATTATTTGAGTGTCGTTATTGCAAAATCTAATTTCATTCGAATAAATTGCACTAATATTACAGAGGGTCAGTATAACCAACTGTGTGCTATGTGCGAGCACCCAGACAAGTGCGATTATCCTGATAACTTCAGTGGGTACGAAGGAGCTCTGAGATGTCTGGCTCATAACGGCGGTGAAGTAGCCTTCACTAAGGTCATCTACGTGCGCAAGTTCTTCGGGGTGAGAGTTATTGAAGAAACTAATTTATCGTAACAAAAAATTCGAACGCGTGTAATTAAAAAATGTGAACGTTTTCGTTTTGCTTACTCATTTCTATTCAATTAATTTTCCTTGTCATGAAAACGTAAGTTATTAATTCCGAACATTACATTACATTTTCATGTTATATTTAATTAGTTAAACTATATAATTCTGCTAAACTAAAACTAGCAAAATAAATGAATATATAACTGTTTTATCTAACACCAGCTCCCGGTTGGCACTATCCCAGCCAACCAGACGTCAGAGAACCCGGACGAGTTCGCATATCTATGCGTGGACGGTTCTAAGGTACCAGTAAGGGAAAAGGCATGCTCATGGGCTGCCAGGCCTTGGCAGGGACTGCTGGGACACAACGATGTGTTGGCAAAGATATCGCCCTTGAGGGAGAAGATTAAGCAATTAGCTGATGCAGGTGAGTGGTGGTTTATTACAATGACGATGCCTGTGGGCGGTAGTGACCAATGTTTACCATCAGGTGGCCCATGTCCCCGTCAAATGCCCCGTCATAGGCAAATACTCCTTAGAAAAGCTTTTCAATTGAGTAGAATATTATTCCTAAGAAGAAAAATCTTACTTTCAAAATAGTGCTTTTTGAAAATAACATTAAAAGGCGCAGTTACAGCGTATTCTGATTTATGGACTTAATTATATACTGTTTTCGGTGATTGCGAAGTCATATTTGACAATAAAATGTCAGTTCATGTCCATTCCTCGTCACAGTCGCACCACAAATGCAACTGGCACGTCAAGCATCACAAGTCGTAACTTCTACATTTAACAATATTTCCAGGCGCTGGCTCCCAGCCAGAATGGTTCACGAAAGTCTTAGGACTATCCGACAAGATACATCACGTAGCCGACAACATCCCCATCAAACCAGTGGATTACTTAACGAAGGCAAACTACACGGAAGTTATTGAGAGAGGTCATGGACCTCCAGAACCGGTTGTCAGGTGAATGCGAATCTACATTGTAATTACGCCAAAGACACGGCAAACTTTTGAAAGGTCAACACCATTAATATTATTTATCTGTCTGCAACAGAACTGGTTTTGTAAGCCTAGCTACGTCACAAATGTTTGCTTACGTATTCTGCAAATTTTGTCATGTGTACTAATTTGTATGTATCTACTGACCTAATTTTACTCTACGATTAAGATTAATAGGTGTGTTTTGCTCGCTGGCCTCTTAGTTAAGCTTTTCCAATTTCTAAAATATTTAATGACTAAAAATAACTCATAGGCATTTATGCCTTCAACACGCAATCAAGTGTATTGCGGCGGGTATTTGGCGGTTATCCCAAAAACGTAGAGACGAATTAATATACGCTTTTTCTTTTTTCGTTAAATTGAACGATATAATTGAGAGGATATCCCTTAAAATCAAAATTTGATAAATTCCTTTCTCATTGCCTCTAAATGACAATGGAAAATTCTAATTCGTAAGTCTTTGTCTTATAACTTAAGCTTTGTGTTGAGTCAGTCCGTCAGAATATTGCCTATTATATGGGCATTAAGATTATTTTAAATATCTATCAACTCTAATTGCGTTTATATACCTAATACTTAAAGGCATATTGAGTAATTACGCCTTTTCAAATTAAAATGTTATTCCCAAGAAGAAATAGCTTAGTTTGTGAATATGTAAATAAGCGTAGCTATAACTTTCATATACGTGCCATATAAGCCTCATGTAAAAAAGAGTTAATAATAGATATATACCGGCATTGGAGCAGCGTGGTGGAATAAGCTCCAAAACCTTCTCCTCAAAAGAGGAGAGGAGGCCCAGCAGTGGGACATTCACAGGCTGTTACTGTAATACATATATACCCATATATATTTGTAAACGATATATACATAAATCTAATGGAAAATATGACAAAAATTCAACCCGCCGAGTTTCTTTCGCCGGTTCTTCTCAGGACTGGGTGTTTCTTTTCCGAACCGGTAGTAGTTTCCAGTTTGATAATCAATAAGAAAGTGTAATACTTCAATATTGAATAATAAAGTCTTTTGAATTTGAATTGGAATAGGTACGTACATGAAATCGTTGCCATTTCTTCATGAACATTATAAGTGAAATTTATTATCAGGTTGTGCGTAACATCCAACGTTGCCCTGGCAAAGTGCCGATCGATGTCCGTATTTGCCTTCAGTCGGGACATTCGCCCAAAACTTGACTGTGTCCAAGAATCATCAGAGGACGATTGTCTTAAAAGTGTAAGTATCTTTGATATTATATAATTTGTAAGAGCTGCTTGATCGTTGTAGTTGTAGTGTTAGTAGAACTGCGTCGTTGGTCTAATGGCTAGATATAAAGCCGCAGACCCGGTGGCCCTGGGTTCAATTCCAAGGTCGGGCCAATAAAAAGTTATTGGGTTTTTCTGTCAGAAAAATTTCAGTAGTAGCCCTGAGTCTGGAAGTTGGAAGTGTGTCTGTGTGTGTGTGTCCCGTGCCTCGGAAAGCACGTTAAGCCGTTGGTCCTGCGCTTGAACTCTTTCCGGTCGTGTCGGATTGCCGTCCCATCGGATTATGAGAGCTAGGGAAGAGAGTGCACCTGTGTTTGCGCACACACTTGTGCACTATAATATCTCCTGCGCAGTTGGCTAATCTCTCTTGAGATTGGCCGCCGTGGCCGAAATCGGTCTGGAGGACCTTATTATTAGTGTTAGTAGGTAACTAACTAAATATAGCTTTTATTAGGAAAATATGACATTTAAATAAATTCCTTACATTTAATTAGCTCCTTCATTAACCGATAACCGGTACCCGTTCGATGGTATTTAGATATCGATAAAAAATATATTGCTAACTGATTGATTTTTGGATTGTCAGCTTTTGTGGATTAATATCTCTAAAAAAATAGAAAATTTCTGTTTCCTGAAAAAATACTTATTGTTTTGTAACCTATATAATATACTCGGTGGTAGAGCTTTGTGCAAGCTCGTCTGGGTAGGTACCACCCACTCATCAGATATTCTACCGAAAAACAGCAGTACTTGGTATTGTTGTGTTCCGGTTTGAAGGGTGAGTGAGCCAGTGTAATTACAGGCACAAGGGACATAACATCTTAGTTCCCAAAGTTGGTGGCGCATTGGCAATGTAAGCGATGGTTAACATTTCTTCCAATGCCATTGTCTATGGGCGTTGGTGACCACTTACCATCAGGTGGCCTCCAGGATCATCCGCCAACATCTACAATAAAAAAAAAAAAATCGATTGAATATAATCTAGCACTTGTAATAACACTTCAGCGTTTCTTCGGAGTTTCTTAAATCTGGTTTATTTTATTTCTTTAGATCATAGTTTATATAAATCGTTCGTAATTAGATAGCAAGAGTATGAAATAATACTCATAACAACATAACAGTAATACTTATATGATATAATCCTAAGGTTCAAGATAACGGATCCGATTTAGCAGCAGTTGACGATATGAGAGTCGCTTCGGCCTCTAAAAAATACAATCTCCATCCCGTATTCCACGAAGTGTACGGAGAAGCAAAGCTTCCGAACTATGCAGTGGCAGTCGTAAAGAAAAATTCACCGTTTAATAACATCGACGATTTGCGTGGAAAGCTGTAAGTATCGATTTCTTTCGAAGGAATCTCATTTCGACTCGAATACTCGACACTAATATTTCATATTACCGCACGTCTCACGACTTTTTTTATGTCCTTTTTCGATCATCTTTTACTATCTCCGAAATTAGGTTTGTACTGATGAAAGTCATTTTATGTAAAACGGATTGTTTTTCAAATAAATAAAACTTAAGATCCTCACGTTTCTCATTTCTATAAGATTAAGGGCTTTTACTAAAACTGAATAGAAAATATATATATTTGGGTATATAACACCTGTCCGCGATGTTTTCTATAGACATTTTTAGAGTTTTTCCTTCAGAATATTGGCATTAAAATTTTTTTTTCAGTTCCTGTCACAATTCATTCGGTACATTCAGCGGACTCATTGCACCACTGTACTATCTCATAAACAAAAATAAAATATCGTCGGACAACTGCGTGAAGAACTTTGGTGATTTCTTCGCAGGATCATGCCTGCCTGGTGTTGATAAGGCGGAACACAATCCACGAGGTTTGTTTGCTGGAATTGTATCCGACTATATAAGGGGTTTTCCAATAGGGACGCTTGAACTTTGACAGCTGATTGCGGCCATGTTGTTTGAGTGACAGCTGTCAAATGCAGTGTGTTATATTCATTTCGTCCTCCCAAACCACCATGGCAGGTTACAGTGTCGAGCAGCACGTGCAAATCATAAAATTGTTTTATGAAAATGGTCTTCAGTTCGAGCAACGTTCCGCGCACTTCGCCCGTTTTACGGTCGCGATGATCGTCCTGCCGAGTCGACTATCCGTCGATTGGTGGACAAATTCGAGTCAACCGGGTCAGTTAACAATCAGCCGGTTCCCGTGCGTCAACGTAACGCGAGATCTGCCGAGAATATCGCCGCTGTGCGCGACAGTGTCCTCGAAAACCCGCGGCAGTCAATTCCGCGTCGCGCACAGGAACTCGGCCTTTCGCAGACGACAACTTGGCGAATTTTGCGTTGTGACTTGAGCCTGCACCCGTACAAGATCCAGCTGACCCAAGAGCTCAAGGTTAATGACCATAGACAGCGCCGTGTGTTCGCTGACTGGGCATTAGAGCAGTTGGAAGTTGACGCCGATTTTGGCAAAAAAATCATCTTCAGCGACGAGGCGCATTTTTGGATGAATGGCTATGTCAACAAGCAAAATTGCCGTATTTGGGACGAGACCAATCCACACGAGGTTCACCAAGTGGCAATGCACCCGCAGAAAGTGACTGTTTGGTGCGGATTTTGGGCCGGAGGCGTGATTGGTCCGTATTTTTTCGAAAACGATAATGGTGTGGCCGTCACCGTCAATGGTGAGCGATACCGGTCGATGATAACCAACTTCTTTTGGCCTGAAATCGAGAATATGGATCTGGACAACATGTGGTTTCAACAGGACGGCGCTACGTGCCACACAGCACACGCTACGATGGAAGTTCTGCACGAGCAATTTCTGGACATGGTCATCTCGCGCGGAGGCGACGTGAACTGGCCACCGAGATCGTGCGATTTGACCCCGCTGGACTTTTTCTTGTGGGGTTTTCTTAAGTCGCAGGTCTATGCCAACAAGCCGCAAACCACCGATGCCCTCAAAGTCAACATACGCCACGCCATCGATCAAATACAGCCCGATTTGTGCGCCAGAGTCATCGAAAATTGGACCTTTCGTGTGCGCGCCACCAACCGAAGCCGTGGCGGTCATTTGAATGATGTCATATTCCATACATAATGGGGTCGATAGACCTTCCAAATAAAAAAAAAATTTCGCAAATATCTCTCCTACATGTATTTTTTTTTGCATTTCAAAGATCAAGCGCCCTTAATGGAAAACCCTATATAATTAATAAAAGATGCAGATTTATTAAAAAAACAATAATTATATATTTTTTCAGATATACCTAATTTATAAATATACTATGTATAGAGTTTACTGATATAGTTTTTGTACAGTTATCCCCAGGAACTGTTGACTCCAAAATAGTTTTAAAATATTTCGAATTAAAGTCAAAAAGCTTTGATGATTTCATTAGAAGTCTGTAAAAAACTACCTAAGCAACATCCGTGTCAAATTATTTTAAATGTTGGCACAAGTAATCGAGATTAATGTTATTAATTAAAATGTATTATATACTAGACAATATATAACATAATTATTTTATTCCATATAACATGAGTGAATGAATGAATTATACATTGTTGAATGATAATGAATAATCATTATTATAGAAAAAGCTGTACCGATGTTATAATTATCATTGTTTCTGTCTGTTATCTATGATAATCTACAGCTGACAACGCAACATTCAAAGAACGCTTCGCTTATCCAATTATTCAAGTACTAGTTTCGCCTGCGGATACGCTCGCGTATGAGGCGAGGGAGCAGGTGTTAGATAACATCCTTACAAACTTTCACATTTATAATATAGGGTTTTCCATTAAGGGCGCTTGATCTTTGAAATGCAAAAAAAAATACATGTAGGAGAGATATTTGCGAAATTTTTTTTTTATTTGGAAGGTCTATCGACCCCATAATGTATGGAATATGACATCATTCAAATGACCGCCACGGCTTCGGTTGGTGGCGCGCACACGAAAGGTCCAATTTTCGATGACTCTGGCGCACAAATCGGGCTGTATTTGATCGATGGCGTGGCGTATGTTGACTTTGAGGGCATCGGTGGTTTGCGGCTTGTTGGCATAGACCTGCGACTTAAGAAAACCCCACAAGAAAAAGTCCAGCGGGGTCAAATCGCACGATCTCGGTGGCCAGTTCACGTCGCCTCCGCGCGAGATGACCATGTCCAGAAATTGCTCGTGCAGAACTTCCATCGTAGCGTGTGCTGTGTGGCACGTAGCGCCGTCCTGTTGAAACCACATGTTGTCCAGATCCATATTCTCGATTTCAGGCCAAAAGAAGTTGGTTATCATCGACCGGTATCGCTCACCATTGACGGTGACGGCCACACCATTATCGTTTTCGAAAAAATACGGACCAATCACGCCTCCGGCCCAAAATCCGCACCAAACAGTCACTTTCTGCGGGTGCATTGCCACTTGGTGAACCTCGTGTGGATTGGTCTCGTCCCAAATACGGCAATTTTGCTTGTTGACATAGCCATTCATCCAAAAATGCGCCTCGTCGCTGAAGATGATTTTTTTGCCAAAATCGGCGTCAACTTCCAACTGCTCTAATGCCCAGTCAGCGAACACACGGCGCTGTCTATGGTCATTAACCTTGAGCTCTTGGGTCAGCTGGATCTTGTACGGGTGCAGGCTCAAGTCACAACGCAAAATTCGCCAAGTTGTCGTCTGCGAAAGGCCGAGTTCCTGTGTGCGACGCGGAATTGACTGCCGCGGGTTTTCGAGGACACTGTCGCGCACAGCGGCGATATTCTCGGCAGATCTCACGTTACGTTGACGCACGGGAACCGGCTGATTGTTAACTGACCCGGTTGACTCGAATTTGTCCACCAATCGACGGATAGTCGACTCGGCAGGACGATCATCGCGACCGTAAAACGGGCGAAGTGCGCGGAACGTTGCTCGAACTGAAGACCCATTTTCATAAAACAATTTTATGATTTGCACGTGCTGCTCGACACTGTAACCTGCCATGGTGGTTTGGGAGGACGGAATGAATATAACACACTGCAATTGACAGCTGTCACTCAAACAACATGGCCGCAATCAGCTGTCAAAGTTCAAGCGTCCCTATTGGAAAACCCCTTATATACAAATTATATTTTACAAATTATAAGCAGAAGTACTTTTGAGAAAAAAATCGTTAATTCTACTGCTTGCAAACTAATGGAATTGAAATATTTTTAAATTTGTTATAGGTGAAGACGTGTCCAAATTGAAGAAACAATGTACAGGAAGCAACAGTGCTTGGCAATGCCTTCAAGAAGATAAGGGAGATGTAGCTTTTGTCTCAAGTAAGTAAATGTATGGCTTCCATGTACAATTTAAGAGAATTTGTAATGTATGTATAATTCCAAAAAAATTAAATATTTATATGGAAAAACCTATTCCTTGACTAAAACAGCATTCAGAAAATGTATCAAAATTAAAATAATTTACTTGATATAATGGTACAACTAATCTAAAACTAGTAATCCAGTACTAGGTCTATGCAAACTTAATTCTATAAATTACCATTCAGCACTAAAATCTGACATCATTAATTGACTGGGCTTTAATACTTTCAGGTGCCGACCTATCAAACTTTGACTCTACACAGTATGAATTACTTTGCCTTAACCGAGACAATGGTGGAAGAGATAATCTTGCCAACTTTGCTACCTGTAATATTGCTCTGGCTCCGTCAAGGACATGGCTGTCTGCTAAAGACTTCTTATCCGATGTCTCTATAGCTCATACACCATTGAGCTTGGCACAGTTATTAGACACTAGGACTGATTTGTTCAACATTTATGGAGAATTTCTTAAGAATAACAATGTTATTTTTAATGTAAGTAATGCAAATAAGACAAACTCAAATTATGCCTTATTGTAGTTATAACTAATTATATGTTGTACATTTTAGAATGCTGCCAGAGGATTGGCTACAACGGAGAAAATAGACTTTGAAAAATTCAAAACTATCCATGATGTGATAAATACTTGCGGAGTTGCATAAAAATAGATCAATAAGACTTTTAAGATGTTTTATATTATTTTTATTTACAAGAAAAAAGTCTGTTAAAATGTATGATGATATAATAAAACAGATCTGATAAAATTAAATGATTTAAATTTATTGCATAACTTATGAGAACAAATAAATAATACCAAAATATTCAACAACTACTTTTTACTACTTAATCATTTATTTATAACGCAGCGAGGAATAGAGTGATGGCAATTGTTCCAGCTAACATTGAATATCCAGTAGTGTAAACTTCCTTAATCGTCAACCCTTTAGCAGTATCCCAGTAAAGATGTCTAATTCCATTTGCAAAATGGTATCCAAATGGAGCTGCGATGGCTACTTTTGCCAAAAAAATAGTGGCTGGTGATAAGTTGAGGCCTTCAATCATTGTAATGTAATGTGATATATCATTTGGTAGCATAAGAGCTCCCATACCCAAAGCAGTTGCATATCCAGTAAGAATCATACCTAGAACAAAGTTTTATTATAAGGAGTTATAATATATTCCTATTATGAACATATACTAATTATTCATATACAGAATACATTTGATTCTACCCTAATAGCTTACAAATATGCATTAATTAATAGTAAATAAAAAATATTCTAATACTATAATAAAATTTACTTTATCTTTCTGTTTTAATGACAAATGCAATTATACATTAATCACTAGTTATACCCTGTAAATTATTTAAAAAAGTCTTAGTGTACCTACATTCATACAAAAATTTTGTTATGAAAACTTACCTGCAGCTCTGTGAGTAATTGACAACATACTAGTCAATTGAAACTTATAGATGGTAAGATGAGGAGATAAAGGTCTGTTCAGGCGTTCGTTTCGTATATCGTGATGTTCTTCCTTCGGTGGTTCAAATTTCTTAAAAGTTATTTTAGGTATTGACGCAGCCTGAGCGTAAGACATGGTGCCTAAAGGGGTGCGAAACTTTGCTAAATTGCCTAACATGGAGCTACTTGCTAACCTGAAATTAAATTACTCTGATTACAAAATCCTTAACTACAAATATAAAGCATAAACTTTGTTACATAATAATAAATATGTAAACAAACCTGGTGCAGCAAAAAAAAGCCATTTTGATTGAAAGTAGAAATATATAATAACAACGATTATCAAGTTTTTATAATTGTTTTAATAATTATAAATGTTTAATTTTTGAAACTGTTTCGCAGTTCGCACCACGAGATGAAAGATTCTCAAAAACAAGTTGTCAACGTCAGAGTTTGAATCTTTCGTATTACCTTCAGTAGGTACCTATTGTAGTATTGTTGATTATAGCAAAGCATTTACGAAGACAATTCAACAAAACAGTCAAAAAAATGTTTTAATAAAATATGAGTGTTTGTATTAAACAATTTTAAAATTACATAAAATATTATGTATATATGTAATGAAAATATTATTTCTAAAACTGAGATTAATGGAAAATGCTCATTAAAATGTCATGGTTTTTTGTCATATGTGACAAATGACAATTGACAACGGTCAATCTCATAATACAAAATTGGTTTTTCGTTTGTTCTAAAAATCGACTTATAATATTAAATGTTCCGTTTATTACTTTTTACCACAATAATTAGCTCTTTTAAAGCTCATTGTAGTACAGCCACAGCTACTATGGCACTCAGAAATGTAGATTTTGAAGTTTTTGGACGAGTTCAAGGAGTATTTTTCCGGAAGGTAACCTTTGATTTCAAATTAATAGTATTTTATGAATAAGGGTTTGTAGAACAAAAAGGTTTTAAAAACTGTAATAGGTAATCGTAATAGTTACTGGATTTTTTTCTTCCTTTTATTAATACATTTTTTATTTTTCTCGTAGTACACAAAGCAGCAAGCAGATAAATTACAACTTAAGGGTTGGTGCAGGAATACTTCGCGTGGAACTGTAGAGGGTCAAATGCAAGGACCCTCTGATAAGTTGGAAGAAATGTAAGTTTTTTGTAAAATTACTTTTAACTACAAATTATAAATTTTTGTAATATTTGCTCTATGAGTCTCTGTAGCTCAAAAAGTCTATTTGATAGGATACATTTTCTTCTCGCCGTTTTTTTATTCTGTTGTCTTTCAATTTTATGAAACATGTGTATTTTTTCCATGACTATCTCGTTGGTCTAGTGGCTAGATATAAGGCCGCAAACCCGGTGGCCCTGGGTTCAATTCTCAGGTCGGACCAATAAATAGTTATTGGTCCGAAAATTCTCAGTAGCAGCCCGGAGTCTGGAAGTTGGTAGTGTGTATACTCCCGTGCCTCAGAAAGCATGTTAAGCCATTTGTCCTGCGCCTAAACTCTTTCCGGTCGTGGCTGATTGCCGTCATTATGAGAGTTAAGGAAAAAAGAGTGCACCTGTGTTTGTACACATACTTGTGCACTATAATATCTCCTGCGCAGTTGGCTAATCTCTCTTGAGATTGGCTGCCGTGGTAAAATCGGTCTGGAGGATTCTTCTTTTAAATGTCAAATCCATAACGAGAGAAAGAGCGAAATTTGTGATTAACTAAAAAGCCGCTTATCAAGGTTTATTAGTAGGGCTGATAGCATTTCTAAATCAGAAACAAAAAAGCAAAACATGCTTAAGAGATTGTAGTAGAAATTAATACTCAGTATACTAAATATACTAAAAACTAAAATATATTTATGCTTAACCTAGATTTTATAAAATACTTTTTTTGTATCCTTAAACCACTTGTTTGGTTACAAATTCTAGGGTTGAATCGAAAGAGGTAAAAATAACTTTGGACTTAAATTGATTGATTCAAGGGTAAAGTGATATATTTTGTTATTTCGAAATAGTAAATATTTATTTTCTTTATAGAAAATTTCCAATGACAAAGCATGTGATATTATAAATCTGAAAATTTTATTACTATTATTGTTGTGTACAGTAAGACTTGTAAACTGGTTGCAGTACATGTTTTTTAAAGTTTCGGTATATTTGAAATTTGTGTTTTTTTTTTAAATTGCATTTTTTATATTTCGTTACAAACACCTCAATTTTACTTAATTGTATAGATAAGTAAGAAACAAAAAGATATGTATGTGAACTTAAAGATGTAATATCTTTTGATAGACTAAACTGATTTTGATGAAGTAATTTAGTTATTTGTAATTTTTAGCTGTTTTGAAAAATAACCCCCAGAGAAATTATATATTTTGGTAACTTGTAAATAACTATATTTATTTAACAAGAGGGAGCTTTACGGAGCCCCTATCTCCGTAAAGGGGCCCCATACCCGAGTAAGCAAAAATTTGTAAAATATTCAAAATGTCACTGGAACTCTAAGAGCGGTCGCTAAATTTGCCGGGAAAAATAAATTTGGATTTGAATAGGTAGTTTAATGCGTTGATGACCAAGGCGCAAAATTCGCGCAGCAAAAAAACTTACGTTACATTAAGTTAGTCACAGTTACGCTGAAGTGCACTCCACCACATTTTGATACAAGGCTCATCAAGGCCAAGCTACGCCATACAAAATCCACACGAATATTATGAATACGAAAGTAAATATATATGTCAGTCTGTTACGCATTCACGGCTTAACCACTAACCCGAATTTCTTACAATTTGGTATACAGTAAAACATTTTATACCTAACATCTAGGCCCCCAAACACGGACTAAAGCTAGTCATTTATAATTTATTTTCACTTTATTTCAATTGGTTTTATGTAAATCTATCACTATCCCGAAAAGTATATTCTACCTAGAACTGACGGGTAACTAAGTAGTAAAAGTAACTCTTTTTCTCATATAAAATTATAAAGTCAACTAAGTAAATACAATGAAATTTTTATAATATAATAAATATCATTCAAATCATCGAATAACACTTAATCTAATAAACAAAATAAATAAACTAAAGCTTTTTTATCATCTAGATTCTAAACACTTGTGTTGTTTTATATAAAGTAGTAACTATTAAAAAAATCTTATCTTTATTTCTAATTTAAAAAAATTTAAAAGCGAGTAAATAAGGAACTTTACGTGATGAAAATATAGCATTTGTATACTTTGACTCTATATCTTCGTTATAAGCTGGCACCATTCCACCAGTGAATGTTTGTTATATAGCTCTAGTGCAAAGATTAAGAAGAAGATTTCGTTTCTATTCTAATTTTGGCATTATACAATAGATCTTCAACTACGAAATGCCATTTCGTTTAGGCACTTATACTAAGAGATATATTATTTATTAAATGCTTTTGTTAGGTTATTTATAAGTTAAAAACTATATCAAAAGCTACACGAATTTCTGTGCTTAAGTTGTATTTGATACTTTTTTATTATTGACGTGCAGAAAAATAAATACGATACGCATACATAATCTTTTTAAATAAATATAGCTATTTTAGAAATGGTCTGTCTTAATGTTTTATAATGACATCCTTTTTAGTTCTATCGTTTATTATACACAATATTATGCTGGTTATGTAACAAATGAGGTCCGAAATTCGTGGAAATAGCAAATCTCTATTAAAAGTCTCCCATATAAATTAGATAGAAAATAATTTTATTCGCCACCCTCGTCTTCTTTCATTATGAAAACGCCTTAATGGCCAACATTAAGCTTTAACTCTCAAGGCTGACTAAAAAGAGCTTTGGAAGGAATATTCTCTTTTTTATTTTTAGAAAAGTAAGTTGACATTTTTCGAATGCTCTTTTGCAATTAATATTACTGACCCAACATTTGAGTTCTTAATTACGTAATATGTTAAACAAAAGTTGAAAATGATATTGATATGTGTAATTATCGTTATAACTTTCTTCATAATAACATTAAATGTGAACTGAAGACATGTCTTTCAAGTCGCTCAGGATCGCAAATGCAGAATATTAACCAGGACACTAAACTATACTAAACTACTAAATTTGAACTCTCCCTGACCTTTTATAATTTGGAACCTACCAGACTATAATAGTAAGTACTGCAACACAACATCGAAGATTTAAAGTTCCTTTTTTTTCAGGAGAAACTGGCTGAAAAATACTGGCAGCCCAAGTAGTCAGATCGACAAAGCCGAATTCAAAAACGACAAAAACATTTCTGAATATACCTTCAGCAATTTCGACATTCGACGTGACGATTAGATCTCAAACATATTGTTTTTATTTAGTTGCTTAGCAAGTATGTTATGACTTTAAAACTCCCCATGTGATATAATTTTACCTTTTACGTGCTTACTTTTCAGTATTCCTCTATGAATATAAAATGTTAAAATAAAAAATTGTTTTATTTCCACATTTGCATGCAAAAAGAAAGGTTTTTATATCATCCACTCTCTGGCCTACGGAGAGAAATTTGAAACGCAACTTTATTTCCCAAGGCCGTAATAAAAGGCTCGCGTTCCGTATGTAATCAACATGTAAAAATTCTGACGCACTGATGTCCATTACAGAGTGCTAGTGAAATATCGCGACGCTCAAAATTCATAAAAACAACGATAAAAGGATCTATTGTGAGGTAGATTTATGACAATCAATAAGCAAGTCTAACACTTCTACATTTAGAAAAAATATTTGTAATATGTCGAATCACAGTTCCATCCCAAAATGGCGTCAATCAAATTACTAAAATCAGCCTAATCAATACAATATTATAAAAAAGTACCTAATGCCCTAACCTGAATGAAGTATAATATGATGTTTTGATCGCTAAAATTTATTTTGAAGATACTAAGACTTATTTTTGAATGTCTCGTAATTATCGGTTGCACCAAATGGGTGAATATTGGGTGCATCCAAAACTATGTCGATTTTTACTGAGACGCCAGATTTTAAGTCACTGCTAACGTAGGTATGTATGTACAACTTTAGAATAAAGTTGCTCTAAATTTTTTATTAATATACTATCGATACTTAATCGATTTGAATCAATTTTGATATGTTATTATTTATTTATTAAATAATAAAAAATATTATATATTTTCGATCTATATAGTAGATACATTGTGAAGTGATTTCCTATTTACTATCACGTAAATAAAAATCTACGTACATACGTCACGTTTCAGGTGAAAGCTTTTGTACATTAATATGAAAATAAAATAATTCATTACATCAATCCTCGAATTGAATCGTGCCTGTTGATTAAATTTTGTTGATTTTTCCTTGTTATAAGTTATTTATTATTTGTAAACAAATCAACAATTGAATTCGCCTCTACGTTCTATAACAAAATTTTGTCACAACTTTGTAATTTCCGTAGTTTGCAAATATTTTAAGTGGATTGACACGAGTAGTTCGAAAAATTAATTTATTTCATAATTACAGTTCCAACAACTTAAATTATCACTAACAAACAATCCAGATGTTAAACTACTAGGTGCAATTTGAAAAGAAAACTTTTAAACTATAATAACCAATGAGCTTCAGTTAATGGTAATAGATTCAGAGAACTTATTTCAAAACAAACACACGTACCGGAAAAATCTGTTTTAACTCTCCGCTGACGTTTAAATCTCTATACAAAATAAACTTTTTATTACAAATGTAAAAAAATTATTATAAACATAAATTATATAAGACTATACTACTCAAAAGTTCATACTAAAGTTATATAACACTATTGTAGTAATCTTAGGAGTTATGTTTGATGTAATGTTTTTTTTGTTTATATTAAAAAACACTGGATGATAATTATTGTTGAATCGTCGCGAACTCGTAGGTATATTAAGAATGCGGCGCGATCGTATAAACTTTGTAACTAATAATAAACCATCTGTTGGTTGACAATGGCCTAAGACCTTGGAGGATTTTTAGAAGAGTCCAACTTGAAGGGGTAGGAAATGATTACGTCCAAGTCAGTAACCCGGGCGTATGTTATTGATGGGAGGGGGCGCGGGCGGAGGACGCACGGAAAGTGGGTCAGGAGGGGCGCGCAGTCGCGCGGCACTGCGCCCTCAGCCTCCAGCCATGGCGGACGCGCCGCCTGAAGTCCTCGAGCTGAACGTAGGCGGCGTGCACTATGCCACTACACGCGACACGCTGTTGCGCGAGCCGGACTCGCTACCGGCGGCCGCGCTACGCGATCCGGATCATCCCCGCGACGCGCGCGGTCGCATTTTCTTTGATCGCGACGGCGTCCTCTTTCGCTACGTACTCGACTACCTTCGAGACGGTGGCCTCGTCTTGCCGGAGTGCTTTCGCGAACATAAACGCCTGGCCCGCGAAGCCAAACATTATAGGTTAGTGGGTCTGGAACATGCAGTACGTGAAGCCGATCCTCGACCGCCAAACCGGGAACGCGGCTGTATCACCGTTGGCTACCGTGGTAGCTTTGCCTTCGGTCGTGATGGCCTCGCCGATGTCAAATTCCGCAAGCTGTCGCGTATTCTGGTATGTGGAAAAGTAACACTATGCCGGGATGTGTTCGGTGAGACACTAAACGAGTCCCGTGATCCGGACCATGGGCTGGCGGATAGATACACATCACGATTCTTCCTTAAGCATTCATTCATCGAACAAGCTTTCGACATGTTGCAAGAGCAAGGATTTAAGCTGACAGCCAGCTGCGGAAGTGGAACGGCTGGCGGCGCGGCAGAACTCAAACCTGGTGTTGATTCTGAGGAGAACCGCTGGAATCACTACAATGAATTTGTGTTTGTACGCGAGTAATATCTTTGTCTATTGTGATACTAAACCCCTACCAACATTATGGGGCAAATTGCTTATGTGGCTCACCCACAGAAATTAAACGAAACATTTAAAGGTTTCCACAGGTAACCTGGCTATATATATCCGTTATTACTTCCACTTACACTATGGTAATGTCTTCTTTACATTTATAAAATAAAACTTCTTAAATTAATTTTGTACCGTTACCTATAAAAACATTCTCAACTGTTCAACGATACATTGGTCTTTTAATAATATGCAGACAATTACTATATTTAAGTATATCGTTCTAGAAATATTACTAATAAAAAAAAATTAAATACATGTTTACATAGGTAATAGATATTATGTAGATAAAGCGAACTTAAATGTATTCACGTATTAAATAAGTAGCTAAATGTAATAGAGTAAATGTATAAATAATAAATGTAGAATTTATCTAACTTTTAGAGCTAATCTTGTGTACTGTTATAGACCTATTTCTGATGTATCCAACTATATTTTTTAAATAATTTTATCTTACAATGTATATTGAAATTACGTAATGTTTTCGAATAAAATTTCAAATTTCTATGAAACTTCAATAACGTATAAATTCTTGAAGTATTTTTCTCTATTTTCCTTAATTTTATAAAACAATATTTACAAAAGTTCGTTGGATTCTATATCTTATAAACAAATCCTTTACACCTACCTATGTACTGACCGATGCGTTGTGATCAATCCATTTTCTACACAGTAGTCATTTATAAATGTTTATAGTTATAAGGAAATTTTGTTTTATTCAAGATTTAATTGAAAACAGTTATAAAATGCGCGAAAAAGAGTACCTAACTAATAATAGTAAACGAATGCGGATAATACTGCCCCGTAGAAAATAATATTAAACTTTTGTATGAAGTAAGAACGTTGTTAAGATTTCAAAAGGCTAAAAAGTGTTAAAACTGTCGCTTTTACTTACAAGATTTTCATCTTTAGATCAAAATTCGTA
Organism: Nymphalis polychloros; assembly: GCA_905220585.2. Lineage (NCBI taxonomy): Eukaryota > Metazoa > Arthropoda > Insecta > Lepidoptera > Nymphalidae > Nymphalis > Nymphalis polychloros. The sequence goes on from HG992253.1 coordinate 8,051,211, forward strand.
TAACAAGTACGCCGTGGTATTACTTTTCTAAAGCGTTTAAATATCCACAGTACGCTATTTGCATAGGCGCGAAGCCAACATCGAATTTACGATCGTAGCCATATCATTAGAATACAAAATATTCTTAAGCTTACATTTTCAAATCCTGCTTAATTCATGAATGAAAAATATTCTTATCCTTATTTTTTAAACGCAGGAATTGTACTTGCAAGAATTATGTCAAACTCAAAGTGGAATTTGATATTGGCCAAAAACGTTATGTATGACACAAGTAAAATTTATTCAGGTTATGTATTAATTTAATTAAAAATATTGGTTTATTAAACTGAATTGTTGAAAATAAATAAATTCGATGTTTAGGTGATAGCGATAGTCATATACTTATTTCATTGTAAGACGACGTACTAATTACAATAATAAAAAAAAACATTACAAATTATATTGAGAAAAAAAATTATAACTTTTTACATAGATATCTTCGATAGATAAAAATAAATATACTTTATAGTGTTACTATAAATTTTTCCTCAATTAGCGAAATCAATATCAAATAAACATAAGAGTAGGTAAATATTTTCAAAATCCACGGGCTATTCCCTAAGAACAAACTTGAAGCTCACCGCATAAAACGGTCTTGGAATGTCAGAAATTGATACGCGACAGTGACCATTCAAGGATACACGCATCAAAATAATATATCACCATAAGTCGGTTGTGAACATTTCACGGGTGAGTAATGGAGTGAGTTCTTATAGAATAGCGCTACTATTCACACTTTTAGGTAAAAATGACTTTGTCTCTAGATATCACAAATTACTTTGTTAAAATTTATAGTCTACCTTTACATTATGAAATTGATGACTAGCTAATACAATAAATAAGAATTTAAATGACAACATTAGATAATATACATTCAAATACCGTTACCATACATCATCTTAATACTAAGTCGGAAATAAATGCGTTATGCAATTTAAATAAGTGTCTAAATATTTATTTTTTTATAATTTTCCAAAATAATGTCTTTCGAAAAGTCGGTTCAAGTATATTTGCTATTTAAAAATACTATTATATTTCTTGCTGCGTTTACATTTTAAATATCTGTATTATAATATATAACAAAGTCTCCAACTATATTTAAATACACAATTGGATATGAATGTAATGAATTGTAGAATACTTATAATGTTTACGAAGATGATGTTATCTTGATATCGGTATCCTATATTTATTACATTACACTTGAAATTGCTATCAAATAAATATTAGTAAATTACAAAGACCAAGCAGCTAAAGCTACTTGATTAGAAAATTATTCTCGTTGTCTGTGTGTAATGAGTAGGTGTTTAAAAGAAATGAAATATCCAATGTATTTAAAATAAATATTGGTAGTTTGTGTCATTTTGAAGGCGAGACTTTTATTTTTGTTTAAAATCAGTAATTATATAGTAATTAACGTATACTGTAAACTTCTTAAAAATTTATTAAAAAAAAAAAAGCATTTCAAGGGCTAGATGCGTTCTTTCTATGGTTCGAGTTTGAAAATATATTATAGTAATTATATAAGAAATTTAGAAAGTTTAAAAAACTAACATTTATTTGCTTATTGTAAAGTTATGCTTTTAAATTGTTTATTCTAAGGTTATGTGAAAATGATACTGAAATCAGACATTTCCTGTTCTCGTTAATGAATAGATAAATTATATATAATGTCATTCAGTACCTACTAATAAGTATATCAATTTTATTTAATAATATTTGACAAGCGGTAAAACGTAAAATAATCGAAATATTGATTTTTGTTTAAGAGAAATCATAAAATTATGTTGTATTATAATTAGAAACAAAAATATAGTGTTGAAAGCTGGTCTTGACAACTATCGTAGGATTTTTAAATGATTGTTTCATGAATAAATTCAATTAAAAAATTGTTTCATTTCACTCATTTAAATTGTAAGTTATTATCCAGATTTCAATTTACAGATTTACTTATAAGATTCCAGAATCTTATGCAAGAATTCGAAGTTAAATCGAATTGGCCACTCTATTGGGATATGCAGTTTATCGATGCTCAGAAACTCTTCCGGTTCAAGAAGGCCTTAATGTTCTTAGTTTCCTGTTACTGCCAAACAAGAGATTAACTATAGAGATAAATTATGATTCAGTGAATGTACGGATTTAAATCCTAGTTTACTTTAAAAATAGTTGATTAAGACACATCCTCATGTAGACTGCACTTCTTGGAGCGAGATACCTACATATTTATTTATTTATTTAAAACTTTTTTGCCCACCACATTGTGTAGTTTGACAAAAGGCGGACTTAATGCCTAAAGGCATTCTCTACCAGTCAACCTTTAGGCTAAGCGGAAATTCGTGAAGGCGGTAATTGATTATGAAAAATATAGATACATACAAATATAACGACAAAAAATAAAATAAAATACAGAGCTATTATATATATGTGAATAATATATATATATATATATATATATACATATATATATACACATACATACATACACACATACATACAAACATATATATACATACATCCATACACACAAACATACATACAAATATACATATAAATAATAATGCATAATAGATGTCAGAGATGAAGAGAACTAGGAGTTTTCTGACAAGATATGCTCACGGAGACGAGTCTTGAAAGTAAGTATAGAGGTGGCTTTCCTTATATGCTCAGGTAATTTGTTCCATAATCGGACAGCTTGAACGGAGTAAGAATTAGAAACGAAACCAGAAGTATGAATAGGAACAGAAAGAAGGTAAGAATCGTTAGAGCGTAGCTGACGATTGTGATTATCACGCAAAAATTTGAACCTGTCTTTCAGATAATTAGGAGAGAGAGGGTCAAAGAGAATAGAGAAAAGAGAAGACAGTAATCGGAAGTCTCTACGTTGTCGAATAGTAAACCATTTTAATTTGTCACGATACTGAGAAATATGATCGAACTTACGAAGACAGAAGATGAAGCGCAAAGAGTTATTTAAGAGACGGTCAAGTTTATTCCGATGAATTTCGTTAAGGTCGGAATAACATACGTCTGCATAATCGATTATGGGAAAGACCAAAGCGTGCACAAGTAATATCTTGGTCTTGATGGGAAGGAAATTTCGAAGTCGATTGAGGCACCTTAGCGTGGCTGTGACTGAGCGGCTGATTTCGGAGATATGCACAGACCAGCTTAATGTGGAATCAATATGAAGACCGAGGTCTTTTACATGATGGCGGTAAGGAATAACGACACATACAACAATACATAATGGATTGATAAAAAATATTCTTTTATATTGTCATCTTTTCAGGAAAATAATATTAAAAACTTTTAGGTTAACGCTAAACATCAAGTTAAATTTTATTATCTAAGCTATAATACAAATATTTTAAATGGAAAGTAACTCTGTCTGTTACTCTGATGAAATTTGGTATGAAGCAAGCTTGAACCCCTTCTTTTTTTATCGCTGGAAACAACGCATTTACCAAACGGGAACAGTGGGGGGGTATGTGGGGCTCGCCGTATGTCCAGGGCGCCGAGTGCGCCCCGGTCATCGGAATACTCACTAAAAAACCAGCGGTACCCTTCCCGTCTTAACGGGAGCGCCAGGGATCGCTTGCGCATACTACCGTGACGCTCCGACAAGCTGAACCCCTAGGAAGGACATAGGCTAGGGTTTTTGTACCTAATATCTGACAAAAAAAACTAGTTACAAACAAACGTATTCGTACTACGTAAACTATTATAGCTCAGCACGAATATATTAGGTCCTTACATATGAAATTAGCGTTTTGTCGTACTGACCACTTTGATCTGAAATATCTCCTCTTTGGTTAAGAATTCAAAATTCAAATTTATAAATTCATTTAGCTGGTACATTTGAGTTTTGAAAACAATCATTCATTTGTTTTTTCCTCATTATTTTTTTCTTTGGTGTCGCTTATAACCGCACTATGGAAAACATGAAATGTCGGTATATATACGAGTACGAGTTCTACCGTGACACCGGTACTGCAGAAACAGCTCGAAGAATTAATGATGTGTACGACGCTGGTGGCGCAAAAGAAAGCACGGTACGTTTTTGGTTTCAACGTTTTCGTTCTGGAAATTTCGATCTTCAGAACCAACCCTGTGGACGGCCGGAGACCAAACTGGAAAATGAAGAATTAAAGGCTATTGTGGAAGCGGATCCATCACAAAGCACTTCAGAGATAGCTGCAGGCTTCGGGGTAAGTGATAAAACTGTATTAATCCACTTGAAGCAAATCGGGAAAGTAAAAAAACTTGAACGATGGGTACCTCATGAATTGAGTGAATCGAACTTGCAAACACGCGTTGACTGCTGTGTTACTTTGCTACACCGACACAATAATGAAGGGATTTTAAATCGAAACATTACTTGTGATGAAAAGTGCATACTGTACGATAATCGGAAACGCTCGTCGCAATGGCTGAACCCTCAGACTCAGAAAAAGTTACTTTGGTGTTTGGTGTGTTTGGTGGACTAGCGCCGGTGTCGTTCACTACAGCTTTCTAAAATTTGGCCAAACGATTACGGCAGATATCTATTGTCAGCAACTGCAAACCATGAAGGAAGAACTAGCTGCTAAACAACCGAGATTGGTCAATCGCTCTAGGCCACTGCTGCTTCACGACAACGCAAGACCACACACTGCACAACAAACGACCACTAAGTTAGATGAGCTACAATTGGAATGTATGCGATATCCACCGTACTCCCCGGACCTTGCTCCAACAGGTTACCATTTTTTCCGAAATTTGGGCAACTTCTTACAAGGCAGCGGCAGTCCAAACCGCCCAAGTCCAACCGTCAAAGAGTTTATTTATTCTCGCCCCCATGGTTTGTTTAGTAAAGGGATCAATGAACTACCTATGAGATGGCAAAAGTGCATAGATGACAACGGTGCATACAAAGTATGTTAATCAAATATATTTTACAAAAAAAAAGACTTTATATTCCTCCCGTACAAAACGCCAATTTCACATAAGGACCTAATAAAAACTTGGAAACTGTGAACAAACAATTAGTGTGGAAATTGCCTCACCGCACCTGTCTGTAACGGACTGACGTTATAATTGCTTTTCCCAACTATCTTTATTGTTTTTTGAATTGCAAACCGACCTAAACAAGGCGTATAGATAGTGAAAAAACATTTATATGCATTTTATACCTATTTAGTAGATACAGTTATTTACTCTTTCTATAGTTATACACGGTAACTATAATATAAAGATGTGTATTACAACGCTAAACATTTCAAAACAAATCTCTATAAATGAACTGTTTTATTATATTATGCGTATATTTTTTTATCTGGATTTTGATTTTTAATTGTAAGTAGGTACCTACATCCTAATCCCAATTTTCGAATTTTCTCCGCAAAACTATTTTTATTTTTACAGGAAATGTTAGCCGAAAAGAAACCCGAAAGCAATAAGTCTTTTGTTTAAATTCCATTCACTGCGGAGGTATAAGGTTTAAATTGTAATTCTGGACTGTAATCACAATAAAGTAGGATCTTGATTACCTATTTATATTCATAACATCCATGAATATATATTTCCGTATCTTAAGATGAACAATGCAAATATAATACATTAAAGATTGCGTGTTGGGACTACACTGTAGTCTTATATCCTATGTAACTAAAATAAGACGCATCTAGGTACCAATCTGTTGAATGTCTTGCTATGTAGTGTGACTGCTTTTATTTCGATACTCTCATGAATATTTTTTTATGATGACGTTCCGACGACTACTTTTCGATCGACCATTCTCAGGAGGAAATAGCCAACTGTGTGTATTCCGTCAGTCTCATAATGCGATAGTAAGACAACTGCTTTTAGTGTATTTCAATGCACACATGTGTTAATACGGCTTTGAGTTTAGGAAGCATTATAAGGTTCATTAGGCATTTTAAGGCAAACGATGCAGTTAACATGTATTTACATTAAAATATTAGGGGAGGTTTTATACCTGAATAAGAACTAAATAATCATTAAATTTCATAGAGCTCATATACGGCACAAATATATCCATATATATGTATAAAGGCAAACAGTTATATAGATCAAAATGTTCTTAAGTAACGAAGACGGTACTTTAATTTTTGACCTCATTATTAGTTTCCTGGCATTGTTATGTATACATAATTCTGACGATAAGCGCGAAGAACAATAAGTGATGAATTATTCCTTAAGCTGAAAATCTTTTGTTTTCAGGTTGCGATCTCTAGGTGCTAACAAAAAGTTAAGACAAAAGCGCCTTCAGTTCTGTCTAATGACTAAAGAAGAAAAGGTTTAATAATACATATTATAAAACTAAAGGTGCCATTAACTTTAATATTATTTTTAAGTAATATCTGGGACGAAAGGAATAAGTTGTAAACATATATAGCGTCCTAAAAAATTGTTTCATGTCACAAATAGCTATAATTCCGTTGGCTGCCAAAACTGTGTATAATATCCGCTTTTGAAAAAGGCGATCCTTTTTGTTCGTCTAGAAATACTTTTAAAAACAACCTTGCAAAAATTATGCAACACAACACAAGTTACCCACTTATACTCAAACACACATGATCGTCAACTTAAGTTATTTAATATATTATTGTTTTCAATATCAACTATAATATTATTACATTTTAGTTTAGTTTACACTTATTTTATTAATTAGTTATTAGACTAAGAATAAATAATTTAAACCCAAACTGTGGATATTGTAAAATAAATAAATAATAATAGGGTACTCAGAGTTTGCTCAAATTTTCAGTATCATCTTAGTCAGGTCACGACTGAGGCAATAGAATCAAACACTACTTGTCTTGTGCCAGGCTTGGATACAAAATATAATCAAATAAAAGATTAATGATTACAATTACAACGTGAACCGTTAATGATGATTACGATTAACTTTGATTGATTCTGAAAAGGGCGCGAGAGGAGGTCATGACAGGGATATTAAAGTGCTGCAACCCTATCTAGTTTTTTAGTTTTGTTTCAAAACAACGAAAGCACAGTCATAATGGCCTCGCGCTGTTATAAACTGAAAAAAGATACGCTGACTTAAAGTCACCCGATGAAGCGAGCTTACGATTTATTTGATGGTGCTAATAAAAATTGTCACATTCCTATAAAAACGGTCAAAACTATACTATTATTACATTTTAAGTAAAAGCAATTACGGATGTTCCACTTACTGCAATACAAATACCTATTTTTTTCGATTGAAATTGAAATAAATAAAAGATTCATAAGATAGATTTAAATAGCGCTCCACCCGTCAATGATTACCTAGTTATTGATTTATTTAATAAAAAAAGATTTTTCGGAAATCCTTGCTAATATTGGTCGATGGTAGAACTTTGTGCAAGCTCGTCTGGGTAGTTACCACCCACTCATCAGATATTCTACCGCAAAACAGCAGTGCTTGTATTGTTGTGTTCCGGTTTGAAGGGTGAGTCAGTGTAATTACAGACACAAGGGACATAACATCTTAGTTCCCAAGGTTGGTGGCGCATCGACGATGTAAGCGATGGTAAACATTTCTTGTAATGCGTTGGTGACCACTTACCATCAGGTGGCCCATATGCTCGTCCGCCTACCTATACTATAAAGAAAAAAAAATATGAATGCGAAAGTATATTGTTTATTTGTTTTTACGCTTTCATGTCTTAACTGCTATGACGAGTATGCTAAATTTCATGAATTTAGCATACTCGTCATCAGAGATAAAGAAAAGAACTATAGGTTACATAACCTCTCGACACAACCACCTCACAAACAACGAAACTTCGGGTGTAAACTAGTATATTAAATTAATACAAAACGCAAAAATATGTCTGAAACTTACTCTTCGTAGGTATCTCATTTTATATACCGATTAAAATGAGCAAGATCAAAGCTCAAAACTATGTTATTGAATTTCTACTGAATCTGATATTTCGCAATTTGGACGGACGACCAGTAAAGTTATTAATGTAATCTACATTAAACAGGTTGTATAACTTTTATTTAAATACGTAAAAATTCATACTGCCTTAGCAATAAATAATTTCATTTATGTACATATTTAGCCCTAGTTAAATCCATTTTAGGCAAACATATTTACATATCTCAAGATTGAATTACGTTATTTCTAATTCAATAATCAATTAGGTACAAGGAAACATGTATCAACAAGTACGTTTTGTTCATTGAGTATGCTTCTTTACGCGAAACTAATCTATCGCTCCACACGTTGATATTCATTGACCTGCATAAATTCTGTGATCTCCATTAATAAAATCCTTTGATCGTGCGGCATACGTATTTAGCAATCTATAAAGATCCATCAAATAAACAAACTTTGATTTAGTCAATTATCCATTCGTTTGGTCATCATACAACCTAGCTACTTTTATACATTAAAATACATAATGAAATATATGTACATACAAATACATAATGAAATATATTAATCCATATTAAATAAAAAAATAAAAAGTGGTGCGGTCACCCCGACCGTCAGGAACGAAGTTCTGTGCGATATTTTTTCGACTCAAACCGTATTTTGAAATGTAGATTTTAATTGATTATATTATACTGTATTTTTGTCACACCAAAAAGCACCTCAACCTCATTTATATTGACCTCCTAAATTCGAACGCCCAACGCATCGCGTTTTGTAGCATTTGGTAGGCACAGTATGAACGCTATTTCGTTATATGACGTGACCCTTTTTTTTTTTTTTTTTGACGCTGGGAAAACGCATGACGCGTTTCCCCCCACGGGAACAGTGGGGGGGGTATGTGGGACTCGCCGTATGTCCAAGGCACCGAGTGTGCCCCGGTCATCGGAATACCCACTAAAAACCCAGCGGTACCCTTCCCGTCTTAACGGGAGCGCCACGGGATCGCTTGCGCATGCTACCGTGACGCTCCGACATATGACGTGACCCTGGGTCACTGCCACTTAACTCTACTGTATGCCGCGTAAAAGAACTTCATTCCAAAAATATATATAAATAGGCACTTTACATTTATTCGCTCTGAATATAAACTTTATACTCAAAGCGAGCGCGATGCTGCTCATACTAGCTGTTATACTTTAGTTCCGCGCGCCGAAGCACGAATATGTAAGCTGCCTCGTGTTTCGCCTCCTGCTCTGACGCTTGCGTCGGGAAGAGTTTTTTGGTCCCTATAGTAATACTTCTATATGGTCACGAGCCAAAGAAAATAGAGTGGCGAGACAAACTAGTATTGAATGTTGATACATTCGACTCCTTAAATGGTCACTCGTGTCAGCCAAAAGGCAGACTAATATCTAGCCTATTTGGCTAGATCTAGTGACGAGGCCGAATCACGAGGACACATGTGGTAGTATTTATAATGATTCCGACTTTCGGAAATATACATTTAAGAATCCTCTGCGTGTTTTCCCTTTAATTATATTAAGGTAGGGTATGTTTTTAATGATTAGTGTTTAATCTTGAATCGTTTGAGTGCGAAGGGTTATTTATCTTAACAAAAATCGAATTTTATCCAGAATTATTTATAAAATTGATTAGTATTTTTATAATAACAAAAACTAATTCAAACTAATTTATTAATGTATCCAGATCACTGTCCTAGTTATTATTGACTTCAATAACTTACGGCCTTATTCATAAACGTTGCTTAGTTACTGTTTAGCTAAACACTGATTTGTCTCTTTCTGTCATTATTGATTTGACATACGAAAGAAGAAGACAAAATATTGTTTAACTAATAACCACTTAAAAAAGGTTTATGAATAAGGCGGTTAGTGTATTGCACCAGAGACATTGAAGACGCGACGTCCGACGAGGATACTAAATAATAAGGGCACAACAGGCGACCAAAATACCAAAGATATTTTGGACTATAGCCTTATGACGGCGATCCTAATAGAAATGACAAATGCATGATCGTAACTGAAATCGGAAAAAACAAACGGACGAGCATATGGGCCACATTAAATGTTAACCATCACTTCCATAGAAACAAAAATAAAATAACTGAAGTAACGAAATTCAAGCCATTTTAAATGAAATGAATATGTTAAATACTAATAATAATATTAAATACTATAAAAAATGCAGATACGGTGGCCCTGTGTTGAAATCCCAGGTCAGGCCAATAAAATGTTATTGAAATTTTCTGTCGAAAATTCTCAGTAGCAGCCGGGAGTCTGGAAGTTGAATATGGAAGTCGGATTGCCGTCCCATCGGGTTATGAGTTAGGGAATAGAGTGTGTGTGATTGCGCACACACTTTTGCGCTATAATATGTCCTGCACAGTTGGCTAATCTCTCTTGAGATTGGCCTCCGTGACCAAAATCGGTCGGGTGAACATTATTATATTAAATTCTACAAACTTTCTTCATATAAAAATTAACCTTCTTAGATGAAGGTTAATTAATAGTAATATATGTATAACAATACTAACAAAACCAATAATACACTTATATATCTGACACAAAATCACACTCCATTGGTGGTATCACTAAAATGTAAAATTTTAATTCAACTTATTTTCCTATTTTAATTACCAAGGAATTCTTAGCCAATAAATTTTTACAAAACACAAGTTGTGACATGAAAAGTATTTATTCACATAAGAATTATTTACATTGAGGATAAGTATATAAGGAACATAATTAAAAATAGCTACTATATATAGCATACAAAATAAAATACCATAAACATATGGAATGGTATGATTACAAGAACATTATAATAGAACTTCCTTAATAATGAACCATGAAACATGAATGAACCAACCAGTGAACTTCCTAATGTAAGTGAAAAATGAAACAAGTAATATTATATAATAATAAGTATCAGTTTTGCACTATTACTCCCATAATCACTTTACGATTGAATCCAAGCAATTTGATTTCATAATTTATTAAAAAACAAAAAAATTTAATTCTTTTTAATGTTTCAAGATCATGTTTCCCTTGAATTAATATATATACTTTATATAGCGAAATCTCGAAAACGCACATTTTACAAGAAATCCTAAAAATGTTGAGGTAATTAATTTTTGAATTGTATTAATAATTTTAGATATAAAGGTATTATTTGATACCATTTGACTGGAAGGCACAATTGCAAGTATGTTTTTCAGTTGCAGATTCAGTGATATAAAATTCGACTAACTTTTATGGTACTTACAAAAGTATAATTATGTAAAAAAAATCATAAGTTCTGGTTACATCTTTTATACAAATAATAATGAAATGTATTCATTATAGAGTTCTTTTCATCTATAACCCTAGCAGTTTTCTAAATTAAATTAAGTCTAAAGTCACCAATGTCAATTATTCTACTGAAATAAATACTAAATGAAACCTATAGCAAATTGCAGGAAACCTTTATTCATATATTATTAAATCATACAAATTATTAGTTCTGCATTGTTTTATTACTGTTTAAATATATTTAGCTTATAATAATTTAACTCTTCAATACTTTCCTTGATATCATTTAAGCATCTATGTTGAAACTTCTTTTGAGGTATCCTCGAATATTCCTTTTGATACCATCTCTTAGCCAATTCTTTTATAGAGCTGACATCAATAATTCTATAATGTAAATATTCATTAAGTTTAGGCATATATTTTCTTATAAATAGTCTATCCATGTATACACTATTTCCACCTAATGGACACTTTTTCTCAGGCACATGAGACTTTATAAAATTCAATATCTGATTTTCCGCTGCCGGTACAGAAACATTTGATTCTTTACTAGCCTTTGTCAACCCACTCTGAAAAAATCAAGACAAAGTTCATATAGATAACTTTTATTTTTTGTTTATTCGTAATACTTTGCAACACTTAAGCAGATTACATATGCATACAATAATTAGAAATACAACAATTCAGTGTAACATATGAAATGTAATATTGTACTTTTAAACTTCAATTAATCAAATTATTTAAAAAAATTGCTAAAGCGTGAAAGGGGAATTATATGAGCTGAAAGTATACCTCACCATGTTGAGCAATGCACCATGCATTCATATTATTGAGAACATCATCAGGTTGATGAATTATTATATTAGGTCCTTCTGCGATCAAATTCAAATTATAGTCGGTTATTAAACAGGCTATTTCTAGGATATGATCTTTTTCAATATCTAGCCCTGTCATTTCTAAATCAACCCAAACAATCCTTTTTGCAGGATTATCTGAATGTAAATTCATTTTTGTTTCTTGATAATCTGTAAAACATTAAAATTACTATATATTGCTCTAACCTCCACATGATTCGTTACACAGTTACTAGTTATGAATTTAAGAAACTTTAAACTTACATCTAAGTTTAGGTCTAGTACTAACAAAAGTTCTTGCATTTAAAGCTAAAAATTTATAAAGAAAATTCATTTGCAACAATTAACTAATATTAAAAATTTATGTGGCGATCCTACGATACTCATACATAAAAAGCAAAATATAATCACGTTTTATTTTATCGTCACAGAAAATATACTAAAAAAGTAGCAGTCTGTCATAGTGACAGCAGACAGCTTGACAAGATTTCATTCTTACGTTATGGGATCAAAATAAACACTCATAAAATAATATATATATAGTACCATAGAATAATAACGCTAGCGTATAGTACTATTAAATATCTTCAGACAATGGCGATATTTTTTACCTGTCACAACTTTGTGACAGTGGTCAACTGGTCAGTAACTATGTCACGGTCGTATACACAGGTCTTGCAACTTCAGTAGCGGGGGTACGTTAACATATTGACGTTGTAATGTTCAATTTACGGCCGCCAGAGGCATGACGATACGTTCGTGCTGGATATAGATACTCAAAAAATTATTGTACATGGAAGATAAAATTATACTATTTGTCCAAAATTATATCACGTTTGACGTTTATGTGACCGATGCTCTCGCTTTTAAATTAGATGTAATATACATAATAAGCACAACATGGGTTGTTTTATGGTGCGCTAAAGTAAAATTCGTTATCGTACAGTTCAGAGTAGTATTTTAAATATTTTTATTACGGGAAAAAAATTGAATAAATACATTGACGATTGAATTTTTTTTTCGCACTAAAGCAAAATTCCTTTTGGACAATTTTACAAGATAAATATAGAAAACTATTTAAATTATTAAACTATATATAAATCGTTCGCTTTATAATTATACCGAACACTTTTTTAAATCCAAACAAAACAGTTAAATAACAAAACAAAAATAACAAATCCGCAAAACTCAACAACACGATACAACAATAACACAATACTTGGGACTTGGGAGAGAAAAATATACGCCGCATGTCACTCAATGAGGCAACGTACAGCGGGCGAAAATGCAAAATAGAAGTTGTAACACGCTCGCTCCTATCTTGGGATTTAACACTAGTTCATGTTACTCAACAAGGTTTGAATCAAAATTTAACAAGTGTCAAAAACCGTGCACGGCTTCTAGGTTTATCGACTAGAGTCAGGTCAATGGTTGCACGCGGTACCCTCTAAAAATCTTGGGACGCTTTTAGCCAATGGATGTTTTCGCATAACAATAGGTCTCCGACTGGGAACACAGTTGTGCATTGAGTACAGGTGCCCGTGTGGAAAAGAGGTTGACTATATCGGCTTACACGGTCTTTCTTGTCCAAGGAGTTCAGGGAAGCTTTTCCGCCACGGTTCTCTTAATGATACAATAAAAAGGGCTTTTGCCACCATTGACGTTCCTGCTCTTATTGAGCCTCATGGAATTAGTCGTGATGATGGCAAGAGACCTGATGGACTACCATTGGTTCCCTGGGAACAAGGACGGGCCCCTGTGTAGGACGCAACATGTGTTAAAAATATTCATCCAAAATATTACACCCCGTCTTATTGCCTCTACTGGTGACAGGATATAGTTCATTTTTCAGAAAATCGGAATTGCGATTCAAAGGGCTGCTAACATTCTTTCCACCATTCCACACGGTCACGATTTGTATAGTAATTATTTTTAATTTTAATTTGTAAAGGGTTTTCCATTAAGGGCGCTTGATCGTGCAGAACTTCCATCGTAGCGTGTGCTGTGTGGCACGTAGCGCCGTCCTGTTGAAACCACATGTTGTCCAGATCCATATTCTCGATTTCAGGCCAAAAGAAGTTGGTTATCATCGACCGGTATCGCTCACCATTGACGGTGACGGCCACACCATTATCGTTTTCGAAAAAATACGGACCAATCACGCCTCCGGCCAAACACCAAACAGTCACTTTCTGCGGGTGCATTGCCACTTGGTGAACCTCGTGTGGATTGGTCTCGTCCCAAATACGGCAATTTTGCTTGTTGACATAGCCATTCATCCAAAAATGCGCCTCGTCGCTGAAGATGATTTTTTTGCCAAAATCGGCGTCAACTTCTAACTGCTCTAATGCCCAGTCAGCGAATACACGGCGCTGTCTATGGTCATTAACCTTGAGCTCTTGGGTCAGCTGGATCTTGTACGGGTGCAGGCTCAAGTCACAACGCAAAATTCGCCAAGTTGTCGTCTGCGAAAGGCCGAGTTCCTGTGCGCGACGCGGAATTGACTGCCGCGGGTTTTCGAGGACACTGTCGCGCAAAGCGGCGATATTCTCGGCAGATCTCGCGTTACGTTGACGCACGGGAACCGGCTGATTGTTAACTGACCCGGTTGACTCGAATTTGTCCAACAATCGACGGATAGTCGACTCGGCAGGACGATCATCGCGACCGTAAAACGGGCGAAGTGCGCGGAACGTTGCTCGAACTGAAGACCCATTTTCATAAAACAATTTTATGATTTGCACGTGCTGCTCGACACTGTAACCTGCCATGGTGGTTTGGGAGGACGGAATGAATATAACACACTGCATTTGACAGCTGTCACTCAAACAACATGGCCGCAATCAGCTGTCAAAGTTCAAGCGTCCCTATTGGAAAACCCTATATTTATTTAAGGTTAAATTATTACTGTATGTCATGTTGTTAATCTTATACAGGCTGTAAAATGAAAAAGGAGATAAAAACATTATATAGTTTAGTGCATTTACATGTTTTAACATATTACGCAAATAAAAATATAATCACAAAAACTAAATATTATATTATATTATATTATTAATAAGTACTCACAGGTATTTCAGTCATTCTATCATGTCAGATGTGAAATACTTCAATCACAAATATGAGAAAGATTAAATTAATAGATAAAGAAGCATTATAGGTTATTATTGGACTCCGTATTTATTTATTTACGTAGTCGAGTCAAATTTTTTTATCGAAAATCGGGGTATTTTTTACTGACGCTGGCAATATTTACTTACATGATAAACAATTTGAATGATAAAAACTCGACAAATCCTATTATTTTCAAGATTTTAAGGCGACATAACCTTCCATCTTTCTATAGCATGAATAATAATTATAACAGAGTAACCATAATTAGGAACAATATCGTCGTACTGTACGCGTGAAAAGACACACCAGCAATTTTCTTCTCACTATCACTATATGTGATATAAGGATAAGTTCGTTGTGTACTCACTGGATTAGAATCATTTCCTAACATAAAAATAAGCAAAAATTGAATCATAAACACAACGAACGCACCAACTGTCAAGTTTGAAAAAACTGGTTACGCGATAAGGGACAAAAGATTTGATAATTCTATCTCTGTCTAAAACATCTGTAACGTAATTTTCGTTTTCTCTCTTGTGTAAGTGAGAAGGAAATCTTCATTGAGTATTAGTTTCTCTGTCTACGGTACCTACCTACCGAAGCCGTGACCCAAGTATATACTGTGCAAGTATCTTTGCTGCCATTGTTACCGTCCTTATAAAAAGTAATAGGTTTATATTTGTTACACATATACCTATTGAATAATTTAGAAAGAAATATACGTAACGTAGTATAAAATTTTAGTGGTTACTTCAAAAATAAATTTAAGATAAATATTAACGTTTTAAGAACCAGAAGTGGGTTTCAATAGATAACTAACGAAAATGACGATTTAAACCAAAAAGAATGATTCTAATAACGGAAATTTACAATAAAGAAATAAATATACTACTCCAACGCGGCGTTAGACGTTTGAATTCGAATTTCAATCTTCGGGACTTCGGGAGCAGAAAGAGGCCCAATTTTATTTTTTTTTTGTTGCGGATTTTGTGTTGCTTTTCGCCCTATTGGCCTCGGCAGCGTCACCGGGCGGGATGGGCCGAGATGAACTCAAGCCTGAGAATGGGAGCCGACATAAATGTGGCTCAAGGGGAACGGACGTCCTAAGGGTGCCTCCTGTGAGGCCGGACCTCGGCTTAGGACGCCCTTGAAATCGGGTAGAAAGACGTGTGTATTTATTTACGCCGTCAGACACCTAAGTGTCGACGGGCCGTAACGAATGAGAGTCTTCGACCCCGCCGGCGGGGTCAGTGTGTGTTGTTTGTGATATTTATCAAATTAATGTTGGCTGCTGTGAGTCTATCGACTGGATCGTATAGGACGTGCTTAGGACGCCTTCGATCGGGAATGGAAGAAGGCGGCAGGCGTCCTTTTATAGACTGGCCGCGCCTGTGTTGCCAGTTTTGTTGTCTGTATCCTAACAAACGTATATTACGATTATGTGTCTATGTAATTTAATTGAACGTGATTTTAGCTTTCAGTTACTAAATCTGCCTTTGGTACCAATTACAATAATTTGTTCGATAAAGTATTTTAAATAAATTAAATAACATGCACGACGCCTTGTATCACCGTGTAACTAGTACATATTATTATGTCCCAAACCACTACGTTTTACAAATATATCGCAGTTACATAGATCATAGAATAAGCCACTAGCTTATACGTAAGTCTTAAATAACACAAAGAAACATTATGATACATAACCTTTTACGTTTTTTGACATTGAATTTGCCAATGGAGATCTGTTTATAAATAAAACCGTTATCGTCTTTTCCTGCACTCTCGTTCTTGCGGCAGGGGGAAATCTAAAATAAAAGGAATATAGGGATGTTAAGTGGTGAGAAGTGGTGAAGTATTGTATAAAGTATAAGTCATTATATATAAATATAGATGTATAAGTCCAAATCTATTAAGTCCGCGAATCTATGCGTGCCTATATGGTTCCCATAGTGGTAATGCCGAAACTGACCTGCTCGTTGATCACATCCAATAGGCTACAGATTTCGTGCTGCAGCAGATCTTTGAAAAAAAAAATAACACAACCTTAATTACAGTCTGAGACTTGATTTTTATCTGTGATATTTAAGGGATTATTTTAATAGATTGTTTAAGCTGCCAGACCAATCCTAGGGCCAAACACCCCACACACACACACACTTTAAAAGTATTTAAAGTGCCACAGCAAGAGCGAAAGAGCATTATACGTACGCGAGCGAGATAGCTATTTGTATACGTAAAGCGTGCGTATTATTCAATTCAATTTAGTGTTTGGTCGAGTCTGTTCAGCACTATTGTTATTTAGCTCCTATGGGCAGGTACTACCTGCTCATCAGATATTTTACCGCTAAATAACAATACAATACAACACTTAGTATTGTTGCGTTCTGATTTGCGCCAGTGTGAGTTAGACATAATATATACCAAGGTTGTTGGCACTGGCGATGTAACGAATGGTGGTTCTTTCTTACATCGCTTATGTCTACCGGCAGTAGTGACCATTTACCATCAGTTGGCCCATTTGCCAATCCGTCAATCTATAAAAAAATATATATACATAGTATATCGAGTTTTTTTGAAGTTCAACATGATTTCATAGTAACAGCAACACTACAAATTTTAAACTCTCAAGTTCAAAAATGATTTTAGTTAATTATGAGTACCTATAATTGAGTGTAAATAAAATATATTTTTAAATTCTATTCATAATTTTATATAAAAAAGATTATAGAATAAATTGACGTATTCGCTACAGATTATATAAAATATTAATACTCTTCTAGATTGTCATGGTGCCTAAAGGTTGAATTTGTTTTTAAGTTTCATAATTTTCCTGAAGTAAGTTCAATTTAATAGGCAAAATGAATAGAATAGTTTTAAATCGTTGTCGGTGTTTAAAAAAATCCAGTAAGTACAATAATATTGATTCATATCATAAAATAAATATATTATATATCGCTATAACCTTTAGTATCATTTGATTGATTATATTATGACTTCATCAATATATAAAGTATATTTTTAATATTTTCATTTAATTTAGCACTTATAATATAGAAAATACCTTATTAAGTTGTTAAAAACACATGATATATCAATTGGTGGTCGTTTTCAGAATGTTTATTAGTATCCGTAGTATTTATATTTTACTTGATAAATCACATGGTTATTTAACATTGCTTAAATTTAAAATGAAGTAGTAAATTCTTTTCTCATTCAATAATTAATGTTACATACAACATTTAGTAAATATACCCCAGCCCTGAGTAAAGACAAAGAAAATAAACTATAAACATACATTTGACAGTTCCTATTAGATTTGTACTTGCTGAAATAATAAATTATAAGAATGAATGTAATTTGATTTCAGCACTACTATGGGAGACTCGGCAGTATCAAAATTTTCCATACATTACTCTTTCAAGGTCATTATCCTATTACACAACTCAACCCATTGGATTGCAGCATGATATAAGCCAGAAACCTTTTAATAGAAAAGTGTACAGCCCTGCTTATGTAAGAACAATAGCAACAAGTAAATGTTATTATGATAAGGAACCCCTGAAACCATCTTCTAAAGTTGAGGCCACTGTTGAAACTATAAAAAAAGAAATTGAAGAAAAAGAAAAATTACCAAAGAAGGAGGAAAAAAAGAAAAGCATAAAAGAAAGGATTATGAATGAATTGAGACATTATTATCATGGGTTCAGGCTGCTCTTTATTGAAGTGAGAATATCAGCATCATTGTTGTTCAAAATATTAAAGGGTGATTCTTTAACTCGAAGAGAGCATAGATTGTTGGTTACAACCATTGGTGATTTGTTCAGAATGGTGCCCTTTATTGTATTTATTGTGGTACCATTTTTGGAATTTGCATTACCAATTTTCATAAAATTATTCCCTAATATGTTGCCATCTACATTTGAAAGCAGAAGTCAAACAGAAGCAAAGTTAAAACAACACTTAAAAGTGAAATTAGAAATGGCTAAATTCTTTCAAGAAACGCTTGATCAAATGGCTCCACAAGCAGGCAATAGGCATTCAGAGTTAGCCAAAGAGTTTTCTACTTTCTTTAATAAAGTCAGAACTACAGGTGATGTTGCTACAAGTGAAGAAATAATGAAATTCTCAAAACTTTTTGAGGACGAAATTACATTAGATTCTCTTCAGAGACCCCATTTAGTTGCATTATGTAAAGTGTTGAATGTATCAACAATTGGAACAAGTGCCATGTTGCGGTGGAATTTGAAAATGAAGTTGAGATCATTAGCTGCAGATGATAAAATGATTGCTAAGGAAGGTGTGGACAGTTTAAATTTTGGTGAGTTGCAACAGGCTTGTAGAAGCAGAGGTATGAGAGCTTATGGTGTATCTGAAGAGCGATTAAGAAAAGAGTTAAGAAATTGGCTTGACTTGTCGTTAAATGAAAAAGTTCCACCATCATTGCTCCTATTATCAAGGGCCTTGATGGTACCTGAACATGTGCCTACAACATATAAATTAAAGGCAACAATATCGGCATTGCCAGAACAAGTTGTTACACAGACAAAGGCTGCAATCGGAGAGAAAGAGGGCAAACTTGACTTTAAGGTAAATGAGTGATCTGACAATAACACATGTAATCTAAACGTTGTTGTAATAATATTGTTTTAAAATTATTATAATATAGAAAAAACTCATGTAAAATAAGTCAAAAATAATAGAATTTAATAACTAATAATTAATATTTATAGTTAAAATCTTAATGTTGATGTGAAATGTTTTCAGACTAAAGCAGAAGCCATTAGATTGGAAGAAGAAAAGATTAAAGAAGAGAAAAAAGAAATGCAAGAAGCAGAAAGAGAGAAACAAATACTTGAGGCTAAAAAGAGAGAGAAAGAGGAACTTAAGGACAAAGCACCAATTCTTGATGAAGAGAGCACTCCTGTCATGGTTGATCCAGCACCAATTTTGGCCGTTGATACTCCTCTGTCTAAATCAGAGGAAGGCCTGTCTGGCAAAGACATGGAAGTGATTGAAGATGCTTTAGAGAAATTAGGTAGTTGGCAATTAGCCATATTTTTTTACACAAGTTCAATGTTTCGTTAATAATTTTTTCTTGGAATATATAATGAGAATTCTAAAAATAATTTTAGCGATCACTAAACTACTCATATTAAAGTAAAACAAAACAAACAAGTAAATATAGCTGCTTGCTTTTGTTTTTAACATGTGTTTACTATGAATGAATTCTTGGTTTGGTTGGGGCTTTGTGTGGAAATGCTAGTTCTATTTCTTATTATTTACATACAACATTCGTTTTTCAAAGAAATAATGATGTAATCATTGTCTAAGCATAGCCAATAAAGTAAGAGTGAAGCTTAAATGTTTTTCACGGGTAATTTTTTTATTACTTTTTATAATAGATAGTATTTTGTTACAGCTGAACAGAAGAAGTCTCTCCTTCTAGAAAAGGAGAGTATTCAAGAGTTGAAGGGAGAGTTACTGGATTATAGTGAAGATGTTGAGGAGATGCAAGAGATTGTGAAAACTAAGCATGCTGACATCAAATTAACTAAAGGAGCCAGAAGGTTTGATCATTTTGTTTTTATTTTACTATTTCATCAGTAGCCACTGTCATTATGTGCAAACATTTTTGGTGATTGACTTTGTGACAAAAAAAAATCTAAAACAATATTAAATTTCCTAGCACTCTGTACATAGGACTGGAACCTCTATGATTTATAAACCTTTTTATATTTTTTGAATACACACCAAATTTTGTTATATTTATCAATATTTTCACTAAAATTGATAAACTATATATATAGTATATTATAAAGAGGTAAGATTTAATTTTTTGTTTGTTTGTTTGTTTGTAATGAATAAACTCAAAAACTACAAAAGCGATTTTAAAAATTCTTTTACCTACATAAAGATTCATTATCAGTGAGTAACATAGGGTGTAACCCAAGGTATCGAAAATTTTCATAAAAAGTATCTATTAAGATAGATAGTTATACAAACCGGAAAAAGTCAGGGCGGGCCGGTAATACGAAATAATCGCTTAACTGTTGTTTTGTATTTAATTATATTTATAACAAAAATAATCACTGTTTTGCTTTTTATCAAAATAAATTTATTGTATAAAACAGGACATTAGGTAGTGAGTCATAAGTATATTTATAAGTCATGTTTTAAATGTATGCTCAAGAAACTTTCCACATGATAAGTGAATTACTTTTACTTCCTTTCAAAAAAATCATTGTACAAATCATTCACGTCACTAAATAATATAATATATTAATTAAGTGATAAAGTAAGCTTAAAAGATGAGGTAGATAAAATATTATTTCAATTTATTTATATATACTTTGAGGTTGTGCCAAGAACGTTACTAATTGACTAAACTATTTAAAGATTATATTAATTAGATGTGGAATTTAGCATACAGATTTAAATGTAATCATTTGTTATGCTGATAAAATTCTGTAAATATGTGCCATCCAACTAAAATGTTATTATATAGTTGTAATACTTATAAATGTGCTAAAGACAATTTCAAAGGAAACGAGTCAAAATAATAAAATAGTTAATATCAACATTTGTTAGCAGTCATATGAGTCATAATTTAATTTATATGTTGTACGATGTTTATATTCATTGAAAGACATTAATATTCTATAATAATAATATTAAAAAGTTAGTAAAGAAAATACAATTTCTTAACTTAATTTAGGTTATCAGTACAGGAACAACTGTTGATAGATAAAAAGCACCAAATTATCGCATTATTATGCAACAGATAACTTGTTATTAATAAAATATTGTAATTGTAACTGTGTCGTTTTATCTATAATAATTATTTCTACAATTTTACGTCATGTTTTCTTATTATTTATGGCCTTAAATATTATTGTTGAGTATATCTAAATAATACATTTTAAAAAATCTTTTTTAATTTACAGATTATACAAAGCAGTTAATAACATGATAGGCAAATTGGACTCGGCGCTTATTGAACTGGAAAATAAAGAGAAAGCTCTTTTAACGACACTTGAGCAAACCAAAACTGAGCCTGAGAAAGCCAAGGAGCATTTGATCCAGATCGATGAACTGATGCATTCCATTAAGAGTCTACAGAAGGTGCCTGATGAGGCAAAATTGAAACTTATCCAGGATGTCCTCGGAAGATTAGATGATGATTTTGATGGGCAGTTGAAGATTGATGATGTCTTGAAGGTTAGTTAAACAAATTACTTCGTTGTATTTGAGTCCAATCAATTATGGTTTCCAATTATTTATTTTTTTGCAACTTATAAGTAAACATATTGACAAAGAAAACTAGACTTTATTGTTGCCTTAGTATTTTATATTATATGTGTTTTAGGAGTTTTATTTTGTTAAAGGTTCCTTTTACAGTAGCATTGAAATACCGAATTTTTCTCCTTAACTAAAATGATAGTATTATATATTCTTTGTGTCGAAATATTCAACGAAGTGTAATTTCGGTGTTATTCGGAGAACAAAGTCGTATTGGCTGCAAAAAACACAGGGTGCTAAACATAGCAAGACGGTGCTTGGCGGTGTTTTCCCGTTCCCATATTCCTGTTCTCATCTTCGAGCTGGCCGCTTAATGCCACTGGCTGCACCTGCTCTGTGTGCAATTCGATTTATCGACGACCCAATACGTCGTTAGTATAGTATCAATGACGTTGGCTTTATGCAATGGTGAATCTTCAGAGTAATTGTTTGACATGGAACCACCATCACATTTACACCATCGCACCTTTCGCTAACTTATCTACACTTTGTGGATGCTTGGCATCCATCAAGATCATTCCTCCCGCGTTTCCTCCATCGATATAATATGATAGCGTTCAAACTTCGAGTGAAATGGTTCCTTCAAGGCAGGTAACACATCAGCAACTTCCTATTGTTCACTTGACCACTTAACATCAGGTGTACATTAGGCACGTTTGCCCACTTTCATTATATAAAAAAAAAATCTGTAAGAGTATCTTTAATGATCCATAGACAAAATAAAGAACATGTTAGTTTCATGTAAATATGCTGTACCTATCTTTTGCCAAAAAAAGATTTTCTAGTTATCCTTTTATTTAATAGACCATAAAATTATCGTATGTCAAATTAATAGTTTAAATTTAAATCATTTGAATTTGCATTCCAGCTAATTATATAATAATTTGACGCACTACATCTTCTGGTATAGTTTTCTGGTATTATTTTAGAAGATACCAAAAAATAATCTCATTTATTTGTATAGATACATAAAAACAGTAATATGTAATCTGTTACAGATGTTAGAAATAATAGGCAACGAAAACGTAAATCTGTCGGAGAAGCAAATGGCGGAGTTGATAGAGCTTTTAGATAAAGAAGAGATCCTGGAAGTTGAGAGTAAGATACAAAAGGCATTGGACAAAGCTGCAACAGCCGCCAAGCAACAAGATAAGACCAGTGAATCCGACGGAAAGGTATGTTTCTTTGCTAGCTGGCTCTGAAATTTTTGGAAAACTAATTGGTAAAGGTTTTATCTAAATGGAGATCTCCGTCCATTGTTTAGAAATGTTAACACCTAGAAACACTATATTTTGTCATATTCATCATTTACAGAATAAATGACAAATCTATATATATTTATATTTTACTTCTGTATATAAAAATGATTGATCTGTATTCTACAGATGAGTCTTCTAATTATAGTTTAGATGTTAGTTAACTAAATATACGATACATTATAGAAAATACGGTCCATGGTCGAATACTTATGTATGTATAAATCAAATCACTTTATTCAGTATTACACTTACTTATTGATAGTCAAATTATAACTACCACCGGTTCGGAAAAAAATACCCAGACCTGAGAAGAACCGGCGAAAGAAATTCAGCGGGTATAACAACTCACACAAATGGGAATCGGTTTGAAGGTATAGATGTGCGGCAGCGTTATCTAGTAGCGAGTTACCATGCTCCATGAAATAATACATTTGTATACCAACTTCATATTCAATTCCACATAACCACATTAATATTACATTCAAAGTTCCGATAACAACTTAGCCTAAATTAAAAATGCAATTTTTTCGCGAATCCATAATGAATTACATAGATTATATAGGGTTTTCCAATAGGGACGCTTGAACTTTGACAGCTGATTGCGGCCATGTTGTTTGAGTGACAGCTGTCAAATGCAGTGTGTTATATTCATTCCGTCCTCCCAAACCACCATGGCAGGTTACAGTGTCGAGCAGCACGTGCAAATCATAAAATTGTTTTATGAAAATGGGTCTTCAGTTCGAGCAACGTTCCGCGCACTTCGCCCGTTTTACGGTCGCGATGATCGTCCTGCCGAGTCGACTATCCGTCGATTGGTGGACAAATTCGAGTCAACCGGGTCAGTTAACAATCAGCCGGTTCCCGTGCGTCAACGTAACGCGAGATCTGCCGAGAATATCGCCGCTGTGCGCGACAGTGTCCTCGAAAACCCGCGGCAGTCAATTCCGCGTCGCGCACAGGAACTCGGCCTTTCGCAGACGACAACTTGGCGAATTTTGCGTTGTGACTTGAGCCTGCACCCGTACAAGATCCAGCTGACCCAAGAGCTCAAGGTTAATGACCATAGACAGCGCCGTGTGTTCGCTGACTGGGCATTAGAGCAGTTGGAAGTTGACGCCGATTTTGGCAAAAAAATCATCTTCAGCGACGAGGCGCATTTTTGGATGAATGGCTATGTCAACAAGCAAAATTGCCGTATTTGGGACGAGACCAATCCACACGAGGTTCACCAAGTGGCAATGCACCCGCAGAAAGTGACTGTTTGGTGCGGATTTTGGGCCGGAGGCGTGATTGGTCCGTATTTTTTCGAAAACGATAATGGTGTGGCCGTCACCGTCAATGGTGAGCGATACCGGTCGATGATAACCAACTTCTTTTGGCCTGAAATCGAGAATATGGATCTGGACAACATGTGGTTTCAACAGGACGGCGCTACGTGCCACACAGCACACGCTACGATGGAAGTTCTGCACGATCAAGCGCCCTTAATGGAAAACCCTA
Organism: Nymphalis polychloros; assembly: GCA_905220585.2. Taxonomy (NCBI): domain Eukaryota; kingdom Metazoa; phylum Arthropoda; class Insecta; order Lepidoptera; family Nymphalidae; genus Nymphalis; species Nymphalis polychloros. The sequence continues at coordinate 8,076,478 of HG992253.1, forward strand.
TATTTAAGATCTCCAATAATATCGCGCCAATTCAATGCTAACGCTGTTTATTTGTTTTTACTGCTCCCGTTGGTTGACTCGAGCCATAGGGCCACCTCAACTCATTTAATGATGACATTTTTATCTTTTCTTTATACAGATACAAAATTAAATTATATTACTTTTTAATATTTATGCTTATATAATATTCTTATTATCAGAGCCTATTCGATCTGATCCGAGAAGCGCAAAAACGACGTGAAATGAAGAAAGCAGTTGAGAAGTTTGGTGAGCAACGGAACATGCCCAAGAGTGAAGATATTGTTACCAATCAAGAGGAGAAGACCAAACGACCGGAGAGCCACAACAAACCTTGACTTCCCTAGTGTTAACAATTTTATTTCTAGCAATGTTGTAAATATGTTATGTCAATCGGTTTAGTGGTTTATGCTTTCATGCCACTTTGCTGTGGCAAATTTGCATGAATGCCGGTTAAGAGTTTGAATAAGGTATTTGACTATTGTTCGAAAATATGTCTCGTGTTGTTTTTTCTGTAAGATTATTTATCAATTATCTAAGATTATGTCAACATACGAAGTGTATAAGTAATAATTATGATTTGCTAATGTTTGAACTACACAACTTGAACTTCAGACAGAGATATATTTGTGGTAATCATTTCTAAGTAAAGCATGTCGTATGAAATATACCAAGAATAGTCAAGTACTCTTATCTTTCTCAACGTTTTGTTCTAGACCAGACATAGATGGTGCGTCTTGTGTTGCGACGTAAATGTACGTAGAAAAATTTATTAATGTGTTACCTTAATGACAATAACCATTTTTGTATTTCAAAACACTTAATCACATAATTGTGTACATATATATTATATATATAAAAAAAGTATCGATTCCACACCGTACAAAGTTGCTGTTGGTATAATATTTTTTATTCTATGGTATTGTTCTGTTGTATGGTTCTGTTTATTTTGGTTATTTCAGAGATTTATTGTTATTATTTATGCATTTCTGTGATCAATGTTCAGTAAGTTTATTTTATTTAGTTTAAAAGTATTAGCACAAATTGTTGCTTCATGTACAATGCATACACTTGTATTTAATTAATAAAATTAAAATTTGATTACTCATCCACTACTACCTAATTCTAGCAATGTCAAAAAGGATATCTTAACTTTATGGTAATTAGTTGTTTTGGAGTATATAAAAAGTCTTAGTGAAAGTTGATATAGCAATGAATAATAATATTTATATTTCCTTTGTATTTAAAATAACTTAATTACAATAAATTAATTAACAGCCATCTTTTTCGTATACGCTGTTAAATTTGTGTACTATGTGCTTATTGTTAAAAGTTTCAAAATATAAATAAAATAATGTCATAATAACTAAATTATCAAAGCAATTTTTTGTCAGCAAATATAATGAATCATTTTATTTTGTTTAATTTAATAAATGTACAATAAGACCACTATATAAAAAAATAAAAGAATTTTACCACCGTTTTCATATAATATTTGATCTTGTTAACTTCACTTTTCAAGGTCACAGTGAAATGAATATACATTAAAATATGTATTTCATAAGAACATTACATAAAAATTACTTCTGTAGTTACATTAAAAACAAAATTTGCATATAATGCAAAATATATTTATACATTTCTCTGAAAGTATAGCATGTATTTATATTGGTATATAGTTATAAAAAAGAAGCGTAAAAGCGATGTATAAATGAATTTCGTTTTGAATAGATGTGCTGACAAGCTGTAATATGTTACGATAATACAGTTGTCTTAAGATAACATGTTTGTGTTTTATTCTTAAATACTCCTTCGTAAAGAATTTATTGTATTTTTTTCATCCACCGTACGATTATAGACGGTACCCATAATCAGCTTCACCCAAAGAATTACAATAGAAAAATAAACATGCACATGACGCAAGCACGTAGGTACTTCTTTATTTATTTATACTGATTACTTCTTTCAAACAATGTTTACGATGTTTTAAAGTAGACCGCTCTGAACTTTATTAACATATTATCAAAAAAATATATTTACCAAAAACTAATTGTCAATTTTGTGAATAGAGGTTGAGACCCACACTAGCAGGCCTGTATCGTGGGACGCCCGTTTACGTTTTATATTGATGTACGATATTGGTGTACGCTCGGTCAACAAAGTAATGTTTTAGGTGTAATTACTATTGAAGAGTAATTGGAAGTTGCCGGCATGTCGTAAATAATATATTATTTATTTATTTACAGAAACAAGAATCGTACGTACATTCATGGTCGGCGAAAAATATCGATCATTTATTTTACTTATATTAAAATTGTTTATAGTTATTCTATAAAATACAATATCGTTTATTATTATTGATTAAATATAATCATATTCATTGATATATATCTCGGTTTTATCGATCTATTATACACGCCAACTATTAAATCTGTTTAATCATATCAGTCGGGCACAGGGGTGGCGTCGACAAACAAAAGAGACGTGTTAATTTATATTCGATGACTCTTTAAAGATTATTTAAGAAAGTGCGTTACATCTTTGTCGATTATAAAAATAACAGATGATGAAAATGGAAATTTTTAGGCATATAGTGCTACAAAAACGCTTATAGTTAGTTCCAACCCCAAGTAAAATATGTTTCACTTATTTATAGATTTATTATAATCTCTATCAATTTGGTTAATTCACTATTTGTTAGATGGTAGTGGTGAGTGCGCAACGTAACATTAATTTGAGTATCGATTTGTTTCTTGATATTTAGTATGCGAACGATTTTTGCTGTTGAATAGAAATTTTCTTTTTTTTGTGGGCGCTTACTTTATCTTGAGTTTATTATTATTATATAAAATTTCCACTTTGTTAACATTGGATTCAATTTTGCATGCTTTTTTTAAGGTTATACTGACGAAATAAAGAATTCACTTGTTTATAAGTACATTTCAACGAAATTGTAAACGTACGTGTGGCGCATTTGTAGCCTTAGTCAAGCTCCCCACATCTTTGTTCTTTAAAATCTGTGTGTGTGTGTCACTAACTTTAGTCCCGTCATAACAGATTTTTTTACCAAACACAAACTAATAACTTTGATTAATTTTACTTTAATAAAATAATTTTCAAAAAGTGGTAATAAAAAGAAATAGTGTTCCCGTCTAGTAATTTATAATAAGTCCAGTAATACTAGTAATTTATTTTAAGATAACCTTCTGTAAATTAAAAAATCTTTAAATCAATTTTATCTTTTAATGCATTTAATCATTGAATGTATACTTGTTTTAATTTTATCATCCTTTAACTCATTTTTATGAAAAATTCAAATATTTCAAATGATGGCGGTCTAAATATGGCGCGAAAGTCATGCTGACGTCAGAAATTATTATTACTATTGGTTAACTTTCGAAATTGTTGCCCAATAGTATATCTCGCACACATTTCCACGAATCACGAGCGACAATCAATATAATCATGAAATCACAAGCATTTAGTCGGCCATGTTAGATAAATTAAAAAATCGAAGCACTGTCATTGGTCGATACAGAGACGTCATTTCAATCTTTTGACGGCGTTGCGCAAATAATAATTTTTGACTCTCACTCATCGCGGCTGCCATGTTTTTTTTCATGTGGGGTGTATGTGTATAGAAACTATCATGATAATTTCACTATATAAACTACTAAGGGTAAGTGTATTAATTTTTGTAAACTTTTATCAAACCCACGCGGAAGTGCATCGCGCAACCATAGTGAAAGTGTATCATGTAATACTGTCGTGTTCTTGTGAAATTGTATCGTCTTATTTCTAACTCGCAAGTACCTAACGACTGTGTCAACATAATTAAGGATTTAGATGTTGCGCGGTTATCTTTTTGTTGATGTCGGACAAATATATGTGAAATCGTATTTAATAATGGCGTGTATAAGTAATACGGCCCTTGCCTGTGTGACGTTTGTTTGGCGCCATCGACCCATTTAGCGCGGCGGGGCGGGTATGGGTTTCCATGAATTCTTTGTGCCCTTGCAAGTCATATAATGAACATTGCAACAAAACAACACGTGACATCATAATAAATATAAACGTTTTATTTTACAGCAGTAAGGGGTGCACTAAGTGCGTCAATCGTTAATAGCTAGTGACAATGAACAAAATTTACTAAACGCGAAGACCGACTCGAGAGCAAACTACGAACCACTAGCAAAGATTAGGCCAAAGAAATAAGGATGTTTTAAAACGCTCGCATCCTAAGGATCGATATAAGCACACGGCCCCTGGCAATTGAAAAATGGACATTCGATTTTTGAGCATTATGATTGTGTTTGATAGCAGCAAAGATTATATCGGGCAGGATGCGTAAGCATAAGAGAGGGAGCCAGGCCTACGCCTGCTGGCCTGCTACATCCAGAGAACTGCACCTGATTCCGCACTCCATCTGATACTTGCACACAACACACAGGTAAGCGGTAATACTATTCTGATCTAACATAGTACATATACATAGCATATAAATCACCTTATTAACATTATTCATCTATTATGTGGTATGTCAGTACACAAATATTAAGATGGATGGTTTAAAAGCCTTTAATTATACATTTTTTTTCTTCCAAAGCCGGGAGAGATTGGTCCTTTTCATAAACTAAATAAACACAAAGACAATAAATTTGAAAAACATAATCATGACAAATGCAACTGAAGTAGAGAACATTTAAAATAATAACATTAAATTACAATTATAGAAAAAAAAGTGGCTCTAATATAATATGAGTTATTAGTAACAACATCATTAGCAACTTGTTAAGTAATTAAACTAAAGATAGATAATTACCAGGCACTGCTGTAAATTCATTTATCATTAGGGTAAATTAATATCAATAATAGTATTTGTAAAACTGTGATAAGTGATCAGTCTTAGACTACTAATGTATTATTTTCTCTGCCGTGAAGAGGATATGCAGTGCCCAATTGTTCAGGAAAGGGACCGTAACCGGGGAAATGTTAAAATGAAGACTTTTAACACTTTTAAGAATTCTTATAAAAAGGTCGGTCAAGTATTGCACTATAGATCTGCACGGAGAGTTTAATTCACAGGCAACATTGGAATTATTAACATGTCCCTTGCATTTTATTGGAGTTATATTTATTAGCATGTGTTGTCTGTGAAGTGCACTTGAAGTTATTTTTGTTCCCTTGGTTTGCATATTTCCTCTTTTTGTCCATTGTTCCATGCCTATGATTTTTTTCTCGCATATCAGTTACTCAAAGTAGTATCTTATTCATATTAGCATATCTCTTTAAATGTTTTTATATATAATATGTAGCTCGCATCCATCATTAAAATGAAATTGTTTATAATATTTCTTTTATTTTCACTTTTTTTAATTAGCAAAAATTATAAAGTTTATTATGAGTTGAAATATTAATGAATGTAACTTATACACATAAATTTCAAAATTTCAGGAGTCTAATCTGGACAACATTGTTGATCAGCTGTGCACAAGACTTCAAGATATTAAAGATCAAGAAAGCACGTCGCTAATAGGCATGCCCACGTGTTCTTTGGAACAAACAGAGGCTGTGCGTCGATATTACGCTGCATTCCCGGCTCTAAAGAAAGGACAAGAGTCGCCATTGCAGTATTATTTGCCGCCACCGGCCTGGTGTCGTAAACATACGCCCGATTCGAAGGTCAAGATGCAAAGTGAACTCTCAATGTCTAAAGATTGGAATTCAAAAAATAAAAAAAATTGTCCCGGTAAAGAACGTCGAAACTCCTACCACAGTCAAAAAAAGAATAATAGAAGACGCTATAACAGTTACACTAGATCATTTGAGAGCAAAGAAAATCTCCCAGAGTGGATGACGCACGAAGGCGTTTGGGATATGGAAACTCAAGATCCTGTTAAGGAGTTCATTAGAGCGATAGCATTGGATGAAGGTTATGGTACTTGCGAGAATACGGTGACTGACGATATTAAAGATATAAACCAAGTAAAGTTCAGATTTAAAGAAAACATGGTGCCCGACTGGGATGACAGCCTCGACCTCGATGCCGAGTGGGTCATCACAGATGATTTAAATCCCCGGGCGAGGTCTCCGATGGAAGAGGAGCTATACGCGAAATTCGAAGCTAAGTTCGACAGGAGCATCGAGGCGCTCTGGTCGAAAGACCAGAATACTCCAGATGACGAGTACCAAGACCTGCCGATCGACTTTCAAGATTTGCTGTCGTCACCCTCTGATCATCTCTTCGCCGATCCGTCCACCGAGAAGTGCAGTATGATCTCGCTTACAGAGAGCATCTGGTCAAACGACGTCGCCGACGTTCCGAGTGGCGATCGCGCCGATCGTGCTGAATCGCCCACCCTCATCGCCGAGGGTCTCCACGACCGCTTCCGCCCGCTCAACATCGATGACGCGGAGCCGCCCTGCCCGCGCGAGATTGAGTCTTTCTCGCTCTACGACGGCGACGAGCTTTACGATGCGCTCTCTACCGTCGCCAAGACGATGCGCTCCTTCACCGCCATTAATCACAGCCGTGACCGCAGCGGCTTCGTCGAAGTTCCGCCACGGCGCCGCCGAGACGAGCCGCCAGCTGCGCCGCCGCCCCGCGCGCCAGTCGTCACCCGCACACCCGTCGAGCGCGAAGACCTTCTCACCTCCGGGCGGACGCATTTCCGTCCCATCCGTCGCGAGGTCGATGCCGAACCGACTCGCTACGCCGACGGCGACACCTTCGACATCCGCGGCGATCTCGACCCCGTCGAGTTCCAACGCAGCGAGTCCGGCGGTGTCTACCTCGGCGGGTCGCTCGAGCGGTATCTCGAGTACCGCGTCGCGCGGACCATCGACTACGGCCGCCTCAACCTGACCGCCGCTCAGCGTTGCCCGGATCTCGACGACCCGGGCTTTCGGCTGCGCTTCCCGGTGCGCCAGATCGACGCCGGCGTTCAAACCGAGCGTCGCGCCGACGCCGCCTGGGAATGCGACGAGTGCGGTGGTTCCGCTAAGAAGATGCGACCGAGCGCGATCCGCAGCATCTGGAGCGAGTCGCACGCGTGCGAGTGCGGCGGCGCGGCGGGCGGGCCGGGCGGCGGGCCCGGGGAGCGCGCCGCCGCGCCGCCGCCCGACGAGCTGTCTCGCGAGTGGGAGGAGCTGCTGGAGGACATCAGCGCGGCGCACCGGCTGTACGCGAGCGAGGCGGGCGACGCGGGCGACGAGGCGGGCGTGGGCGCGGACCGCAAGCGGCGCCACAGCGCGGCGCTGCGCTGCGCGGCGGCGCCCTGCTCGCACCCGCACGCGCGCTTCCTGCACTGCTGCGCCACGGCGCTCGACCGCCCGCTCACGCGCTGACCGCCCGACCCCGTGACCGAGGACCCGCGTGCGCCGCCCGGTTATTCGTTTGTCGGTCGTATCGCTTTAGGTGTAGTTTCCCTCGAAGCGCGTAGCTTGTAGTGTGTAAATTAGTTTCGAATCTTTCGATATTCAATTGTAGTTTATGTGCGAGACCACCGTCAACTCGATTTTTTCCTTTTCGAGTGACGCGCGATTTGCCCGATGAAAAGAATATTACCCGATTTGTGTAAGTGTTTGACTGACCATCGATTATCTTGAATGTAGACGAATATTTCGTTTACCTGTAGTGCCTTGTTCGTAATGTAAAAAATAAATCAACTCTAATGACAATTTTCTTCTAGAAATGCTTCAGGCACTACGACCGACGAATAGAATAACTCGGTAGCGAAACTTCAGTATCGTTTCGAATATGTTGGAATCACTATTACTTCGGGTGCAAATTTAACGTTTTAGCAAATAGTTTCCATGTGTTTGTGGCATGTTATGTGAGAAGAGGTCAGCTTAGCACAGTATTTGCATGAACATCATATAGTATTAACATTAAATTCAAAATAATTAGCTAATATACTGCGATCTTTACAGGAAATATATTGGCCTTAAAAACTGTAAATTATGAAATCACAACTTCGATATGTGAATATTGTGTCAAGGTGGCCTTTATCGATTATTTCTTTTATTGAACGATTATATTACGTTCGTTGTATATATCGCCTATCGAACTTGTTCTTATACGAAAAATTAAAGTAATTATAATGTCTCTTCCTGTTAATCATGTCTCTGGTAACAGGAGTGGGGATTCAATATAAAATCGCACTATTTCAAAATCAATACGGCATTAAAAGGACTTGAATTTTCATGTTTGACGTTTCCATTTTCAAGTCTCATTATGATAAAAAATAGCAATAATAATTGATTAAATTTAACTTTACCGAATGTTATGGTCAAGATTCAAAAAGGCTTAAACATATCGTATGATTTCTAGGAGTTGAGGAAGACGATGTAATTGATCAATCATGTTACTTTGTTTTCTTTGTAGCGATTTTATATTGATGTAGGGATACTCAATGAAATGCTACCGCTTATACATTTTTGTCGTTATATGAAATAACGAGATTTCCTTGAAAATGTTGTTTTATTGTTTATCATAGTTATACCGAACTTATTATCTGTTGGCCTGTACTTATATATATATTTTTTAAAATATATATATATTTTTAATTTGTTAAAATTTTAATATATACTTTAAAGCAATAGCATTTCATTTTGAGTATTAGGACGATTCTAATATAATTCTTACAATAATATCGTCCCAAGTTGTTAATACAATTTGTTAATGTAAAACTAGTTAACAGGTATATTATTTTTTGTTAGTATTTTTTCGTTTCGTTTTCTAACAATCAAAATTTCATTAAAAATGTATATGGTAGGAAATTTATTTTATATAAAAAAAATGAGGCATGGAGGAGAGCATCTGGACGGTCAGTGTTGGGCACTAGGTTTAAACGTAAAATTGACGAAGAATAGCATTATATAAAGTATACCTAAAATAAGCTGCAAATGCTGCTTTTATTTATTGGAAGTGTCTAATGCTGATATTGCTTAGGCAAATGTCTGGGTGCTATATATATATTAGTATTCGTTATTAAGAGGCAGTGGACGTTTTGTTTTAATGGTTTGTCCAGTATGTCTTAAGTTTTATACGCGGCGATTTTATTGAGTAGCCGCATAATTAACGGTAGGATGGCAGATAAGTGACAGTTGGAGGGGGTTGGGAAGGATTGAACTCACATCTGCCTCTAGTAGTAAAGTGTCAAGTTTTTTTATGAAGTTGGACAATGTTTAACTTTGGGGCGATCGTGGCCCCTGAGTGCGTTATGTGAAGAGATGGAACGGTTTGTAAGGTGATCTTCGATAGTTATATTTGCAGTGTCACTGTTCAATATTTTTTATAATTTATCAATTTTTATCAAGTAATTGATATCACTGTGAACTGTTCGCATTCTTGGCAAAATGACATTTCATATAATAACAGTAAATAAATTTAGAAAATATTAAACAGTGATAAAATTAAATTGTAATATAATTTACAGCTCCAAATATGGATTGTAACAGTTCATATAGGCGTAACTGTTATTATATAGTTTATGTAAAGCATAAGAAGTGTATATGTTATATTTTGTAATTTTTATTGGAGTCCTGGCGGTTTCCGCCTTTTAATATAGAGCGCAATGTTATCTAAAATGAGTTTATAATTCACTGGTAACACTGTGTCTATGTAGAGGACTCTCACATATCATTTATTTATTTCATTTAAAGTCTCTTTAATAATTACATTTTCATGTATTTCATAACTTTGCTACTTTTTGTCGTGTTTATGTATATATAATTTATATATGTATTATTTCTGTAGTGTGACTTCTGTTTGTAATAACTGAAAATCAAAAAATAAACAAAAAAAATAAATAATGTCATTGCAGAAAATGCATTGGTATGACAATTGTATATATTTAATATGTGAAATTAACGTTTAAGTCATTTCAGTTTTATATTATATATTTAATGTTTTGATTTGTCATGTCCGGAAATATATTAAATAAATGTCCTATTTCATAGAGTAAACATATTCTCGACTTATTTCTGGCATGGCAACACTACTCTGTATTACTTATCAGAATAGAAATGAGCAAAGTTGATATTTTTAATCTCATCGAACTAATTATCTCACTTTAATTTCATTTTATATCATTTAATATTATAAATCCATCTCTGTTTTCATTTTGATCCGTCATAGATCATATTATATTGTACTTATTCCATTAACGATATTTGCTAAAGAATACTTGAAAAAAAAAAAACATTCAGAAAATCCAAAAAAAAAAATTGTAATAATTATAGTCAAGTTCGCATATAATATTATGTTCGATTAGCTCTTAATCTAATGTAATGTGCCTGTGCACTTGATCTGTGTGTTTATCCTTAACATCTGGATATTAGTTGTATTAAGGCAACGCTAGTGTTGTTTTTAACAACTGACGGGCTTGCGACGACCTTCGATGGGGACATAAAAACCAGGTTGTTGCAAGTCCAAAGTAACGTGTATCAATGAAACTGTTGCAACCAAATGTAAATGTAACTTCCAGTAAGAGCTGGTTCACATTAGGAAGTATACTGACGTGTACATTTCAATAGCACCTATTCATATTAGTGAAATACGAAAAACTATCGACCTCTGACACATTTAACGAACGACCACGATGTATAACGATTTAACTGCATAGTGACGAGTCAATTATCAACAAAACTATTGAACCAACATAAATGCCAATCAGCAAGACTCGGTCAGTGTTCCGCGCTAATGTGAACCAGCTCCTAAAACTATAGGCAACAATAGTTTTATTGATTCTATATTGATGTCGCCTCTAGGTTCGCTTGTAACAATTTCAGATTAAGTATGAACGGAAATTTAATATTATCTATGTACTAAAATTACTGATGATTCTTATAAATACGGAATATATCCAACATCCATATTAAATTACTTCTTATACGGAACTCTGAGAACATTTTCCCATATTCGTATTTATATAAAACATTAGAAAGATCGTACACTGTTTAAGGTTAGGAAATTGAACAATAGAGAGAATAATAGAGGCGATCCTAGTTATAGTCCCCTAAGTTATTTCACACTAAAAACCACGATATAACACTTAGTGGTGAATGAGCTTTTTGTCAATATGTATTTATAATTCAATTTGTAAAATTTCACTTCGGCGAATAATTCCTTCCTAATATGTTGAGATGAGAGCAAAAAGTTTTCTATTCGTCATTTTTGAGACACGTCGCTAATCACCACACGTTTAAAAAAATATTTTCTATAAAATAAATGTAGAGATATTTCTAAAGACTAAACCTTGCTTTGCTCTCGTCTTAAGAAAAACATTGAACAAGTCGGCTTGTAACTGATCGCCGGAGATAGCCTTGGTTACATGCATATTTGTCACTCAATATTTTATTTATTTTATTTCCAAAAATCTGTAATTCATTAGACAAAATTATCTTGTAAGCCGGGGTAGTAGCAGTACTTAAGGGATTTCACATTTTTATTATTTGGTGCCAAAATAGACAGATGCAATTAATATATCATTTTGCACCGTACACATACGTAACACCAACGTAATTGCATTTTTTGTAATAACTACATTTCTGTTAATAGAACTCACTTCGGATGCAATACGCGTATTTTGGCACTAATTGTTTTGTTTTAAATATTATGTAGACGATTTAGGCTAGACGTTAAATTTATAAAATGGAATTTTAAAATAATACAACCGTTACTAAATCAATTAGAAGTGGTTATCCCTGAAAATAGTTACCAATTTCGTTTACGTTAGGTTGTGCTCACTACTCTGGTTCTTGCCACCTTTGGGAAGATAATAAAAATAAACAAATCAATTATTTAGTTTTATTTAACCATTTTCCCTTATACTCACGAAAATTATTAGTTACTACAAAATACGAGAATTTTTTAATGAACGAATAGTGGGCGAAGTTGCTACTAAATTCAAGTCTATTCTAGCGGACTGTGCAGTCCTTGTCTTGCGTTCGCGCAGAAATGAGAGAGCACTATACAAAAACCACAGTTTACACTTTCATCCATTGAAATGCACACGGTGCTTCGTTGAGAGCGAGCCACGCCGGTTTGACTTAAAATATCAGAAGCTGCTGTTATCGGCAGTAGAATAATAAACTCGGTTCATAAATCGATAGTGATAAATTGTGACTTGACAGTGATATCGAACTCTTCGTGTTGTTAATTAAAAAAAGTTGGCGTTACATCTGGTTGCTGATAAGGTAAGCTTTGTGTACTTTTATGATAAAAGTTTAGTAAATGAGACTTTTGTTACGCTATTGCCGATAGTCAAAATTTTATAGGTTATTATATTTATTTTATTTTAATATATAAAAGTAAGTAATAATAAAATTATTTTGAAATGAAAAGGTAAAAAATATATTATTCTATTTAATAGATTTACAATACTTGGCTATAAATATGTAGTCATACATAATGTTAAGATAACATCTAGTTTTATATGTGATCCAGGTTTAGAACTAGCATGTGTTGTAGCTAAAATTTATCGAGATCCCTGTGAAAGTACTTAAACTATTTCGATATAGGTATAAACAGAAAATAAACAGCAAGAGTAAGTGTTGAAACAATATTATTCAAAAATAAATATTTAAAATTGCTTTAAAATGATGTATTTTTTATGTTAGCTACAAAATAAAAAATGATCATTATTTTACCAAATAATGAAAGATATTATGTTCTTGAAAGTTATTAGAATTGACTGATAGTTTGAGATTAAAGTATAACAAGAGTTTTGCTTTAAATCGATGGAGAACCGTAACAGAATTCGTCGTCTTTTTAGAAATAAAGCAATACTAAAGTCTTGAATCAGATGACTTGCTATATTCCAAATAAATTTATACTTTTTTAAAATGAAAGTACGTTCCTCAAACAGAGGATTGTCAATTATTACAAGGATTTAATACTTGGGGTTGCTCTTTGATGGGTCGGCTTAATCTTACAAAGAGCTTCGTCTTAAACACTTATATTGTGTACTGCACGGGTGGACAATATTTTTTTATTCGTTATAATTTCATAGGAATACAAACTGCCGTCTTGGCTCCATTGTAAGTCAATCCGTAAGTTAAATGCAATCCAGTTACACGTGTTAACCAAGGACAAACCTAGGTAGGAGCGTCCATACAAACTGGCTTAATATTTGTTTAAATAAAACAACTTTTTCTCAACACAACTCTGTTTGTATTTCTCTTTTTACATGTCTACTTGTGTTTTAATTGTAAAAAAGGCTTGCGATGAAAAGGAATAAATAAATCTATTATACTTAGAGTATTCATTTATGTAACGATTGATTATACGAGTTAGTAAATAATAGTTACATGAGTAAGGTCTATAATTGGTCTTTATTGCAATATCTCAAAAAATAATTTATTTGACATAATCATAATGTTATGAATGTTTCACAACAGGGTGGCAAAATAGACACCTCTAGTTATTCGAAATGGTTCTCAAATAAAACAGTGCCACAATATATAACATTACGGCGTCTAATATATAAACAAATTGTGTGATACGTAACTTGAGATGTAAGGTCATTTTCGTCCAATTTAAAAGTTAATATTACATTTACAGGTAAGGTCTTTCTTACGAAAGATGATTTGTATATTATTATTATTTCCATGCAATATACTGATTTAATTTGTAACGTCATACAATCACGACTGGTGTGATGCAATTTGAATAAACAACGGAGCACTACTTACATAATAGAATGCAATAAGCCTTGATTTACTTTAACGATTATTCGTTAGCCCTATTTATTTTGTAATAATTGCATTGTAGTTATCATTTTATTCCTTACGTTTGAATGAAAGTTATTAAATACAAAAATTTGCAAATAAAATAAAAAACGATTTCGATTTTTTTTTAATTTCTCGAAGTGATGTCGATGGAAATTGTATCAAAAATATATTTAAATGTAAATATGTAGGAATAGTTATTGTAACAAGAACAATTTTAGAACTTCTGTATAAACCGGACCTTAGACCTTGCCCTATCATTTTAGTCAACCTATATTTTCCAACGCAGCAGCAATTTGAAGTAGACTTTTATTTAAATTACTAGTTGTCTGTTTCGCATTCTAATAGGTAATTTATTGATTCATCTCGTAACATTATTTTAAGTACTAATGGTGAAATAGAAATGAATATTATGGTATTATTGACTATCAAACCAAGCAAAATGACCGCCCTTTTATCACAGCACATTTTATTTCATGTATTCAAATATATAGTAATGTATAAGTAATGTCTCTCGAAGTGCTGGTTTAAATTGTAAAATTATTATTTATTATTTTTAAGGCATTTTATGTTTATAGAAAACTCTACGAGATACCTACGTACATGAATATCATATTTTTATCTCTCCATTAGTGATCTTAAGCCATGTTAGCAATATAAAATTATTTTACCGATTTTTATAAAATATTAAATTTATCGTCTATTACTTCAAATAAAATATGTGTTAAAACTTTTCCCAATTTTCCTTAAAAAGAGGTTTTAGTATACATACTTAAAAGAACTTACAATTAACATAATACCAAAGCACTGAGTAAGTATTTTAATTTCTTAATTTTTTTTTTGAAATGCTTTGTTCACGGCTGATTAGTGAAAACTCAAAAATTACCGAAAATTTACATTTAGAATTTAAGACTTCCCTTTTCCATTTTTATCAATAATAACAAATATATATTAGTGGTTTTGTAAATAATAAAAAAAAGATACTTTATGTCTTTTTGGTGAGATTAGATATTGCGATAGGGAGAGCTGGGCGCTGGTATCGATAGCCGCCCACACACGGACCTATAATTATCCACCATTGTCCACAATACGATATAAACCTTCATGTAACGTGCATTCTTCGAGATTTAAGATACCACTTCTACTCATTACTATCTGGTTCTTAGCGTTTCGCCTATAAGGCTACAATGCTTCAAATACCACTAATTTATCGCTTCAATGCAGTTAAAAAAAGTTACAATTATAGTCGTATGTAATTTTGACCTTTAATTTATATGAAGTTAAGTGGAAAATGCCTTTGATAATAATAATAATAAATTGTTGCTGTGATCGAAAGATCAACACATGCCAAAGTTTACTGGGGTGTATCTTTTAGCACATTTTAACCTAAGCCGTACGACGTAAAAAAAGAAAAGATAATAATCACAATCTACGCATCATAATAAAAAAACAGTTATCGCAAGAAAGCTCATAGGAAATCTTAACTTTCAGGCTAAGCTTTTTAAAGCACTCCTACACAATAACTAAAAATCAGCTTTTTCGGTTTGCTTACATTTCGAAGGATATATATTAACTGGACTATAAGGCGACAGACGCGTCACGATTGCGATTTGCACGCATTAATTACGTGAAATTATCCTATGATAAATATATTGCACATATAACTCTTATGTTCTCTTGCCTTTGTATTATTCAATATAATAAAAAAATATTGTGATATATTCGAGCATTAAGGGAACAATTATGAAAACAGAGGGTACGTTTATTTCTATTAATAAAATATATTACTCCAGAAAGCGCACAGTGCAGTTTTAACAAAACGTAGCCATATTAAACTTTTAAATATGTTATAACGTCATGTGCTTCAACTGTTTCGTATTTTTTTTTATGTTTATTTGTTAGTGGTGTACGTACAAAATATAAGTAAAGCTATAATGTCTGAGTTACCTACCTTAAAACATTTTTTTCATTCGTGTTCAGAATTATAAAAAAGATGCTATGGACTCAACGTTTTTTTTTAAAAATATTATGAATATGTTAGCGAAAGTGGAACAGTGGAACCGATTAAACACCGTTTTTTTTCTGCTTACTATACAAAGGTACAGTTCGACTTTTATATTTTGCTACTCTATTTTATACATTAAACATTTAATATATTTAACTAGTACAGATAACTGTACAAAATGATTATTTATTTGAGTAAAACTGACATATAATCAAAATGTATTATTTGTATTTAATTTAATTTGACATAATATACGAATGTGCTCCTATATTATTTACTAATATTTACAATATCTTAATGTCATAATCACAAAAAATATAAAATTGTGTCAATAATACTGAACTATGAATGGAAAGCTTTGTAATGGTTAGATCATTAGTTTTTACTTTCAATTAAAAATATTTTAAATTTATAATATAATCTATATGAAAATTGTATCAAACTGTTTTGCCGCATACTTAATTTCCTATACAATACATAGAAAAATAATACCAGGAAGAATACTTACAGATTAAAAACGTCCATTGAATGTCTAGTTATTTATTTAAGTAATAAATAATCAGATATTTGTAACAGTTTTCGTGCTTTAGGTATTAGCAAGACCATTTAAAAAGCAATCCTTTCACTTTAGGATAAGCTAACATCACAAAGACACAACTCTATAAAGATTAAAAAGAAATCGTTCTAAAAATTAAACAAATAAATATTTATTCACAATAACACTGTTATGTCATTTATTCATGTTACAGAAGTGTTCATTACTTTTCCAAAATTTATGATTTGGAAGAATATTGCGATAAAACATTTTCTGCTTAAAAAAATTAAATCTAATGAAAAAGTTGAATTTAATATTGAAGATATTAAATAAACAATAAAAATTATTGAAATATTAATTATAATTCATTCACAAAATTATAAAAGTTGCAATAAATATTTAAAATAATGGCAAATAGAATGGAACAATAGGTATATTATCAAATAATATTTCTGTATTTTATTTTAATATTTGCAAGTTTTACCTTGCTAAGAACCATAGTAGTACTTAAAGTATGTAAGTAAAGTTTTGTAAACAATTGTATACATAACAATTAAAATCAATAATAACGGACAGGCTATATTCAAGCGCTCTAACTGGCAATTTTAATGACAGTGACATGTTTCGTTTCATACCATAAACGCGTAGGTACTGCAAATATTTTCTCATAGTTTTTAATATCTTCCTTATTTAGCTTTGGTATAATGTTACCACATGCATATCAAATGCCAAGTTTGAATAGGTCACGGTTTCCAGCTAGGAGCCAAGTTTAAAAATCGAACAGATTTTTATACGTTAACAGAGTTTCTTAGTATGGCCAAATATTTTAATATCTGAAAAAAGCCCGATTATTCTAATAATAAAAAAACAAAGACTTTTTATATCAATTTGATCGTCGAAGATTAAAATTGTAAAGCGGTGTTTAATATGCGATAGTGGATGTAAACAATTTGTTCCAGCACTCGAAACGAATGCTATTTTTAATAAAGCACACTAGATTAGGTATATTCTATGAAGTGATAATTAATATGATCGATAAACGATCTTCATCTACATTTATATCTTTAAATAGTACTTAATAATTTTATATAATATGATTTGGTTTTAATCACGCCCGTACCATTCTTTTATATATAAAATGGATTTGGACATTGCGAAAATTTAAAGCGTACGTAGCGTATTAATGAATATTTCTTAGAATTTACGTAGGTACTTCAATTAAAGACATCAATTACAGCAATGAATAGGTTAGCAGTCTATTTATTTTTTAACTTTTCATTCCAATATAGTCCCGTGGAACCTTGAGAGCTCTCGAGTTCACCGGCACATTACTCAGAGATAATCGGTACGGATGGATGAGTCACGAGCGATGGTAAGATACGGTCGAATCGACTCTTTGTCAAACCCGCCGGGCTTACGGTACCACGAGGCCTTCCATAAACGGAGACTTGTCTACATAGTCGTATATACTTCAAATTTTCTGGCAAGGAGCGATGTAATTGCTATTGATGTTGCGTGCGATAATCTTCACAGTTTGATTCTGATTTTAGGAGGAAATGTTATGGTACATTAATGACAGAACATATAGGTCGTAATGTAATGGTGTCAATAGAGTTTTCATTTTTGAAATAATGTCGCGTTTTAATCTCACAAATCTAAATAGTTCTATAATCGTAGTATCAAATAATTTAATATTTCTAAAACATGAAACTTGAAATTAATAGATGATGATGATGATGAATTCTTTATAACCAAATACGGTAATTAGGTATATTTTCAATACGGTTATTAATGAAATGTTGAAAATTTCAGACTTCAATATCTAAAATGAATTAAATCGCACAATCAAACAATATTTATTACATTAAACTTTTATTAATGTAAGTACATTAGTCCTGGGATTTTTATAATGTGCAATGTTTTTGTTATTTAATTATTATAAAGACAATAAACTCCAAACACCAATACTTAAATTGTAACTTCATTAGATATCGTGAGGAAAGGAATTATGAAGTTGTACGGATACTTTTTTCTCGACAACGTTAGTGCAGCCAGCCAATTATTACTCGTCAGATAAAAACACTCCGGCTCAACGTAATTGCGAGAACGACGATCTATGGTCTCGAGTCACAATCATGACTAGGGTTACTATTTAATAAAAAACATTATTATATAGACCAATTAAAAAAAAGTTTTTTATATTTATTGAAATTTTAATCTCTTTTTAATTTACATTTTCGGATGTATATGAGAATATATTATAACAGTTGTTAAGTTACATGATAATATATTTGTGTTACCATAGATACTAACTGGGTTAGAGGCTAGAGCTTATATTGTCAAACAGCTGTGAAAGGTTGTGAACTAAATTCTAAGGATTCATTATTTTGTGCTTTAAGTGGGAGGGCTTTTTGACATAACCACGACGTGACTGACTATGTTATAACCACTCTTGAATTGATTGCGCTATTCAACAAAGGAATGTTTTAATAATATGCTGTGACGAAAATGCCATAAAATATATATATAAATGTTACTTTTTAAAATAAGTTACAATGTTATCGTTACGCACGTATAGCCAACATGTTATTGTTTGTGTTTTTTTATCTATGTATATTTGCAGAACTTGATTTTTTTTTTAATTTTGTTCTTTATTTTGCTTGTGATCGACTATTGTAAGGTCAAGGCACTTTTAAAGTAAATATCGGTAAATATATTTAGGAAATATATACATACGAAATTAACTTAGGTACTGACTACAATTTTTATCAAATGAGAAAAAATGATACAATTTCCTACAATTTTTGATTAATATAATCAAAAATTGTAGGAAATTGTATCATTTTTTCTTGACAACACAAAAGTTTCCAATTATTTTATGTTAGAAACGCAGCTAAACGCTCATAACATATATGATCATTAATAACTGGCTCCGGAACCGGACAAACCGGAACACAGCAATACAAAGTTTTGATGTTTAGCGGTAGTATAACTGACGAGTGACCCACACAGCTCAAGCTAACATAAAGCCCTACCACTGATAGGTATTGAGTTTTATATTGCAATTGAACTAATGTTCATAATATTTACCTAATGTAAAGTTCGTGAAAGTAACCTACATTATACCCGAGTATAATTACAAGTAAGTAACTGACTATGTAAATAATTAAAATACTCTCTTTAAATTATGTGAAAACCTTCATTCTTTAGTAAATGTGTAACATGGCCTCCTAAGTCGATGTAATCGGACGATCAAACGATAAACGAAGCGGAACCTCAAGTTTCAACCGTTCACATAACTTTAAAATTTAACACTGACTATGTAAATTATTCAGAAATCTTAATCATTATATAACTAGTACGATTAAACTTGCCTTTCCGTTTAAGAAATGCCAAATTGTCGATTAACGCTATCTATTAGTATTAGATTGTAACGTAATGCACTTAACAATAAATGTAGCGTAAACTAAGACGTTTCGCCAGTGAAAACATAATAACTCACTAGTATTGTGTAGCAGGATGTAATTACTATCGCCTATCAGCTGACGCGTTATCTTGGACATAATATATTGCCTATAAGATAAATGTTGCTCTTTAATGACTGGATCCTCAAAGTCGAGTTCGTCTTAATTAACGTTGTAGGTGGTAAAATTATTGTACGTTGCAAGTTTTATACGAACTTATCGTAATGTACACTGATTCGAACAAAGCACATTTAACCCCTAAAATAATTAAAACTTTAAAAGCGTTAAATTTTAAATATTTTATTTCAAATATTATTTAATAAAATTATTTATTTATTTATTTTATTTATTGAGGACCATCAGCAGTCACTACACTTACACATATAATAATATAAACATATTCAGACTTAATATAAAGAGTGCGACTCTTTAAGACGGCCACAGCATGTATTTTATGGTACATACATTTTAAATTGTTTTTCATAACAGATTATTACATAAATAATATTTTTTATATTACTGAAATACTATTGTTAACTACATTTCATTAAAAAATTGATAATTAACCAATAAATATATATTATTATTAACGAGCACACTAATATAATTGATAACAACAACAAAATTAAAAAAAAAAAAATTAATAAAAAAACAGTAAATAGTAATGAATTAAAAATTTAAATTTAAGTTGAATAATAATTTAGATTGGATAATAAATTGAATATAACGTTCATACGAAATTGTATTATAAATAATAAATTATTCTTAATTTGGGACGGTTTTAGTCTAATTCTTTAACTGGAAACGCACTGGCTGGGTATTGTCAATATTCAAAGTTTAGTTTATATATAAACATGAAAGTTAATTTCGATTTTAATATTTGTATAATAAATTCTGATTTTGATCTTTTTGTGGTAAATATGTGTTATTGTTTTTATATTGATTATGATAATGGCCTATTAAACGCGCTGCTTAATAAGACTGCACTGAAACATAATTTTCAATCCTCAGTGGTGATTGTTTTACTTCTAATTTACCTAAATAAGATAACCCCGAAACTATCATTAATAATGACCTCCAGACCGATTGCGGCCACGGCGGCCAATCTCAAGAGAAATAAGCCAACTGCGCAGGACATATTATAGTGCACAAGTGTATGCGCAAACACAGGTGCACTCTCTTTTCCTTAGCTCTCATAATCCGATGGGACAGCAATCCGACACGACCGGAAAGAGTTCAGGCGCAGGACCAACGGCTTAACGTGCTCTCCGAGGCACGGGAGTGTACACACTTCTAACTTCCAGACTCCGGGCTGCTACTGAGATTTTTCTGACAGAAAAACCCAATAACTATTTATTGGCCCGACCTGGGAATTGAACCCAGGACCACCGGGTCTGAGGCCTTATATCTAGCCACTAGACCAACGAGGCAGGCAACTATCATTAAAGATAAAGTATTGTAAAAAAGAACCATTGGGCGAAAATATTGGTTGATATCAGAGAAGTATAGTTATACAAGTGATAAAACAACAAGTATTCTATACTTATTCAAATTTAATACTAACCAAGATGGACTTTTTTCAAATAAAAGATCACCCTCGATATATAACTGATCAAATAAAAAAACATACTAACGAAATCGGTTCACAGTCATCGACGCTATCACATACACAAAAAATAAGATTGAATTGATTACGTCCTACTTAACGTCCTTCTTTAAGCCAAAAATGTTACCATTCATTTCTTTTGACGAAAAATGATTTTTCTAAGTATTTAAAGGTGGTTAGATGACGTTTAATGTTGCAGTGATAAATTTATAACTCCAGTTTTTCGTGTACAAAAGATTGTGATATTATAATATTATAGGGAATTTTCACAATATCAACTCCTTTTTCACACTATCAAATATAATCTGCACATAACAATATAATGTATTTATAATATATAATCACTTAGTTGTTCCTTAATACTGACTTCTTCATAAAGAACCAAAATTTTTGAATATTTAATGTGTGAAACAAGTGAATTACTAGTTCCCTTGTCGATATCAAACAATTGAATCTATAAGTAAGAGGTTTCCACGGGAAAGTACGAGTAAGGGCGATTCTCATGAAAAATCCGTTATATGTACGTATGATCAGGAACAACTAGGCCCTTCCTGTTTGTTTTATTTATCGATGGCGCACACTTTTTACTTCAGCTTAATAACATTTCTTCCTTTAATGAAAAACTTATATGCAATAATTGGTAACAGTAACACGACCGCGGCAGTGATTTAGAGATATAAAATTTATCAACATTATCGTACACTAGTAATTATATAATACTTATATTGAATAAAATAATAATATATGTACATATATTGAAGAGAAAGAAAATATATAATAAAACATTTTTGCTATTAAATTATAACATTACATGCTTAAGTCGGGTATGTACGAATTAGGTATACAAAACAAGTTATTTTACCACGAATAGAAAATTTGAGGAATGGTCTATGTCATCTCCATTTTTATGACATATTTTTCTGTCTGTCTTGTCTGCATTTTAAAATAGATATCGATTATAAGCTTTTACTGCTATTATGGGGACTACCTTACACATTGGTAAAATACCTATACATTGAAAATTATTATCACAGGTAAGTAACGTGTCATAAATATACTCGAGGGTCGAATTTTGACCACAGGCAATAATAGTTAAAATAAATGACAGCATTTCAAAGTCGTCCCGAAGTATCATACTACGAAGAAGTATCCGATCAATAACAGTAAATTCATGAGAACGGATAGGTTTCAAAAGAAGTTAACATTACAAATATACAAGTATCACTATTACCAGAGAAACTTGGCGTTGAGTTACATTGAAGTCTAGTCTCCTCAAATTACTTTAAAGAACGTTCGAGATTCTACTGTCAATGATTAGATTGGTATTTGAATGATACTTCTTAAGGGTCTTCTTTGACGTTTGTGGAAATTCGAAGGTCGGGATTTCGATAGAATTATATAGAAAGCGATGCTCCACAACCTTGAAATAAATCACACAGTTAGCCAATGAATTTAACTTACGTGTAGAGCATTCGAATTTAAGATAATGTTTATGGATAAGTGTAAAAAAAATCAGAAAAATCACTAAAACGTGTAAAATCGCACTTCCTTATTGAGACGAAATTATCGTAATCGTCGAAAATTTAGAAATGAATTTTATCAAATAATAAAGTTAAAACTATAAAGAAACGTCTAGAGTCTTCATTTTTTAATAAACATTTTCTTATTTTTTGTTATAATAAATTACAATGAAATTGTACGCGTTTTCTTATGCGAGCCGCCGATAATCCTCGCAGACCAGTCGGCCACGCGCCTCCGAAGTGAGAGCACGTCGGTTTGCGCCGCATTGATAGATCGCGATCGAACCGTGTACTTACACAAAATCAATGTGTGCGTAAATAGCGTATTTAGTATGTATTTGAACGTTTTAGTTGTCACCGAGACTGTTCATCATAAATTTTAGGACGCGCACCGGCTTATGTATTCTGTTTTTTTTTTGGTATTTTTAGTGTTTTATCATTTGATACGATATTTTTACTGATAATATTTTGTATATTTTATAGTTTGATAAAAAAACAAAAAATAACTCGAGTTGAAATTCTAACTAGTTACATAATTATAACACACTCATATATAATGATACATTGCAATTTTTTTATAAATAAATATAATTTTTTGAAATATTTATGTATATAATTACTTATTTCGTCCATTTCCTAGTTATATTGGTCAGTAAAACAACAACTGAGGCAATAAATTTATTGTCGTAAAAATTCAAATTATTCTTATTTTCATTGATAACGTAAAACTAAACAAAGTATTTATAAATAGTGTTTTGAACACTAAATAATAAAAATGACCAAATCCCATTTATGCATAAAACGAAACACGCGTGATGGCCCACCTAAAAAACCCTCATTAGTCAGTAAATTACTGACTGAACTCAACGAGAAATATAGTACTCAAGTGGAAATGCGAAGAACGAAGTACATAATGCTTGTTATTGTGATCTAAGAACAGTAGTGGCATCACACTAAAGAACACACTTCCAATTGGTAGACCGCCACGCTTGTATATATAATAAGCTGCGTTAAAAACTTCAATACCGCGATTCAGGGATTATACATTTTTATAACATTTTTCTTTAGAAGTTTAATTATTTTATGTATTTATTCACATATTTTTTTTATATTGAGTAATTAAAGAAATAAAACATTTATTATTACAGTAATAATAATATTGTTCTTATTATTTTAGCATAAAATGTTTCTTTTAGTTTTTTGTTACGTCAAAGCGCTATCTAGTGAGGATATACGAAACGTTTTCATGCCTCATCGCCATCATTGGTTTTGCAAATTGATATTTATCCGATTTCAGACTTACAAATCGATTTCAAAATCCGATTTTAGATATCTGAATTCGGTAATGCCTAGCCTCATCAAATCGCCTGAGAACTTAGCTATCCTTTTATTTTATTAGCTAACGTGCTCAGGCAAATATAGTCTTTAGGTACTTCATCAGTAAGGTCGATTATTGTGTAATAGATTTCCGTAGCAGAACCAAGAAACCGAAAGTCGAACTGCAAAATTCCCGCTATCCTTTTTATTCCGCTTTATTCCAATTGGTTAGAAAGAGAGAAAGTGAATTTCATAGTAGAATAAATGTTGTAAAATATATATTTCGATTCAGGAATTATATATTTTTCTTTAGAAGTTTAATTATTTTATGTATTTATTCATATATTTTTTTATATTGAGTAATTAAAAAAATAAAACATTTATTTTTACAGTAATAATAATATTGTTTTTATTATTTTAGCATAAAATGTTTGTTTCAATAATGTTTATATAATGTTCTTCTTGTATTCCTATTGATCTATTTTTATTTCACTTTTTGTATATATACTTGTTCCGTTTTTTAATAAAGCATTCCACATTCGTCTTTCGTCAATTTTTTTTTTATTATTCCACATTACGACATCAAGAAGTTTATTTATACCAAACTACTCACCTCAACGCTATAGATATGTATTTGACAACATTTCAAAATCAGTGACAATAAAGTTAAAATTTAGTTTAGGAAAAAAAAGTGCGACGACCCCACTCTGCATACGTATATGTGTGCGTGCCGTGCCCGAGCCTCGATAGTTGCGACAGTAGCGCTAAAAACGTAAAACTTCGTGCGGCGGAACGTCAAAGAAGACCCTTAAAACGAAATATTATTTTTTTGTCTCGCTCTATTTAATCATGGTAATGATGCTATTAAGACATAATTTAACATTAATCGAAGTTTCATATAGATGTATTATGATCTATCGTACAAAGTAGGTACTTATTTCTATACTGACTGATATGCTCAAACTGAAATAAAAGATTGATGAAGTCAATAATAATAAGGTCCTCCAGACCGATTTCGGCCACGGCGGCCAATCTCAAGAGAGATAAGCCAACTGCGCAGGACATATTATAGTGCACAAGTGTGTGCGCAAATACAGGTGCACTCTCTTTTCCTTAGCTCTCATAAAATGTACACACTTCCAACTTCCAGACTCCGGGCTGCTACTGAGAATTTTCCGAGAGAAAAACCCAATAACTATTTATTGGCCCGACCTGGGAATTGAACCCAGGACTACCGGGTTTGCGGCCTTATATCTAGCCCCTAGACCAACGAGGCAGTCGATGAAGTCAATAGTATTCTATTAAATCAATAAGTGATATATGGGAATATTTATAAAAACTTGAAAATGTCAAGCAAGTATAATTTATCAAATATTTTAGTTATCTTTCAAAGATACTTCCGCGCAATTAAGATTGAAATACCACGCTTCACATCTATATTCATAATAAGAAATGAATAAAAAGAACATGTGATTTATCGCACTCATTAAGCTGACTGTAAAAAGTTACATAATGCGTGCCATTAAAGCCACACCCTTATCAGAGGTTAATATTCGGCCTCGTCCGCCAACCGCTACGCAAGTCCCACGTACATCCGCGAGTCTTTGACAAAATCGTGTCTTACTCGATTCGATACCGAAATGAAATAAAAGTGCGGAACATTGTGATATCACGATTTGGTCGCCTCTATTATTGAGTTCTTTCTTGCACCTCATTTTTTTATTCTATCAGCTAAGAGCATTTCCAATGTAATTCATTGTTACATTTAGTTAGATGATTCACAGATGGTCGTGCTTTTGTGCAGACACGTCTGTGTGGGTACCACCCAACATTCTGGTGCGTTGTATCTGTTTGGTGGGTGATTGAGTTAGACTAATTAAAGGGATAAGGGACAAAACATTTTAGATCTCATGTTAGCGGGTACATTGATGG
Organism: Nymphalis polychloros; assembly: GCA_905220585.2. Lineage (NCBI taxonomy): Eukaryota > Metazoa > Arthropoda > Insecta > Lepidoptera > Nymphalidae > Nymphalis > Nymphalis polychloros. The sequence goes on from HG992253.1 coordinate 8,102,609, forward strand.
GTACCAGAACTGTCCCAAGTGGCTTAGGTATATATGTTTCATTGTTAGGATCTATGGGCTAAGCTGGCCATCATCCGATGGTATTGGCATAGCTTTTGATTTAAAAACGTATTCTTATATTAAAACACGTAAAAACGTTGATCTAGTGTTCTCTCCAGTCGTGTCGGATTGCCGTGTCATCGGATTATGAGAGTGAAGTAATAATAATGATCTACATTTGAGTGTGGGCATAGATACACAGATGGGCACACACTTGATATTACATAATATATCCTGTGCACTTGGCTTACAGTGAGATATAAAAATGGCTGCCTTAACGAAAATCAGTCTGCAGGACATATTTTAAATATTATACTAATTATATAATTTAAAATAAATAAATAAAAATAGCCTTTCTATACTCTGTCCTTTGCACAATTTGTATATATTACAAATAATTAAGATAATTAAGAATAAAGAACATAATATTATACTAATTATACTATCGTTTTCTTGTTTTCTTAACATTTATTATCAGTTACCAGGTCAGGCTGTCTTGCGACATAGGCCTCCTCAAGTTCCCTCCATCTTTGCCTATCTATTGCTGTCCTTCTCCAGAATTAAAATTATATAATTTACTGAGAATGAAATATTTTTAACCGATCACAACAAATTTTCTTCGCGAAACCGTCTATTTCATGCAAAGATTGTAAATGTATTTACTTCTATTTGATATTAGCCTGAACACGTAACGAAAGCGAACAAATAAAAATACCGATAGAGAGCAGAAGTTATGATTGAGCTTATTTAAAAAAAAAACAGGTTTACGCAAAAACGTCAACTCTGTTGAGAAACATCGATAAAATCGTATATTTAGATGAAACTCCCAACAGATTATGAATGAGACGTCTTCATATTCTAATATCCACATTAGTGCATAATTTGTATGTAAACCTGTTTACAAGTTGCTGAAGTAGAAATAAATACTCCGTTATAAAGTTTTAGGTTTCTAGCGCGCCAGGGTTTGCTTGAAATCCTTGAACGGAATTAGTAGTCATATAATACATACATATATTAAAGGTAAATATACCATTACTTGAACAATGCGTTATGAAAACATTAAGTCATCGACTGCTATATTTTTATGTATTGATATTGTTTTCTTTTTTTAAAATAACGTAAAACTTAAGCGTTATAAAAGATAAGAAGTATTTAAACATCTTGTTGGTTTATTTCTCATTTCTCAGATGGTTTTATACCGATGAATAGAAATTACATGCAATGTATTTTTGGATAACTTAATCAAAATTATAGTATTTTAAGACTCTGTTTCACTTATTTTAAATGTATTTCTTATGATTTGTCGTTACAGTAATGCGAAACAATTAAGCAATGGGTCAGACGGAGGAGCGTGCGCATAGCATGCGAAGATCTCCCGAGCTGCCGCCGCTACCACCGCCCATACAACCGTGCAGCGGCTTCCTCGGCAACGTGAGTACATATTTACGAGATGAATGTAGCAATGCCATTTTTTTTAAATTACTATCTATCTTAAGATAGAGTTGGTACGGTAATAACCCAACAGGAAACGGGAGACTGCTTTCCGCCGTCCCTAATCTGCCGTTTATCTATTGAAGTTGACCTTAGAATATATTTAATTGTTAGATAAAATGATTTCATCTCTTACAAACTGTAAGCCATGCCGCGCCGTTTCGAATTAACGAGATACAGGAACTAAATGTTATGATAATGGTTAAAACCGGCGTGTGAAGCGGGGCGCGAGCGTATATCGGATTGGCCTGCTTACAGTCAAACTAATTGAGAATAATCGATGCAAATGGACGATACAACCGTGAAAATTTTAAATAATTGTCTGGCCGGGTTCCACATTTATAAATCATGTAATTGTGAATTCATGTTATAGTAACATATTATTTTGGCTCAAAATAATATCTATTCGATTATATTGTAAAGCTTATTAATAATTTAATATAGATATGTTGACCTATATATTAAATATTATTTTATTTGTTAAGTTATTAATTCAAAGCATTAGATTCACATGATTTAGTATTAATCTAACTTATTCATTATCTTGAATCTAACAATTTCTATCTAAGAAAATTTGGTGATACAAAAATCAATAGGATTAGGTATCTTCTGCTTGTTTAAATAACATTATTTGAAAAAAAAAATATTATTACATTATTACAATTTCATTAACTATTATGTTAAAAAAAACTTAAATACGATCATTTTCAATATTAACATAGCAAAATAATTATTGAATTTATATAGTGGGATTTTTTTTATTTCTTTAACACGATTTCTATGAGATTTTTTTTTAATCATTATTGTTTAAGTTTGTTAGGTTGAACTTCTATGATCTGCACATTATTTAAAAATACATAATTATATAAACACTGGCTATAAATGCAATTTGCAACATCGCTGGAGCTCCCGTTAAGGAACTCCAATAATTAGGCAACATGTGGTCCATCTGTCTTGCTTTGCCGACTTTCTTATCGACAGCCAGTTTAAAAGCGTTAACGGTACAGCTACGAAAGTGAGGTGTAAATCAAATCGGTCCGGAGACCCTTGTCGCTTTCAACCGGTCAATAAGCCGACGTGATGAATGTTGGACTATGTCGCCACCAGACGTCTCTGAGACTGCCGTTTTACATATTAAATTATTCCTTGTGTTTTGCAATAGGTGATTTAAACTAACGGTTGAGATAGTCAACGCCATAACGTTTCTATCGTGTTTATAGATCGCAACATAGATATAATTATATTCATCTTAATGATATCTTAAATATTATTTCTTTGTATATAGCAAAACTAGAACTGACTGCCCTTAAATATACAATTACTATGTAACCTTTTATTAATTTATTAGCTGTGCCTTAAGGGTTTCCTTATTGGTTGACATTTATCGTTACTTAGAGTCGCATGGTGAAGCTAACCCTTTAATCTTGCTCAATAAATGGACTATACCCTAACGCAAAATAAATTATTCAAATTACATTGGTAGATACTGAGATTAACGCGTTAAACCACATAAACTCTCCATCATTATGATACAAATATTGATTTAAAGATAAAGACAAATTTTAATAAAAGAATCAAAGTTTTGCTTTTTTTTCTATACCGAGGTAACGATAGCAGTCTCAACGATAAGGCCGTCTTTTGTGTATGTTATGTGCTTAAGTTTCATCGGTGTACAATAAGAAGTACTTATATATTATATTGTATCATGTTTTATATCAGATTGCAATTAAGTAATTATTGCTGAAAAGACAAAGTAATCTCTAAGGTTTTCCTCTAACTCTACAAATGTGTAATTGTTATAATGCGCCCGTTAGTACGCGCAACGCATTACCGTAGAATATGATTCTATAACGATTTGCTAAAACCGTCCGTTGTTGGGTATCACAAATCGCAACAATTTATGCTGTGGGAAGAGTGTGCCTGAGGCTAACGTAAGATTACTTCAACCACAATCTTCTTACGTCCATAAATTGCCCTTATTACAAACGCAGCTTTGAGGACTTGTCTTTTATTCATATTAATATCATAGACAATTTAAAAACTTAAATATTTAGTGAGTAGACAAAAGATATTGTGTATTATTATTTGGTGCATTTTTCTTTCGTTTTAAAGCTATGAGGATGTTTTATTTATTTTTTCATGCTATAAGAATGAATGAATGAATGAATGAATGAATGAATTTATAGCCAGTGTCACATTGGATGATGTTAGGATTCTATCGATACCATAAATCAATTTTTTTTAGGCATTTAAAACTTGTGGTGGAATTAATTAACACATATACATGAACCCACAAGACACAAGCTTTTTTGGACAGTTGTGTAAAAACAAAGCAACGATTATGAGCGGCTTTATTTGCGTGACTAGTCAATTAGGTCTATTTATCTTAGCTTGCTTACCATGTGTAATAATTATACATTAGTTATTGCACTAATAATATATATTCATATATGTTACTATGCAGTCCATAGCAACGGTACTGTAAATGTAAGCGTGCCACGCAGCATACCACGTGTGGGTGAAAGTCTTTTCTCCTGAACAAGAGAAGATTTGGAGGTTTTACCACCACGCTAATCCAGTGATTGTCGATGGATATAATGTTGGCAACATTTGTGGAACCTTTTAACGCCGAACACAATACGAATTACGGATTTGAAAACGCATCTTCCATCCATCTTCCTTTAAAATCTTGACTTATGTTCTTCTAAAAAATACAAAAACACGTATCACACTGTTTGCAGTTAAAAACATTTCACATTAATAATTTTTGCGATTTTTTATATATAAATATGAAATGCTCTATTAACGAAAAAAATTACTGACTTGATTTAACTATATGTACATATGAAAGACCCAAGGATTGTCACATTGATACATTACGGCCCACCCACACGTAATCTTGGGTGTGTGGTCGGTTGTAAGTGTATTCTCATACTGCTACTTTTAAATGGAGCATTTGAATTGTAAATATTTATATTTTATAAACCAGAAATATGAATTGCGAACGCCCAGTGGTCGAAATTCGACTGTAATCATAATTGGATGAGAAAAAATGGATGAATTTACATGGTCCGAATATTTATTTTTATATTTGCATTTTTTTGTTGGAAATACTAAAGCTCTTTACTAGCTTCCAAATAAAAAAAGGAAAATCGTTTGCCTATTTACATAATATGGGAGCTTATGCTACTTATTTTGACCGTATTTAAAAAACTTAATGTATTCGTTATTTTCATCTGCAATCTCACTAATAAAAAAAAAGTGAGTTATTTACGAGCTGGCTAATTATAAAGATATAGACCAAATTCAAATACATCACTTCTTAAATATAAAAAAATATATAATGACAAATTTACAGTACAATAACAGCCTGTGAATGTCCCACTGCTGGGCTAAGGCCTCTTCTCCTCTTTTGAGGAGAAGGTTTTGGAGCCTATTCCACCAGGCTGCTCCAATGCGGGAATAACAAATGTATATATTTTTAATTAATTAAAACCATATTCAAATATCTAAAAGCATAACACAATATTATACAAAATTTCAACACATCATAATCTTGTATTTAAATTGTCACGTCAAAGTTTGTCTTTAAAACTTATCAACAATTTTGCATAAGTGTTTTAAGAACTTACGACATTACTTTGTATTATGACGTTTTCATTGGCAAAGAGGAATCGTTAATCGAACGATATACATATTTCACTAATGCATTGCAAAGCGTGACCAAAGCGCGACCTACTTAAATTTATAATATTATTTTTTTAATATTTTTATTGAGATAATAAAGTAGATGTTTAAAATCTTATATTAGTATCCATTGTGTATTATGTAAGATACATGTATTAACAAACAATAAATAACATAACGGTGACACATTAAACAACAAACATAACAAGGTGAAACAATAAACTGTTATCTGTTTCGTTTTTTATATAAATAACAATAAATAAATAAAAATGAATGAATCCTTTTTCTTTTTATACATTTAGCGTAATGGCTGCCATATTATTTCGGTGCAGCTTTTGATTTATAAAACTTGAAAATGTACGCGTCTAATACATTTTCTTCGTTTATTTCCCCATTATCGTGATAACAATTTTAATAGATGTATGATATCATGTAATCGTTTAATAAGCAACCCAAAATCGAACCGAACAAAATCTCGAGGCAAAGCTTAAAATCTTAGGACTGCAAATAATTATTATACCCTTAATTATTAAAATATTTATTATCACTTTACATTTTTCAATTAATTAATTACAATGTCAATACATTACCAAATTCTTCCAAAATAAGCAAAGGTAAATAAATACCTAATTAATATAATGATAAAATTAATGAGTATTTGTATGTATTTCAAATAAAATATTTATTTCGCTTCACTTTATAATTTGTACAGCCTTCGAGACGAGTTTGTTCTATAGAAAATTGCATCTTTGAGGAAAGTGACATAAAAAATGAAACTTATACAATATATATCTTTTAAATATTAGGAAACTTAATATATAAAGTGAATAGCAAGACGCAAACAATACTTTATTGTATATATATACTGTCATACCCACAAATATAAAGTTAACATGTTTTTATATGTTAAGAAGTAACAATGTTGCATAAAATTGCACGATGTGGACACTTGTAGTACCAATTTTAGACAGAAGACACGCTTGGTTGATGTTAAAGGAATGAGGGGGCGATTACCCTGTTATATTTGAAGACAATGCGGGGCACAACACGCCTGACCTCGGAACGGCTCAAGATTACGCTTATTTGTCTTTTATTTTATAGAAAATGGCCAATTCAGGCCTCGACGGAATGTACTCACGACGCAACACGACTAGTCTTGATACTCGTCGTGAACTTTTTGTTCAATAAATTGCGGATGTATTAATATTGACTCACGGTTATCTTAGAAATTTCCTTGTTTTATTTCGTTGAAGACATAACGTGTAATGTAAATGCGTGTATAAAAAACAACACTTTGATGTATATGATTTTATGTCCTTCATTATATTAAATTTTGTTTTTCGCTTGCAATTATCGTTTTGTGATTAATGTAATTTTATTTTCTTAATGATTTCTAGAGTGCTTAGAAATCGAAAGAGGCGTTTTCGGTCACGACGTGAACTAGTGAATCGTTAATTCTTGCTGCAATTAAAGTGGAAATCTCAATTGCAATTATATCGGCACTAGGTGACGTTGCCCTACTTGAAAATTGGATCGTCGTTGTAAGCAAATAAATTTAATTTTGATGTTAATTGTTTGTTATCGTATGTTGATTATGTTGTCAACTGAAAAGAAGAAGGCTTGAAGCTCACTCCCATACGTTGCTCTATGACTGGGTGTGTTATCATTCATGTGTTACTAGACCATGTCGCATCTGAAAAAGCCGAAAAGTGATATTTTATATTTTTAAATTACTTTTTTTCCAAATTGAAATTGTATTATTGACGCGAGCTAATTTTTTTGTAAATTCTCATAATAGGTACTAGAAAAAGCCCCGTTAACTCAATGAGTATTGCGATTAAGTCTTACTATAAAAATATATTCGAGTTATATTGAACTTTATAGACAATGCTATCACGGGCCACACACATAAGCTAACAGTAAAGTTTTAAGATTAGATGCTAGATAAACCCAGAATACTAGATAGAACGACTATGCTAAACGCCAATTAGCAACAATCTCTCAGGTAGAGATAGCAGGAAAATCTTGAATGAAAACATAACTATTTTTAGTTTTTACCTTCTAACTGTAAGTAAAGAAACTTTTTTATTGATTTACATTTATAATACAACTCTAACGGGGTCCTGCCTGAGAATGATAAAAGGAAACTAACCTGCAATTAATCAGAGTGGTGGAATAGCCCCAAAATTTGTCGGAATAAAGGCCAAGGCAATTGCCAAGCAGTTGAACATTTACTAGCTATTATCGCAGGTCAACGTATACGACACTTTTTTTCTAGGAATATATATATGGTTCTGATAAAATAATCATAAAACTACCGCTTAATCGAATGTCAACACGATTTTGAAATCTGCGGACACGACATTTAATTTTATAAACTAATGCAATTAATGTCACACAATATTTTTTTCCGATAAATATAGTATTAAAATTAGGGACAGAATTAAAGCTAAGCTAGCTAAGCTATAACGATTACGATACGTTCCCGATTCGATTCCGATCCAACTTTGACTATTCTATATTTATTCGGTTCGGAACCGAACCGATGTGGTGTTAATATGTCAAAACTTAATTGTTGACTTTTATGCCAATAGTTGATAATTAAATTAAAGAATAGGAAAACAGATAAACGGCAACGATCACGCTTTGATTCGATACCGATAAAGTTCCAATTTGTTAGTAGAATTGTCTCCCAGAGTGCGTTAATTTCGTTCTTTTATTATATTGCCATAAAAGCGATGATTGATGATGTTAACTTTCTACCTCAGAGTATGACAAAAATATTGTTACGAAGAATAAAAAATCATTTTTGTGTCAACATATAAATAAAATTAACGTAAGTAGCTTAAAATTTGCGCAAGCGTTTAGCTAAAAGTAAAAATAGTCAGAAAGACATTGGAACATATCAAACACATATGAAGTTAGCCTTTTACACCAGATAAAGAATTATATTATTTGATTTATTTTTATTTATTAGACGGACATCTTCAGATAAGACTACCGAGCTAACAAAGAAAAAAAGGGAAGTAACAGCCTGTTTATGATCCACTGCTGGGCTAAGGTCTGCTCTACCTTTGAGGAGAAGGTTTGCATCGGATAAGTTTACACGTTCTAACCACTGAGCCATCTCGGCTCTAAGACTAGCGAGCGAACGAGTTTCACTGTCGGATGGGACTCTAATCTGATACAACGGGAGAGAGATTAAAAATAATCTACGGCTTAACGTGTTTTTAACTATGCAATTTAATCATGGCCAACTGTATTTAGTTAAATTAAGAAAACTCAATATCTTGTTATTGGTCCGAGACAGGATTTGAATCCAGGACTTCGCGATCTGTAGCCTTCATAAGCTAGATATTAGATCACAAGGCAGTCAACAACATGTTTTTTAGTCAACATACTTATACATTAATGCAGGTATTTAATTATACATCTCCTTTAATCATACGAGCAAATTGCTTTCCACGTTCAAACGGACACTTCCTCTTACATTATTGAATATAAATGAATACTAATACACCGTTTATTCATAGAACATACAAATATTTTGTAAACAAATTGAACAAAAGACACGTCAGAATATCGCAAATTGCATTTAAAGTGAATTGTTTATTATTTGAAATGAGTCTTTTTTATTGTCATCAATAATATTTTTCTTTATATTATAATAACATAAGTTATAGTTTTTTAATTATAATAAATTCTATTTCTGTGACGTATGTTACCTTTCCTATTTTTCAGTCTTAAATCGGACACTATTGGCCTTATTCACGATGCTTAACGACTCTTTATTTAAACGCTGATATATCTATTTTCTTCATTATTGATGTGCCATACGAAAGAAGAAGACACAGCATTGTACATCTAGTCACGTGCTAATTAACTTTTATGAGTGAGACCGCATTACGTTAATCATAAAATATTTTATTTGATAATTAGGTAAAGATATTAACAGAGTATAAATGTCCAATAGGCTAATGGGATATAACAGGCGGATCTTTCCTAAGGTTATATGTGTGTTAATTTTACATTTTGAATTTACTTCGTGCTTAACATTTACTGGTTAGTTATTTATTTTGTATCGTTACTAAATATATTTGTAAAAATAAAAGAGTTATGGAAAAATATTTATTGCTTATTTAAATATCAGTTAGTAATTAGCTCAACGTTTCTTTAATTGGAGTTTAAGATAATTTGGATACAATTAAGTCTTTCTCGTTGACCATAAAATTAACCTTTATTTTGTTTGCGAAATAATTTTAAGTCATGCCAATTTTTTTTATACGTTTATAAAGAATACGACAATTTTTTTTATTACGAATTAAAACTTTAATATGTTTAAAGGATGATGAATTCGTTCGTTGTTAAATAATTTCATTTTAAAAACTAAAATATAATAAGAACGTAAATTATGCTGTTTCTGACGTTGCGGACGTTATGTTATTTCTAAATTATTTGATAATATATTTTTATTGGAGATTCATAAGTTCGAATAAAATTAGAAAACTTGTGTAATTGTTACGAAATAATATTTAAATAACTGTATGTGGAAATGAGTTCGAAAATAAACTATAGATTGAGGGCACTGTTTTAACGTAGCTGTATCGCTTCCGCATGCATTTCAACAGAATTTTTAAAATAACTCAGATGGTCCAATCTGTAGAACTATAGAACTTAACAATATATAATAGTATAAAATCAGTTTTTCAATAGCTGTATATTATAGCTATAATTATTTATTGATTGTAGTGTCAATGTATAATATATACTTGTATTATGTCTCTCTTTACATTATTTAATCTTTTACGCATATTTTTGTTTGGAAGAATTAAAATAATCTTAAAGCTTAGCGAAATGACAATTTATTAAAAAATACTTTTTAAATGTTTTATGGCAAAAATAACTTAAGGAGATGAAACAAATCTAGGGATGTCCAATAAACATTGACTTTAAAAAGGCTGGTATCTCATTATAAAATGACACATTCAGAGGAGAAATATTAAAAACAAAAAGCTATGAACCATTTTTTTTGTTTTGAGCATGTATATTTTTATTGTTCTATATTAAAGAAGAGCAGTATTAAATAACAATATAAGAGTTAACACTAAATGATAAAAATTTATTTGATTTTAAAAAGTAAATTATAAGCATATATTTTATCTATTTTTGAAACTAATAAAATATAAATAACGTCCTCCAGACCGATTTCGGCCACGGCGGCCAATCTCAAGAGAGATTAGCCAACTGCGCAGGAGATATTATAGTGCCCAAGTGTGTGCGCAAACACAGGTGCACTCACTATTCCCTAGCTCTCATAATCCGATGGGACGGCAATCCGACACGACCGGAAAGAGTTCAGGCGCAGGACCAACGGCTTTACGTGCTTTCCGAGGCACGGGAGTGTACACACTTCCAACTTCCAGACTCCGGGCTGCTATTGAGAATTTTCTGACAGAAAAACCCAATAACTACTTATTGGCCCGACCTGGGAATTGAACCCAGAACCACCGGGTCTGCGGCCTTATATCTAGCCACTAGACCAACGAGGCAGTCAATAATAAAATATATAACACTCGCAAACATTTAGATTAAAAACGTTAAACGCCTCGTATGTAAACGGCCTAAATTGATTTTGTCACTCACAACGGCCGACCGTCACGGGTGTCAAAGCAACATTCTCTTTGATTGACGTAAGAACGAGTAAATAACTATATATTTGATTCGTGTCACATTATTATGCCAAACCGAAATAATTATCTGTGTCCGCTAAATTAAAGTTATGATGCCTTAAATAACGTTCGCGAAAATTAAAATTTATTATTGTGTCATATTCTTAAACATTCTGTGTCGTTCATCTGTTTTTTGTGGTATTATATGAGGTTTTTTTTATAATGTTTGAAATTTTGTTTATAATTGCATTCATTAATGCAATATAGCAATATTACGTAGTATGTATGACCAATTAATTAAAATATTTCTTTAATATTGGATGTGTAGTCACGGTCTCATGTCTGTTTTCATAGATGATAGATAAAAATATGGTAATTATGTTTCAATGATTGTAGTCTTGTCAGCATATCAAGTCGCTTAAACTTAGTTAGTTAGATAGTTTATCGAGTTCTTATTTGTTATTACTGACAAATGATTTTTTACATTGTTTTTAAATATTAACAAGTGAGTAAGATAATGTAATTAGGAACGATTTTGGGTGTTTGCTTTAAGCTAGGACAAAGACTAAAAATTGGGCTTTTGTTTTTTTAACCAAGTTCCAACCATATAATACATCAATAAAACAACGTAACATATTTATTGTACATATGTTGGTACAATAACAATTAAGCCTATAAGTAAGGCTTCTTGAATTACATTGTTTATACTACTTTAAGTTGCATTTGCATTTCATATTAAGTAAAGTTTATAAAAGTAAAAACGAGTATGTTACATTTTGCTCAGTAGTTATCTTTAATTATGTGGCCAAGCTGTTTTATATTTTTTTGCGAAAATGTATTTTACACGTTTTTTTTGTCTCATAAATAATTTTATTAGTGTCGAATAAATATATAAAATCACTCAAAATCTAATACGATTATGACCTTTTAAGCTTAGAACAAAATTTTATTTTAATTTTATTTTTGATTATTTGTTTTTTCCTATAGCCGTAGTTACTATTGAAGTCTATAAATGACTATGCAGGCAATTTATTTGTTAATACAATGTAACAAGCTCAGACCAGTAGAATAGTTTAAGGTTACAAGTAAGAATACAATTTTGATGACCGATGCAGAGTTCTAACAACACCGCAAGCTGGTCAGCTATAAAATTAACATACTAAATATATGCATTCAAAATAGCATGTAAAGGTTAGTTTCATGTAGAGTAACACCAAAGTATGCCATTCGGTCAGCACTTGGCACGCTTCTGATTATGAACACGCTGTGATAAATGTTAGATATATTATATACTAGTGCATGTGAGCAAGGTGAAGGCAGTGCTTGACTTTTGACCAAAAATTACATTATAACAAAACTTTTATAATCTAAAGAAATGCCTTGATAATCTGCAATTTTTTCTTTACTTTAATATTTTGAATATAGAAAATATGGCCAGTATAATACCGGCCAGTCACTTCTTAAAACTCTTAAAGATCATTTACTATGTATACAAACGTCTTTCGAACACTTTCGATATTCTTTCGCGATGAAAAATTGATGTTTTTAAACTCCATTAAAACCTTTTTAAATGTTAAGCGTGTTTTGTAATAGCGGCGATAACTTGAGTGGCAGTGAAAGTAGGGATACAAATAATATCAAGCGTGACGTCCGGCGTCCATTGTGATAAACGAAAGCGCAAGAGGTCGTATCACTATCATGATTTGCAAAAATGTATTAAAATTTAAAAGCAAAATTAAATTACACTTTACAAAAGCCGAGATGGCCCAGTGGTAAGAACGCGTGAATCTTAACCGATGATCGTGGGTTCAAACCCGGGCAAGCACCACTGAATTTCATGTGCTTAATTTGTGATTATAATTCATCTCGTGCTTGACGGTGAATGTAAACATCGTGAGGAAACCTGCATGTGTCAAATTTCACTGAAATTCTGTCACATGTGTATTCTACCAATCCGCATTGGAGCAGCGTGGTGGAATAAGCTCCAAAAACCTTCTTCTCAAAAGAGGAGAAGAGGCCTTAGCCCAGCAGTGGGACATTCGCAGGCTGTTACTTTTTTACTTAAAGGAAATTGATTCGAATGCACGTTGTTATGATAACAAGTAATTATTTGATTTCAATTTTGTGATTACTTTTTTGTTTCGCTGACTATGAAATGTTTTTTTTTTAATGTCTTAGTTATGACTGCTACAGTTATTGCTTATTTGGCCACGATTGTTATTTATAGAGGGCAAGATTTGTGGACTTCAATTCACAAGCGACCCATCGGTTTTGAAAAAAGTGTCGAGCTCTTAGTAACATAATATATTATACTTAGTATTTAAAAAATGATTACATAAATAGAACCGACTTACGATACATAATAACCACTTCACGGGTCGGACAGGGTTCTCATACTACTTTACTCGGTGGTAGAGCTTTGTGCAAGCTCGTCTGGGTAGGTACCACCCACTCATCAGATATTCTACCGCAAAACAGCAGTACTTTGTGTTGTTGTGTTCCGGTTTGAAGAGTGAGTGAGCCAATGTAATTACAGGCACAAGGGACATAACATCTTAGTTACCAAGGTTGGTGGCGCAGTGGTGATGTTGTTGTTTTTTTTAAGAAATATACAAACCACTGTCTATGGGCGTTGGTGACCACTTAATAATTTAAGGTGGTAGCACCACCCACCAACCCACTGCAATCTGCTTAAGTAACATGGAAACAATTAGGACGGTCAGTGAACAGTGTAATATAATTGACGACTGATCGGCGTAAAAGAGAAAAGGGCTCAAGTTGGTGGCGATCGCTAGCCTGATCCCTTCCCAGGATAATAAAACTGTTAAGACCATACAGTCTTTCTAGATACTGGTGCTTAAGTTGAGCCTATAGTTGTGTCCTAGTGACGCATTTATTTATTTATATCCCATGATTAGCAGTTCAGTGGTACTGTTAATATCGCTTACAACGTTACAGTCCAGAAGTAAAAAGACCAGTTAGACAATTTCTTGCCTTCTTACCCACAAAAAATAAATCTTAATGTTCCCATACATTCATAAATATATAAACAGTTTATGGTAATCGTAGTCACGTGACAGATCGACACGAGACCACAAAGCGCGTGATCACGCTTATTGAATTCAATATGAAACCATCACGATATGACCTGTAATGTAAAATATTTGATGTATTAGAGTTGCTCTGTACAAGTATCAATATTGTTGATTTGCACTGTTTTATATCGTGCTTATAAAATTCTTATTCATATATTTATTAAATGTTTTCCAACATCGACGTTTGTTTTACTTATTAATAATTAAAAACACATTAAAATATCCTGTCGTTTTGTGCGACATATTTCTAGTCCAAATTTTATTAGATTAAATAAAGATTCATACAAACCAACGTAGTTACAAATGTATAGTATTAATAACATATTCATCTCGTTTCGACTTTGTTAACAGAATAACTTACATTCTGCGTTGCCTTTGACCGTCGTACAACCTATCATAATGTGAAAATTCCATATCAATCAATAAAGATTATTTATTTTTGCGTGAAATCCGGAAAACAAAACATACGTCTTTATATTATTAGGTAGTAACACTGGTTTATACGGACAGCGTCGTTTGTTTGGGTTCGTGCTACTTGTTTTATTGGATTTACTATCCGTGTGCTTACTTTCACGTGAGCCTTAAGGTGTAGGCAGAACAAATATAAAACAAAAGTTTTTTTTTTCTCTTCGTAAGGTTCAAAGTCAAAGACAAAGTTATTAAATATAGAAGTTGACACTAACTTATTTATTGTCTACTAATGATTTAAAGTCGGTTTCATTATTTATTTATTTAATTAAATATACATTTTATTTTTATGTTCTACTGTATTAAGAACGATGTAACAAAAATCCTATTGGATTTATCCGTACATCAGTGTTCGTTGTCAACACTTATAGACTTAAACTATACAATAATAAAAGATAAGAATAAAAAATAAAAATAAAACCACAAAGTAGGTACATAGCAATTAAATAATGTTAAAATTAGTTACATAAAATAGCGATAGGTGGATTATTGCGGTGACTATTCATCAACCGTCTTAGAACAACATCATATTTTAGTATAGCATATACAGTTGTTCCATTAATTTTATTAATTATTTTTATTTGTAAAATATACATCGTGTTTTTTCTTAATGTTTTTTATATTTATTTCCTACATCATACATCATTCAATACATTCATCATACGAGTCTGAAAGGAGCATGCAAAAATAAAACTTATAGCTGGTAGTAAAGTAATTTTATTAAATTTATATTAATTATTTTTTATTAAAAAAGTACATATTAAGGTGACCGTAGCAGTTTTTTTTTAAATTTATGTATCTAAATAAATACGATCATTATACAGCAACTACTCACTAGCATTTAAGAATATGATGATGATATTCGCCTTACCAATTTTGGTCGACCGTTCTCAAACGAGTTTAGCAAACTATTGTCTATTCCAGCCACCACAAATAAACGACTTTGATATTGAATTGACACTTGCTAGGGCTTTGTGCAAGCTTATCTGGGTAGATACCACCGACTCATCAGATATTCTTCTGTTAAACAGGTATAGTTGTTATTGTTTTGTTCCGGTTTGAAAGGTGAGTGAGCCAATCTAGTTACAGGCACAAGGGACATCATTAACATCTTAATTCCCAAGGTTGGTGACGCATTAGCGATGTAAGGAATCATTAATATTTATTACAGATTCATTCTGAGGCAGTGAAATAAAAACAATGTCAATATCCAAACTCCGATTTACTATTAAAAATTACTGACAGAAAATCTCAACAAATTTTGATTTGGGATTTGAAAACAGAACCTCGGAATCTCCAGACTTATAAGCTAGCTATAGTACCAACACGACAGTTAAAACAATTTAAGAGTATTATATACAAAACTATTAGACTAAAGTCTTCATTTAGTAAGCAATAAATGCTTATAAGTATTGCGCAGTTGTCCTCTAAGCTGTAAATTTATTTAATTAGTTATTTTAACAGTAAAAACTTCATTAATTAACCACATCATTACAGTAAGTAATCTACAAATATAAGGTAAGAGTTTATTTTTATTGAAAATACATAATCCAATTACATTACATTAATACAAATTGAAGCATCTATTTATTTTACATTATTTCGAGTTTAAAGTTTTGTACATTACCAAGTTGTCGATCTGTGAAAGCTGACCGCCCGCGGCTGTGGCGCACTGGGACGTGATATGAAGGCCACAGCGAAAGTTTATTAATTGAGCTTGCCACTTGCCGGTCAAGTGCAGGAGTGCGGGTCGAGTATACCTGAAACACGATCTTTTAAATAGGTATGTGATAGTTTAAAGAGACATTTCCTTTCATTAGAGTTCGTATAATATAATAACGAAACCAAATATATATTTTATTTTGTCGTGTAATGTCTGTGTTATCTTTGTCGCGGTATCGTTAGGATAGCTGAGGAGCATTTACAATGATTGTATTTTTTATCGAAAGTATTAAAGCTTAGATTATATGAATCGTTTTGGTCCAGTTAATTAATGTCATACATCGTTTTGATTTTGCGTTATAGCGCTTCAATTTTGTACTAAACAATTTACTTTACTAGGTAAATTATTTCGTCTTATCTGCTGCTAGGCTGAAGATCAATATCATAATATAAATCGAAGATAATCTACGTGACAGACATCCCAGGATGTACATCCAGTATCACGGGATGTAGTTGTAAAAATATATTATATATGTATTTTAGTTGGGAAACATATAATTTTAGTTTTAATTGTTTATAATGTTCTAGTAGGTCGTTTTCTCAAGGTTGTAGTTGCTTCCGTTTCATAATTTAATTATGACTTCCTGAATACAAAAATATTTGGCGGACATTTTTCTTAAAATTTAAATTTCTTAAATGAACGCATATATGGAAGTATAATTAATTAATGGTATTAATCATAGATATATTCAGGTTATTGATAGTGTTAAATGCATGTATTATATAAAATTATTACTTTGTAAATGATGGTTTCGATTAGATGTATTTTTTTACTTTAAAAAAACAGTCCAAGTGTAACATGAGTGAACATACAATTTTTCAAAGCATAAAAGTAAATATTAAAACAAAATCAGAGCAATAAATGTTTACCTCTTTTTATATCTTTAATGCCAATTCAAAATCCAAGATCTTCTCCGTGAATCTTAACCGATGATCGTAGGCTCAAACCCGGGTAAGCACCGCTGAAATGCACGTGCTTAATTTGTAATAATAAAAATCTAATAATTCATCTCGTGGAACCGTGAGAATTCGTGAGGAAACCGGCATGTGTCAAATTTCACTGAAATTCTGTTACATGTGTATTCCACCAACCCGCATTGGAGCAACGTGGTGGAATAAGCTCCACGCCTTCTCCTCAAAAGAGGAGAAGAGGCCTTAGAACAGCAGTGTGACATTCACAGGTTGACTACTTAGGCTGTGAAAATGAAAAAAAAATCTTTAATGTCACATAACTGACGCACGTGAACGTATAGTACGTGTACCTTCAATCATAGAGTATGTATAGCTAATAGCTATGTCACATATTCAAAGCACTACTGTCAATTAACTAAGCTGCGCTACAATAAGAATAGATGCCGTCCTTAATATTTCTGGTTGTATGTTCTCGTAACATTATTTATACATATTAAATAATTATATGTTATGACATAGAATATGTTTGCAGTTCCCTAACCATAATTAAACTTATACCGACATTAAACTTACATATATTTTGACCAGTTTGTCGAAGGAATCAGTCATATAGTATATATATACTAAATATATATATATTTAGTCGGTTTGTAAACTGTTTTGTTATATACAGTGGTGGTCGTATAATTAGAAGCACTACCAACGGTCCTTGACATTATGTAAAATACTTCACCGCAATCGTTTTTATTTTGAAATTAAACAATAAATAGGACAACAATATGTTCAACAATTTATCCTTTATTAGAAAAACAATATAAATCCCATTACACAAGTGCAGTTTCAATATTACATTACGGACAAACATTTAAATCAGTTTTAAGGTATGAACAATAATGGTCAACTAATTAGAAACAACAACAAAAAATATAAAAAACAATATTTTTTTAAGTATTAGTAATTAGTATTGTTATTTACGAAATATCTACTATACACAGCCTACCAATAGTTATAATTAATATTCAGTGGCGTATCCCTTATTTTCAATAACAGCACTGCAACGACGTGGCATTGATTCAATCAATTTCATACATTTATCTAATGGGCATTGAATTCCATGCTTTAACAAATGCTTCATATAGTTCGTTTTGGCTGATGTTACGTTTGTTTGAGACTTTCTTTCAAACAATATACCAGAGATTTTCTATCGGGCTTAAATCCGGACTATTTGCTGACCAGTCTAAAACGGATATACGCTGTTCGCTAAGGAAACAGTTATTAGCCGTGTGTTTAGGGTCATTGTCAGGCTGAAAGATCCAGGTTATAGGCAAATGATCGTCCGAGTAGGGAATCATTGTGTGCTCTAAGATATTTTTGTATTGCCATTGATCCATTGTACCGCCGCCGTGCTTGACTATACTCCTTGTGTATTAATAATATATTCATTGTTTACAAGGCGTCTAACATATCGGAATTTACCATATTTATTTTTGTTTCATCTGAAAATAACACTTTTTTCCATTCTCGTACCGTCCAATTAACATATTTTTTAGCGAATAATAATCGCTTCTCTCGGTGTTGCTTGGTAAGAAGCGGTACCTTTCGAGAATTTCTTCCAAACAATTTAGCTTCCACTAATCTTCGGTGTATCAGTCTTGACGAGATCTTTCGCGGGTCATCAGGCGAAAAAACTTAATTTTAATTTGGTTGGAGCCTTTACTTGGGTCTTTTTTAGCAACACGAACGATTAGCGTATCTTCTCTGGGGGAGGATTTTCTTGGCCGAGCCTTTCTAAGAACATTTTCAAGAGTTTCATGTGTTTTATAATGATCAATTATAAAACACATGAAACTCTTGAATAGAAAATAAACTCCTACATGTGTGAGACTCATTTTGTAATTAAAAGTAAAATATGTTTTATATTTTATGCATTTAATGAGTTTTTTTATTTGAGTGGCTATATTATTGCATGATTATTAATTATTGAATGTGTATATTTTTTACGAACATTTGTACGTTGAAGTTATACTTTCTTTATTCATAAGAAGTGTTTCTAATTATATGACCACCACTTTATATTGTGATTTAATTTACAATGATACGAATCACTTGTTGGGAAGGCTTTGTGCAAGCTCGTCTGGGTAGGTACCACCCACTCATCAGATATCCTACCGCAATATAGCAGTATTTATTATTGTTGTGTTCCGGTTTGAAGGGTGAGTGAGCCAGTGTAATTACAAGCACAAGAGACATAACATCTTAGTTCCCAAGGTTGATGGCACATTGGCAATGTAAGCAATGGTTAACATCTCTTACAATGCCAATGTCTATGGGCTTTTTTATTATTAATATTATATATACATATATAAAATACCGTAATATATATATATATTCATTATTCCATGTGTGACAACTGTAGGAATGATTATAAATAGCCTATATATATATTTCGGTATTTTATAAGTTATATTATATGTTTTATGATGGGTAAGATAAGTGCTTATAATTTAACTAAAATTATCGCTTTAGATTAAATAATACACTGGCTAGATTTATAATAATTCCTACAGTTGTCACACATGGAAAACATAAAATTAATTGTAATCAAAGTCGGCCGTGTGATGTCGTATAAAGATTTTGATAAGGATAATAAAAGTGTTCCTTGGCAAAAATTTAAGCTACAGTTTCTCCACATACATAAAAGTCACGCGAATGCATTCCCCGGGTACACATATACAGCTTGCAGTTAATAAATCAACTGCTGTTATATGGCTGTGAATAAGCCAACGCTTTTCCGAAATTTTTTCATCGTTTGTTAACAAGTAAAACCGTTAACGTTACATTATCCTAAAGAAATAACAAAAATTAAAGAGCATTGAGGAAAAATAACATTTTTTCCTGCTGATGCAATCTTTATACAATAGTTTTGTAAAGAATTCATTACTACCTACAGATCTTGATAACTTACTACGATCACTTAAATTTCTTTATTAAGAGAAAGTTTTGTAAACGTAAAACTTATTTAAAATTATACTTCAGATCGCTAAACAATACAACGGACATTCGGATTTCGGTATATCGGTACATATCAATCACAGCGCAGCGTCAGTCAAAAATATACTATGAAAATATATGTACTGTAACTGGCGGACGGTAATGGATATAAATGATACTTGTTATTATATAACTTTATTATCAGTTTATGAGTCTCAATATTTTTTCTTTCGTAATAAAAATTAAACGATTTGTATATTATGCAGAGAGCTCGAAATAATGCCAACATTACCTCTTATAGGTATCGACCCCTTATATAGTATGGTCTTATATGTTATTCCTTTCTTAATAAAAGGAGTACGCTATAGGTATAAATCTAAATACTTTTGCAAAAAGCAAGATTTAAACTTCTTTGTATAGCGAGAGGTGGTATTATTATGAGCTCAAAAACTGTATTATTATGCCTGTCCGACATGATACATAACGTAAATGACGGCTACGACACAATATTTCAATATTTAATGAAATTCGTTTGGTCTGGCCGTTTTATTTGTGTATAATAAAATAGCTTACATTTAATTGTCTTGTATTTAATTTTAATCAATCAAATTCACGGATGGTCAAACATAATTATATTTGAAACTGTAAAAGCTTTTTTGTATCTTATTAAGAAAGAAATCGAAAGTACTAAATTAAGATTACTTGCTTTTATTACAAATATAAAAGTTAATAAACAATGTTATCGAGAGTACGAACTCGATGTTATTGTAAGCTACAAAGTTAAATTATTACGTTATTCATTAAGAACTTGTCTCTGTTCCCGTAGTCTATGTATAACCTGACGTTGACCACTTCATTAGCCCGCGCCCCGCATTGTACTATACATGGAGCCCAATTAATGTATAGAATGATGTTGTAATAAGGCTAATTATATGCTAATACGTAAGAATATTGTGATTACATAGGGAAAGCTTAGATGTGCACAAAAATCAATGGATCTAAGTGAAGGTCGCGGTTTCAAATATATTTTATCTCAACCAGTTATTAATAAAAAAAAATTATATAGACTTATTTTATACGATTCTTTTACTGTCGTATTATTTACGCGTCGCTGGACGCCAAAACAGTGCAAATAACGATAGTAGAAATCAACACAATCACTTGAACGATGTATCGTACAAAACATTAATTTATACATTTGTATATATAACATTAAAAGTTAGTTTTATTATATTGTGTATAATATAATGTTATCTGTGAAATGCTGGTCTAATTGTTTATATACGAGTCATTAAGTTACGTCATAGTGTATCCGTACATTGATTTGAGTACTGAGTTCATAATTCACTGCCCTGCCGTATTTTATTAGATCTGTTCTGATTGTATTGTATGTGCAATATATTACACAACACTTGTTTTTCGTTTGATACACATGCTTATTTGACTTTCTAACCTGAGGCTGATTTATGTTTTCATACCTTTTGTTGCGTAATATGAATAAAAGTTAATTGTTTGCAAAAAATACTGCATATATATAACAATAATGATATAAAATTACAATATTCTTATAAAGACAATGTCAGACGTTGTTTTTTATTTATTGTTTTATATTTTATACGAACTTGGATTAGAGCAATAAATTAATCAATTATCGCGCGTTTAAAAATCAAAAATACGCTGAATCATTAATACTTTGTTAAAAATACGATATATTTCAAAAACCTTAATTCAGATACTTTTATTTAAAAGGCTGGTACAAAATTGTTATTGGCTATTTTTTATTTTTAATCGTTCTTTGTTCTTACAAATACCGTTACAAAAGTCAACACTTAAAATAATCTAAAGGATTCAAAAATAACAAGAAGTAATGTGAGCCGAACATTAGCCGTAACAATAATTTATATTTTATTGTAACGCTCAAACAAGTACACTTATTAAGGTCTTGGTCATTGACCCGCCTTTGTATTTTATTTCGAACAGGCATTAATTAATTAATATCGACATTACATGTTTACTGTTTGTATCGTAAAACACGTGCCGCAAATCACGGTCGTTGCGATCTTCTTGTAAATTATTGCAACCTGCGAACATTCATAAATTCCTGCGCGTGTGTAAAGGCCTAACAATGAGCATTGTTTTCTATATCACCGACATAAAGTTATATAAGAAGTGACTCTTAGAGAAGATCAGAAATCGGATGTAGCTATAGGAATATATGTATCTATAAAATATGAGAACATTTATAATGTTCTATGTATATATTTCCGTATTAGCTATTTACTGTATGCATGATGATGATGATGATGTTCTTCTGAAAGATTTCGGCCACGGTGGCCAATCTAAAAAGAGATTGGCCAACTGCGTAGGACATAGTGCATTAGTGTGTGCACAAATATTGGTGCACTCTTTGTTCCTTGGCTCTTAAAAGCTAGTAAATCCGACAGGACCGGAAACAGTTAAGGCGCAGGACCAACGGCTTTCAGCTTTCCGAGGCACGGGAGTGTACACAATTCCGACTTCCAAACTCCGGGCTGCTAAGATTTTATTCGAGTAACCCGATAACTTTTTACCAGCTCGACCTGGGACTTGAACCGAGGGCCTCTGGATCTGCGACCTCATAGCTAGCCACTAGATCAACGAGATAATCGATTCATATACATATACGTATACATAATTACTAGATATAATTCATATATAATCTCTTCCATTTTCTATACATAATATAGGAAGCGAACTTGAACTCCCCACTGCACTTCCGCGTCAAGCGCTTGACTCCGTCTCAGCGTCCATTATGTAATGACATTGACGTTTATGAGCTGTCTTATGACGAAAGCATTGACAATACTGCTCTATGTAATGTTAAGGTTTAGAATTGTATTACAAAAATAAAACGCAAAACACCGAAGACGATATAGTATGTAGATTTTAAAATTAAATTATTAATATTATGATAGGATATATAATAATGGTCATGATATAAAATTAGGACTTTTTACTTTTACTTTGATTTCCAGCTATCAATCATATTTATGTTTGATAAAATGCTTATAAACAAACCCATACTCACGCTATATCAAACTCTCGTCTTCCACAAATATACATAGTAATTTTATTTTGAGGACTCTTTGTTTTCTCTCCCTTGTCTTTTGATGATTATTCTTCCCTTCCTTTTTCTATAGTCGAATCAATATCACAAGTATTGGTTCAATAGCGTTTAATTTTAATCGTATTTTTACTGAATTGTCAGTGAGTTCGGGTTTTATATTTCTTTTTAATAGCCTTTTTGTTTCGCTTCTTAGAGGTATTGCTTGTAACTAAAGATCTTATCTTGGAATGAAAAAGGTATTGGCTGTGGAAATGTTATCTGTAGCCAAGTAGGTCATGTTACCTACTCGTGTCCCTATTGTGCTATGTGCATTTTATATACAATCGTTGTTCGGTGTTTTTGCTATGTCACAAGTGCCTTAAAACTGAAGATGCTACACAAGCGTGTCATTTTTGACATAGATTAAGCTAAAGTAAACTCAGTTAGTCAGAACTTTTGGTTTTTATTTACGCTTATACACTTAGATATGCATTAATGGCAGGTTACAGCCATAATTATATTTAAATATCAATAAAAAAATAATTGAATATAGTAAGAAAAAGTAGTCGATACACAACAATAAATTTTATTGAAGAACAAAGAAACTATGAGAACAGCTGATACGATCTTAGTTAATATTCAACAGTAAAGGCTACGGCTTCTAGCATGAAAAATTACTTACGATTTTTCCTGACCATTGTTTCAATGTTTGAATACAAAAACATAATGACTGCTATTACTTTGATGAAAAGTAAAAAAGTTTGTATACGTATTAATATAAACCGTAGCAATCATATTGATAATAATACTGCATTGTTTTTGTTCTTCATTCCTTTAACGTATTGTTTTATTAATGGTACTAACATTAAACATATTGACTTAGTACATATGTATATGTACTATATACAGGATGTAACAAAATTCGTGTCCGACCCGTGAAGTGGTTATTAGTTATCGTGAGTCGGTTCCATTTATGTAATAATTTTTAAAATATTAGGGTCATTGTCATGCTAAAAGATCCAGGTTATAGGCAAATGTTCGTCCGAGTAGGGAATCATTGTGTGCTCTAAGATATTTCTGTATTGCTATTGATCCATTGTACTTCCACCGTGCTTGACTATACTCCTTGTGTATTTATAATTAAAATCATTGTTTACTAACATACATGTCTAACATAGCGCTTTCCATCGTAATTTATTGAATGTGTATATTTTTTACGAACATTTGTACGTTGAAGTTATACTTTCTTTATTCATAAGAAGTGTTTCTAATTATATGACCACCACTGTACTAAACTAGTAATTACAATCATCTGTAGAAATCTAAAATCAACTCAAAAAAAGTGGTTGAGGATATTATTTTTCTCGTGATACACGGTGCCTGATCCAGGAGCGCATCCAGGGCACCCACAATAGAGATTAAAAAATTCCATAACAATTTCGACGAGTAAGCAGCTTAAGTATAATATGTTTGTGGATTTAGTAATAGTAGTAGTATATGTATAAAATATAAACTTCAAATAATTTAATTTGTTCGCAATAAATAAAACACTGTATTGTAATTAACTAGGGCTGCCTCCACTCTTTTGCTGCCCCAGGGCGTTTAGACTTCTAAATTCAGCTCGTAATAAACATAGAACAAATAAACAAGGTAAATGCAATAACCTCTATATCTGCGCCTGCTCCGTAACAATTTCCATTGATCACTATAAAAGTAATGCAATGTTGGAACGCCTACATCAAAGCATTACATAAATCGTGAATTCCTTACCAAAACGGATATTGTTCTCAAAACCATCTTAATAACGGTACGAAGAAAATGTATACAGGAACAGTACTGAATGTTTTGTGCCAAACTTGTCTGTATGACATTTTTTATTTAACTTTAAATGCTAATATCGATATTGATTGAGTTTAATTTATTAAGATTTTATCTATAGTGAACGGACACTAATATAAATATAAAAAAAAATATCTTTTTTTTTTTTATTCAATTTTGTCACCAAAATGTTCTATTGTTGTCTGTTTCTAAAATGTTCTCATATGTAGACTTCAAATAATTAAAGAAAATCAATTCGATTATGTATCGGACAAGTATAAAATGAAACTGTAGTAAGGAAGTCTAACCTACATTCAGACCGTTATGTTCTCCCCAAACAATCGTTCGACGTGTCTCAATCACGACAGATGATTGTAGTGGAAATGACGACGTGTGAGGTCAAATGTCTAAACTTATAGGGTATATTCCGGACAACTTAAACTTTGTAATTGAATTATTGAACTAATTGAATCAACCAAAAGCTTTTATATCACAATTAAGCTAAATTTCCGTACGGTTAGAATATTTTGTTAAACCGAACATAACTATAAGCCATAGCAGGGAAGAATAATTTGGGATTGAAGTGGCATTTGGTGTGAACAGTAAATACTCGCGTTACGTCTACGTCACGTCAGCGAGACAGACTTCACGCATTGGCTAAAAGGACTGTTGTAATATTTTCAGGGTTCGTGTATGTACGTAAGTTTCTTTATTCCACTATAACTTTTCAATACCTGAACAAATTTCGATGTACAGTTAGAGGTATCGTTAAAATCCTTACGACATCCCGAGTAACACTAGCTATGATTTTATATCTAGTTTTATTCACTCATCTATTCGGGGCGGACATGTTTTTTAATTTTAAAGGTAAATAATCATCTTGAAGTACATTCTGAGGTTTGTTATAATTATTAAAGATTATAGCTGCGCCTCAATAGAGTTGGGAGTATGCATTGAATTTTCAACTCGATCTCTGGTCATTACCGCAAGACGCCTCGTGAACTATCTTCGTAAAATAACATAAAAAAACCCCTTGGCATTATGTATGTCATCAGGAGTCATCAGTACAGTTCGCCCAAGCCAATTAATAGACACTCTCTGAATGATTCTTTATATGTATACGATAATGATACGGCGCTGATTTTCTATCAATCGAAGAGAAACACAAAATGACCAGCGGGGTCGTGAGAAAACCGGTGCTATTTAGTCGCTCTGCAGACTGCACTGACACACATACTGTTGTTACTTGTACAACTTTAGAAGATCGTTATCAATACCAATCGTATCCAAGTTCTAAAAAACGCCAGTTGTTTTTTTTATTCATATAAATTGAGTGTTATTTAAAAATATTTACATTAGAATTAGATTTGATTTTCGGTGAATATTTTTAAATTTTTTTTTCTTTGTTCACCTCTTTATAAAATTTAACAAATATTTTAAATAATTCAAACAATCTACATAATGTAATCTTAATTAAAGTTTATAATTTTAATTAATTTGTTATAAAATAAAATATGTTATTTGCATATTATTTTTTACTTATCATGGAAAATCATTATGATTTAATGAAATTGTAAAAAAATCTCTATTTATGTATAAAAAAGTCTTTTACCAGTTTCCTCCACGTTACGGGTTCGTACCCGAAGATAACCACAAGTTGTTTTATTCGTTTTTATAATATATAAAATAATAGCCTTAATAAAAGACCAATAAAGAACGTGCGTGGGTTTATGTCATGTTTAATGTGTTTAACAAGGTCTTCAATCATATTAAAAGCTATGCAATTTTAATTTTGTTATTTTAGAGAAAAGATACGTTACCTACATAAGCAAAATAAATAAATATAAATATTTTATAAAATTACAGTAATTAATTAAAATGTATTGGATCTTTTATCATTTAAAACATATTCGATGGCTTAATGATGATATATTTATTTAGAACGGATGATAAAAAATGAGCGATTTTATTTTAGTAGTGTTAAAAAAAATTCAAGTTAATTAAGCATTTCAAAGCGCCGGAAACGTTTAAGACAAGTCTCGCGGCTATATCCTTCATAAATAGTCTAATTACATCTAATTAAAACATCCACTACATTTTTACTTTGAAATTCATGTTACTTTGAAATATTATATGAGATTTAATCATTTATAATATTTATGGGATAATATTTTGTCAATACATGAAATTTAAAAAATCCAAATACTGCACACCTAATCGTTTACGTCATTAATAAAAATATTGAAAGAGATAGAAAAATAAACTGAGAAAAAAAAGATATATGTATGTTTAAGATTCTGTTTGTTTGTCTTATTATTATAGTACTTATGAAATTATATTTAAATATTTACCAATAGTTTGCTCATATTTAAAAAAAAAAGATATTAAAATTATGACGACAGAAAAAATAAAAGTAAAACTATTTGATGTATATATATTTACAGTTTTAAGACTAAACATTTCGTGTCATACGTGAGAACCAACATTAAAATATCTATCATCAAGCTCATTAGCGCATGAACAACTAAAAATGTTGAACAAGTGAAGCGGTGCTTCGTGAGATAAGGCTCCGCAGGTCCGTTTTCGTTTCGTCCTACGATCATTACTCATTAGTCGTAACCTGAGCTATTTCTTATTTAGAACTAAGTAAGTAACCATTACTTTTACTCTGTAAATGCGAAGTGAAAGAAGTTACGTAACAATTACATTTTTATATCTTTATTACTTTATATTATGATAAAGAAAATATGCTCAGCGTATTCTGCCAATGTTTAAACGATAAATGGCATTTAATTTATAGAAATATAAAACAAAAGCAAAAGGGCTCTTGTTTAGTATAAGAATAAAAGTCTATATAGTCTGTCTGATAGTAATTTTACTGAAAATCATTAGTAAGAGTATCAGGCTTGATTGTTATTTTATTTGAAATTACATTTTGTCGGCACTATAACGTTTTCTTCATCGAGCATAGGTTGTCTGTGAGAGATAGCTATTAGACAACCTTTGCATTGCATTCGATGTTTTCTTTACTTATTGTGCTATTTATAGCATAATATTTACTTAGTAATTTTGCTTTTTTATATATGCCGGGAATTTTTTAATAACTCCATTCCACTTGATGGTAAGTGGTAGTAGAGCCCAAACGCAACGGCGGATAGTACAGTCGGGAAGAATGGCTGGCACTGACCACGCCTTGCCGGCCCGCATGATGCCTCTTCATGTCTCGTTTCTAATTTTATTTTTCCTATTCTTACTGACTTTATACAGTGACTATTTTCCTAAAAGCCAAACTGGCAATATCTAGTCAGTCGAGTAATTGTTTCAAATCACATCTCTTTTTTCCATTACTTCATATATTCAATTGCGGTTATTCCTGATTCAACTCAACAAAAAATCTGTAAAAAATAAGGCGGAAGATGTTAATAAAAATACAATACAATTTAATAAATAGCAGTTATAAGTCAGTATCGAACAAAATCCGTATTGTGAAGTTAACGCCATATTTATTTTATTTTATAGCGTCATATGGTTCTTTTTTAATTATATTGATTAATCATAATGTGTCAAATATTGTATTATATATAATTGAGTTATATGAGATACGTTTGCTTATTATTATTTTGTTTCTGTGTATGAACTGCTATTTATTGCATCGTGATCATATACGATTTTGCGAAATAGTTGGATTAAGAAAATCTATCTAACCTTTATTGGATTATTCATTAATTGGATATATTTTATACGATTTGAGTACATAAATATATAAAAAATATTAACAATTAATCTACATAATACTTGTATCATAGCCACTAGACAAATCGCGCAGGTAAATAGCTGACAACATACTCAGATAAATGTAAAGTAATTTGTATATTCACATATTATATACATATATAGTATGTTCATGCAATATTGAAAATAAAACTTTTTCACGCGACTAAGTCATATCTATCTGTTAAATCCTTTTGATGTGGAGTTACCACATGAAAGGATCTTACAGATATTATCTTATATATTATATGCATTCAGATTAATTCCAGTTACTTTACATGTTGCTATATTTACTCGCTCAAATAATTTTGTTACAGCGAACGTCTAAAACAACAGTGCTTACGACTGTACTCGTGGTGCCCAGTTACCTGCTTAGGATTAGCCAAACCGATCTCGCAATTAGCAAATATTACATTTCAGAACTAAAAAATATGTAATAATTATTACTATACATTCTAAACTTTTTGCGTTGAACGTATTTTACGTCGATGCACTTACAGGCTTATTACAAGAAGTCATATTGACAGAGATAACTGATGCAATTTCTAAGTGCAATGATAAAAATAATTAATGGTTCACGCGGAGAGCAATTTGTTTGATTGCGGGGCAGATACAGAAATAAAGTGTTGTGTGCGCAAATAGCTATCTCGTTCCATTTGTCTATACCGAGGTATCTCGGGAAATGGATGCTTGGCCACATGCTATCTAACTACGATTTGTAACGGATGGCTTACCCTTGTTATAATTTCTAATAACCATTTTTACCTAGTGTTACTCTTAAAGATCTATAAGGAGGAGGATCATCAATCGGACAATCGAACAAAAGTTTCGCTACTGTAGTCATTCGGATGTATAGCTCAACTTAAAAGTGTCATTGTTTTTCTATGCCCCCGTAATCTAGCATTTGTTTTTAGTAAGAACCTTATCAACGCTGACTGGCTCACGATACAAATTATTTCGATGTTGTATGCATCCCGTGAATGTCATAATGTACCAAGGTTTGGACAACAAATTGTGTATCAATAATAAAAAATGATACCTAATCTCTTTACTAACATTTAATTTTCTTTGTATTTATTAAGGAAAATAAAATCCTCAATCGAATATCTATCGCTTAATGAAACAGAACTGTATAAAGTGTATTTTATACACATACATGTATGTATACATAATCTACCTTAAGTACCTTATTCAATAATAGTGGTCGCGTATTGCATTTTAATAAATAACTTTAATTTCTGCTAAGTTACAACAATTTTGGAAATTACAAAGCTTATATGATTTTCATATACATATAAATAATACGAAAAATAGGAACAATGAGGTTCGAAAACCAAAGAAACTTTATCATCGGTTACAAAGGTTTAATGGTTCAGCAATGAAAGACCGACAGACTTTCGCATGTCTAACATTAAATATATAAATAATAAAATAAGTTTAAAGGCTAACATTAATAAAGGTGTAAAAGTGTGTGTTTTTGGACGTTTCTAACGTTACCTCGCTCGAGCGATTTGACAGATACTATTTAAATTTAGTATAGAAGTCGATTACGTCATCAATAAGACGTAAGATACAAGGTATGAAAATTCTGTTTTAATAATAAAAAATACGAGATCGTTCCATTATAATTAGCGCCTAGCGAAGCAGGAAATTGACAGCTATCTGTTTTATAGACTTTTAAAATATTTTGTACTGTTATATTATTCTACATTTTATTTTTATGTATAAAAAACAAAGATTTATATTACAGTTATGAAAGGACTTAGACTTGTACCTGTTACATATTGTATTCGTTCGGTTATATACGATATTGACAAAGACAGGTCTCGATCTAAACCGATCGTGACCGAAAGTCACGATTTTTTCGCATTTCCACTAATCCTGTTGTATCGACGAATGCTGTCACACTTGCAACTTAAAATTTACCTAATATTCTAACACTATTTAAAAAGGACTTCAACTATTTCCTAGCAAGTGTTTATTTATTTTTAAATTATTTATTCCAAACATTGGGATACTTAACAATTCGTATGAACTTAAATTATATTATATTTTACGTATATTAAGTAAACTTAACGCTAATTCCACACGGAAAATTTAAATCTTTAGTAATTTATTATTAAATAACCTAAGTTATATAAGTCTCATTTTCGAATATATTTTTCTTATAGTTTGCAAATTTTTAGTATAAGGTATTCATTTGCTTTTGTAAATAATGATAATATGTAATCGGTTCAATTAATACATACATTTTCGTTATAAATTAAGCCGACAATTACTAAAATCTCCGATTCCCTGAGGACCTAATAAATATATGCATTAAACGCTAATTAGAAACAGTTAACATACAAATGGCTACAGTTGCTTGCAATGGCGCTGTGATTGATCCACGTATCGATACTAGATCACTCGATAAATACGATACTAAACATACAAACTTTGTTCTTAAGATTAATTTTACATTAGTCCATATTATATGGTTTTATCGAAAAAGGTAATAAAATATGTAAGCATTTAAGCACTTTCTAAGGATTTAATAATAATAATAATAATTCTTATATTACATTCTGAAACGTAACACGTTTGACAAACATTTTGTGTCCACGAATAAGTGTCACGAACAAAAAACAACGAGCATTTTTTATACCTTTACTCAAACCACAAAGAAAACCGATAAGATTTCTTCGAAGAAATTGTCTTGTAAGCTTATAAAAGGCTTACAAGAGCGTGATAGTATCTCTGATAGATGTACAATGCACAATAAAACTGGCTACAACCATTCGCATACATAAACAAATCACACATGCGAGCTATCGGCCAATAAAACCCATTAGCACTTTTAAGGATCCATAAAGCGGGAATCACTAGAAAGTTGTCATAAAAACCGGATTAACGCGGCGAAATGTGGCGAAACCCTGCAGTCTCGACCACGTGAGAATTTTAGGCTACTGAGGTAGCCATACTCCTTAAATTCTCTGGTAATTGAATCAGCACGCTTTTGGGATTTCGTATTTAAGAGTTTTATATTTTTTGCAGTAAAAGACTGAGTATTATTATGCTTAATCAGTAATACAATTAAGGCTATATATGGGATTTCTAGTGTGGCTTCGCGTGCAATTGTGATATATCTATCTGTGTTTTAATATTAAATGAAAATATAGTTTGTTTGCATTAGTTTAATAGGTATTAAACAAACAATAATAATAAAGAAGATTCATAGTAAACTACAAACAGCTACAGATGATAGCGCGGCCTACAATTCGGAGTATTATATTTCAAAGATTAAAAGTTCAAGTTCGTTCTGATGTTACATTGTATTGATACCATCGGATCACATTACAGTGCACCTACACCGTACTGACATGTTAAACATGCTTGACATATTCAAATCATTAGATCTGCGATTGTTGTTTTGAAATGCTGCCATAGCAAAAATCTCTTAAATTGATATAAAAAAATGCTGTATAAGATTACTGCAAACGATTATTTCAGTTAAAAATAAATTCTATCAATCCTTAGGTAGCCTATGTCCTTCCTTGGGGTTCAAGCTTGCTTCCTTCTTTTTTATCAAAATCATTTTAAATGCTTATTTTTTTATGAGTGAATGAATTATGCATGGCATGGTTAATCTTACTTGAATAAATAAAATAAAATATTCGTCTATGACTTTATTAACGATTTTTTTATCAGAATCTAATTGTAGTTTTCCCTATGACTTTAATTATTGAAGTGTCATTTAAGATACGGAGGGACATAACTATACGTACTCAGTACAGGGCGTGTGCAAACAGCAAGTTATAAATGTATAAAATAAAAATAAAACGTAAGAATTTGTAACTAAAGAAAAATGCATAAACATTCGAAATTGTATTCATCCCTAAGTCTTATCTATTTATCGGGATCTTTATCACTGTATGAGATCGATGTTATTTTCTCTTACAATTTATATGGGTTACTGACATTGGCAATAAACTAGCGGCTCGCCTTTGTGTTTTTTCCCACGTTTGTTAAGGAGTTATCGATTGTCGTGGGAATACGACGGATGGATAGAATATAGGAGCCGGTTTTTACCAAGAGGCCTTGAGACAGTATTTAATATGCCATACAAAAGATTGTAGTGTAATTAGTATAATTATTCCATTTATAGATTAAAAAATAAGCTGTTGTTTTAAAAAGATGATGTGAATAATTGATCTCTCGTAAGAAGATGAATAAATTTACGTATTTTATATTAGGTCCTTACATATGAAATTGGCGTTTTGTACGGGAGGAATATAAACTAAAATTTTTTTTTGTAAAATATATTTAATTAATCAAAGTATGCACCGTTGTTATCTAAGCGCTGTTTCCATCTCATAGGTAGTTCATTGATCCCTTTATTAAAAAAACCATGACGGCGAGAATCAATAAACTTTTTGAAGGCGGTTTGGACTGCTGCATCGGAGTTGAATTTTTTCCTAGTAAGAAAATGTCCAAATTCTGGAAAAAATGGTAAGGTGTTGGAGCAAGGTCCGGAGAGTACGGTAGACATCGCAGACATTCCAATTGTAACTCATCTAACTTAGTGGTTGTTTGTCGTGCAGTGTGTGGTCTTGCGTTGTCGTGAAGCAGCAGTGGCCTAGAGCGATTGACCAATCTCGGTTGTTTAGCAGCTAGTTCTTCCTTCATGGTTTGCAGTTGCTGACAAAAGATATCTGCCGTAATCGTTTGGCCAGATTTTAGAAAGCTGTAGTGAACGACACCGGCTCTAGTCCACCAAACACTCACAAGTAACTTTTTCTGAGTAAATTTTCGTTTAGGGCAGGGTTTGGCTGAGTCTCCATGGTTCAGCCATTGCGACGAACGCTTCCGATTATCGTACAGTATCAACTTTTCATCATAAGTAATGATTCCATTTAAAATCCCTTCATTATTGTGACGGTTGAGCAAAGTAACACGCGTGTTTGCAAGTTCGATTCACTCAATTCATGAGGTACCCATCGTTCTTACGAGTCTTTTTATCTAAGTCTTTTTACTTTCCCAATTTGCTTCAAGTGGATTCATACAGTTTTATCACTTACCCCGAAGTCTGCAGCTATCTCTGAAGTGCTTTGTGATGGATCCGCTTCCATAATGGCCTTTAATTCTTCATTTTCCACTTTGATCTCCGGCCGTCCACGGGGTTGGTTTTGAAGGTCGATATTTCCAGAACGAAAACGTTAAACCAAACACGTACCATGCTTTCTTTTGAGACACCAGCGCCGTATACATCATTAATGCTTCGAGCTGTTTCTGCAGCACTGGTGCCACGGTAGAACTCGTACTCGTAAATATACCGATATTTCATGTTTTCCATTGTGCGGTAATAACCGACGCCAAAGAAAAAATACTGAGGAAAAAACAAATGAATGACTGTTTTCAAAACTCAAATGTACCAGCTAAATGAATTTATAAATTTTAATTTGGAATTCTTTACCAAAAAGGAGATATTTCAGATAAAAGTGGTCAGTACGACAAAACGACTAATTTCATATGTAAGGACCTAATATTATTATGACTAGGCTTTTCTATTCTTTAGTCTAGTTTTGTTGGGTTTCTCTAAGAAAATTGACAGTGATATATTCCCGTTAATGATCAATGGTTATTTTGATTTCCCCAGACTTTAAGAGTAAGGGACTTAACAGCGCCGGTATCTAATATCTACGTAATAATTATATGACTTCCAAAGTTTAAACAACTAATTATATTATTCCCTCGTACAAAACTGTACATATTTGTTATTTCTTTTAAGTTACTGGATTACATTAAATACTTAAGCCTAGAACATAAATGCAGGAAATAATTAAGAGGATTGTATCTCCATATCATAAGCCGGACACGGTTACAGTAGCTTTTAAGCAGCTTATCGTGTTCTTATAATAAAATTAAATAAAATTGATTACAATACAAACTGTACATCGTCTTAAACTCTTCTCAAACCATAATAAAAAATATATATATATGACTGCCTCGTTGGTCTAGTGGCTAGATATTAGGCTGCAGACCCGGTGGTCCTGGGTTCAATTCCCAGGTCGGGCCAATAAATAGTTATTGGGTTTTTCTGTCAGAAAATTCTCACTAGCAGCCCGGAGTCTGGAAGGTGGAAGTGTGTACACTCCCGTGCCTCGGAAAGCACGTTAAGCCGTTGGTCCTGCGCCTGAACTCTTTCCGGTCGTGTCGGATTTCCGTCCCATCGGATTATGAGAGCTAAGGAAAAGAGAGTGCACCTGTGTTTGCGCACACACTTGTGCACTATAATATCTCCTGCGCAGTTGGCTAATCTCTCTTGAGATTGGCCGCCGTGGCCGAAATCGGTCTGGAGGACCTTATATATGAAGAACGTATATGAAATACGTCAACCGTCACTAACAATCGCACGACTATGTTATAATACACGCCACAAACAACATAATAAGTCTTCACGCTCAGACGCTGAATTTTGCAACACTTGATATACTGAAACCGATTCTTTGATGATGTTGCGTAGGTTTTTGCTCTATTTACTGACACACACAAACATACTAAGTACGAACAATGGTAAGCGTAACTTGGTGTTCGTGCAACTGTACCGCGAGTTCTGTTGCAATAACGGAACGCCTCCTGTACCTCCCCAAAGCTTAAATAATATTGAGAACCAGTCGTAATATGCGAGTATAATTTGACCTTTAAAAGGAAGTCAATAGATTCTGTTTCAAAACAAGATGAACATTATAGAAAATCTTTAGAGGATTTTACATTTGTATGACATTATTTTTAGTGTAACTAAATTATGTACCTAAAGAGTCTAAAGACTTCAGATATTGTTACACATTAGTGTTACATTTAGTATCATCATATTCAACTCCATTTATATATTTGTATTTTCACGTCGTAATTATTGTTATATATTACTTTTAATTAGAATTAGTTAAAATAGGTAAGTTTCCTTTTATACCTTACCAGATGTTAGTTCTAACTCGGTAGGGGTAAAGTATATATATTTTATCTAGTACACTTTCTAACCAATGAGATAAATATATTAAACATTTTCCAATCGATCTACACCACTGTGCTAATAAATCGTACAACGAACCCCGCGTTTATTTATTAGTATTTATACCCGTTTATTAAACATCTCGTAATATTTCTAAAACTATTGATTTCAATTGCAAAGTTTTTTACACAATTTTTTTTTTAATTTGTATATAAAGTTGATAAGATTGAATACTTTAAAATTAATCTTGAGTTGGAGTTCCTTTTTTTAATTTTTTTAAACATTTAATAGATTTTGCGTGAAAGTAAAAAAAAACAAATAAACTTACTTCTTTATAATATTAATATGATTTGCATTTAATTTATTTATCGATTACAGGATAAATAAATTATTTGTAATACACAGGATACTATAAAAATTATTTCCTTTTATTTCCAAACAGCCACATTAATAAATTGTTAATCATTAAAACACTTTATTTATAAAATCGTTTGAAAAGGCTGTTGATCGGGAACGGTTTTTTTGTTATTATTATTTTATTCTTAATATTCACAAGAAACATGAGAAGTACGGACACACCTGTTCATAAAAAAAAAGTTAAAATATTACACGAACCTTTTTATTGCTAATTAGAAAAGATTTGTGACATAATATTGCAAACCCGTTCTCGCACTTAATTTATAGAAAGATAAAAAATATTGATCCTACCTAACTTTTGTGAATGGCAATTTTAATTGATGACTCATCGTTTCCTTTTAATTTTTTTCATTCTTGACCTTCTACTTGTTATATATGCCAAAATTGAAAAGGAATTTACTTACATCACTAAATTACGTATTCTTAATTAGTTATTATGGATAAAGTTCGAAAATATGCTATAATTTTTAATAGAACAGATATTAGGTATTCCTGATAACTTTGAATTTGATCAGCACAGGACTGTCGTTGAACTCTGTGTCGTCTCCAACTCGTCCAAATATTTTCAACGCTTCAGGCTAAAGACAATCCGTGAGAGCAGGAATCTCATAACAAATGCCCAGACACATCGGAAGCTCAAAAGCTCAAAATCGGTCAAAAGTTTGCCCCTTGCAGGTTAAAAAAAATAATTATGTATTTAGACTTTCGAGTATGTTTACAATTATTTTTTTATTATATTCATAATTACAATATTTCTCAAGTATATATCAATCCCTATAATTCTTTTTTAATTTTAAATATGATATTTTTAATTAATAAATTGAATTAAATTTTAGAAAATAATGATTTAACACGGCTCATGTCGGTGTTATTAGCAACGATTGTTATATTACGTTAATAATAAGTAAACTAAGATTTTTTGAAAGACTTTTTAATAATAACATAATGAATAAAGTAGATATTAAAGTATTTATAAAACTACATTATGTATTATTATCGTTGTAGGTTTATAGGGTAGAGAAATTTGAATCAAACGCGTCGGGGGTCAGGATGAACGGTGACCTCCGAACTCGAATGGTTCATTGAGCACGGCAGCTGAGCGTCACCCATTGAGTTGTGCGCCGCCATGGCGTTGTACGCCGTTCAGTCACGGCTAAACATTGAACGCGTCACACGCGCTGGCTGAATAGTTTAATACACATTTATTTATTTTTATCGCGCGCGCTTGGCGGAAATTTTGACAGTTGACATTTAGACTTAAGATTGACATATGTTTTTTTTTCTAGATTTTGGTAAATTGTTCAATAGTTGTCTTTAGCAGTGAAATGTTCGCTTAGTTATTATATCTGTATTTGGATTACAATTTGTAAACTCGCAAGATGACGTCCATATACAATGAGGTGAGTGTACGACATTTACCTGGCATTTATGTTTTTGCTAAAATATTCTGTGTAAACTGGTCTGAGGACATATTAGCATTGTTTTCTTGTAATAAATAAGTTAATTACTAATGCTTTTAAAGTGAACATTTAAAGAAAATAATTGAAGACTTTTTCTTCTAAGTTATAATTCATATTTATTCAAACGTTCCATTAAATTATTGTTGCTGTGATCAATTTCAGCAAAATGATGTAGATTGCAAAACGTTTACAAAATGTCTTGACAATGCATTGAATGAACTTTAATGCATTTCAACATTGCAACCCATACATAATCTAGGTGTCAGGAATTAACAATAGAGCGTATGTCTATTTACGGTTGTATCCTTATGAGAATAATAAATACGGTTATTTCCTGACTTTGGCAGTTGAAACTATAGTAATGGTCTATATGTACATATTAGGATTTATAATAGCTAATTTGAATTTAGATCGTGACGATTCTAACTCTAAATGTCACATAACCATTGTCCATAATAAAATTTAATATTCGCGTTTCGGATTCGTCCATTCTAATTAAATAAGTAATAAATATATGCTTAGGCTATTTGGTATTCCGATCCCTAATAGGGAATATCTTAAAAAAAACGCCGTTGTCGCTTAAACGCCGATGTTAAAAATGTCAGACAATTTTTTTCATGTCTAAACTAGAGTTGTTCACAATCGGTGACGACCTCCAGGGGGTCTGGCATTTCAACAAAGAGAATCGTGTGTAGTCAAGTATTGGAATCTTAAGAGGCCTGTGAATATAAAAAAAAAAAACAAATATATGCTTCAACATTATGTTATAAAAATCCGAAATTCGAAGGAGCCGAAATGCTACGTGGCCGTTATGTTTTTTAAATGTATTTGTCATTAGCAATCATAACTGTACTAACGATTTGTTAAATTAGCCTTTTTCAAAAAACAGAACGATACAACGATCTCGAATAAATTATTTTGAACGTGAAATTTTTAAAGTAACGAACATTTTTTGGACGTATGTTTTACTTTTCGTTACTCGTTATTTGTATATCTTATTATCGAGTGCAATGCACCTATTTGTAGTTGAAGGGAACCAAATGTACGGCGGTGTGTTTACATTGCTTCGTTTACCGACTATCGTCTGTTCCCGGTGAGGAATTCATTTACGACACGGGGTTTTGTTGATTCTGCTTTTAGTGGTCGCTTCATATTTTCATTTCGTTATAAAATCTCTAATTTATATTCGGTTTAAAAAAATATATTAACTATAATCTAACTTACAGTATTGAGAAGGTCTAAATAGAGCTAAAATGTAGTATGGATTAAAACATTTGTTTTTCTTTAGCTTAAAGTAAGTTTTGGATAACTACAGTTTTTTATGAAAACAATAATCACAGCATCTTATGTTAAATTATTAGAGACGTTTTATATTACGAAATTTATTTGAAACCATTTGGCCAACATCAACTTTCCTTGGGATTGGGAACCAACAATTCGGTTTGGTGTCTTGCTACCATAACGTTTATCATGGCACTAAGTGTTGATGGTATAGTTGGATGCACATGACACAAAAATATATTGTAATATGATGTAAT
The DNA here is from genome assembly GCA_905220585.2 of Nymphalis polychloros. Taxonomy (NCBI): domain Eukaryota; kingdom Metazoa; phylum Arthropoda; class Insecta; order Lepidoptera; family Nymphalidae; genus Nymphalis; species Nymphalis polychloros. Next base: position 8,141,763 of record HG992253.1, read on the forward strand.
ATAATCATCTATAAGAAATATTAAAACTTAATGACTATTTTACAATAACCGTTGAATTTTAAAATTCGTCTCGAATCCGTTGACTGTAAATATTTATCATGATATAAAAGTATGTAAATAAAGTCTGTTTTTATTTCCGTTAAACATGGGATCGATTTTGTTTGCTTTAATATAACATTGGTTAAAGATTTGAGTTATCAGATAATAGAGATTGTATTTTGTCATACGTCTTTTAAATTAGGTTCGATATTTTCTCTATTTAGGATACATTGATAAATTCCTTAATATACTTACGATTTTCAGTAAATATATTGACAATAAATATCTAATGATGATATACTTGAAGTCAGTTTAATCATCAAGATAATATAATATAAAAATAGCTTAATTTAAGAAAATTGTATCTGTAAGTAAACATTTCGGGAATAAGGTCGCTATAATGAACCAAAATTCTGTCTCTCCACTACAACTTTCACCACGGAACTGATGATGTGCGATACCTGACATTTATTTGTTGTTTAAAAGCTCATTGGTTACTTTCGCTGTCATTATTTTATACCAATCATTGTTTTCGTTTGGAAATTATAGCTCTCAACGGAGAGTTAACTTGATGTACCGTTACACTTAAAATGCCTTCGCCTGTTTGGTTGTTTGGTTATTTCACGTGTATCTAACACGTGTAAATGTGAAAATGTGTATACTTTTAAAAAATATAAGTAAAATTATGGGAATAACTTTGTGCATTCTAGGCAGAGGATGGCGTGTGTGACAAATATGAAATATATACAATATTTAATCTTATATATTCCTAACGATATGAAATGCAGTTTTTTTTTATATTTCGGTTATTTTTGTTCCCTGCAACAATACTGATTTCTCGATCAAATCTATGAAGCTACAAATAAAGAAATTATTATCAATATTTCTAACTGACTTATCATAAAACGGCAGTTTGTCCTATGTTCTATCAAATGACAAATATATAATAGTATAAAATAATCATATACATTCTACACTTACTTCTAGATTACAGAAGGGATCATAGAAGACTTAACAAGGGCACCCTCGTCTTGGACAGTACCTACCCTGTGTTAATTATTGTTACTAATATTTGTCTTGGCATAAATGCAAGTCTTGGCCTTTTTATAACTATGAATACGTCCCTCGAGAGAGGTATCTAAATGTTATTCGTTATTTTATTTGCAATACAATCGTTAAACTTATCCTATACCTATCCATATATATAATTTGGGAAAAATTTCAAACACGAGTGTCCTTAATGTATGAAATAATTAATTTATAGTCAGATTAACTCGTGATGATGTAAGGGTTCTAACAATACCCCATACATCAAAATCTGTTCAGGCATATTTAAGTTGTAGTGAAATGAAGAAATGCATATGCAACCTCGAAAACATTTCAATCCTTTTTTCGGCAGTCGTGTAATAAATTAACTTAGGTACGATATAGTCCCAACTAATCAAAAGAAACAAAAACAGTCTTTGCATTACTTGGCTGTTTGAACTCGTGTTGCCGTGATTTAGTCCTATCAACAACAACAACATCCAACAGATACAACACCAATACTAAAATTATTTATATGATCTTGACATTACTTATTAAAATAAATCAATTTTTGATATAAACATGTTTTCACAATATCGACTTGTAACAAAATGTACAAAATTAATTTTATTAAATTTTTGTAAGTTTAAAATAATGTTTAATCTTAGCATTAATATAAATTAACTTTATATTACTTTAAAAGACTAGTTACCTCACCCATAAATATGACTCGCCATATATCTTGTAGGCGTAAGTTATCCGATATATACACGCAATAAAAAATCCTATAAAATGACAGATACTTATAAACATATTAAACAACTCCGTCCTTAACAATTAAAATATTTCAAAACGTTTAACGTTAGCGATAAGAAGTAGAACTAAATAAAAATATAAGTTAGTCAAAGGTAAAAAGTCAATTACATAGTGCTTTTCTGGCGTCCTCTGGGTGCAAATACAAGTCGGTGTAAGTAGAACTCGCCTGAGCATACCATGGTATGTTATGGAGGATGACGCCATCCATGAGTCATGCCGTCAGATGGTTCCAACGGCAGCCTCCTTTCTAGCTCAAGCCCGAAATATATGATTTATGACTTCGGATGATTTACAGATACTGAATTGAAAGATACTTAACACAGATAAGATCGATGACTACTTTAATAACTAAAGTAAAGGAAACTTAACTCTGATATAGTTAAATATATTTTAGTTACTGAGACCCAAGTTTCATATACTTTATAAACAGTTGATTTAAAAATAAGCAAGTGGTTTAAGATGACATTATAATATGTTTGATGGACATTTGTATGTTGTACTTTTAGATATTCGTTTTACATAAATACATATTAAGAAACTCATCTATATACAATTCATATAACGGCTTAAAGCTTTTTTTATTCGTATTGCTTAAAATTATTTGTCTCTCTAGTTTGTAACATGTTTTATAATTTAAAAATTCTTCGTTCGAAAAGAAATTTATAAACATGAATGTGTTGTGATCATAATTTATGGTAAAATCCTAATTCATGCAACACAGTAACCTCCATATTAAGTTCTATTTCATTCACAGCCGGTTTTATGGCTATTGATCTGTTATAGTATTTATGATTTCAGGTCATCAGATTTCATTACAAATTTAATGGTCTTGCTAAAAGCATTCAATTATTGACCGATTATTATTAATTTATTATCAATTTTCATAGGTACTTGTTTCTTAAATTAGCTAAGCCAGTGGAAGGCAGTGATCTCAAATATGTCATAATGTAATCATTATGTACATTAAAATGACAAGTACTCATTGATGATAAATCGAGGCTACTTCAGTATGCGCCTGTCATACTGTCATAGCGCAGTAACAGAGACAAATTATATCTTGGTCGTTATATGCTATAATGACCATGACATTACAATAGCAAATTTTGTCAAAGAAATGGATCGTGTTTATTTTTATTAAACGTAATGCTTTGTACGTGCCTTACACGATATAATAAATCATAAAACTATGTATTACTTTCAAGTATTGTTGCAATACGTATGAGTATATCGGCTTGTTGCGTATAATTTTGTATTTTGATTCTTACAGACATAAATTATTTGGCTTAATAAAATTATTCTCCAAGTTAATAATTATTGAAATTACAGGAGCTAAGAGTGCAAATTATTTAAAAAATCATAATAGTGCAAAATCACGGTCGAAACAGATCTAGCTTTACAATTACAGCAAATCGTTTTATGTGTATGAGTCATCACGTAAAAAACAACATTTGTTTTGTTTCGGTGCTGCCCACAATGAAGCCTTAGTAGGCAGTTAGGAATTTCGTGCAGTATCCATTATGGCAAATTTAATACCCATTTTAAAATTACCATCTTGCGAAATTGTATCATTCTGTTACAAACATTGGCTGTTTTGTAGAAATGACTTTGTATTACATTTATGCTTAATAAAATTAATATTAATATATTAATCTGTCCAATGTCAGATGATCTCTGGCCCAAAGCAACAAGCAAGTGGGTCCACCGCGATGGCCAACGTCATCACGGTAGGCCTCGACTCCTATCGGAAAAAATAGTTTCATAAAGCAGAAAATAGAGAATTGTGGAAAGAAAGTAAAGAAATCTTTGCCTAGCAGTGGGACACACCAGGCTGATAATAATACGTAATAATAATAATGTATTTTATATAAGACCATAGATAAATTAAATGTATAGACGCTTACATTCAATTTGAAACAATTACTGTCGATATGTCGATGTAGTTTTAAATTATTGAGTATCGTTTATTAAATCAGCTTGCTTACAATTACATGTCTTCTATATTTACGCTTAGACGTGGAACTCGTGGGAGCGTTCTCTCGAACACCGTGACGGTTGACTGATGTTACCAATGAGAAACAAATCAATGACACGCATTGTGCAGCTTTGAAGAGATTTAAATAAAGACTTGTTGTGTATTCAATAATTAGTCTATGCCAAAACAACCGCAAAGAAATAACCGTCAAGACAATTGAAATAGCTGTGATGCAAGAACAAACGAAAGTATTTGTTCGTTTTATGCTAATAGCTCAAACAGTAAATTGTTTTATTTATCATCCGATTGAGAATATGTAAATTAAAGACTTATTTAAATTTTAGTATTCAAATAACAAAACTCACAGTTAACATCTACTCAATAAAATAATTTGTAAATATGATTTTAAAGTAGATTAAAGCATTAAAATTTTATTCAAAATTACAATTAAATTTATAAAAATACAGGAATATATATTTACATATAATATCGTAATATATAATCGTAATTTAAAATAGATTCGTTATCTAGAATTGGAACATGTTAAAATCTACTGCGGTAAATAACAAAAAAAAATTATGGGTATCAATAAACGTTCCCACATTCGCCTACAGAGCAGTATTGATATGAAATTATTGATAACCGTGAATTTTTATAGACTGACAAAACCGATTGACCTCGCCGGCTTATTGTCAAACTTAATTTTGTCTCATCGCTCTTCCGGAATCCGAGGCCCACTAACCACTTTTTTGGTGTATTCATTATTGTATCATCGATTAATACTTTACTTTTACTTAGTGGTAGATCTTGGTGCAAGCTCGTCTGGGTAGGTACCACCCATTCATCAGATATTCTACCGCAAAACAACAGTACTTGGTATTGTTGTGTTCCGGTTTGAAGGGTGAGTGAGCCAGTGTAATTACAAGCACAAGGGACATAACACCTTAACCCAAGGTTGGTGGCGCATTGGCGATGTTTTTTTTTTAAAGAAATATACAATGCCATTGTCTATGAGCGTTGGTGACCACTTATCATCAGGTGGCCCATATGCTCGTCAGCCTACAAGTACTATAAAAAAAACTTAGATTAAAAAAATATATATATCTCATATAAATAAATAAATTTAGCATTAAATTATATCTATACCAGTTCCGTTCGTATAAATTTAGTTTTTTAGCAGAACTAAAACGTTTATAATCTCCCATTTGAAAAATCTTTTAGGTCTAGCGAGTACGTAATAATAATACTTAATCATTGTTATATGACGCATTATTATTATTTATATATTTTGTTATAGACATCATTGTAATCGTAAAATAATACAGCTTTAAATACCACTGTTACATCTAATCAACGCTTACATATCTTGCTAAGTAATCTCCTCGCTACAAAATTGTGACGTTAGATACTGTAATGCAGTCTTTTGTCCACTAATACTTTCTATTTGACCTTTGCTAAATTATATAAAGGTGTGTGGAAATAGTCCAAGGCCAACAACTGGTGGCGGATTTCAGATCCGGTGGTCACGACTTGATCTGGCTCAGTGTCCGATAATTATTACTAACAATGCTTAATTCAATTGATATTGCTTTATATCCTATGTTATTTGAAGGGTGCAGATTACACATTTACAGGATACAATTTCTTGTTTTTTTTTTTATTATATAGATAGGTGGACGAGCATATGGGCCACCTGATGTTAAGTGGTCACCAACGCCCATAGACATTGGCATTGTAAGAGATGTTAACCATCGCTTACATCGCCAATGCGCCACCAACCTTGGGAACTAAGATGTTATGTCCCTTGTGCCTGTAATTACACTGGCTCACTCACCCTTCAAACCGGAACACAACAATACCAAGTACTGCTGTTTTGCGGTAGAATATCTGATGTGTGGGTGGTATCTACCCAGACGATCTTGCACAAAACTCTACTACCAAGAAGCTAAAAAAAAATATCTATCTAGATCAAAGTCACTTCTTTTCCGAAAACATAAATGCTTCATATCGCGACAAGACTTATGTTCTGATATTTAAAAGACTTTATTAAAAAAAACTTACGACTATCCTCAGTCATAAAAAGCTGATCTACAAAGACCGGTCATTCCACTAGAACGTGTTTTGCATTAGAACGCCCCCTTTTTTACTTAACTATGTCTTCCTTATTTAGTGTTTATAAATCAGGCAATATTTTGTAAAATTTTTACTGTTATTTATATAAATTGTTTTTTTTTTTTTGTAAAATAGCTTATGTTTTTTTATTTAATTTTAGATTTCAAGGCTAATTGAAGTCTCAATATAAGTTACACAGGTGAATATCGAATCTGAAAGCTGACCGCTTGACCCACAGAGTGGAACAAGCATTGATGCCTTTCCGCGAGATAAGCCCGAATGTTTTATTAATCGACCCCATTGTTTTACCTACCTTATAAGACTCTTACTTGACTATGCATGAAAATTCCTTTACATCGCAACAATTTTACATTTTATTTATGGATATGCATACGAGCAGATGTGTTACCTGATGATAAAGTGGTGATCTTTGCATATGAATGTTGGTTTCGGAAGATAAGTTGTGTATTGTAAATTATATAACTGTATTTATTACAAAAGTTATATGTATACTACAATTTCTTTGAACGAATGATTTTACCACTAGAACAGAATATTCGAATTCGGGATCAAAAAAAAAAATCAAATTTATTTAGTTAATTCCATAGAATATCAATTTTTTATGAATATTATCTTCGCGATGCAGCTTAAATCATCTGTCATAGATGTAGAGGCCTATTATACATATATATGAATATTATACAAATTTAAATGTTTATTCTTGTATGTTCATCGTTCAAAATTTATTGCTTCATAGAGAAAGGCTTGTTAATATATCGTATTTTAAGGACATGCCTGTTAACATGCATGTTGTCTTCAGTTCTACGAACAAGAGACAGATCGAAATAAGACAAAGTACGTTTTGTATCTTGCAATGCATCAGACCACCAGCTATGCTCATTTACATATCTCAAAGCACCAACTCGCATTACCTAGCATCCAAGTAATTAACCGTTACCTGTTTTCCATTAATTTATATGATCAGAATTGCTAGAATTCAAATAACAAATATTTGAATTTGTTTTGTGTAATAGGATTTATATTTAATCGACTACATTTCATGCTATGAGTCGACTACATTCAAGTACTTTATAAAAGCAATAATATACTTTATAATTATAATAGGTCCGTTCGTTGTATCGCTTGTCAATTCTATTTGCTTAAAGTAGTCGTCCAAAATAAACCCAGATCAAAAGCAGCATTAAGAATGTTTTAGAATTTACACATTAACATTTATATATTTTATTATGTATGACCGCTCAATAAAGAACATACCAATTGACTATAAACTAGAATAGCAGAAAGATGTGCAAGTAAGAGATAGAGCAAGAGATAGAGCAAGACATTGGTCACTAAAACCGTGTGAAGTTGCGTATTAATCACGCTTGTCGGTTATCTTAGCAGGTGACGTCTGTAGATTGCATCGCCTACGCTTCGCGGATTAACCATGTGCTGACAAGTCTATTTTATGCTGAAGATACGTTGGATTAACTGACAATCAAGTTATTTGAATATACGTCTGATGACATCTTAGATAATTAAATCATGTGAATAGAATTGTTCGTGGCGTTTTAATTAAAGTGTGATGCAAATAAATGAATAGAATCTTCGATTGGAAATTATTTCAGATAAAAGGATGCAGCTATTAAATAATAATAATAACTATTAAACCACAAATTAAATCACACACATATATGTGTGAATAAATTAATGAATTATAAATTGGATTTTGACTGTTTATCTATCTTAATTTGCGGAAACTATAGCCCGTACTATAACATTTTTAATATAATTAATATACATATATGTGGAATAACAACATTATTCTAGTTAATTATCTTGTATTTATTACGAACTGTGAAAGTTTTATCACTTATAAACCTAAATTGAAAGAACATTAACATTAATTTTGCCAATATTCAATGATATAGCCTAATAATGCAACCTAATAGCAGGTTTCAATTTCTTTACATTCTATTAGAGCTGGCTAATTATAGCCCGTTAAATAGATTTCGTATATCACTCTCACTTTCTCGAACGTAGTAATGATTAAAATTCTGGTCATGTTTCGAGTTTGTGATTCAGTGAGGTCGTCAGATTTTAATCAATGTGCTGAAGCTGTGCAAATACCATTTGTTAATAAACTCTTTCAGTCAATTTAATTCTCGTTAAACACCTTTAACGAATGTCATAAAAACATATTACGAAATGCTTAAAATGTTGTTTTTAATTACACTTTTAGATTTTACAGAGTAGCTCGTGATATTAGTCATTGTAATTTATAACGACGCATTGCATTTTTATCGTTCGTCTTACGATTTTGGCTAATATATTCGCCTTGTGGTAGTCCTTTTTGCCAGCACTCGCTTTTGATAATTCAATCTCTCTCAATAAGGAGAACAATGATAAACAATAAGAAATACAGCAGCACAATTCAGTTAACAATCAATAAACTGCTCTTTCGACACACGCATTTCGGTCTCTTATGAGATATTGGTACTGCTTTTTATCGCTTCATTCCGAGTAAATATTTGTAGTCGTGACTCATTATTTATCTTTTACTTTGTATGCGAACCTTATATCGTACTTACGAACTTTAATATTTTTTATCGATTTTAAATTGTTAAGAGCGTATCTAAAGGCAGCAAAATTGCAAATTTCACCCGTCCTTTACACAAAACGCGCCCCTCTCGGTGCGCGATGTCATTTTTATGCTTTTTCTATCTACAAAAACCGGTAGTATTGTATTTAATCAATTAATTTTTTGACATTGTACATATTTTACAAAATATTCTGAAGATTATGGTATAGTTCTTTTTACTATAGCATGATAATTAATACAAAGCGTTGTCAAATTGTTTTTCGTAGTCCTCTCGTTTCGACATGCGACAGATGTCAAATCAAAATAAACATTAGAATTTAAGTTGATAACATCTCTTATATGGAAAAACTTAATGTTAAAAGAGTTAACCTTTATTCAAATTACGTGATAAAAACTTTGCAATTTCAATCACTTCGCTCCGCTTCCTTAGTATCATTCAAATTAGTTGGAAATAACCTCAAAATAAACTTACCTGGATTTCATATTTGAAAGAACTAATCACCGAACTATTCAACGATATATTTATAGTAAAGCCGTAATATATAATATATTTTATAAAGTTTTAAACAATAGCGATAATATATTTATAACGTTCACACATTTTTGTAAAATACTGTTCTTCATTACATCCTTATAAAAACATATTCAAGCCGTTTAATAGTTCTTCTATACATTTCGGCGTTAACGTATTCTGAATATTTATTACGACGCGATTCGCGATTCAATCAATTAAGATTGCGACATTTTAATTTTATTACCTTGGCTCTCTTTATATGGATTCCTTTATCCTTGTTCACAATAAATCTCGTAACAGCTTGACGAAGCTTATTATTCCTTTTTAATATTTATTTTCAGTCGTTTTTAAATAATTCCATCAATTGAATATCAGACCACTTTTATATGAGAGTCCTTAAGTAACGAACAGTTGAATAAAAAATCATAAGGCATCGAATACTCTATGCTTATAGCATTACGAACATAAATTGCTACAATTATGAACGAAGCCTTATTGAAATTAAACGGAACAAGTTAAACATATATGTAGTTTATGCGCCTATTGATTTATTAGCGAGTAGTCCATTGTTCTCATAGATTTTTTCAAACAAAACACGTATAATGACCCAGCCTTTTGTTTAATATAGAGGTTGTTTTATATGAAACGAATGTATTTGTTCATTATTGATTTATTAGATGAATCGGAGTTAATGATAAAATAAGACGTTTTTTTAAAAATATGTATTTGTAATCTAAGATTACAATTAAAAATTAAATTAAATTAACAATGTTTTGTTTAGATGAATCAACATTATCTTATTTCAATTTAATCGAATCAAAGAGATTTTATCCAATAAAAAATTTCATGAGCATATTTCGTAGAACAGTAGATTAAAAAAAATGTTCGTTAGTAAGAAATGCAAATGACAATTTATTGATAAATAAATTCATAGAAACGATTGGAAACAACGGATACGGTTTAATTAAAAAGTTACAAGTTGTATGAAATACACAACATAAACAAAGATACGTATGAGTTGTAATATATTACTTATATTAATATAATATATTACATAATTACAAACGCCCACTTAGTCTTAACAATGCTTTTGAGATAATTGTGCAAAGCCACTCACATATATGACTCCGTGATCCAAAAGTCTGATTAATTGTAATCCTATAGTTTCGTAACGATTTCTTTCATAATGCTCAGACTTTAAATATTTTGACATTAATTATATTATATTGCAATAATCAATTTTATGCTTTTCAAATGAGATGTAACAATCTCTTATGCATGTTTATTTCAACAGAATGAACGAAATGGTGTTCAATAAGCTATCAATTCTCAACTTATTAAAAGAATATTGAATTAATTTCAAAGGGAACATCGATTAGGACAAATATTGTTATTTATAAAATTATTATATCCTTTATTCATTAGTCTTATGTTTTTGGACTTGTTAAAGTTAGAACAGTTATCATTCTCTGTGTCAAATCGTCAGTTTTCGATTCTCGATTAGACGAAAGTTTCTGAATATAGCTGTATTGATAGTATTCCATATAAAACATTATCGAATGGGAACTGACATTTAGTGACCTGATTGAAACTAATAAGTTTTGATTGAACTACAATGGAAAGTAACGAATCCTATTTATAACGTCAAATCAACAATGCTTCAATTATTAAATTGTATTTTGTGAATTTGAAAAAGGTTAGTGTTGATCGTGAGCTCCTAATCGGATTGCTTGTATTCACGTCACGAAGTGAACCACATTTGTGCCAAGGTCCTACATATCGCTAATGTGGTCTGGGCGCCAATAACTCCTGACGTCACATATGCTCAAATTTATAGTATTAAAAATAACAGTAACGTATATACTCGTATGTGGCCGTGCGTATGTCCAACTATAAATAAATATATTTATTTATATATTAAATTTTAACATTTATATGCTTCTTCTAAAATCATCATCATAAAAATTTCGTTATAAATGATCTTGTGTCTTTTTTTCAAAATGGTATACAATGATGAGGTAGCATCTATATATGTACTGCGATATTAAAATTAAGGAATTGTTAATGATCCTATGCATAGTATTCCCAATACTTGTTTCCGTTTGTTTAACGCCAACATTCGACAACTTTCTCTGGCCCATAAAAATTGACGTGTGACCTGATCGGACCATCTATCGATTGTATTATCACATGTAAAAACGAACACGCCTCGTACGAAACCGGCCTGAACCATGCGCCCGCTCAGTTGAGGACACATCTGCATTTCCTTTTGGATAGCACTTAATTTTATAGTGTTGAGTGTTAGCATGCCATTGCCATGTTATGTGATTTATTGTAAATGAAAACCAAACATTTATGCAAAGATTGAATATTCACGTTCGGGAACGGTGTTAAAATATTTACTCGTTCGTTGGTGGTAAAATTCTGTGTAGTGATCATACATACCATTGAAGTATACATATATATGATCATGAGGAGTACACGGCATTAAAAAAAGTAAAAATGATTTCTATACACAGTAAATTCTGCTATGTACAAAAGAAAAATGTATTCCATTTAATTACGACGACTTGAAGGGTTGGCATTTCTAAATTTTGGATACTATATCAGGACTTATTAATACAGTTATAATTTGTCTCTTCTATGTATAAATCGAATTGTTAAAATAATGGTACGTTCGATGTTAAGTATACCCGTTTACTGTAACGAGTGGTATTACAAGGAATAATAGACGACAGCTTTGTTGATCCGTTCGACACGTTCAGGAATTACAAAACGATTATATTCCTCATAAATAGTTGTAATTTAAATATTCGTTGTAACGTGAAAACCATCATTTATTTAAACATAATAAATGTTCGGTGTAATAACTTTTGATTTTTGAAATCTAATACCTACTTGGAAAGAAACCATCTGAGGGACCTTAAAGGGAAAAAATAAATAATTACTTCCCAATTCTTGCATTTTAAAATCTCATTCCCTGAAAGCGTATCCCTTAATCATTAAAAAGCAATAAGGGTCAAATGAATTCTAAAGGCATGGACGCTCGAATTGCGGAACGCTCAGGCAGATGTTTTAAGATAAAAACATCTGCTGGGCACGTGCGACCGTCAGCTTCAATAATGATATATAAAAAAACTCTCAGATTATATTACACTCCCTTGGTATATGAATAAATTAATTAAGGGTAAAATTTTGTAAAATTAAAGTAACAATATGATAGTATTAGGTCCTTACATATGAAATTGGCGTTTTGTACGGGAGGAATATAAAGTCAATTTTTTTTTTGTAAAATATTTTTAATTAATCAAAGTATGCATCGTTATCTATGCACTTTTGCCATTTCATAGGTAGTTCATTGATCCTTTTACTAAAAAAACCATGGGAGCGAGAATCAATAAACTCTTTGAAGGCGGTTTGGACTGCCGCATCGGAGTTGAATTTTTTTCCTTGTAAGAAGTTGTCCAAATTCCGGAAAAAATGGAAATCTGTTGGAGCAAGGTCCGGGGAGTACGGTGGATGTCGCAGACATTCCAATTGTAGCTCATCTAACTAAGTGGTTGTTTGTTGTGCAGTGTGTGGTCTTGCGTTGTCGTGAAGCAGCAGTGGCCTAGAGCGATTGACCAATCTCGGTTGTTTAGCAGCTAGTTCTTCCTTCATGGTTTGCAGTTGCTGACAGTAGATATCTGCCGTAATCGTTTGACCAGATTTTAGAAAGCTGTAGTGAACGACACCGGCGCTAGGCCACCACACACTCACAAGTAACTTTTCCTGAGTCAATTTTCGTTTAGGGCAGGAGTCTCCAGGGTTCAGCCATTGCGACGAGCGTTTTCGATTATCGTACAGTGTCTACTTTTTATCACAAGTAATGATTCGATTTAAAATCCCTTCATTATTGTGTTAGTTGAGCAAAGTAACACAGCAGTCGACGAGTGTTTGCAAGTTCGATTCACTCAATTGATGAGGTACCCATCGTTCAAGTTTTTTTACTTTCCCGATTTGCTTCAAGTGGATTAATACAGTTTTATCACTTACTCCGAAGCCTGCAGCTATCTCTGAAGTGCTTTGTGATGGATCCGCTTCCTCAATAGCCTTTAATTCGTCATTTTCTAACTACATTTTTTTAAATGAATTTGGTTGGTTGTTTACTAACTTTGACTTTGTTTTTGATTACTTTAGTATTGACAATGCGCCTACGAGTGTTACATTATTTTTTTTTAATTGCATTTTATAACCAACGAAATTTTACTAAAAATTTTACCTCATTCATTGTTGAAGTGTCATTCGCCTTTCATGATATTTTACTCACAAGACTCATGTTTTGATCGTAATCTTCTAATTTACGATGGTGTTTTTACAACCGGAACCTCACTCCTTGGGGTAATAATTATATATTAACAACCATGTCTTGAATTAACATAACAAACTATATATGGAATAAAATTTTTGATTGATATGAAATTAAAAAGAAAGATGAAGATTAATGGCAGTTTATGGCAAGAGTTAGATATATTTGATTGAAACCTTAGGAAGTATTTGACATAAGCTCTTACTACAATCCTAATACACGTATTTATCTATAAAAGATTTGAAGCAAAACAAATAAATACTTGCATTAAAATGTACATTTGCGAATACACATATAGGTAACATAGCACAGACGTAATTCCAAAAATACAAAATGACTTGATTAGTCTACATTTTTTATTTTACAAAGGAGAATTTAATAATTAGCCCTTTAAAATATTTTTTAATAATAATAATAATAATAATGTCATTTTTTAGTTGTATAGATTGAGTTATCGCTTTACTTAAACTTACAGTTGCGTGTTGCAAAATTTTCGTTCATGATCGGAATGCAAATCACTGTCTGCTGACTCCCTATAGCGTGTGTTAGCAATACTAAACAAGAATCACCGAATATACTCTAATTTGTTTAATTGTAAGCCTGAGATATAGCCGGCGGTCGTTTCAAAATTCTCATATTTGCAAAAATAACTGGCTAATATGCAAAAACACGTGTTTCTTGCGTGTAAGAAATAGCGTGGGAGATGCCTCGGGGTGTCGCAAAACTGGTCCATTTTATTTGGACAATCATTTAGTCGTGCAAGTTTGGGATTTGCTCGTCTTAGAATAGTCATGTGTGGGCGAAACTTGTGTTGCCATTTAAGCTAGGTATTTTGAAAGTTGTGATATATTCGCGTTTTTCCTTGCCTTAAATACAAATACTTTAAAAGCAAAGCCTTCGTTAAGTAAATTTATTACTTAATTAATCTTATTTATTAAGATACAAATAAGTATTTAAGGGTTTAAATACTGTAATCAAATAAACCATGTATATATCGCAATAATTTTGTATAACAGAAACACTTTCGAGCCCCATTTGCGATCAATCTAAAGATTAGCATCAAGGAAATCGTACGGTAGATAAAATTACATACAAAGCGAAAGGTTCACACGAAAACAGCTCACATTATACGCGCTAAATGTACAACTGTAACGAATACCGTTGATTCCACTTCTTACTATATTATAATGTTTCTAATCTCTTCCACCCATAAATCCATACTATAAATGGAATTACAAGACATATTATTCCTCAGCTTACACTTTACGCTATTCAATACCGATTTAAAATATCTAATGCCCAGGGGAAACAGGCTGGATATTATACTGCCCAACACAGCGCCTTATGCAGTAAATACGATAACTGTAATCTCTCTGCGACTAAATCCCGCGACTAATAAAGTAATAAATGCATAGCACTCGACGCGTATCACATTTATATTCCACTTATAGTCAACAGCATTCTAAACGCTGTAATTTGTTATACGCCGATATGGTTCTTAAGGTGTAAACTAATAAATACGAGAATTGATTGCTTATTGGAAATTTGATAGAGAGTGCGGTAGTGTACAGTAGAACAGGTAGGCTAATAGTTTAAGCAGCGATGATTCCATAAGATTGTCTAATAAATCACCGGAGCCACCCAGCTAGCGCGCGATGTGGGTCGACCGCAGATCCGTTTTAAGATTCACCGCGAACATTTCACATAAATATACCATATCGTATATGCGTTGACATTGTTGGAACTGTGTCACTAGAAAACGCATCAGACCTTATACGGATACGTGGATTTACAATGCACAAACGAACTCAAGCATAAACCACTTCTAAGATGTTTTTCGTAAAATCGTACCATCAAAAGGAAACATTTTTAAGATTTATGTTATTTTTATAGTTGCAGTAAAACGTAGCCGACATCTCAGTGTTGACGTTGTTACATTCTGACAGAAGTGGAATATATGTGCATAACAGCACAATCCAGTCTTTCCTCCTAACACCATTACATACAAATGCGACGTCTATATTACTTGAGATCAAGTGAAGGGTCTGAAGTGGTCTACTTTTATTGAAAAGATCGATTTCACCTCATGAATTGAGACCTTTACTCTTCTCGCACGCTCTAAGAAGGCATTCCTGTTCGATTGGTGGAGTTAATGTGTAGTATTCGTCTGCTGCGAATGATGTCATTTTAAATTGTCTTGTTGTATAAATATAATACAAATTACATATATTTATAATATTAGTTCGTCCGCATATAAAATAGCTTTCGTTGTGTTTATTTGTCGGACATGTGTAAGATTCTTCAATGCGTTAAATCACAGGTCGCGGGCCTATGATTACTTACCACCACCCCACCAACACTTTCGTCGTAATACCACTAATGCTACATCGCCTGTGCTGTCATTGCTCAGCAACTATTCATTATCTGTCTGTAAAACCAGGCTGCAACAATTTGCAATGATAGTTCGAACGTCAGGTTACGATGCAAAATGACCGTGTAAACATGCTAATATTTTCTTTATACTCTTTATCATTTAATATTTCCATTACGTATACGTATACATAGTTTATATTCGTTCTGCTTACTTTTCTTGTCTTCACTTTCTACTCATGTAGCATTTCTGAGATAGGAACGAGATGGATCAGTCAATATATCACGTAAACCAGCAGTAATTAATTTGTGTTTATAATTTATCTCATGCTCAGTGGTAAAGAAAAAAGGTCGTGAGGAAACCTTTACATGACGGATCAAATTCTGTGATATATATATTCATTAACCCGTGTTTATCAAACTATATTACGGTTAAATCATATTATGGTTATCATGATGATCATGTTAACATACTTTGCGATAAGACCGTGGACAGTAATTGACCGCGAGACTTATTGTTCAAAAAAATAGTTGTTCAGCTTATGGAATGCTTTTATGCAGTACATTATGTAGAACTAGTTTTCGCATGCGTGTTATGGTCAGGTAGAAAAGTGTAGCCTATGTACTTCCTCAACTTCCTGCTTGCTTCATACGAAATTTCATCAAAATTGATTCAATGGTTTAGCTGAGAAAGCTTAACAGACGGAGATATTCGCGCATTTACAATATTATATTAATATAGGTAGATGAGTTTTATCCTATTTTCAATAGACAGCTGAGGATCAACAGAGCTAACTCATTCTCACGTCTCTTTCACATTAGCAATGGATTTAAAGTTATATTTATAAACTATTGTAGTCTTGTGATAATATTTTGTGACTAAATGCCATTTCTTGCACTTTAAAAATAAATATCATTTTTTTAGTAGTATGTATTTTAAGAGCTATCTTAAACAAGGTTATTTATAATGAAATACATATTCGCTCTAGTCATAGTTTTATACATAAATATTAGTAAACTGTCATATCTACAATCTCGCCTCGTTCTACAACTATTCGTATTTGTTATATGATGGATCCAATTTACAGACGCTATGCGATTTTATTATATTAACTTTTAAATTATTGTTATACTTTCATGAAGCAATATGTAACTTTTTTCTTGGATAAAAATTTACGTTAATAAATACATAAATGTAGTTTTATCATAATAAAAAAAAGTTTTCTGAGGGGCGAGAAGTTGGATGTTATAGTCTTCAAATAACTACCGTTAAAACAAGTCGAAGCTATTTATTATTAATGTGATTAGCTAAGGTACCACCCACTTATCATTTTACCGACAAACATCAATACTATATATTGCTGTGTTCCACAAGGAACATTACATATTAGTTCCCATAGTTGGTGCGCATCGACTCAAAGATTAATATTTATTACAGTGCCTGTGTTTGTGAATGGTCGTTACCACTGTTTTATTATTTATTATCACTATAAGTCTTTAGTATTATTTATCTACCAATTTTTATTAAATTATGATTTACGTAATAATTATGACAAAGGTAACCGACTGACAAATATTATAGATGGGAACTAATCAAAGTCATTGAGACGACACCATAGACAATTTATTCTTTTGACATATTACAAAAAAACCATTTACCATGAAGTGGTCCGCTTTAGTATACATAATAATGATAATGTCCTTCAGACCGATTTTGGCCACGGCGGCCAATCTCAAGAGAGATTAACCAACTGCGCAGGAGATATTATAGTGCACAAGTGTGTACACAAACACAGGTGTACTTTCTCTTCCCTAGCTCTCATAATCCGATGGGACGGCAAAGCGACACGACCGGTAAGAGTTTAGGCGCATGACGCGGACGTACGGCTTAACGTGCTTTCCGAGGCACCCAACGAAAAATAAGTATGATACAAGTTAAATTAAAAATTATATATTAAATTATTTTAAGCTCGTAGTCTATAACTTGATCTAAACTTCAAACTGCAATGTAACACCAATGCTTTCTCACGGATAACCCAGTAATGTGCAAGTGCCTACTGCTGGTGGAAAAAGCATTCGTTACACTCAAAGTGGTGTTGCGATATTATCATGTTTGTTTATTATTTCCTGGTTTTAATTAAAACGCTGAAACTTGAAACAATAAAACACACATTACCTAATAAATTGTTAATTTATAAATTGCACAAATTCATATTAAAACAAAACACCCTTTTCTTGATACATACATTTTTATGAGCACGGCACAATGAGAAGGTTTGGATCTTATTCCACGACGCTGCACGAATGAGGGTTGGTTGATACACATGTGTCACAATTTCATTCGATACATGCAGAAGTGTTTCACGAGTTGAATTTTAAACACGAATTAAACACTTGATCACTTAGTGGTGCTTGTTCTTTTTTGATTCTGCAATCTTCAGTTAAGTTTCAGGTTTTTTTACCACTGAGCCATCTATTATATATCATTTTGAAATATAATATGTATGTACAGATGTACATTTAATAATGGAACATAAAATATTCTCACGGGAAAGTTAAAACTATAAAGTCATATCCAAAATCCAGACGTAAACGATTAAGATAAAGTTTGTTATAATCGTATAACATTTTAATGGTCAACCCCAAAAAAACAACATTTGAAGATGATTAAAATATGTTAAAGTATAATATAATTTTATATTATAAAAAAGCACTATAAAGAATAGCTATTTAAACAAGTCGTATTATGTTTTCAAGAAATTATGTCCTCACGCTAAGTAAAAGTTGAATCTAACTTTTACTAGAAACCCTCAGTTATCATAACAAGCGGACACCAAGTGTCGATCGTAATGCAGTACCATTTCATTGCCGGTGGCAATAATTATATTTGCTTATCGAATGTTAATATTTAACCGTTCCCAGTAATTACAAATATCTTCACACTTTCACCATTTGCATATTGATTTTAAACATAAACTGAAATTGATCTTGGCTGTAATATTTGTGTACAAATACGAATATGAATTGTGTACAAATTAAACGAAGAGATCGTTTAATTTACTTTCGATTTCGTCATCAGCAGCAAATTACGTTGTTTTTTTTTTATAAATAAGACTACATCTAAATGATAATTGAAATATCTCATTTAGTTAAAATGTCTTGGAAAGGTTACTCGTCAAAAAACTTCATAGTCATGTACGAGTACGTACATCCGCAGCTTACAAAGCGTGACCAAATAAGATCCTTCTCGCTAACTGTAGAGGCCTTTAAACAATCGTGGGATTTTATGGACTGTTACAAACCTACGAGACTACTAATGAATGCTTACAGAAATTCGAAAAAAATATAATGTTTAATTATGTGCATTATAATTGTATTTAAAAGTTATTTATTAACTAAAGTTAAATGATCATAATAATCATGTTCTCTATTCCTGAGCGATATCTAAGATGACGTTTTCAACAGTGCACACGTGTGTGCTCAAACATAAGTGCACTCTTCACTTTCTGACAGGTATGCGAAGGACCGACGCCTTAATCTGGTGCCGAATTCTACTAAGATATAACGATTACGATACGTTCTCGAATCGATTTCGATCCAACTTTGACTATTCTAAATTTATTCGGATCGGAACCGAACCGATATGATGTTAACATAATTATACCGTTACGTCGAAACCAACCTTAATTGTTAACTTTTACGCCAATAGTCGATAATTAAATTAAAGAATAGGAAAACGGATAAACGGCAACGATCACGCTTCGATTCGATTGCGATAAAGTGGAATTGGTTAGTAGAATAATTGCCCCCCCCGTTTTCCCTAGATATGAGAATGTAACACTACCGACTATAGACTTCCAAACTCGATCTGCTCCTGGAGTTTGTCCCTCCGCCTTCTACCTTTCCATAACAAATTAATCATAACCTTATATGCCATACAAAATGTCAGCTTAACTTATGGATATGTCTATATCTAAACTGTTAGTGTTATTGAAAGCAGCCATTATTTCCAGCGATCGATCATGCGATTTATATTGCCCGCGGTATTATGATTATAGCGACGTTTATTGATTTTATCATTAATGCCAGCTTAGTTGATGATGGAAACTTATTAGACTAGAAAATTGTGCGTGTTACGAATATTTATAGCCGTAATTACTTAAGCTGAGTTAAGCTTAAATTTAACTTAACCGTCTTGTTACGTATGCAAGTATAGTCTTTAGTTTTTATTTATTTATTTATTTTGTGTACAGGAAACAAACAGTGAAATAATTACAATAAAATAAAAAACATAAAACAAATCTTAAACCAAAACAGTTTCCATTTATAAATTAATCATAAGTAATTACAAAACAAGACATTTTTTATATTTACTAGGTGCATGAAATTATATAATTCATTTATATAATTTAATTTAATATAAATTTAATTTTTAAATCAAGAAAACATAATTTAATAATAAATAATCAAATTATAATTAATTAATCAAAAATGCATGAGTAAATTAAGGCTCTTCAGAGTATAATATTTCTTTTACTTGCAGTTTGAATTTTTTAAGTTTTATGATACCATCCATATATAGCTTAGAAGATTCATTAGATAGCGCATATATATGTACTAAAAACAATTAACGAAACAATTATTGATGAATGATTTTAGTTCAATGTTACGAGTAATAGTTATTATTTATTTATTTAAAAAGGTACATCAACATCACACATATTAAACAATTACAGGTAGATAATACTGAACAATATTTTAGAGAACTGACATGCGTGACAATTACAGACGTACTCAACATTAACAATGAACAATCAACAAACTAAAAAACAACTATAAACCATACATCACAAAATACAAGCAAAAAAAAAATACACATATAAAGACTTATATATGTAAATTCCTCTTCTTCATTTTTCAAAGCGAAATTATAACAGCTTTGTAATTAAAATAAAAAAAAGTGGAATGACAACTTTTTCATAACATTAATAAATTCAAATAAAAAAAACCATTGGTATATAATTTACATCCCAAACAATATTATAGATGCGATGGTGAGTTTGTTTGTTTACAGATATGAATAATTAATTAATTGTTCAAGTGTTACCTATTAATGGCATTATGACCTTCTAAATTTATTTATACTGTTGGTAAAAATGTCAACGTCCTTATCCATATCCAAGCAATTATAGGTCCTTATAATTCTGTTTATGGGTGAACTATATCCTAGGTTCGATTTTGAAGCTTTAGTGTTAAACATTTTACGCCTCTTCAAGCGTAAGCATCTTGTGGGGGCGGAAATACACACAAGTGACAACAGTTGTGGACAGTCCAAAATGCCGTTAATAAGTTTATACATAAAGAGGCTATCCAGCAAGCATCTTCGATCAGCGAGCGATTTCATTTTAAAATGCGTTAACCTATCTCCATAGTTAGGTACTTTTTCAGCCAAACCGTTTTTATAGCATAGATGCCACAAAAAACGTTTCTGAACACTTTCTAATCTCTTGGAATAAACATCATAAAAGGGATTCCAAACAACGCTGCAGTTTCATATCTTATGGCTGACCTTCGGTTATTTAATATTATGTTTTTTGAATTGTATTTCCTTATTTTTATTTTATTATTATCGATAGATAATACAGGATTATTTAATTGTAGTTAAATCAGGTTAAAGTTGTGTCAAGGATGAGAGTAACTAGTGTGATTTGCGCATACACTTATGCACTATCCCTTCTGTGTATTCGATTAGTCTTATCTGAAGATAGTCCAATGTTATTGCTGAAACAATTCAACGAAAAAATTGTAAATGCCACTAGTTTCATCTATATTTGTAATCAATTTATTCCTAAAAAAAATACAATAAATACTTATTTATAGTTAGTTCCCAATTTACTACTAATTGTTTTAACTTAGCTTTCCTCTGTGAGAATATATTTCTTTACATCTAGAAGGATTTTTATAAGAGTAGATAACAGTATGTGCCACTCAATCAAAGTCATATCATCAGACAATGGTATATATAACAGCTGCAACAATGTTGTTGTTATGAAAAAAGTATTAAATATTACTGACTCTAAATTTATCACCATATATTTTACAAACAATCTAATTATTTTCCTACATCCTTGTCTTATGTGTGTATATTTTAGTATTACAAACGTCAATAGCACTTTACTAAATGTGGGGTATGGATTCCTTACGTGCAATTAGTTAACAGGTAACTGCACAGGAATTAACTATAAAACCAGCGCAGCTCGTGCTGGGTTTAGCGGTTCCTACGGTGCGACAATTCCATCCCAGTTTTTTACACCTGACATACCAAGCTCAATGGTTTGTTCGACATCGGTGCCTGCAAGATATTTCTTCTTAAACTCGACATTCCGCTTGATCGATCATGCTTTAGCAATGTGTCCGTTTAAACTTCGCTTTTGTCAATTTCAGTGATTGCATTTACCGTGTAAATTTATTTATAACTTTAACTAAGTACTTGGTATACTTGTTATGTCAGCTATTAATATATTTATATATCTCATCATTTCCTAGGTTGACAATTATTATATGTTCAAATGCGTATATTTATAGTAAATTTTCACTTTTCTAATAAGGTAGCAATTGTTAAAAAATAAAAATAAAAACTTGTGTGTTTTGTTGAAACAAAAACACAAACTATCTCTGAGAACAGTAAGAGATAAAGTAAAAGATTTGTCAAAATTTAAATTGTCAAATATCGGAGCGATAACACTTCAAATAATTAATTAAAAAAACTTATTGAGCTGAAAGCGTTTAAAGCTAAAATTAAACTAAACTATTATTATTTGTTATAGTAACTTGAAAATGAGGACATTAAAATCGTCAGTGTCCATCTTTCTTAACTCAAATACACGATACATCTAGCCTTGGTTGTTCCACACAAAAAGGCAACCAGTGACTATATTATCTGTTAAGTGGTCCGTTACAGATATTGTAACGAAATTGTTAAGTTCATTAAACGAACACAGTTTCGAATAACAAATATAAAACTAAAGGCTATTATTTCTTTTAAAAGTTTTGCTCGGGTAAGCTTATAAAATTATGTACGGATAGCCTTATCAGACTATGCTTAGTAAATATTTTATTAAAATATATTTAAACTAGTAAAATTAGTTTGATTAAATGCTTGGTCCATATGAAGATCCGTTATAGACATTTAATTTTAAACGAATTAGAAAGTATTAACTAGGAACGGGATGTTAATATTTAATTAGTAATTAATTGACAGTAAAATTGTTTGATAATCGCGACCGACCGTTAATTTTTATTACTCGACGAATTATCTAGTCCGTTTCTGTTTTATTGTTGTAAATATTTTAGCCGGTTTAAATTGGGACATTTTATTGTCATAATCAAGCTATTATAAAATGCCAATGTCCTGACTGACTGATTATACAGCCTAGCCTATAAGTCGTAGTGGCTTGAATTTATGATGATACCTTCGTTTTATTTTGCACTGTGCTATATATAATTCAATTTGATTTCGCTTTTGAGTCAGGTTCTGCAATCTCTCAATCTTTATTCGATTCAATCGTCCCAATTTTTTTATTATTGACCCTGCCTCTAAAGTGTTTTGTAATCTGAAATGAGGAGTCGCAACTCGCAATGAATGGTTGGGCATGTGTTAATTTTGAATAAATATTTTTCCTAATGAAATATTTCTATTTTGGATAAGCATAGTTTTATTTCAATAACATAAAAATGAAACTTTTTACACGCTTTTTAGCAACTTGATACACGCTTCTCTTCTCTGCTTGTTAGAATAAAAAATAACGTACTAATAAATAATTTACCCTTTAAGTGTTTCCTTAAATTTTTAAAGAACCGTCTAAGAAAAATTATAACATTAAACTTTTTTTTGCATTCTGAGTAACTTAATATTGAACATTGTGCTTGTATAACAATGAGCTCAAATAAGTTAGATTTCGTAGAATATGGCTATTATACTTTGTTATAATTAATTAAATCGATAAAATAAATAATTTAGCTTTCGGTATAAAAAATATAAATCAACAGTAAAGCACAACACAGGTAATTTTAAACACCGGATCTTATTCAATTACGCAACTGAATGATTGACTGGTGGATATAGCAAATTCTATAAATGCTGACTTCAAGATCCGCTTTCGTAACTGTTACGTTTAACTGCTGTTTAAGTGTCAAACACTTATCTTGATTATAAGGTAGATCACTGTCTGTAATTATATACATAAACTATTAAACTGTTACAAGTTAGCTCGTAGTTAAAAATTTAAGTACTATTGATTTTAAATAAAAGTAATTGATCGCCTGCTTTTTAGTCGAGGGGGGGGGAAGTTACTGTAGAAGAAGCCTAGCCTATATCTTCTTGGGGTTCAAGCTTGCTTTATACCTAATTTCATCAAAATAAGTTCTATGGCGTAACTTGAAAGCGTACTTTGTATCCCTTCAGTCTTATCGCAAATAAAAGCACCGGCTTAAACGACTAAAGGTTTGAAGTAAAACTAAGTCTCCGAACACCTAGAGATAATATACTAAGCTAGCGAGGAAATCTCTTAAAACATTGACATCATAATCACGTTCAGTCATGAGAAAGCAACTACAGAAAAGAAATCCAATTGTTTATCTAAATTGTTATTAAACATAACTCGTAAAATGATATTATAAATTTCAAGAAATAAATATGGAATAGGACATGTACAGATGTCGTCATTTATTTACCTTTTAATCAAGTTAATATAATACGATTAATAAGCACATTGACAAATCTTAACTGACATGAGCACTATAAGGTTACGAAGGACTTACGAGCATTAAGGTATGATGTTGAAATAATCATTTCAATGTGAGTAGAATTTACGGCCAAAATTAATTATATATTTACATTCCATTTTATATTGATTTTTGATTAGACCAATTGATACGAAAGATCTTCAAATGGAATTAAACTGTAACACCAATATAAAACAGAAAATAAAGTATCTGTCAATCCATAGTCGTTCATTGTCGGACATTGATTATGTATTTTTATTAGAAATAGTTACACTGGCAAGTGAGCCATGTGATGGTAAGTGGTCACCACCGTCCATAGACATTGTCACTGTAATACATATTAACAAGGATGTTACATCGTCAAAACTCCACTACCCTTGAGAATTATAACGATAAGTATTGCTGCTTAGAATTAAAATCTGATGTGGTGGGTGGTACCGACCTAGAGAAACTTGCACAAAGCCAAGCACTAAGCCAAGTAAATCTGAAATAAGTCTGTGGTGTAATATATTCGTCATTTTTTGTATATGTTTATGTATATAAATGTAAATATTTATTATTATTTTATTTATTACCGTAAGAACAAACGGCTTGAATCAGTTTATTGAGTCTTATCGAATTTCCCTCTGTGTTACAATTTGGATATGTTTGTGAAGTTTGTCAAACAGTAAAGCTTTTTCTAGTAAATACGCACGTTGTAAGTGTATACGACCTTTGAATTGTGTCATTTTATTGCGTCTAACTTACAAAATGCCGAATCCGTGCCGCTTTACAGATAACGTTGCGAGATAGCCATTAGCTTACATTTGTGTAACGAATATCATTTGTCTGACAAAAATGATATCCACTTGCCCAATACCTCTTGATATATTATTATTTATTAGACAACTAAATTAAGAAGACAAAACTTATAATTCAATTCTTTGCTCAATGATCATAATATAAATCACTCGTTTATTATAATGAGCAAAAGTTAAATATCCGTCTTCCATTTTTAAAATTGCAGTTTTTAATTGTCTTTTTTTTTACAAAAAAATATAAATATTCGATATCAATAGTTTAGTTCTAGTTTTAATTTGTGTTGACCTTTATTTTTTTTTTATTATATGTTATAGTGCAACCAGGCAAATGTCCAAATGTCATCATTGGCATAAAATATTGATCGATTTCAATTTTTATTATTATTCGTATCCGTTAGAATATTTTGCAATAAAGAATGCAACACTACGAATACCAAAATACGAAAACTAATATTTATTAAGGAAATACGCTTATTTAATTGCTGGAAAAATAGAGCAAAGATACATATACAAGATCTATTATAAGTATAAAAATATTCTATACCAAATGAAATATTTTCTATTTCTATTTTTATCATGTTATTATTATTTGTTTCAGGGCAAATCGGTTATACGTCCGATAGCGTTCAAGCCGCTTGGCGGGCGCCTCTCTGCAGGCGGGGAGCGGTACGGCTCCACGCCGGTGCTAGCGAGTCGACCGCCATCGCTTATGACACTATATGGCAGTAAGTTTATAAAATTATTAATAAAAATTAGATTAAAATTTAATCGTTCAGGAAATTTATCTGTAATAAATGACAGTTTAAATTATTTACTAGTTTCAATAGTTGCAATCAATAACTAAGACCAGCGCTCAGTGTTTATTATTATTAATAACGTATAAGGTATCTTGTGATATACTCGTAGGTAAAATTTTACACACACAGAGCTCTATTTAATCGGTATAACATTAAAATCACAAAGCCATTTATGTAGCAAGAACTAATTTAAATAATAAATTAATGGCAACAGGACATATCGATGAACATTTCTGACATATTAATACGTTCTCTTTTTTGTTTCAAGTAGTAATTGATAAATGAGATTATTAGTTATAATGATTCATTATTATCTATGTTTAATAATCTATCATATTGTCTGGTCATCATGACCAATCAGATAATATAGATATATCTGAGGGAGCGAGGATTGAGGATACCGGGATTTCGTGAAATCCCTAGGAATACCATGGTGTCATAAAAGTTCACTAGGCTAAATCAATTAAAACAAGACAAGTTCATTGTTTTTAGGATAAGACAATTGCGAAACGCAACTGCGGCGTCGCTGCGTTCTCGCAGTTATTGCTATTTTGTTTGTGCTTTAAATTTTAATTTAATGCCAGAAAAAAATATAGGTGTTGGACATTATGTATAACTCCCGGGAAATTTAATTATCTCAGTAATTATTATCGCATTCATTATGTATAATGTCTAATTAATCATTTAGTCGTTAACATTTACACTACATCATTATAGTAAAATATTAATTGAAAATAAAAAGTAGTGGACTTCAGTAACTTTTTATCTAGGGGTTATATCTGTTTAAAACGTAATTTTATTTTTATAAGCGTCGAATTTTACTGCCGTGCCATGATGCTATTTTTTTTTTAAATGTATTGTCGCACTATAATCTTCATATTTTTATAACTGCTTACAAAATAAACGGAAAACGTTTTAAAATTTGTTTTAATCTTTACGATGGCCAAATTTGTATGGAAGTTATTTTTAAAAAAATCGACCTGTTTGATAAATTCTATACAAAGAAATAGGAAACTAATTAAACAAGTTATTTACTTATGGGTTATGAAACAGCTCAACGATACTTATCAGGTTCGTCGGATGTCCGCGAGGCACGTTGGTGCGGGTCGCCACAACCAGCGTCACTCTCCGCTCTACCACCCGCCACGCTTTCCGCTCCGCTCCATCAACGACACCATTCCGCTATCATGTAAGTATAAGTACTACATATTAATAAATTTACAAACATTTTGATAAAATTTATAGGCTTACTGCGTGAATTTAATAGTAATATTTATTAAATAAATAATAACAAAGGGGTTTTTTTTTTAATATAAGTAGTCAATGTATACATTTATGTAATATGATAATTCTATATATAACTCACAACGTGTATTGGTAGAACAAAGCTCTCTCAACTTCGTGAAACATTAACTTTAACAATCATTGTTAACTGTCCGGGTTTTATTACCCGCATCTATCAATTAAGACTGACCATGTTACAACGAACACGATGTTATTCAATAGACTCGTCTAAAGATTAGTCATGCTGTTTGATATATTGGTCAAATATCAACTTAATAGTATCAAAATTAAGTGACCGTACCAGAAAAAAAAATAGTTGGAAAACAAATAATTTATATATGCCACCTGAAGAATGTTATATTTTAATTTTACCATAATTATTTTAATTATCTTTATATCAATATGGGTATCGAAAGTTTTATATTTTAATTACATATATTACAATGCTACCGTGCCATAGATGTGTGCAAAAACTGTTCGAGTTTCGTTTAAAAAATGTAGACCACGCGCAAATCCAAAGAAAAAAATCTTATATTTATTTTTATCTAATATTTTTACATTAGCTATATGTATATAAATAGTTATATTATCAGGTAACGTTAAAACCAGCTAAAAACAGGCTCCAGTATGATTACAGCACTATTTATTATATGAACAAGATTTACCTAGCCTGCTTGTAATTTATCATTAATTATAAACTAATCGTCTAACCAGGGTGACAATTCTACTAACAAATTGTCAATTTATCGCAATCGAATCGAAGCGTAATAATCGTTGCCGTTTATCCGGTTTTCTATTATTTTATTTTATTACCGACTATTTGTATAAAAGTTAACAATTAAGTTTGGTTTTGACAAAACGGTATATGTTAACTTCATATCGATTCGTTTCCGATATAAATAATATAGATTAGTCAAAGTTGGGTTGGAATTGAATCGGGAACTATCGTAATCGTTATAGATTAGTAGAATTGGCACCGAGCTTCTTACCTCTGCTGGTTGGATTACTTGGACTTAAAGCTAAAGCTTAGCACAAACCAGACTTGACTTGAGAATGTTTTGTATGTCAATTATAAAAATATTAGAATATGTTGTGATATGCATTTATGAAATAAGGAATCGTCATTCATACCTTTTCCTTTTAAAAACTAATTAGGTTTTTCTCATAATCAGTGATTGTATTATTAATAACTTTGACATAATAAAAAACGAATATAACGTTCCATATAAACTTTATAAGAAATATGCTAATCTTGATGATTATGAATAGCCAAATGTCCTAAGGCGTTATCATTTATAACAAATAAAAAAAAACACTATTGACATCGCTTAATTTCCATGGCCAGTTTATCTAAATAATAAAAATATATATAAAATGAAAATTAATATATTTTTTATTTTCAAAGCGGTTTGTTTAAAGGCTCAAAAATAAAATGAGTCATATATTAATAGTAATTTATTATTCACTTCCTAACATCGATATGTTACTCACAAATCGGATATCTTATACTCTAATTAATAAAAATAATTATAGTCTCTTAAACTATATAATTGCCGTCCGCGTGCGAGTGGAGGGGGGATGTGTATGTCCTCTTTACTCCTGGAAACGTGTATACAAAGTAGTTGAGTAGTTAAGACTGTAAAATGTAACAAACAAACAAACTTATAAACTCACTTTCGCATATAATATAAATACTTAATATTATTAATTATATTATTGTTATAGACATGCTGGCTACAATTCGTGTCTTAGCGTAGTGACTCTCAGTTATGCCAAGGGGCAGATAATTTTAAGATCACGTAGGAAAGACAGGAAGGAGATTGAACGGAGAAGTCGAGATTATCTACGATGTAATCTGAGATTTAGTTTTATTTGTTTTCCTGTATAATTTTATAGACTGTCTAATATACGGTATTTTAAACCCGTCGTCTTTGCCCATAGACATAAATTGTAAAAAATATGAAGGTAAAATTTTTGATGACAATTATGTGTAGTCACTGAAACTACATCAGAAGAACACATTTTAACTCGGAAACTGCTACAACATATTTCATACCGTAATCTTAAGTATACATCGACTTAAGGACATAATGGATGTTACTCACGACGGAACTTTATTAAGTATGAAATTGTCTATTAATACTCCTTTAACGACTCATAACGATGAATGTGTTGCTTCATCTAGACTTCTAGTAGGTGGTCTGATTAATTTGTTCGTATTTGCTTAATAATGAATTTAAAATGGTTAAAATCTAAGCATTATATTATTATTTTTTTAAATATTTAATATGTACTATCTAAAATGTATTAATATGTTATCGAAACTAGTTAATATTTTCTCCAAAACAAAACATGGATAAATCGTTTTTTTATTCAAATTTATGAATATCATACACAATACACTTTAAATAATATAATTACCCTTCCATATATAATGATAACATCCTTTACTACTAAAAATGTATGACAAAATTAAATTTTCATATTAATAAAACTTACCAAATAACTGAAAATTTATCCATACTTTTAATACAAACTCGCTCGCTCTACATGTCTACATACATTATCACAAAAGGTATCGCACGTACCTATACAAAAATGAAATTCCTCACAAAACCCAAGACGATCCCACGATTTAAATAGAACTGTTAACAATGAGCTTAGTAGTGACATTTAAAATCATTGGTATGGAATGATAAAAAGATTGTACGAGCTCTTAACGGAAAGAATAATGGAAATGCCATGTATGATAACTGTACCACAAACTTCACTTCGCTCAGTGCGATTGGGGCCTATTTAAAACCATAAAAGGATAGATGGTAGGAAAATTTTCAAAAGGAAATAATCATCGCTGTCTATAATTTTTAATTGGATAATTGCAGTACATTCATTGTTTAAATAATAGCGTAATAATAAAAAGAATGTAAGATATACATATCTTGTAACCGGAAATCATAAATAAATTAAGTTCATTACTCTAAAAAATGCTTAACAAACTATTTTATTTGATAAGCTAGTTCCAATATTATTAATATTAGAATATATTAGGATTATAAATCTTATCGTAGATGTCATTTTAAATACGTTTTGATCTAAGGTATGTAACAAGTGATTCCCAGTCTGAATCGATGGCAGTACGGCACACATTGCTTACCGGGAATCAAACGTGTGCGTCGGAATGTCGTCTGCGAGCCACTACGTTAAGATAGTGAATTTATTATCCTTTCATCGACATATCCGCTATACATTTGATTTCATTGTCATGAGTGACATCATTTGAATTCCCACTAGCATTCGTAATGGAATGATTTAAATTATTTATTAATAGACCGTCTGTCGTTATAATGATTACGGGATTGATCACCGTTGACTCCTAGTTGTTGACTTACTAGTAAATAGCAAGCAAGCTGTGTGTTGGAAGAGCTAATAAATCATTTTTGATGGATTACCTGTTGTTTTATAAGTTTAAGTTTTGAAAATTGTGATGACGAATGTGGAGATTCTAAATTTAAAATAAAAAAGACACCGACTGTTTACTTCACGCTCTTTCGGTTCAACTGAAGGCCTTAACATGAAATGTTTTTTTTTTACCAGCGACATTTCATGCATATTGCACAATTTGTAATATAAAAACAAAACCTTTGATATATGAAGAATGTATTTTAAAAGTTTTGTTTACGTATATATGTCAGCGACACACTAATGTTTTGTATTAATTTAATATACTAAAAAATTGATATATAATAGCTAATATGAATGTCATAAGCATAAAAACAACATATGTGTACATATATGTGTATGACGTGTGAATAACTTTGTTTGTTTTTATTTCCAATCGGTTATAACCTTCCTTAATTGTTGTTAAAAAAATATAAGAATTTTCAAGCTAAGATTTCAAATAAATTTTACACGTACTATTCATAAAACATTGAAAGACAGAGTAATACTTACTGACCGTTCAATTTCCATAATTGGTTTGACGAGCAATAAGCGGCTTGGTGCATTAATCCTGCTCCAAGTACAGATCTTAACCGCGTTATATTTATCCAATTTGAGATGAAAACGGTAGGAGAGGCAACGATTACGCGATTATGTCGGGCGTACCGTGACAGGCTTTAAGAATTTATTGTAAGCACTACGGTGATGATCTTAGCTTTCAAATGAAAAATATAAAACCATGCTCTTAATTTATACAAACTCGTATCCGCGACTTCGTTCGAGAATACGAAATTATATTTTCCTTCGAAATTATGTTTTACGCGGCTTAAAAATTAAGCCTGTGAAGTGTAAGATATGTATCCAAATTTATTTTGAAACAACTATCTGAAATAGCAACTTACTATTAACTCTTAAATTGTATATTTGTCATAGCGTTTTAAACTAATAGTTTTGTAATATAAAAAAATGGAACGCTACTGTTTAAAAAAAAAATTGTAACTCTCAATATGATTTTCCATAAAGCCTCATTTACATAAAAATATAATGTTATGCGGCTTAGTTCGTACAATATACATAAATAAACATTTCGATGTATCATTTTCTTTGTCATCATCCATCACCAAGCCAAATCTAGTTTGAAGTCGTTTGATTGTTCGGACATAACGGTGGGACAATTATAAAAACTTTAACACGTGAAATTGTACAATACATATGATTGACAAATAAAGAAGTCTAGACAATAATATACTCATATATTATTGTCTAGACTTCTTTATTCATCTTAAAAAAGAATCAGTTCAAACTTTAATATATTATATGCCGCTAGTGAGTTATGATAACTCATTTGTACATAAATATATATATATATATATATATATATATATATATATATATATATATATTATAGAATGTAATGTTAACTAAAACTTATTTAATTTCTCGCACGCTAAATAAATTATCACCCTCGACAAAGAAACCATGGAATAGCTTTATATAGTTTTTAAAACTCAATTAGTAATGCCAATAGTTGATTTCAAGTAACCAAAACGGAATTACCTCAGACTCGTAAAGAAGATGATGTAAGTTTTTGATAAGATTAATTAAGAACGATGCTGTAATACCGAAGAGCATCAAACGATTCGCGGTTTTGCGGTATAGTGCTTCGGCTATGATTATATATTAAAAAATATTACGTAACTTTTTAAAATTCATGTCGAAGTTACCTATGAGAAAAAATGAATGTCAACATATAATATCTTACTACTTATATCAAAAAATAAGAAGGTATGTTTTGTATGTTGTAATATATATTTATTTATTTATTTGTCAAAGAACACTTACAACATACATATAAAGCATTGAAAGAAAAATATGAACTTATAAAACAATAATAGTGTATCTAATATGCATGTCAATTACAAGTGCTCATAGCACTTCCAGATTCATTCTAATCAAATTCAAATTAAAAGTAACAAAAAATTTATCACTAAATTTTTAAAAATGTCCCAATTAAGTAAGAAATTAATGTCATTGTTACAATAATAAAAGAAAAAAAAACAATCAATTGGCGAAATCATAATTGAAATTATAAAAAATATTAATTACAATTTAAAACTAATCATGTATTTTCAAAAATGTCAAAATTAAATAAGAATTTAATGTCATTATTATAATAATAATAGAAGAAAATAAACATTAAAATCAATCAATTGGCGAAATCATAAAAAATATTAATTAAAACTTAAAACTAATCATGCATTTTATAATAGTTAAATAATTTATTTCTAAAGATTGAGGGAGAGTCATAAAAAATGTCAATGCCAGGAATTAATTTCACGATATTATTATATTTATTACACAACCGTACCAAAGGAGCCTGTTTACCAATATTAGACTACACAAGGAGTATGAAATATTTTGTGGGTGTGAGTACTTCTGTGTGCCCTGGACGGAACTGATATCAATATTCTCTCGATTAATTCTGAATTGGTGAGCTTATAGTTAATTATATTGTGTAGGAAGTTAAGTTCTAACATTTCGCGCCTACTTCGAAGAGAAATCATATTAAATTTTGCCAAACGCTCTTTGTATAACTGTCTGTGCGAAAAATCCTTTTCATGAAAGGCAAGGTGTTTCGTAAAAGCTCGCTGAACAATCTCAATACGCTGAGAGTGTACGCTATACAGTGGATTCCATATCACACTGGCATACTCAAGACAGCTACGCACTAAAGAATTATATAAGAGTAATTTAGTTTTCCTTGAAAATCCTTGTGTGTTCCGCTTGATAAAACCAAGATTTTGAGCAGCTTTAACAACTATGTTATCAACATGAGTTTTGAAGGTTAATCGCCCGTCTATAGTGACTCCTAAGTCTTTAATTTGCGATAACTCTTGTAGTGTTTTATTTTCAATAGAGTAACTAGAAACAAGCGGTTTTTTCTTTCGGGTAAATTTTATATGAAAACATTTGCCTACGTTAAGAGTCATATTGTTGACATGACACCATGCAATAATATTGTTGAGGTCGCATTGTATTAAATCTATGTCTAAATTGGATTTTACTATTTTGTATATTTTGAGATCGTCTGCAAATAATGAACACTTACAATACTTTACATTCTCAGTTATATCATTTATAAAAACGAGAAACAAAAGAGGACCCAAATGTGAGCCCTGTGGAACCCCACTTTTAGCAAAATATATTTCAGATTCAAACCCAGTTACGGCAACTGTAAGAGATCTTTGTGACAAATACGACTGAAACCATCTAAGAAGGGAATCTAATTTATTAAGAAGTATTTGATGGTTTACTTTATTCATTATAGCATGTTTGTTCTACAAATTACAATGACGTGGGATTTCATTGAAATTTGAAGGAACCTATGTACAATAAAACCATTAAATATGACCATCAAATATCATAAGGAAAGTGTATATTGCAATTAATACAAAAAAAAAATAAAAAAAATTCTACATTTCGTCTACGCTCCGTTAGACGCTATGCAACTTGTAAGCATATCAGTAGTATAATTTTAACGTTTCTTATATAATTAAGAAAATGTTGCTTTCCAATATGGTCCACTATAATTAATGATAGATGACTTGCATATTTCTACTACAGATACAACTGCCATGATTTTTCTCTTTCTCTCTTAAAACTATTTAATTAAGAACATACATTACATTGATATATAAATATACCTATTTTTCACCGAGTTCATATCATTTAAAACAAATAAATAACACGTTTACAAAAAAAATAAAATTACTCGTTTACAGTAGAATAATTAATTATTATTAACAGATTTACGAAAAAAAATTGCTTTTAACTTTATGCAAGAAAACTTAAAGATATTAATATTTTTTGTTATGTATAATAAAAATAATTAAACCAAAATTCCGTAGTGGGTCATAACTTTCGAACTTACGAACGCTATTCAAAAATAAATAAATATCTAAAATGATATATCATAACTAAAACGATTTTATTTTATTTAAAGAATAAACTGTTACGCGGTATAATGAATAAATAATTGTTGATGTACGGTAAACATAAATTATTTAAAAAAAAGATCGCCACCAGATGATTCTCCCCATGTCAATGACTCATGGTCCCAGTCCATTAGCCGTTTAATTAAAGTTATTAGCAGAACTCGCGTGTGCTGCTGCCTCAACCATTCGTGAATGAATATAGTTTGTAGCCGTAATATGACGCTTTATTTTACTTTCCTTTCAATTCAACTGTTTTTACAATAAAACAACTGAATGAAAATAATAGCTAATTAGAGTCAAGATCATATGGGATATGATTGTACCCTATTTGTTAAAAGTGTACCCCAAGGAAGCCATACAAGTACTCTATATAAATTCAGTCAGTGAAACATCTCAATGCTGAGCAAAGGAACCTCTTGTTAGGGACAAAGCTTGAAGCATATATTTTTTTAATAAATTGTTTCCAAGGTATTTATTTACTAATATTTTCGTTACTTATACTTTATTCTATTAGATTTATTCCTACTTCAACACATTCTAATTTAATATTATCCAATACACAACGCACATATTATATAATCGTTAATAATAAAAAAATGCGAATAATTGGCTTAGCGCTATGTAGTTATATGTGTTATGTTTTAAAATTATAAATGACCGACTCATAAATTATAATAATCTAAAGGACCGTGTTTATAAATAAACAACAACGCAGCATTGATTCACTATATTTATTATCTGCGCCATACGTAGCTTAACTAAAAATAATCCCATAAAACTGTAACTCATATTACTAATTAAACTGTATTTGAATATATTTGCGATCTCTTAATACAATTAGTGTCAGTAAAAATAATTGATAATTATCATCATAGATGCGCCGAGTACAGTTTTAGCGTCCCGATACGGCACGCGCTCGCATTCACACATAGCACACGGTCTGGTCACGTCGTTTGTTCTCTAAAGGACTATATAGTCTATCGTAGTATATAATTGTTTTTGTATTATTAAAACATATCAAATGAATCAAAATGATTACATGTTGTGTATTTTTTAAGTGTTAGTGACGTGTGTGTATGTCTGTCTATAAAAGGATTTTGTTGATGAAGAAATATGTATAGGTGAGTAAAGTTGTTCTCGTATGTTTCGCGTATGTATTCACACTGGATTTTATAGTTTTTTTTTTTTATAATCACGCTTGTCACATTGACATAATATCGTTCTACATTTTTATACAATATATAAAAATGTAGAACGATTATCGCTCTTTGCAAAACAAAAAGCTAATAAATCATAAATACAATTGAATTGTCAATAAGAGGATAAGAAATTTCTTTAAATGCCATATAATATTTTTTGTTGTGTTTTATATGCAAGGTTAACTAATGTAGTTAACTGCACAAGTAATTAACTGAATGTAGTATTTTTTATAACATTTTTGTAATCATAAAACCGTAAACACAAGATTATTTATTCTCATTGTTTTTAAACGCTTTATCCTTGAATATATACCAACAATATCAGTCACAGCGAACCTCGCTACATTTCAAAGTAATGGCACAATTTAAATAGGCATAGCTACGTGCTAGACACGAAAAATAATTATAATGACTTTCACGTGACGATCCAACGGATGCTCTTTTTCGCTGGAATGTGAACCTTATTGTCAAGGCCCTAAAGTAGCATAAAAGTTAATAATTTATTCCGTATATCGCTGCTTCATTGTAAGTGACATAAAAAGTGTCATTAAATGTAAATATGTACATACATGTAGAAATCACGACGACAAACCACGTTAACTTTTGTTTCTTTGATTGTCGTACT
The DNA here is from genome assembly GCA_905220585.2 of Nymphalis polychloros. Classification (NCBI taxonomy): domain Eukaryota; kingdom Metazoa; phylum Arthropoda; class Insecta; order Lepidoptera; family Nymphalidae; genus Nymphalis; species Nymphalis polychloros. The sequence goes on from HG992253.1 coordinate 8,178,484, forward strand.
AACTGTGCGAATATTATGAACGCTATGATTATAAAAGTTATCGTTTAATTCAATTTGTTGTGACTGAATTAATGAGATAGTTTATACTAATATTAAAAATACGAAAGTAACTCTGTCTGTCTGTAACGCTTCCAAGGTTAGAACACTGAACCGATTTTGATGAAATTTGGTATGGTGCAAGCTTAAACACAAGGGAGGATATAGGCTACTTCTTTTATAAATAGCACCTGCCTATATCTGCAACAGGCGGGCGCGAACTAGTTATAAAATAAGAGGCAAAAAAACAACCCACATAAATGCCACTGTGATAAAAGTACTCTTATGTGTTGAGAAGAATTGGGAGTATATTACATCATGCACGCCTAGAGACGTTGGTTACAATAAAAAATAAATGATATATTTTAAAATCGCTGGATTATTCAGCGATAGTTATATCATCTGTTTTCTACATACTTAAAACTAAAATAATAAAAAGATTAAAATTAAATAACTTAGTTACATTATAAATATTATATAATATTATAAATACTCACAAATAATTGAGAAAAAAAAACCAATAATAAAATTAAACGGCTTCCTTGCGAATACATTAATATCTGATTAAGGTTAAAACAATAGAAAGAGTCATTCATATCATCAACTAAATTTTGTATTTGTCTCTGTATTTGTATTAGTTATTTATAATGATTAACTGTTAAAGTTGATAAAAAAATGTATTCAATCCCTTAGCCTTGTGTTGACATTCCAACGGATATCGTCTTTGGATTTACATCAAAGTATTTAAAACTTATCGTCCATCGTCGTGTTCATATGGAACTATCAGGGCTGTTAGCGACTAATAGCCTTACTCATATTCGTAAATCGTGTGATTAGTTAAACAATGCTGTCTTCTTTTTAATGACAAATCAACAATGACAGAAAGGGAGAAATCAGTGTTTTACTAAGCAACGTTTATAAAGGTATAAAAGATTGGCTTTAAGACTAAAGTCAAAGACTAGTGACAGAAAGGGAGAAATCAGTGTTTTACTAAGCAACGTTTATAAAGGTATAAAAGATTGGCTTTAAGACTAAAGTCAAATACTAGTGAGTCGTAAACACACTCAGAAAAATATTCATCATGTGAAATAAATGTAAAGCGAAACTAGTTAGTCTTATAAATTAATATATACGTATTAATGAAAAAATAACATAAACAATTAAATACATAAGCGATATGAAACAAGAATATCAATTAATACTAAATTTATGCTCATAATATAAATATATGTGTAAACAAAACATATATGTATGTAAACAAAAGTCAAACAATTATTAAACACATACATAATGTGGATTGATAGTCTGACAACCATTAAATGTATTTTGTCCAAGATGACAACCCCTTACGATTAAATTTAATCTTATCGATACAAGGTAACGCTTTGTTATGCTTCGGTATAATATAAACAGTAGACGACAGGCCTTATCGTATTATAAAATCAGAGCTAAAAGTCAGACTCATCGTATAAGTATTTCCTTTGATATTTTATCAAATGCACACAATGTGTTTCCTGTTGTGCAAGCTTTAAATTGAATAAAAAACATTTTTGAATTTAATTGCACAATTTTGAAGCGTTTCTAATTATATGTTTTAAGTAGAATAGATTACACAAAAGTATTTAAATTAACCTTCACTTTTAAAGTTATATACGTTCAATTATAGTCGATGTGTAATCGATTTTTATTTTTATTTGAAAATTTATATATGTATTCTTAGGATTTGCGTAAAATCCGCTCTTATTGAGCGGGGAAGAACTAACTGTGACTTTCAATTAGATTGACTTCGAATTGGCGCATAGTTTAGGAAATCTCGTGATTAGTGGTATTTTGCTTATATATATAGATAGAGAGAGAGAGAGAGAAGATTAGCTGCCTGTCAGGTATTTACACGGGTAAAAAATTTTTTAAACATCTCGTAATGTTTCTAAAAGTATTCGAATTTTAAATTGTATTATTTATCTTATCTTCATAAAACGTTTAAAATTAATAAACTAAAAGAATATGAGATTTCCATCACTTGGATTATTACTTTTACTCGAAACAAAACTTACTTATTTATAATATTACTATGATAAGCAATATCCCATAATCTTAAAAGTGGCTGTGACTTATCTATGCAAGCAGGACCCCTTCGGTCGCGGATTGTGGATATTTATTAAATGTACAAATATGTATATAACAGAATTCTTCTAAAATTTTTTGTCAATGGAAAGAAGGACTATTAGAAAATTTAAGATTCTGTGCTATTTATATATATTGAACATTAGGCATGCTTGGAGTTACGGTTGCATGTGGCAGCCACGTGTCAATCCTGTCTAAAAAAATATTTTTTTTTTTATTTATAAAGAGGGTTCTGGAATGTGACCATCTTAAATAATAAAGAAATTGGGTTTCGCGATTCATTATTTATACAAATAATGGAATAAAATAAAATATAACCATATCTGTTGGTTTATTAACAAAACCTTTATTTAATGTGTATTAAATAAATGTTTAATGTTACATTCATTTTGTGTATGTGTGTTTATTTTAACTAATTTCATTGACATAGGATAAGTGAGTTCTATAAGTTCTAGTAAGGTGCTTGAAAAAGACGTGTGCTATAATTACCACACCCTTGACAATATAATCCATAACTTAAATATACAAAAACAACAAAAAAGCGTAATACATCAAGGCTATATTGAATTATTTAATTAAGACAATTACAAATGAGACTTGCTTTTTATATACTCGTAGATATATAATTATTTTAAGACATATTTTGTGCGTGATATAAAGAATGACTTAATACTAACTGTTGTGTAATAACAATGTGTTATTGCACAAGGAAGATAGTTATTTAAATGTAAATGCCTCGAAGTGTACAAACCAATGTCAATGTTACAGAAAAATTGGTAAATCCAGTTCGGATCAAATATGAAATATTGTATGTTTATGATATTGAAAGTTTTATTCTTGGTTGGTGTAATGGCTACATTATAAAACTGCAGAGGTCAGAGGTCTGGAGTTAGGAAGTCGGCCGTGTTGAGCTCCCACGTCTCAGAAATGACGTAAATCTGTTGATCCTGCGCCTGACAGTTCTCCGGCCGGGTCGGATTGTGGAGCCATCGTACACAGTACACAGTAGGCACATAGGGAATAAAACGTTCAACTGTGCTTGTGCAAACACTCGTACTCAATATGATCTTGAGCAGTTTTTGTCAGACTTTAACTAGAAGGACGTTTTATGTTTCTGATGAAATTGTTCGTTGATCGATCGATATTATCATTTGTTCTCAAGATACGTAAGACAAAGAACCACTCACGAATGTACAACCTTGTCGATCCTATTAATGAAGTTAGTAAAAAAATTTAATGGTAATATATCGCAGAACGGTGTATTGTGTATTACTTAATAATTTAGGAAAACAGAAGTTTATGTTTAACCGGAGGCTGCTATAATGGTGATAAGATATTCAGGAACTACGCTCTGCGGCGTCTAATTTGCATTGTACAACAGATAATTAAAAATAATTTATTGGCATTATATCGCAACGTATTTGCCTCTTCAATTATAAGAACCGTCTTCGCATTGCGAAATGTTACTACTACGGATGATATAAAGTAAACATTTAAACAATATAAATAATTAGGTAGAATTGTTTCATTTAATTGCAGTAATTACTTCCGTTCGCTGTCCACAGTTGTTATCAACATCCACTTCTCTCATTCATTATTAACTCTATTACAAAATTATAAATATCAATCTTACAAACTGGTTTGGTTGCGATCAAGTCGTCAAGATTTTACTCGGACACGAATTATAAGGAATTAGGCTTAAAGTATTTTAAATATATACGAATAACAATTATCCATACATTATACGTAACAAATATTGAAGTTTTATTTAGTTATTAGGATATTTATTTTACACCCGTAGCGGCAGGATGAATGAAAACATTTCGTTTGGTTACATGCTTTAAGCTTGTATCAGGCTTAAATTTATGTTACTTTACTTAGGATCATAACGAAATCTGCTAACGGGAAAATTATTTACTTCTTTTGTTTTAATTTAACAATTTTATATATTATATATAACCTCTACTTTTATAGCGAATGCTTGGAGCTTATTTCACTAAACTGCTCCACGATATAGTGGATACAAATTTTGTATGACAATTTTACATGGTTTCATTACGATGTTTTTCTTTACCGTCGAAAACGAGATGTATTATAAATACTAATTATTAATGAAGCACTTGATAACTCGGTACCTTCAATTAAGTTCGATATGTTCTCCATGGACCACATCGTCCTTATATTGTTTTTAAATACATAATATTAATTTCGAATTATGTTTTTGTATATGATGTTGAGAGATTTATACACACTATTTAACGCAAAGACTTGTTTAAATTATACTTTTGAAAGCTCGTTTAAATATAAGGTTATATTAAACAAAAAGGTGATAAAAATGGCATTTCTTCGGCAGTTTCAACCTGGTCTCACTTTGCCACGCTCGGCCGCTGGAGCACGACAGGCTGTCGACCGAGACGCTCATACCTTCATACCTAACTTAACATAAGGCTCAATTGAGATCAACAAGTAAAAATATGTATATATTACCGTTAAAAACAGCAAAACCTAGATTTTGTCGACAATACGATTCTATTTAATGGATAGCTTTTTTCCAACACATAAAGACCACTGTCTTTATTTTAACTATTCCCAGTGTTTGGCTGAGGCCTCCTCGCTCTTTGAGCAGAAGGCTTGAAGCTTATTCATGTGGTAACATTTCAGTGAAATTAAACATGCAGATTTCCTCAAGAGATCTTCTTTCACAGTCGAACAAGAAACGAATAAAGAAAAAAAAAAAAAAAACAAATTAAGCACACGTGTCAATTCAGTTCAATAAATAACAAAGTAGGTTTTCATGCAACTAGGCACAGATATTATCTTAAACAAAATACAACATACTATTACTTCCTATATATGTATTAAAAACGTTGACATCGCCTTTGCGCACAGAAACCCTTAACCAAAGTAAGAAACAATTATTACAATTATTCGTCTTTCATATTTCAATCACCTGAAGTTACCCCCTACACTGAATGCATAACACTATATTCACTACAATATTTACATTGGTTGCTGACATTTTATTCTTAAAAAACTTTTTACATTTTACATTTCCATATAACAACACACAAGCTCAATTGGTCTCATAAATATTTATAAATAACTTTCAGTAAATATACATTAATGCACTTAAATTATAAATCAACAGTCACATATACTTAAAAGAAGAAATAACTGTGTTTGCTTATATGCATTATACGTAGAACACATTTATGTTTTCAAAAATCGTATTATCTCAAGCTTAATAAAGTATTTTTAAAATATAATTAGGTTAAATGAAAGCAATAATATTTTTATACAATCTTCAATAATTAACCTATAAACTTTTTAAAAAGATAAGTGACCATAAGTTACTTAAATCTCATACTTAAACGAGGTTGAAAAAATAAAAAATACCGTTACGTGCAAAACGCGATTATACTAAATCACTAAAACTTCGCGTGAAATGCGATTCAGGACAAGCTTACGGATTTTTTGTAAAAAAAAAAAAAATACTAATAAACATACACGTTCAAAAGAACGCCAATGTAAACAATGTAATAAAAAATGTTAATAATTTTACCGTACAAGGTAATTCGCACAATTATACCCGTCCGTTTAAACTAACCGTCGAAGTAATCGTAAAAACTAATTCGATAAAGTAAAATTTAATTACAATGATATTTTCAGAATCAAACGATTTTGATAAATGCTAAATCGTTTTTAACTAGAGCCAAAATATCGAAACTACGGACGCCATCCAACCAACACCAACCAACCAATATTACCATAAGGAATTATACCCAGTACCGGCTTAATCGAGTATGCAAAATACTATTTAAAATTTATTATTCTTCAAAATTTATATATGATGAAATAGTACACTATTTGAAGAAATATATATCCCTTAAGTTAAAATGTTTAAAGCCCGAAGCCGTATCGCGATCACTTGGTGATAGGGTTTGTGCGAGCCAGAGTAAACTACAAGCACAAGGACCTACTTCTTACTTGCCAAGATTGATGCAGCGTTGACGATGTACGGAATTGTTAATATTGTGAACATAACCAATGTCTATAGGCAGTGATGGCCATCTACCAACAGATAGCAAACAAAAACTTTAGTTCCTACGTATTCGTAACAAATTTCCAGCCCTGTATGTATGCCTAAGCCTACAAAACCGATCTAGGGGCCCGGTCAGCCAAAAATAATCTAAATATACTCTAACTGTTTTCAAATGGGATTCCTCAAATGTCGTAACGCCTAGGGGTCTTCAATCTCTAAGTCCGGACCTGCTAATATCGATTTTATTCTCATTCAAAGCCGGTAATTATTGCAAGTAATATGTAACCTATTATAGGTAATAATTGCAAGTAATGTGTAACCTATTAGAATAGATATTGAATTCTTATCAAATCATATTATCGAATTGCATTTATAACAGCAGTTTCAATTAACGATAATTTATAGACATAATCTTTTATGTGATAAGGAAATTGCTTTAAAAGCTAAGCCTTTGTTAAAAAGTCTTATCCAATTAACTAAATTACAACAGCGTGATTGCGAAAACACATTGTGATTTAGATTTATGTATAAACAATTATATATTGTATAGAAGTAAAACTTATATCTGCTATTAATCTTGTTTTTATTTTCTGTTTATTAATGTAATAGTTCTTGTGTAACAATTCTTGATATGATTGATTCACTCGGTGGTAGAGCTTTGTGCAAGCTCGTCTGGGTAGGTGCCACCCACTCATCAGATATTCTCCCGCAAAACAACAGTACTTGGTATTGTTGTGTTCCGGTTTGAAGGGTGAGTGAGCCAATGTAATTACAAACACAAGGGACAAAACATCTTAGTTCCCAAGGCTGGAGACGCATTGGCGATGTTTTTTTTAAAGAAATGTACAATGTCACTGTCTATATTATATAAATAATTAATAAATTGATCGTTGAATTTAGTGTTTTCGATCACAGGTTTCCTTTACGTCAATGTGTTATTATGTCCTCGTCACTGATAACTCATCCATATTTTGAACATTTTTCAGGACTAAATCGAGTTCAGGGCTGGGTTCGGAGTGCAAAGAGCCTGTGCCTGCGCCCTCGCCCGCTGACTCTGGTGTTTCCGAATTGGAGCGGGATCATCATGACTACAGGTTTACTAAATTATATAATTACAACCCTTTGAACTATTTCATGAATATAGTGATATGAAAATATATTTTCATAAATATGTTTAAAATATGTATTAATAGATCAACAGCGCTAATCTTTAAGATTTAATTTTGTCTTACTTGTTAAAAACCGACTTACGAGGCTATTTCGATATGTGTATCCTTTAAAGTTAAATGTTTCATTTTTTTTATAATCCATAGAGCATATCATTTGTTCCACACTTAAAGATTCAATTGATTATTTAGAAAATCCATAAACACTTGAAAAAGCTTGTAATAAATGTTATACAGACTTATTAATAAATAAAAATAATGAAAAAAAGGCCTTTAATCATAAGATTCATATACTTTTTTGACGTTAGAAGTCTTGCTTACAATAAAACATTATTTCAACTTCTTAGAATCATTCCATCAAACGGAAATCATACTAAGTCACGATATATATACGACTGCAACATCCGATATAATAAAAAATATTATTTTACTTCTTACGTTTAGAGTACATTGCTTGTGATATTATGTGTACACGTGTGTCTTCGATCACTAATTACTTAAGGATCGAAGGTACATGAGTACTTGACAATAGACAATATGAAAATATACTATTAATTAGCAAGCTTTTCGTTATTTACTACGGTAGTAAAAATAATATTTTCCTTGTAACGTCTATTGATCAATTACAAAACCGCTTGATGCATGTCTGTATCTTAAGGAAGTAGGAAGTTAAGGTAGAGCAATAAAGTAGTTCTTTCTAATTGTTAATGTAAGGAATCCGCAATATGTAGTTAGGAGTTTATTAATAATTAATTATTAGATATTATTAATCTTTTCAAAGTTTTATTCAACTTCAAAGTCAAAGCAATTAATTCATTAATTGTAACATATCATTAAGTACGTTGTTAAATTAGATTAATTCGTCTCAATATTATTTATATATTTTTTTTTTCTATTTTTAATATATACATATTTTGGAAAATAATAGTAGTATTGAATGTGTTAGTAAATATTTGATAAGTATTTGCAATAATCTAACGATATGGTTATTTTTTTATCGAGTATGGATTAGGGAAGACGCACGGAGAAAGCCGTGCGGAACAAGTCCAGCGTTCAAGAAACGTTATCGCAGTAGATCGTCTTATGGAAAAACAACGGGCGTTCTGTGTAAATATTTTTTACGATAATTACGACTAGTACGTGACAGTTCGGTGACTATTGCGTTCGCACAATCGATTACACGATCAAATTCAGTAACCAAGAGTGAATTTAATTATTTCTTCGATGAATCCGGTTTGACCATCAATAAAAACGACCGGGGTAGAAGATCGTCGTGCGTGTCGAAAGAAAATGATTTAAAAATGTCAACTCTTTTTGCGGTTCTAATACCGATTGAAAATATATTTAAAAATAGTAAATGAATAAATTGCATAAAATGCAATTGGAGCATGATTTAAATGCAAGTTACGCTTTTTTAATTTGACGAGGTGAACGCTAAAGTAAATTTGAATTAAATAATTTAAATGAAGAATATAATTATTACATAAAAACCTTAAGACTGCATCACTGGTATACTTTCCATTAAAAATATTACAAAAAATATATATTTTAAACTTACCTACAAGTTATTATTAAATCAATATCAATAGGTAGTCTTTTAAAAGGTTAGAGACCGGTGTAAGCTTTTCAAAGCATATTCATAAAAGTTTTCTACTCAAAACTCGCTACTGAAAAATATATGTATTAAAAAAAACATAAGTAAAAGACTACCTAATAATAACGAACGAATGTCGCCGTTTCAGTTCAACGGACCGTCTCCGCGGGCACGACGTGCGCCTGCGCGCGCCGCGCCTCATGCTGCAGAGCTACGGCGCGCGCTCGGGACGGGACGAGCGCGACGCCGAGCTGGCGCGCGTGCGCCGCGACCGCGCGCTGCTCCGCCAGCGCCTCGAGGACACCGAGTGGAGTCTCTGCCAGCGCGCCGGCGAGATCGCGCTGCTCAAGACGCAGCTGAAAGATGCTCAGGTGCGACGGGACGACTCTTGTCGAAGTTTAATGTTTTTTAACTTATTACATGATGGAGGACGAATATCAGCTGGTAAGCTGTCACCATATACAGACCGACTCGTTTGCATTTTTTACCATTGACCGTCGACGCGGCGACTACTATATGTCTAGGTTGATACGTATCGTGTGCCTGTAATAAAACTGCCTCACTTATCTTACAAACGGAAAAACTGGTAGTTTGTGGTACCAGTACCAGTGATATTTCCCCAACAATAACTTAAGGATGTGAGTATAGTACATCGGTAACTCTACAAATTAACGCAACTCTATATTACGAAGAAAGTTATGTAAATAAATGCACTACTGTTAGTTACTGATGTACGTCACATCAATAAATTGGTAATGAATAAAAAGTAATGAATGAATGACAAGGAAGAAGCAATTGTTCCTTGTCATATACACTCTCATTATATGATATTTATCGGATAGATTTGTTGAATACGTCTTTAAAATTTCAAGATAAATTTATTCCATATTATTATTTTTTCATTGCAAAACTAACAACAGAAAATTTAATAGCAATAATTTCAAGTTTTGTAAAATTGACATTTATCCATTTCAGAACGAGCAAACCGCAAAAGGTCATGAATACCTTACACTGAAAGCCGATTGTCGCCAACTCAGAGAAGCTCTAGACAAGAAAGACAAAGAGACGTCGAGACTGCGAGCCGAATCAGAAGAGAAGGACAAATCCCTAAAAAGACTGCAAGCTGAAGTCGACAGACTGACGAACGACTTGATGGAAAAAGTAACAGAAATGTCGAAAACTAAGGAGAGCAGTAAAAGCGAAATAGAAAAATTAAAAACAGAAGTAAAAGAATTGAGACAGGAACTCTCCGACGTATCCCTCAGCGGATACGAAGGGATCGAATGCGGGAGGACCATGAGGGGAATTTACGACGTCTGCAAAACGAATGAGTATCACTGGACTTCGAGCGACAGCGCTCTGGAGGACGCTGAGGTGCAAAGACTAAACGGAGAACTGCCGGACACGTGCGGCGACTCGTGTCAAGCCAGCGCCGTGGTCGACAGGCTCAAGTGCGAAATAGAAAATAAGGAAGCACAATTCAACAACGAAAGAAGAAAATGGTCGGAGGAGAAGGACAAAGTTCTGAGATACCAGAAGCAGTTACAGATGAACTACGTGCAGATGTTCAAGAGGTCTCGCACTCTCGAAGCCGAAATCGACGGCCTGAGGCTAGAACTAGAACTCTGCAATAAGAACATGAAGAATCTGAACCAACACAAAACCATAGAGTTGTAAATGTACCAAATTACATAGTTTAATATTTATTTATGTATTACTAATGCTTGTGTAAATAATTTGCGTTCTCTTGCCGCGTGGTCTCGATGGTTGTCAGATATAGAATTGTCTTGCTATTATTTGAAGATGGATCTGATTGATTTAATATTAGCCCTTTCTTGCTGTTTTGAGTGAAAGAGATAGCAATACGGTAGAAGAGTATAGCGATAAAGAATTTGATTGAATATTACTGAACTTTTTATTTATTTTTAAATACTCAGCTGGCAATTTATTTAATATCACATTTATTAATTAAATTATTGTACATTTACTAGCATAATAAAATACGTAAATTTAGGTAAAGTATAAAATGATATTTTTACAAAATATTAAAGCTATTGTAGATAATATTAATAATAATGTTTTAATTACATAATTTTGTTTTATTTGAAATGAAACATGGTGTTTTAATCATTTTTTTATTTCCACTATTAAAACCGAACAGATTGTGCAGGTGAGCTTATACTAAGTATCTTACGTTGAGATCAAACAAACTTAAAAAATTGAACACATGAAAACCGAGGTTACTTCCAGAGACTTTATTTTTCAGAATCTATTTCTATAGAATTTATACAATAAATAGGTTGATCAAGAAACATTAGTCAGCTGATAACTGTTCCCTTTGCCCATTGACGAAATTAAAAATTATACCTAAAACATTCTTCATATTATTTATCACCGCCAAACATATTCAATCCGTTATATAGCGGTAGTAATTTTAAATTTCTATAAACTCAAAAATAAAATAAAAAGTTTTTTATAAAATTATTTCAATGTTAAGTTTCAGCTTAAGTTATTCAACCTTTTACTGTACTAGTTCTATTGAAATGGAAAAATATTAGTATAATGTTAAACTTTTAAAATTTTGCCTTTAGATTAGCGAGGCCCAAATTTCTAGATCGAAAATTGAATTTTTCGCCTTGTTCCTTAAAGTCGACTTTGTTTCGAACTGACTTCGCGGGCTCCACCTTAAAAAGGAAATAATATTCATTTAGTCATAATTTAAAGTTTTTTAAAGTTTCCAAATTAATATTTTTAATTATTTTTACTTCTTTTGTATAATATAACATTCGAAAAAAATAACTATATATCTTATGTAGAAAAAGAAATGTTTTGTTAGTATTATGCGTACACGCTTCGTTTATCGGATAGAATTGAAAAGATGTGGTTTCTGCAAGTGCATAAGTTGTTTTAGATGTAATTTTAACAAAAAATTTGACAAAACAGTGTTACACAATAGTGTTTTCGTAAGGTCATTTGGCTGTTGTGTTATTAATGCTTATATAAAATAACAAAATATTCAATTACATTAAAGCTATAAGATACTTGCATTTCATGCCGCAGGTCGTGGGTTCTATTTTCACCCAGGACAGACATTTGTGTGCATGAACATGTATGTCTGTCTGGGTGTAATTATCTATATAAGTATTTATTTACAAAAGAAAAGTAGTATATGTAAGTATATCAGTTGCCTGGTTTCCATAGTACAAGCTCTGCTTTTTTGGGATCAGATGGCCTCGTGTGAATAATGTCCCAGGATATTATTAAAATCACATACCTGAGTCACATCACCAACAGTTGGCCGTTTCCTCCACTTGTACCACCAATACTCCACGCCCAACGTCACACAAGCCAAGCCAATGCCCATGAATATCACTATAAACACTCCGCCGATGTTCTGTATCGAGATGCCGTCTGACTGATCATCTTGTTTCTCGCATTTAATGGCTTGCGGATTATTGTTCCACCAATTCTCTTTTAACTTTTCTAGTTTACGCTTGTTTAGGAGCTGCAGTATCCTATGTAAAGTATGTTCCATTATGATTATTCAATTACTAAAGGGTCTGGTTTATAACATATCATTAAATCTTCTTAATTAATGTAATATATACAGGTTAACTGCCTCGTTGGTCTAGTGAGTAAAAGCATAGGTTCTTTTTCAGTCGAAAAATTCTCTATCTGGAATCTGGAAGATGGAAGTGTGTACACTTCCGTTCATTGGACGGCATTGATCGAGCGCCTGAATTATTTCTAGTCGAGGCTGATTTGCTGTCGCATCGAATTATTAAAGTGAAGGAATAGAAAATGTACCTATATTTGCGTACACATTTGTGAACTATGTCACGAGAGAATGGCTGCCGTGGCCCAAATCAGTCAGGAGCAAAAGTAGCCGAAAAAGAAGCTTTAATAAGAAATTCCTAAAGTTAAACAGGCAAATACATATTATATATAACATTTTAGAGTCTATATTAGTTACTTTGTAGACTGTAACATTAGTTTAATCTTCAAACATCATCACAACAATATTGAATAAATATTGAATAATACATTATTTTAACAAAACTCATAACATCAGCCATACAAGGATCACACTTGAGTTAAAAACTTAGATAATGTATAGTTAATTTCTTGTACTGAAATAATTCTTAAGTACGTATAGAAAAATAAAAAATAAATTATTAGTACATTTTAATTCTTCTAAAAAGTTTCAGTTCTGTTAGTTTTTTTTGCACGAGTTGACATAATTTAACAAATACAAAAAAGATAAATAGTTTTATTTGTTTGTATTGTACTAAATTAATTATTCTCTTTAAACGGCATATTCTAATTGAGCATCAATATAATTTTATAATTCACAAACAGTTATGTTACAACACAAATGCCACATCGGTCACTCGGTTATGCATTATACATGACCTCGTGACATTAGCCGACATGTTATGTATGAAAATTGTTCTACCGTCATTGAAAATGCATATGTATTCGTTTGATCTTTGCTTTAAAGTTACATTTGGTTTCAGGGAAACAATTACCGTGTAAAATATTAATACAGATAAAAAATATTTCACAGATAAAAGAACAGTATAAAAGTCAATATTAAATAACTGAATTTGAATTTTCTTAAATATTAAATAAAATGCTTAGTTATAATATATAACGTATGATTAGTAAAGATGAAAGGCAATTATATATTTCTAAATATTCAAATGAGTATCATATTTTTCATATAAGAAATGAACCTTATTTGAATGAAGTACACACGTAACATATACGCGGTGCAGTGGTCATAATCGGTTAATCTTTTAAGTATCATTAGTTAAATAAGGATATATATAAACATAATTTTGAATAATGACTTACGCGTTATTGAACTGGTCTTTGAGGGGTGAACCTTGTTGAACGGCTATAGCATATGGTTTTCTAGAAAATTCATCGCCAACCATTTGTAGATCGCAACTCGTAAGAACATGGTATCTAACGTCTGTGGCATCTCCCAGCCAGGCGAAACCTTCGCTGGAACTCTTGGATGCTCTGACGCGTTCTATGGCTTCTTCTATAGAATTCGGAAGACCGGCTTCTTTCATGGCTTGCCACATTTTGCTGTATTTATCACTTACAGGGTAATCCCATACTGCGAGCTTTGCGCGCTCCACGTCACTCAAACTATCGTTCAGGCTCATCTCCTTCCATATCCTGGAATTACAAAAAAATACATCTATATAATACTTAATATATTACTTTAATTAGCTGGCAAATTAAATTATTCCTGACAAAATAAGTTTAGTTTTACAAATCGTGATATAGTGAAACTGTTACTGTGTACAGAAGCTGGGAGAATATGCAATTGAACTAACAAAAACTCTTAAAATCTATTACCGAATGAATTTTATATAATTTCTTAACTATAAAGATACTTTATAATAAATAAGAAATACATATATTTTGTACTAGGCCATCTGATCCCAAACTAAATAGAGCTCGTACTATGGAAACCAGACAACTGATATACTACATATACTACTTTTCTTTTGTAAATACATACTTATATAGTTAACTAGCTGCCCGTCCCGACTTCGTACGGGTAAAATAAGAATTTTATCCTGTGAATTTTTTAATCAATATGAGATATAAACATTCACCAATCGATCTTTTTGCCCATACAGTACGGTGTATGTGTGTTCAGTACAGGACATATAATAATCCTACTTCCTACTAATATAATAAACGTGAAAGTTTATATATGGACGTTTGTTACTCTTTCACGCAAAAACTGTAGAATGGATTTTAATGAAACGTTACAATAATATACCTCATACATCAGAATAACATATAGGCTATAATTTATAAAGCGATTGAGAATATTGGCCAAAATATAACAATAAGTGTCACCTAAGTCGGAAAATTTCTCCTATTTGCAAGCTATTCTGGCATGCGCTGCAAAAACCGTAAGATTTACTCGAATATAATGTATAGTGGAAATATATCTCTTATATAGTTCTACAAAAAAGTTCGCGACAGCATATATCTATCTTTTATGTGTAAGCCATTAACGCTAAAATAGTGAATCGAAAATACAATCAAATTTTATATTTATTTCCAAATTGCACATTTTGTATTAACAAATTGATTATTAACAATAAAATAAAAAAACAAACGCTTAAAGGTTACGACAGTGACAAAGTGAGTGCGCGGTACTATGCAGCAGTACACTGCGGGAGTGGTGGGAGAAGAATTCGGTCATCGGCTCATCGCCGGGTATGCGACTCATATGCATGCAGACGTCATTGAAGGTTGTTTTGCGATTTTTCAAGGCCCTAGCGATTTGTTAAAGACGCACTATACCTGTATGTGATGTAATAGGTACGTCTTTATAGTGCCACGATGCATACCTGCGGGTTGCAGCGGAATGGGTCGGCATGCCGGACAGGAAGTACCACTCTCTCACTTAAAATCGGCGTAAAGTGGTAGCTACACTACCGCGTTTCGTTCGGTATGTGAGTCCCGGAAGTGGAAATAAAAAAACAGTCCGATCCGCTTGTAATTTACTATTTGTGTTTCTTGATTGAATTGATATACATATATTTCAAAGTTTTTAGAAAAAGCTGTTATGAAGAGTTTGAACGTTCGTAAATATTCGCTAAAAAACTTCATACACACACTTCTGAGTGTAAATAACAAAATGCTACAACACACAATGTCTTAATATTAATATGTCCTAGGGAGGTGTATGTAATACTTTTTTTAAACGGACATCACTATGTTAGTGAAGTTTGTATAACAAAAATATATTCTATTATTATCATGTGTATTCAGTTCCCACATATTTATTTTAGGATATACTCGAAGAGAGGTAGATTTCATTCCAAGAATACTACCCATTAGAATATATCATTCGAATTTCAATGTACATATATAGTTCCCTCTAAAAGTTTGCTTCCCCATGACAATCAAAAGTCCCAAGGCCTATCGTTGAACATGGCGAGCGATAGTGAGAACTGTTATCACATGGACAGTACCTGTGCCTGTAGTTACAGTGGCTCACTCATGCTTCAAACCGGTACGCAACCGTACTAAGTATTGCTGTTTAGCGGTAGAATATCTGATGAGAGGGCGGTACCTACCCAGACGGGCTGCCACAAAGCCCTACCACCGTTTACAAAGAGGTGCTTCGATTATTTATTATAAATAAAATTTTCAGTGACTCGAATAATTTTGTTAACTCTGAGTTTGATAGAATAAAATATATATATTGGTAGGCTTGCTCATTTATAGTTTTAACTATACCCAACGGCGTAGATAGATGGCGAGGTGTTTAAGCAACAGAATCGTAAATCGGAATATTTATATAAATTAAATTTTACTTCAAGCTATTTAAGTATCTATAAAATATATTAAGTCAAACTACAGGAATTCATAATATGTTCACTGATGATCATATAAAGAATAATAATCAACTTAAAAATAGTAAAAAAACCATTACTAAACTTTTTCTTACCAGAATGACATTTCATGCCTCTTACTTTAAAATGACAGACTTCTAAACGAGCATTTATCCTTTACTTATATTTAAGCGCGGGCGAAGCCGCGGGCAACAGCTAGTAATATTAGTATAGATATAGATAACGCGCGAGCGAAGACGCGGGCAATAGCTAGTTTATCAATATAAACATCATGAAATCGGTTACTACGGCAACGGTTACTAAGGCAACTGTTACTGATGTTTGGTATGGGCTCTCCTTCATATAAAGAGAATGATAAAATATGTGATAATTCCGTTTTGGATGAGTTGAACAAAATCCGTTCTTAGCTGACCTCTACTCAGCGAAAGGAATATTCCTACCAAATTTCAAGTCTCTACTAATATATCGGTGGAAATCTCTTATATATAGATAACAGTGATTGATATGTTATACCTACACTCTAAATTATTTATTACAATAAGAGATTTTTAATTTTTTTAGATAATAAAACAACTTGGTACCTACATAAATTAAAAAAAAAAATTTGTCTAGTACAAAATTTTTTAAAAACAAATACTGAAATAAAAAAAGCAAAGCAAATCCTTAATTTAGCAGTAGGTAAGCAACATTATGTTAAAAACAATTTTAATATATTTTATTATTTAAATCAACGTCAAATCCGATAAGACCAATGACTGATATTTGTATTAAATTATAAATGATTTACAAAATGCATAACTTACGCGTGCATGATGCATAATACAATACTAACGATATAATTAAATCAAAAGTCAACGTAGAACCATTCTACGCGATCATGATTTCCTATTTATGTAAATCCTGAGTTTAAGTAATAAAAAATACAATTACTCATTGAGAGATAGTCAACGTACCGCCAGTTTAAAAAAAGAAATAGCTGAGATCTGAGATTAACCGTCAAGACAAAGTGAATGGGGGGAATATTGTTGGTTCGCTGATTCAGTCTGATTGTAGGGTACCACCATGCAGAATCTTTATAAGCAATGGGGTGAAGTGACGATCGTATATCTCTTTATAACCACCATCGTAATAACGAACGACCTTTAAGACCTTGTGAATTATTTTCACATTTATTGTAAAGTCAAAAAAAATATTATCTTAGTGACTTGACCGATAAAAAGATAAAGTTGTTTGACACAGAGATATCTAAACGTGTGAAAACAAATTCCATATACATACATACTGACGATCTATTTTTAGATTGTTTAATGATAACATTTAGGCTTACAATCATACAAGAATATCGCTTTGTTCCGTTAATCTCCTATGTTAACAGTCATCGCATTATCATTGTATACAGAATAATGTATTTTTTTTATAGACGTGCAAATAGATAATTCAATATACTCTGGTCTTAGAGATTAGCGTTGAAAACATTTGAATACTTTTCAGTGTCACCCCACGCTCAATCAACAACGGGATGTGTTATTTTATGACTGTGAGATACCTATTAGTCTAAGGACATAGATATTTTTTCATGATGTTACATTTTAAACAATGAACATTTTATAGACAACTATGTTCTGAACGCTTAATTGGCGCTTTAGACATAATATATACTTCTATTCCTTATGCCGTTTGTTATCAACTGTCGGGTATGTAGGGCATGTAGGTTGACTATATTGGGGTGGTGTACGATACCTACCCGGAAGTCCTACCAGAACCTATTCAACATTTAGTGTCAAACTGTTTCGCAATGTAGTCTGATTATAATAAACCTCTTAAGTTAGAAAAATAGTGATACATAACAGAATTGTTGGTTGATAGCAGTCGCTATCACATTTGATGAATGACCGATGATCGAAATGATCATGAAATAAATCATACACAATATTTTACTTCCTCATACATTTACAAACTTTTTATTTTTCATGAGTAACAGCCTATAAATGTCCAACAGCTGGGCTAAGGCCTCTTCTCCTCTTTTTTTTAAGAAGTTCTGAAGCTTGTTCCTTCTCCTTTTATTTTTAATGTTGGCGAAATGCCTTTCCGTCGTATTATGAGTGCAGCTCTGTGTAAGTTCTTTTGACAATGGCGTATAGTTGAAATCGGGCAGGAGGACGTCATCATCGTGTTGACAATTAAATTGATTAGCAGCTGCTTTGTAACTAGTAGCCGTGTACATATATTATATATACGCATCATATTTGTAAACATCATAATATAGTCTAGGTCACGTGAAATGTCTAAAATAGACTGAATACTTACTCGTAAAATTTCACTTCAATGTTGGCCATCCTCTCAAAATACGTCATAGCTGAAGAACCATTCAGCGGCGCGTACTGTATCTTATACTGTTTCGAGAGGTCGTCTAAAGACTCGATAGGAGTATCCAGGCGAGAAACTGTTAGGAAAGCCGCTAGGTTTGCCGTGTAAGATGCTATTATGATAAACCTAAAAATATAAATAGGTATTTTAAACTTATACATTTTTATTAAAATTATTTCCACAATAGTGAAGGAATTACAACAAATAAAGAATATCATGATTTTGATGTTGTTAACGTTATTGCGGAGAAAATATTATTGATATTCCCTTTTTTTAAATCAGCATGTCCCACACATGCTAAGAGCTGTATCTAATCTTGCAAGTGAATGTTAAAGCAGTTTCCTGTAACCACTGAATCGATGCACACACTTTAGGTCACAATACAAAAATAAATGTAATTTGGACATTGAGTTAATAAGTTAGTATAGACTAGATAATATTATCTTATTATTCTTCTCTCTATCTTTTTAATATTTCGTTGATGTTCAATTTGTTGTTTATTATCTATTATATCTGATAATCTGGTAGTTTGTTGAAATTTCGATTGATGTGCTTGATCAATGGGACTATGTTTAACAAACGTTTACCTTTTAAAACATGTCACACGATTATTGTCGAGGCGTACGTGTTTCATTTTTATTAATATTAAAATGTTAAATGCTTATATCGAATATTTGAAACCCACGTGAAAACTTGAGTGCGATACATTCAGTGCCATGCTTATCTTTCTGTAGATAGAATTTCCGTATTTTTTTCAGTTTCAATTAAAGAGGTTTTAACTTATATGTACATATATTCTGTTCTAAATGTAATTGTAATTACGAATAACAGATGTATTGTTAATATGTGTATCCAAAGATAACTTCAAAATCTGTTAAAATATACTAAAATACTACACATTTGCCAATATTTTATCAATAGAAATACAAATAGAGAATAATTTTAATGAATTTAAAAGATGATTATATTAGTTATCTTTCATTCAGCTAATATATAAAGTTTTAGTTTAAAATGACAAAACTATACCCAAAAAGCCACCAAGTAGCAGCAAGCAGCCGTCCGGAGAGGTTCTTCGGCGCCTCCCCACCTCCTTGTGGGGTCAGTGACGTCATACAGAACCAGAGACACTCCTTAAGCGTAAACTCTCGTTTTTCTTCGTCATCTCTATATTTCTCGCGATTGTTTTGGTAACTATATGGACTCCATTTATCAAATATCCACATAAGAAAACTGGAAATTTTATTTACAATTAAAATAGTTATTTTGTTTAGCGTTACTAGTCTCTTAGGGTTTTTAAAGATTAATCAAAATCATAATACGCTTTTTTTATACAGAATTATTGTCAGCAACAATCTGGGTCTTAATGTGTTCTCTGATCTATAAAACAGCACAAGTATAATATCTGCGTTACTTCAAACCATTACCAAACGCATAAACGGAAATTCGATCTACTACAAATTTAAGTAAAAAAAAACAAATGTAAATAATTTAAAAAAAAAATCTTACTTAAGTATTTAGCGCCCTTAACAAATAATAATTTTAACATATTAAAAGACACGTATGTCCATAATATAAGTATCCTATTACCTATTATTCGCAAAATAGCAAATTCCTTACATGGTGTTAAATATCATATAAATAATGTTTTCTATACTGTGTCAGGGCTCTTATATGATGATATCAATGTCGGACAGGCATGGGAATAACGAAGGTGAAATAGATAAGACATACGTAGGTACATGTTACGTGGCAATTCTATTAACTTGTTTATTTCTTATTTTAATAAATAAAAAGAGTTTTTATTCGAATCGAGTTTATACTCATAAACATATTAAGTATATAAAACAAATAATTTAATACTTATGTAAATTAAAATGATATATTAAAAACCCTGTATCTTTAATAACAAAACAACGGCATAAAAACCGCATAAATTATCCTGAAGTATCAAAAAATATTGTTTATTTTTTATTTTTGGATATTTAAACATAACTGGCACCCTTCGTGCCCCACCATTGTTTAACCTAAAACACCCTGCTTGGAACATATTATGTACTATAATTAACAATTATGCAAAAGGAAAATACTAGGATCGAAAGGCTTTAATTAAAAGACGAGATCATTTACTTTTGTCTCAGACCGTACCTGGTATAATTAAATAACAACAAACATGTAACGGAACATTCCACAAAACTCCAACTAAAAGCCATGTCCCAAAGGATTCCTGTGGAAATGGATAAAAACCTTATCCTCTTTTTATTTCTAATCATATAAAAAATATAGCAAGTGAAACTTTCAATGACAAATACTTCCTAGACAATTAATTAGCACTCCTTGATAACAACTTCTACTGACAAATGAAATACTTGTTTGCCTTTTCAATTTACATATTAAACTACAGATCCGTCTTTGTAAACTAATTTATTTGTTAGAAAAATCGTAATGAATACTTTAATTGTAACGTTTTCTTTAATGTGTACCCCACATAAAAAAAAACAGTTTTTAAATTATTGAGATGAATAACGTTCACTCATACGCATTTGATAAAAAAACAGATACTTTAAAAAATTTTTGCATATAGATAAAATAAAAATATTATTTTTTATAATAAAAAAAAAGAAAATTACATAATGTTATTAAATGTCAGAAGTGAATCGTAGCTATATAACCATTAGATTGATTACAATACAATTATCACGGTTACCAAGTAGTTGATTAGTTATTCCTAGTTCGACCTCGTTCGACAAAATCAGATAAGAAATACATAATGGATTCAGGTAGACATCGGTCTATTGATCGCATGAAATATAATGTCATAGTGTTACATTAACTTTGTATGGCAATTGTCTGACAAAATGAAAAAAGAAAAAAAAAACTGTTTAAATTACCGTCCGAAACGGTTATAAGTTTGTACTCCACATGGATAGGAAAATTTGTTGAAGTCACTGCTGTCCGTTTCGACCGCTATGTTATTTGTTATCTGGTCTTTAAAAAATTATATAAAAATCAGTCAAATAGTCTGTGCAATAACTAGGAACGACACATAGTAATATGACACCACCAATGACGTTTTTAATGGGTTTTTTTTAATAAAGTATTAACTGTGAGATAACCCAATGTAAAAAACAAGTAGATCTTAACCGATGATCGCGAATTCAAATCAGGTTTAACATTAATGTTTTGCATAAAAAAAGTAACAGCCTGTAAATGTCCCGCTGCTGGGCTAAGGCCTCTTCTCCTCTTTTGAGAAGAAGGTTTTGGAGCTTATTCTACCACGCTGCTCCAATGCGGATCGGTGGAATACACATGTGACAGAATTTCAGTGAAATTTGACACATGCAGGTTTCCTCACGATGTTTTCCTTCACCGTCAAGCACGAGATGAATTATAATCACAAATTAAGCACATGAAATTCAGTGGCGCTTGCCCGGGTTTGAACCCACGATCATCGGTTAAGATTCACGCGTTCTTACCACTGGGCCATCTCGGCTGTATAATGTTTTGCATGCTTAATTCATATTTACATCCCATGCTCGGTTTTGATGAAAATTAAATTGCACATATTGGTGTCGGATCTACGTCAGCTACTGAATATCTATTGAGCTAAAAAAAACTGCGTGATAGCACAAACTCCGTATTCTACGCAACAGAGGTTTTTTCCTTTCAAAATTTCATTTTAATAACATATTCAGCGTTTTCATTGTTTTGAACTGGTATAAACAGACTTAGTATTCATTGTTTATGTCGAATAGGTATTGTTGATAGATAGAATTACAAGGAAGAGATAAAGAATAGCTGTGTCACTTGTCTAATAATAATGTTAACGTTTGACATTTAAAATAAAATAACAGATCGAAAAAAATACACACAGGATTGAATAATTTAGACAAATAATTAATTTGGTTTCGCGATACATTTATAATCTTCTGTATTGGTTAATACATTTTATATTAATGTTTTTATTACGGATTATTATCCGACTATAGTTGCGATCAATAAATACAGTGGTGGTCGTATAATTAGAAACACTACCAACGGTCCTTGACATTATGTAAAATACTTCACCGCAATCGTTTTTATTTTGAAATTAAACAATAAATAGGACAACAATATGTTCAACGATTTATCATTTATTAGAAAAACAATATAAATCCCATTACACAAGTGCAGTTTCAATATTACATTACGGACAAACTGCCTCGTTGGTCTAGTGGCTAGATATAAGGCCGCAGACCCGGTGGTCCTGGGTTCAATTCCCAGGTCGGGCCAATAAATAGTTATTGGGTTTTTCTGTCAGAAAATTCTCAGTAGCAGCCCGGAGTCTGGAAGTTGGTAGTGTGTACACTCCCGTGCCTCGGAAAGCACGTTAAGTCGTTGGTCCTGCGCCTGAACTCTTTCCGGTCGTGTCGGATTGCCGTCCTATCGGATTATGAGAGCTAAGGAAAAGAGAGTGCACCTGTGTTTGCGCACACACTTGTGCACTATAATATCTCCCGCGCAGTTGGCTAATCTCTCTTGAGATTGGCTGCCGTGGCCGAAATCGGTCTGGAGGACCTTATATATATTATTATACGGACAAACATTTAAATCAGTTTTAAGGTATGAACAATAATGGTCAACTAATTAGAAACAAGAACAAAAAATATAAAAAATAATATTTTTTTAAGTATTAGTAATTAGTATTGTTATTTACGAAATAGCTACTATCCACAGCCTACCAATAGTTATAATTAATATTTAGTGTCGTATCCCTTATTTTCAATAACAGCACTGCAACGACGTTGCATTGATTCAATCAATTTCATACTAGGGGATTGAATTCCATGCTTCAACAAATGCCTCATATAGTTCGTTTTGACTGGTGTTACGTTTGTTTGGGACTTTCTTTTTAACAATATACCAGAGATTTTCTATCGGGTTTAAATCCGGACTATTTGCTGGCCAGTCTTAAACGGATATACGCTGTTCGCTAAGGAAACATTTGACGCTATTGGCCGTGTGTTTAGGGTCATTGTCATGCTCAAAGATCCAGGTTATAGGCAAATTATCGTCCAAGTAGGGAATCATTGTGTGCTCTAAGATATTTTTGTATTGCCATTGATCCATTGTACCACCACCGTGCTTGACTATACTTCTTGTGTATTTATAATTAAAAGCATTGTTTACATGGAAGGCGCTATGTTAGACAGCCTAACATAGCGCTGACCATCGGAATTTACCATATTTATTTTTGTTTCATCTGAAAAAACACTTTTTTTCTATTCTCGTACCGTCCAATGAACATATTTTTTAGCGAAAAATAATCGCTCCGCTCGGTGTTGCTTGGTAAGAAGCGGTACCTTTCGAGAGATTCTTCCAAACAATTTAGCTTCCACTAATCTTCGGCGTATCAGTCTTGACGAGATTTTTCTCGGGTCATCAGGCGAAAAAACTTTATTTTTAATCTGGTTGGAGCCTTTACTTGGGTCTTGTTTAGCAACACGAACGATTAGCGTATCTTCTCTCGGAGAGGATTTTCTTGGCCGAGCCTTTCTAAGAACATTTTCAACAGTTCCGTTTTATAATGATCAATTGCATTAAAAACTTTCTTAACAGAACAATTTAAGTGCTCAGCTATTGTTCTGTACGCCCACTTATGATCTATAAATAAATTAAAAATGATTTGCCTAGTTGACGCGTCACTTATTTTATTTTTGCCCATTTTGAACAAAATAAAATTCAGATTAAATTTTGAATTGCCGCCAAAATAATAGAAAAAGAAATGAAGATGCTTTTTTAAAATGTTTCCAAGACTCATTTTGTAATTAAAAGTATGCAGTGTATTTTATGCATTTAATGAGTTTTTTTATTTGAGTGGCTATATTATTGCAAGATTATTAATTATTGAATGTGTATATTTTTTACGAACATTTGTACGTTGAAGTCATACTTTCTTTATTCATAAGAAGTGTTTCTAATTATATGACCACCACTGTATATATATTAGGTCCTTACATATGAAGTGCGTACGTTTTGTACGGGAGGAATATAAAATCAATTTTTTTGTAAAATATATTTAAATAATCAATGTATACACCGTTGTTATCTATGCACTTTTGCCATCTCATAGGTAGTTCATTGATCCCTTTACTAAAAAAACCATGGGGGCGAGAATCAATAAACTCTTTGAAGGCGGTTTGGACTGCCGCATTGGAGTTGAATTTTTCGCTTTGTAAGAAGTTGTCCAAATTCCGGAAAAAATGGTAATCTGTTGGAGCAAGGTCCGGGGAGTACGGTGGATGTCGCAGACATTCCAATTGTAGCTCATCTAACTTAGTGGTTGTTTGTTGTGCAGTGTGTGGTCTTGTGTTGTCGTGAAGCAGCAGTGGCCTAGAGCGATTGACCAATCTCGGTTGTTTAGCCGCTAGTTCTTCTTTCATGGTTTGCAGTTGCTAATAATAGATATCTGCCGTAATCGTTTGTCCAGATTTTAGAAAGCTGTAATGAACGACACCGGCGCTATTCCACCAAATACTCACAAGTAACTTTTTCTGAGTCAATTTTCGTTTAGGACAGGATTTGGCTGGGTCTCCAGGGTTCAGCCATTGACGAGCGCTTCCGATTATCGTACAGTATCCACTTTTCATCACAAGTTATGATTCGATTTAAAATCCCTTCATTATTGTGTCGATTGAGCTAAGTAACCCAGCAGTCGACGCGTGTTTGCAAGTTCGATTCACT
Source organism: Nymphalis polychloros (assembly GCA_905220585.2). Lineage (NCBI taxonomy): Eukaryota > Metazoa > Arthropoda > Insecta > Lepidoptera > Nymphalidae > Nymphalis > Nymphalis polychloros. The sequence goes on from HG992253.1 coordinate 8,203,930, forward strand.
CAATTCATGAGGTACCCATCGTTCAAGGTTTTTTTCTTTCCCGATTTGCTTCAAGTGGATTAATACAGTTTTATCACTTACCTCGAAGCCTGCAGCTATCTCTGAAGTGCTTTGTGATGGATCCGCTTCCACAATAGCCTTTAATTCTTCGTTTTCTACTTTGGTCTCCGGCCGTCCACGGGGTTGGTTCTGAAGGTCGAAATTTCCAGAACTCAAATACCAAACGAAACGCAGTAGTGTAGCTACCACTTTACGCCGATTTTAAGTGAGAGAGTGGTACTTCCGGTCGGGCATGTCGACCCATTCCGCTGCAACCCGAAGGTATGCATCGTGGCACTATAAATACCTACCTGTTACATTACATACAGGTATAGTGCGTCTTTAACAAATCGCTAGGGCCTAGAAAAATCGCAAAATTGACAACCATCAATGACGTCTGCCTGCATACGAGTCGCATACCCGGCGATGAACCGATGACCGAATTCTTCTGTCACCACTCCCGCAGTGTACTGCTGCATAGTACCGCGCACTGACTTTGTCATTGTCGTAACTTTTAAAATATTTGTCCAAATGACATAGTGGAAAAGACAAAGTTTATCTACTTTGTAATACAATAAACTTTATTATATTATGTATTTAACATTGCCTTAGTCTACGTAAAGTGCAGTAATACACGCACATTACAACAAATAAAATAAAATAAATGGCATCAATTCTATTTGTCAATACATTGCCCGCGCTTACGTTGTGTTTATTCGCGGAAACGGCGACGTAGTTATCCTTCAGTCGTCTTGTGTTAAGCTAATTTAAAAACGTTGTAAATTCAGATTTGATTGCGTGCGATATATTTTCGAACGTGTTAACTCACCTCGTGAAGAAATATGCCGCTAAAATAGACAACCAGACATCGTTTTCCAAAACTGTCAGGAACTTGAACAATGACGTAGGTGTAATTGGTAACTTCATTAATATAGTTATTCCGACCAAGTCGTAATACGGTACGGTAAAATCGACTACATTTTCTCTTTCAGCCATGACTGATAATGATGTTAGCCCGATATCAGCCCTTTTTTCAATCAATTCTTTTATTATCCCATTCCAATTACCATTTTCGTCCATAGTACCAAAATTACCGTCCGGCGATAGTGATATTTCGTAATCAAACTTAACAATTTGTCGAATTTCCTCTATTAGGTCAATACAATAACCTTTAAAACCTTTCGGTGATTCGTCATCTCTTATAATAAATGGTTGTTGCTGAAAGCGATTAATATTATTAAGATATATCAATTTATACTAAAAATATATCTTACGGAATGTTGTGTGATTAAATAAAAACTTTACACGTAAAAAGGCTAATAAAGACATAATTGTTTACACAAGTGTAGCTAAGTAAACGACTGAATTTTATCAAAAGAAGTTTAAACAATATCCGAGTTCATTAACCCACCTCTACTGTTATAATTCTGTATACAAGCTGTGCTGAATAATCACTCATATTATCAGGGTCTGTTAAAGATAATGGATTTAAGAGTCCAGCTTTCCATGAACCTAAAGACCGACTGCCGATGGATGCCCCGTCTTTAATAGTAACCGCTGTTAAATCTGTGCTGAACTCCATAAAACTCCTACCGTTCATAGGGTCGTCTTCTGGTATATAAAAGGGAGCATAGGTAGGTGTCTCTTTTACCTACGACAATAGTTACAAAAAAATTTACAATCAAAAAAATTGACAAAAATCCTGTTTAGTCTTTGCGTATTTATATATAGATAATGATAGTACATCTTTAATATTATTATTATAATCCAGACCCAGAGCACCACAATTCAGTCAGAACATCCTTATAATATTATCATTTAAATTACAACAAAATAAGGTAGGAAACTATTGTATGGAAAGTTTGCATACCTCTTGAAATGCAGTTTTAAGATCCAAAGTCCTGTTTGGAGTATTCTTACCATCGTAATCGTCGCAATTGATATATTTCATATCATTTGGCCACTTGCCAGAGTCCAGCATTGATCTGGAAATTCATAAAACGTATGCTCATGGAATACGCCAGGTTATAATTAGATGATCTATATAACACGCGTGCGTTAAACTGAAAATAACCAACATTATGAATAGCAAAAGGTCATTACTTGATTGCTAAAAATGTTCGCAAGGAAAGGTCGAAATAAAAGGCAGAGGTGATTTCAGGCTCCCCATTCATGCTGTACGTTGTTTTAATTTTCCCTAAGCGATCCCTACTTTTTACATCAGGCGTTGGTCTCATATAAACAATAGTGGCATCTTTACATCCACAGCCTATATCTCCTTTGTCTAAAGACAACGCAAACCACGCGGTTTTTCTGCCAAAGTATTGGTTCTCATTAGCTGCATCGAGAACATTCTTTATGGTCCTCAAACTGCCGATGATAAAGAAGTTAACTATATCGAGTTCTCGTAAACTTCTTAGTTGAGTCTTTATTTCATCCTTACTGAAACTTTTCACTGGGGTTATGACATGACGTGTTGGGATGTTTTGTAGAAGAGATTTGTATTTGTGATCCATAACTGCAACAAACATTTATAAAATACTCGAAATAATTATTTTAAATTAGTTTACATTATATCAAAACATCACACTAACCAAAGAATTCATCAAAAATAATGGCGGCATTAGTAATATCTTGCTTGATTACAATTGCTCTTATTGATTCAGGTAGAATATCTGCAGGTGGCATGATTTGTAAGAGATATTTAGTTTGGTTTATTGAAAGAGTACGCCATTGTCTTAAATCACCCGCTTGTCCGAAAGATCCAGAAATAGTTGGCAGTGCCAATGCCGCGGTAAACGATTTAATAGTTTCAGAACCAACTCCGGTCATGGTAAAATCTAACACGACATGTGGCGTTTTCTTCGCAGACAACATGTCGTTATATTTTCTGCAAACTGATATAACACCAGAAGTTTTAAGAAGCGATCATTTGTTGTTTCAGTTATTATTATTAATTTAGTTTTTGTATAAAATCCAACGTAAATGATAACTTTATTTACCATTTTCTAGAAATGCCTTGGCATCAGAGCGATTTCCCACCACTATGACAGGATCTACAGCAAGACCAAGACTAGGGTTACGCCTTACATACTCCTTAGCTACTTCAAAAGATTTTTCAGCCAGTGCGTTATTTTCTTCATTTATAAGTACTAAAAAAAATGTTTTAATAGTGATAAGTTGCTTTTTTTTTTTGCTATTATTTTCAATGACTATATAACGAACTTACACACGTTAATATTTTGCGTGGTCTGTGAAAACGAAGATGAAATATTAAAAAATACGCCCCAAAGTACGAGTAAGAACTTCATTTCACTAGTATCTGCTCTAAGTCAGCCGATGTGTCTCCACCTAATAGGGATATCCACATACTAAGCTGAGCCTGAGACTATTGTGTACTATTTAGTTACCACGGTGATGTCCGGCCTTGATGTCACCCCAGTAATTTGTTTTCCAAACTCATCACTTACTGGTTTTATTTACAGGGTAACACAAACATACATATTATTGCATGTCTTTTATAAGGGTTATAGTTAGTTTAGTTCTGTAATATACTTACTAGATAAGTTTTTAATTATTACTTCTACTTATTAAAAAATGTATTTGATCAATGCAAGGGCACTGTATAATAATTATGATTTTGTTACGATCGAATATTTTTATAATTACTTTGTATGATATTTATTGATATTATTGTATGATTTTAGAAAAATCTAGTTCTTGCTTTAACTATTTTCGGAGTTTTATAAAATAAAAATAGTAATTGATTGGACTATTTTATTGCCAGAAACCTTTTACAAACACTGACTTCACAATAAGTAGTGTTAACTGTACAAACTACACTTCTAATACTAGATGAACTTCTAATATTGAAAAATCTGAACAATTTGTATTGTCAAATAATTATAATATGAAAAAAAGTTAGTCAAAACCTTAATATAATATATTCCTTAGCTTGGAACTTTGTCTCAAAAATTTGTTGCAGAATAAAATGAGGATTCATATCCACAAGGATTTACTATATATTTATCTTACATTCGAGGTTTGTAATCTATCACATATTAATGAAAAGCAAATAAATTAGAAAAAAAAACAGAAATAAGAAAAATAAAGACCCATAGAATTCAAAATAGCACACAAAAATAAGTATGTCAATATGAACTATCTCCTTATTTGTCAACTTTGAACTTTATAACTTTCAAATCTTATAATTATTAGTGCAATGTGAACTTTTTAATTTGACAAGGTAGAATAGATCACAGCATTTTACAACACTTATCTGATCTTACCTGTTTTAGCACTCGCTATGAAACAAGAACAAAAGTTCACATGCACTTAAACCCAAGTCAAAGGAATGTTTAAATGGTTAAGTAATAATGCCTATGTAATATAAATGTGCGACATTTAACTGCTAACTTAAATTTACAACTGAATTATTTATCTAAACACTTTAATTAACCTTAAGTTTATATAAAATCCTTGTATTACAGAAGCTGTTTATATAAGTCGCATCGTTCACAGAACGGATTGTGAATTGATTTCACACTGGGTGAATTACTTTGGCAGTACCTACTGGCGGAACAGTTGACCAATATGTGTTACACTTTCATCAATTCAATAACCCATCTAATGGTCTGCTGAAATAGACACCGATACGCAAAAACAGCATACAACACCAAATCAAAACTTTCATTTGTTCAGTTCACTGCGATGCACATCTGACATGACTGATATAAAAATTTACACTTTACAGGTACTTCACAGGTAAGTTAAATATGCATTTATATTATAAACCTAAAATTAGTGTGGTCACAAAAGGGCCCAACTCGCAATATAATAAAGTGTACAAATTCATAACAATGTATAAAAACTATAGTTTTGGCATTGTGTAAATGTATAGAGGATATGTATCAGTCTAATTAGAGTTGAACCCTAATGAACGAAGGATGCATTGCAGTAAACCAAGTACAGAGTAGGTTAAGTTTAGGCTTTTGCCTCTTTTTCCGCCGGAGTGGCTTCCTCCGCTGGAGGAGCTTCCTTTGCAACTTTTGCCTTTTTCTCAGGTGTTGTCTTCTCTGGTGCATCACCATTGTCGGTGGCTACAGATTTCCTCTTTACACCAGTTTCTTTTTTTTCTGAAAAATTAAATTTACTTTAGTAAATGAACTATTAATCAATATCTATTAATCTTCTTGGGGACTGCAGCAATATTGGATTTACTAATTACAACAGTTAATTTGTACATTTATTTTGGATATAGGTGAACCAAACATGTTGAAAATAAAGATAAAACATACCTGTGGCCTCTCCATTCTCAACTGCATCATTGCTTTCGTCGCCGTTCTCTGCAGGAGTTTCCTCAGGGGCATCCCCACTACCATTTTCTTCTTTGCCATTGCTTTCCGCAGGCTCTGCATCTTTCTTTGCAGGAGATTTCTTCACTGGGGACTCTTTTGGTGCCTCAGTAGAGGTAACTTCTTCAGGTGCGACTTCTCTGAAAAAACATAAATTGGAATTAATACATATTTAGTTATTTAAACGTAAAGCTAAAATATACAATTATCTAAAATGTATCATATGAATTTTCATAATAATTTTGGGCGCAGAAAATAGAGAAACAAAACAAAAGTTGTTGTATAACTAAATTCAATACGAATAATGTAAAGGTAAGAAAAAAAAAATAAGATCATCGACGTAACATAGTACCTATTTACCGAGTCAAGCGATATCAGGGAAATATGCCGGAACAAAAACAAGTGGCAATTGTTGTGCAAGGCTGTCTTCACGCAGGTGAGAAAGTAACAAGGAAAATAAACGCATGTGTTGGCTGAATCAATAAGTTAAACCAGTAGATTGCCTCGAGACATGGACTCTAAAGCGTTAAAAATAACTAATGACAACACGCGGCCCTCGCGAGTGGCAATAACGTAACCGACGAGTTGCAAAACTCACAAGTCTCGGCAAATTTGAAACAAGCGCGCGCCGATGACGCTACCGCGCCGGCACGCCGCGCACACAGCGCCATCTTGAACCAACGTAAAGCGACTCGCGTTCGCCGGCGTGCTTTCAATTTTCCCGTTAATTAAACAGACGGAAACAGTTTTATTCACTTATTTACGTAACTTATCGAGGACTATATAGTTTAATTATATTGTTCTTTGATTTACTTTAGTAGTAAGATAACCAAATGCAAAATGTTTGATTAGTCTCACTTTCCCGCGTGTATCAGCGTCGGACAACTAAGTATCAAAAACTTATAATAGAGTACAAAAAAATAATCCTACCACATGCATAAACTTTATAATTACTACGAGTATAAAAATGTTAAGCCAATTCGTTTAAACAACAGAAAACATATATGAAACATAATAAAGGAAGCCATTTTGATCACATTTCGAAAGCCGCCAAAAATAAAAAACAACTTGAACTAATAGATAATTGTCATAACGAGACACTATAAACTTACTTTTCGACGGCTGCGTCTGCCATTGTTATAATAAGTTATAAAATTATTTGTAATTACAAATAAAAGTATCCGGCACGTGCTACGCACTACGTACAACAATGTTCACTGCACAAACACCGACGACCAAATGAAGGAGAAAGAAAGACAAAAATGTGCTCGATGTTTTGCGGGGCCGCGCGCTTATAGTGAAGTTTACGCGCCAACTTCGCTATATGAAATAACTAGACCATAAAACACGTAGGTTAGAGTAAGATAGCTGTAGATAAATAATCCATCTTTAAACAACCTTGAATTCCTTAAACAACGTTAGGCGGGAAATATCTACCTTTCTCTGTCTTGTTTGAAAAACATTAATCGTTAAAATGTTACATCGCGCAGAAAATATAACTTGTATAAATAGTTTTAATTAATTATTATCCTACAAAGTTTACTTTAAAATGGAATATAAAATTTTACTTATTTAGATTAATTGACTTATAAAATTACAAACCTCTATTACTCTGGCCTCCATACTTAATAAATAATCCGAAACAATTAAACATTGAAAAATTTATTAAGACAATGATTTGAAATTTTTGCAATGAAGTATGTACTCGTATACTTATGACTTTACAGCATAGCCTTAATCGGTTGGCATTTGAAAAAACAAACAAATTATAAAAAAAAAAGGTATTCTTTATTTCAAGTTAAAATAGATTGGTAATTAACTAATAACTGCACCGTAAGTAACTAAAATTAAAGTTAATTAGCAACACCACGAGTTCATTTTCCGCCAAAGTGATTTTATTTCACATCTTGGTTAAGAAAATCATCATGCCTTACGTCTACGTATCACAAAAATGTAAGAATATCAATATCAAATCACATTCAAATATAAGTCTTATCACACGGAGATAGTGTTCATTTACAAATATCTAACTGCAAATATATCTCAGCGTTTTGTATTAGGTCGTTGGCTTTTGAAAGAAATCTTGGCACACGTTAGTGATTTCGTCAGAATATGAATTTGTTAACCAGAACAATCCGGGCACGGTCTTAAAGATTTTGGCAGGTAAAAACCTTGACAGAAGACTATTATTTCACATTTCGGCGGGATCGCCATAATATGAACATGTTTTATGTATGTACAAGACTACAAGTTTACATTAGTAGCTTTATAGCTTGGTAAACTTAGTAGAATAAAGTACATAATTAAAACCTAAGAATACATTTAAATTTCAATATTATTACCTATATTTTTTTTTAAATTCCAATGTTTTTATATTATGGAAGTGATTACAATTAACATTTATCAAAACAAAAGTATGAAAAAAATATATTTTAGTTTTGTAGAGTTTATGAGCATTTTGCAGTTATATTCTTATCGCTTGCCATTGTAGCCAATTGCCATTCTAATTGTAGACTTGCTTTTGATAGACAAATATAAACCGTCATGTTAAAAGTTTAAGATCTATATTTCTTTGAGTTTAAATACAATTCTTAGTATCAATATAATATTCTCTAAAATTAAATTAAGTTTTTTTTTTTCATTAATATTGCACATTTCCTAGTATGTCATCTTATTCATCACTATGATTTTCTATTATTTTTAAATAAATGAAGCATGAACAATATATGACTATAATTATGTACAGAATGTTTATTCTGCTTCCTTGTGTAAAAACATCGCCTATCAAATCACTCAGACGCGTTAATTAACGAGGTCAACCAAGCGAATATAGAAAATACTTTAATTAGGTATTATTATTTATAACTATAAAGTTTAATGAAAGGTTACGCTCACGTTTAGGTATATTTCACTAATTTAACTAAATAATACATAAAAAATAGCCTATTAGATATAATAGATCCCTTGGGGATCAAGCTTGCTTCATATCCATTTTATCAAAGGTTAAAGCGTGGTTTGAAGTGGCTTGCCACGGTGCGTGTCGGTCTTGAGATTCGAAGTCATTTTGACATTGCAAAATGTTGAATACATTACAAAGTGAGAGTCAGTATCGTTGCTGCAGCTGCGTCCCCTAGTAATATTGATAATTAGTCGTTTTGACGTTTGTGTTTAACCGGACAACGTCAATCCGCAGCGAACGAATTGGCACTGCAACCTTGAACTTGCCGACTAGCGGCGGACGCACCTCAGGGCACCGCTACGAACTTGCCTGTGCTTTCACAGATGGTATTCTTCCCACGGTGCGTCAATATGGGTTGGTCCGCGTCCGTCCGTAATATCACAGACCGCGGGAAGCCACACTTAAAATTAAGATATTTTAAATTTCGAAATTCCGAGCAATTAGAAGTCGAAATAAAATATTATTTACTGGTATTATTTTATCTAGTAGAACTTGTCTTCCTTATGTACCTACTATAATCTTTTCATTTGGTTATTCACTTTTTGACAGATGGAACTAGTAAGTATAAATCGCGACAAATTTTCATTTGATTATTGACACTTTAATCGTTGCATAGCATTACTGACTTTTGTTGTTAAAAGAAAAAACCTTTTTTGGTGGCGGTTTCCATGCCTTGTGATTAATTATAAGTTCTTTTACGTGGCTTACAGTAGAGTGAAATGGTAGTGGCCCAAGATCATGTCACATAACGAAATAGCGTTATACCTACATCTAAAATGCTACAAAAAGCGATGCGTTGGGCGTTCGAATTCAGTACTGTGATCGCTTCTAGAGGTAGGAACTAGCCGAATTTTTGAGCGCCAAACCACGCCAAGCGATAGAGCGTGATCTGTAAAATCTGCAGGGACTATACCAGAAAACTTTTTATATCCTCGCATTCCTTTGATACTTCGTATTTCATATCTACCATTATTAAGAACCTTTGTCACAATGTATGGCCCTGAATAAACCTCTCTAAACTTTGTATTTACGCTTTTTACCTCTCCTTTTTACAGCAGTACTTTGTATTGTTGTGTTCCGGTTTGAAGGGTGAGTGAGCCAGTGTAATTACAGGCACAAGGGACATAACATCTTAGTTCCCAAGGTTGGTGGCGCATTGGCGATGTAAGCGATGGTAACATCTCTTACAATGCCAATGTCTATGGGCGTTGGTGACCACTTACCATCAGGTGGCCTATATGCTCGTCCAACTTCCTATGGAATAATAAAATAATAATGATAATAATAATAAAGTTTATCATATCTCCTTTTCATAACTATAGCCCTGGTTTGTAATCGATCTGATGCTATCCTACGCTTGTCAACAACAAACATAATATAAGTAAATTTGGACGCAGCCTACTTCTATGATTAAACATTAATTCATAAGGATGAAACCTGTGGACTCATTTAATGTATTATTGATAATGTATTATTAATATTTTGTGATTCACTAAGACTAATAGACAATAAGTTTGGATTACGACTTCAAGCGTCTACGTGTTTCATCCTATCCCCAGTACGATGTTCAATTTGAATATCATATTCTTGCATTGATAACCACCAACGAGATATCCGAGGAATTAAGTGCTTCTTTACTAAAGTATAACGAACAGCTGAACAGTCAGTCTCTATTTTAGTAGTTGTACCTAGAATACAAATTCTAATTTGCTGTAAAGATTCAACAACTGATAGGGTTTCTAATTCATAATTATGACAAAACGACTCCTCACGACTAGTTACTCTGCTAAAATAAAATACAGGCTTTAATTGTCCGTTATCCTGAGTTTGCATTAATATACCAGCTAGTCCCTGCTTGCTAGCAACTGTATGAATTTTTCAAGCTTGTGATGGATCATACAACGCAAGTCCCGGTTGTGAACAGAGTTTATTTTTAAGTGTATTAAAACTTTTAATTTGTCCTTCACCCCAAACCCATTCACAATTTTTCTTCGTTAAGTTCGTTAAAGGCTTAGCTATTGTAGCATATTGGGCAACGAATTTACGAAAATAACTATAGGGTTTTCCAATAGGGACGCTTGAACTTTGACAGCTGATTGCGGCCATGTTGTTTGAGTGACAGCTGTCAAATGCAGTGTGTTATATTCATTCCGTCCTCCCAAACCACCATGGCAGGTTACAGTGTCGAGCAGCACGTGCAAATCATAAAATTGTTTTATGAAAATGGGTCTTCAGTTCGAGCAACGTTCCGCGCACTTCGCCGGTCGCGATGATCGTCCTGCCGAGTCGACTATCCGTCGATTGGTGGACAAATTCGAGTCAACCGGGTCAGTTAACAATCAGCCGGTTCCCGTGCGTCAACGTAACGCGAGATCTGCCGAGAATATCGCCGCTGTGCGCGACAGTGTCCTCGAAAACCCGCGGCAGTCAATTCCGCGTCGCGCACAGGAACTCGGCCTTTCGCAGACGACAACTTGGCGAATTTTGCGTTGTGACTTGAGCCTGCACCCGTACAAGATCCAGCTGACCCAAGAGCTCAAGGTTAATGACCATAGACAGCGCCGTGTGTTCGCTGACTGGGCATTAGAGCAGTTGGAAGTTGACGCCGATTTTGGCAAAAAAATCATCTTCAGCGACGAGGCGCATTTTTGGATGAATGGCTATGTCAACAAGCAAAATTGCCGGATTTGGGACGAGACCAATCCACACGAGGTTCACCAAGTGGCAATGCACCCGCAGAAAGTGACTGTTTGGTGCGGATTTTGGGCCGGAGGCGTGATTGGTCCGTATTTTTTCGAAAACGATAATGGTGTGGCCGTCACCGTCAATGGTGAGCGATACCGGTCGATGATAACCAACTTCTTTTGGCCTGAAATCGAGAATATGGATCTGGACAACATGTGGTTTCAACAGGACGGCGCTACGTGCCACACAGCACACGCTACGATGGAAGTTCTGCACGATCAAGCGCCCTTAATGGAAAGCCCTATACATAGTCCTAAAAATTGTCGTAACTCATGCAAACTAGATGTTGTTTTAAAGTTAGACACTGCTTCAACTTTATGATTTCCTGGTTTTATACCTTCAGCACTTATTTCGTGGCCTAGGAACGTCATTTCAGATTTGAAAAAGGAAATTTTTTTCATGTTGTTTTAAAATTTAGTTTTCGTAACTGACTAAGAACATTTCCTAACAAACATAATCCTTCGTAAACACTTGCCGTAGAAAGCAAAATATCATCCATAAATGCAACTGATTCGTCACTACCTACCAATTTCACTAATTTTTAAATTACGTGCATAAAGACAGAAGGCGCATTAGCTAGACCAAACGGTACTCTTAAATGTTCGTAATGCCCGTCTGGTGTAATAAACGCGATTTTATCTATGGAATCAGAATGTACTTTGATGTTATGATAACCTGCATATAAATCTAAACTAGTGAATACAGTTTTTCTTGCCAATTTAGAATGCTAGTCCCGATATGAGGCAGTGGAAATCTCTCTTTAACTATTAAGTATTAAGTGCCCTGTAGTCTACGCAAAGTTTAAAAATCACCGTTTTTTTTCTGCAGTTGATTCCCTAGCTATGTTGCTTTCCAACATTTCCTCTATTTTATCAGCCACTATCTTTTTTTCAGAATGAGCTAGTCTATTTGGCTTTCTATTAATAGGTTTATCAGTATATGTTGTGCATTTTACATAAATTAGTATATGTAACTCACGCGGAGATGAAGCAAAGCAATCAGAATGGGAGTCTAATAATTCAATTAACATAGTCTTATCAGTTTCATTTATATTCCCAACATTTATATGACCCAAAGGTACTCCTCCAATATGAATTGAAGAACGCTAGGTAATCTCATCTCTCCTCATAAGTAATAAATTCGCACTTATATCATCACAGACGCTACAAAGCTCTGCTCTTGTCACAGTTTTACCTTTTTTCCACTTCAAAGGGACCTCACCAATGTTGCAGATACGTAGATATCCGACACCCCCTCTGAGTAATGTACTGGCTACTGCATAATGCTCTCTACCGATGCTGCGTTGGCGTGGTTTCGTGCAAAGCTCACCAAGCTCACTCCACATATACCTTCACCAAACTATCTCTAACCGGAACTTCTATATTTGCCTACCTGCACTTTAAAATAACTTGCTTCTTCAATGGCATTAATAGAATTTATGTCGTTACCATAATCTGTAGCAAAAAGTTCAGCGCCTGTCCGCATAACTGTTAATGACACAGTATTATAATTTTATTAACATCGTTTAATTCTGACATGTTTTGTATTAGCTTTGTTTGTGATGGACACGAACTAGCAACGTGTCCAATCTTAACACATCTAAAACATTTTCGCTTGTCGGGTAGTAAACAATTAGAAGCCACGTGCCCCGTCTCATTACAGCGACAGCATATGGGAGGTTTTCTTACCAGTGTTTCCTTGCTAACACTAGGTCCAACTTCTACTCGTGGCTTTGCACTGCTTACTTGAACGGTTGTTATAGGCTGATAATTATCAAATGCAGACAGAAACCCTTCATGCAATGTATCTGGGTTGCTACATTGATAAGCTTGTGCATTTGCCTGCAGTTCAAGCGGCAAGCCTAGTATAATACATGAAACAGAAGCCACATCACTCAGTTGACATCTGAAACATATAGCTAATTTTTCCTGGTAATATTTAGTCATAGTTTCAATTTGACGATTTATTTCTAGAAGTAAGTTCTTCAAGGAGGGTAGCATAATCATGATATTGTGGAAAAGCCTTTGTTAACATGGATTTCTACTCTCCCCAGCTATGATCATATGAATTTAAGCGATTTTACTAAATACGTGCCTGGCCTTGTAATTTAGATTGCAAATTAAAAGACAGTCCACTTATAAATGTCGCCGAGTTGATAAAATTATCGTATTTAGCTTTTTACATTCATATCCCGATTTTCAGGATCAAAATCCGGTATTAATTTATCAGTATTCATTAATTACATCGCGCCATTTTCACGATTACCCTCACTAAGAAAATAATTTACCTTTGTGTTAATCATCGATTGTACATCCTCTCTAGAGATATTATTTCCATATTCGTCATATAATCGGGTCTTATTTGAGTTAACATACTGTCCTGGCTGTCTTCGCTTCATAGTGTGGGCCCTATCACACTTCTGACTGTAAGGAATTCAGGGAAAATAAAGATGGTTATTTTTGCAAATCACTTTATATAGCAGAATTTGCAATTATAATTAATTAACTTTTAAATATATAACAATATCACTGGTTATTACATAAACAATTTCACTTTGCGTAATGAATCATTCCCTCCCGAGCAAGGCATTTATATATCCCACGCAATCCCCATCAACTCTCTCCACCTCTCCTCTATCCGCCTCACACTTCACACCGCTACACTAGCGCCTCCTTTCTAACACCTGCTCCTCACTTCACTTTATTCGTTACAATTGTAATAAAACTTGTTAATATTTATTTAGTTGTTTAATTTCTGATAAAACTTACAATCTAAAGATATTGGTTTCTTTCAAAATTTATACGTATTAAGGATGATTTATTAGGTTCTTACATATGAAATTAGCGTTTTGTCGTACTGACCAGTTTGATCTGAAATATCTCCTCTTTGATTAAGAATTCCAAATTCAAATTTATAAATTCATTTAGCTGGTACATTTGAGTTTTGAAAACAGTCATTCATTTGTTTTTTCCTCATTATTTTTTTCTTTGGCGTCACTAATTACCGCACAATGAAAACATAAAATATCGGTATATTTAAGAGTACGAGTTCTACCGTGGCACCAGTACTACAGAAACAGCTCGAAGCATTAATTATGTGTACGGCGCTGGTGTCGCAAAAGACAACACGGTACGTTTTTGGTTTTCGTTCTCGAAATTTCGACCTTCAGAACTAACCCCGAGGATGGCCGGAGACCAAAGTGGAAAATGAAGAATTAAAGGCTATTGTGGAAGCGGATCCATCACAAAGCACTTCAGAGATAGCTGCAGGCTTCGGGGTAAGTGATAAAACTGTATTAATCCACTTGAAGCAAATCGGGAAAGTAAAAAAACTTGAACGATGGGTACCTCATGAATTGAATGAATCGAACTTGCAAACACGCGTCGACTGCTGTGTTACTTTGCTCAACTGACACAATAATGAAGCGATTTTAAATCGAATCATTACTAGTGATGAAAAGTGGATACTGTACGATAATCGGAAGCGCTCGTCGCAATGGCTGAACCCTGAAGACCCAGCCAAATCCAGCCCCAAACGAAAATTGACTCAGAAAAATTTACTTGTGAGTGTTTGGTGGACTAGTGCCGGTGTCGTTCACTACAACTTTCTAAAATCTGGCCAAACGATTACGGCAGATATCTATTGTCAGCAACTGCAAACCATGAAGAACTAGCTGCTAAACAACCGAGATTGGTCAATCACTCTAGGCCACTGCTGCTTTACGACAACGCAAGACCACGCACTGCACAACAAACAACCACTAAGTTAGTTGAGCTCCCCGGACCTTGCTCCAACAGATTACCATTTTTTCCGGAATTTGGACAACTTTTTACAAGGAAAAATATTCAACTCCATGCGGCAGTCCAAACCGCCTTCAAAGAGTTTATTGATTCTCGCCCCTATGCTTTTTTTAGTAAAGGGATCAATGAACTACCTATGAGATGGTAAAAGTACATAAATAACAACGGTACATACTTTGATTAATTAAAAATATTTACAAAAAAAAATTGACTTTATATTCCTCCCGTACAAAATGCCAATTTCATATGTAAGGACCTAATAATTTATATATTTTATTTTTATTTAAGTGGATGCAAGGGTTTTCCTACATTGATTTGTTCCCTATGTATAAAATGATTATCACCATAATCTGTCAGATGTCAAAAGGTGAACAACAAAATGGATAGATATACTTAGGTAATTTAACTATCGACTATTGGCGTTTGGTTTTGACATAACGGTATAATCTGTTAACAGCATATCGGTTCGGTTCCGACCCGAATAAATATAGAACAGTCAATGTTGGATCGGAATTGAATCGGGAATTATATATATCGGGGTATTGTAATCGTTATAGCTTAGTAGAATTCGGCCCCTGGATGAATCAATTCCGCTGATTCACTTATCTCAATGATGTTTAATATAAAAATACCCTTGATATTGTTTCTTTGCCAAAATTTACAAATTGTACAAATTAAATATTTATAATTTTGTATATTTTATATGGTTTGTGTAGAAGTCAAATTTTAAATAGTCAATGTCGTCGGACATGTAAAGGCAATAAAAATATTAAACTATAAACATTTGAGTAACCGGTACAATTGAGTAGTCATAATAATTAAAAAATCGATTTTATTAATATTATATAGCTTCTGTAGATTTCTGTTACGATCTGCTAAAAGTAATATTTTTGTTATTGTAGAAAATACGTCTAATACTTATATTATATTTTGATGTGGACATATTCTATTAGCGCTTCATGAGGGTAAGAACGACTCATAGTTCGTATGTCGTCATGCCCTCTCACGGCTACGGGCTGCCATGCCGCTCTTTACTCTTTAGTGTGCGTGGCACGTATATATACATACACTTTGTTGCTGCTTCATAATATTATAAAAAGAAAATATACATATACAGGGTTATTTGTAACGGCCCAGCAATCTCACAGGACAAGATAGCTAACACCATAAGCGACAACTTTTGTTCTACGACTTCGGACATAACTCAATACATGAAAAAAAAATTATATTACTAGTTTTTGTCGTACTGTCGTTACATTTGTAGATCTATATTTCATTCATAAACGAAAGGACGGAAAAGTCGCGTCGATCTTTGCGATGCGCGTAGTTTTATAAACGTTCAAGCTGGAAATTAAATTAATACTTATTTTTGTATGAAAATAAAATCTAACAAATTATCAAAAGTCGTAGAACAAAAGTTTTTGCTTATGGTGTTAGCTATCTAGTCCTGCGAGGTTGCTGGGTCGTTACAAATAACCCTGTATATATTTATTTTACTAAACAAACTATGTATATTTGTGTAACTACATATTATTGATCGGTTTTCCTTAATTATAGATTATTTTATTAACCATTGGTTTCAATATTACACATCTGCTGGGCGTCCCGCAACGACCACATTTTTTAAAGTGGATCAGACGAGGAAACCGGACCTCTCTGTATCACCTCATTATTATCTCGCGAAAACGTACATCTCCTTTGTTTAATATTAAAATATAACATTTTAGAAACATTTGAAATATCATTCTATTTCAAATATTTCTAAAATGAAATATTCTATTTCAAATGTTTCTAAAATGTTATATTTTATTTTCCTTTACCTTTCATTACTATATATCATTATTATCATCATCCGTTAAACTGTTACTAGGTACTCAAAGAAGTGACCTCAGATAAACATTTAAATCATTATATGCTTTATGTATTGCATCCAAGAATGATATTTGCGTAAGCGTTTATAAATCTTATTACAACACTTCTCAGTATCTTGCTCGCAACTCGCACTTTTATACATGGTGAGGTTAACATTTCAATAGAAAAAATATAAAGCGATACACGAATCCAAAAACGAAGTGTTAACGAAGGATAAGTTAATATAAGTATACTAAGAATATTCATTTAGTGACTACGTCATTGATGACGTTGATGACGATGAACAATATCCTAACTAATATTATAATGTGAGTGTGAGTTTGTTTGTTTGTTACGCTTTCACGTCTAAACCACTGAACTGATTTTAAAAAATTAATTGTCCCCGTATTCTCAGGGGAACGGGAACAACGCGGGTGAACCCGCGGGCAAAGCGCTAGTTGTAGAATAAATCAAATTTTACAACGTTTAAATAGTTGTACAATAAAAAATGTAGTTTTGCGTCATCACCCTAAGTACTAAGTAGTTTCATAATTCTTTCTAAATTGCAATAATTTAAATATAATATAGCCTGCTATTAGATACTAGGCTACCTACAAATAAGTAACGTTAATTAATTGGAACACAAGGATCAAGATTCAAAAGCTTAATTAAAAAATAAAGAAAGCAATTTAATAGACGATACCCATTTAATCCATTTTTATCTAACGAACCTAAGTTTAAGCCGTCGGCGTCGTCGTGACTTCGTGAATTTTGAATTATTGTTTGCCATTATAATAAATTAAATCGATGTTATTGGTACATATACATATTCTATATGTCATTTTTTTCATTGTTTCTGAACGTTATAACCTAATGCATTCAATTTATACATCGGATTATGTTGCTATGCTGTAGTGCCACCTTGCTACAGGTCGACTAATCTGTTTTAGCATTTTAAGCCTTATGATATGTATGATAGAAGCTACATTAACGTTTAGAGGCCCTGACGCAACTGAAGCGTCGGCCTTTACGACGGAACGTTATCGCGGTCATTGTTCCGCTTGTAGAAGGAGATGCGTGCATATAAGTCGTATATGTCTGTCTCTTTCTTTTCGATTCATGATCCCAATGAAATTTTTCATGGTAAAGTGCGTTCGTTATAACTTATACCCACAGTATACCTATCCTAAAAATAAATTATGCCACCTGACGTCTCTTCTAGACTCCGAATATATTTTTTAATTATAAATTTTTAAATTATAAGGATATTTTTTTTAAGAATATTTGTTTAATTTGATATGAAATTATGTAAAAATTAACATTGTAATGTCTATGAACATTTTTATTTAACTTTTAAAGTACATATAATATATTGAACAATGTTTTAACAATATAATTCGTCAAAATCCGAATTTAAAAGTATATTCACACTGAAATCAAATACACTCTACTGATAAAATAAATTTAAATGTATTCATCAGATGTTTTCTGCGTTTTCAAAACGCAGTAATCTGAAATCAAGAATAAATTCAACATATTTTATAAGTACGTTTTTTTATACATAATATCGCACATTTCTCTTCAACTAAGAAGTCTTATAAATATAATAAAAGACTGATGTAATTAAAATTAACTTTAACCAATTAACTTTAAAACACACACACCTAAGCCATCTAGGTTAGGTAGGTACCTACTTTTTAATATCTACAACAATTTATCAGTATAAATTACACATGTCCCTTACAGTCAGTATGGAAATAAATAAAAAATATTATTTGAATATTATATTTCCAATATGCATCAATCAAAAGAATATCTTTCTTAATAAACAATAAAATGATTCATAAATATTTAATTAAATTTGAAATGATCAATACGACAAACGCTTTGATTCGATTTATCTTGTAATACTGGTCGTATAATAGTATCACGGTCGTATACACAGGTCTTACAACTGAGTCCAATTTCAGTGGTGAGATGAGGTGCGAGTGTGTTACAACTGCTAATTCGCAATACCATCCGTTTGAGGTACTACGTCGCTGCTATCGAAGCTGATATTTTTCTCTCCCAAGTATTGTGTTATTTAATCATTATTATATCGTTTTGTTGAGTTTTGCGGATTTTTTGTTATTTTTGTTTTGTTATTTAACTGTTTTGTTTGGATTTGAAAAAGTGTTCGGGATAATTATTACGCGAATTATCATACCTCTGGCGGCCGTAAATTGAACTTAACAGCGTCATTATGTCAACGTACCCCATATTAAAGTTGCAAGAGCTGTGTATACGACCGTGATTAGTATGTTTTAATTAGAAATAGGAATTAATTAACCTTATAAGAAATTTCATGCTATTGACCAATTAAGATAATCCTGAGAAAACACTTAGTACGAATTTGAAAATTGGATAATGTAAGTAGCAGTCAAAGATTCTGGATTAAAACCACGGTCGTTAAAATCTATCAAATTAATGTGAACACGGCAAGATACAATTCAATGGCAAGGCACAGATAAAATTCAAAAATGGAATAAAAAAATTGCA
The DNA here is from genome assembly GCA_905220585.2 of Nymphalis polychloros. NCBI lineage: Eukaryota > Metazoa > Arthropoda > Insecta > Lepidoptera > Nymphalidae > Nymphalis > Nymphalis polychloros. The sequence goes on from HG992253.1 coordinate 8,223,216, forward strand.
GGTATTCTTAGTTATATTTTTTTAATAATATAGTTAAATATATTGTTAACAATTAATATTATATAAGAAAAGGAGATTTAGCGTTATAGTTTTTACTTAATAAATTGACTCCGCACATCTTAAATGGATATTAAATCTATTAAGCAAAAAAAAATACAGACGAATTGAGAACCTCCTTCTTTTTTGAAGTCGGTTAAAAATATACGGAGGATAATATTTTTATTTTGAGTAAAAAATATATCAATTACTTCATAGTTTACGTGAATAGTCTAGTAACGCCATCTGTCGTTATAAATAAGAAGTAAAATATGGTGTTGCCACACTGCAAGCTCTTCATTGTAATTGGTAGATTTTAGAAAATCTTTTCACGATGTAATAAAGCTGAGTAGGACTGCAATATAATTCTTGACATTTGTTATTTATTTTAATTACTTACAAGATAAAAATTTGCGACGTTTGAAAACAAAATGTATTCCCAATCGTCGGCTAATTTCATTTTAAATTTTTCATGCATATTTAATTACAGAGGTGAGAAAATCTCAATTTTTATTTTACGAAATTAAATTATATTTTTGTTAAGTATTAATCTGGTAGATCCCCAACTTTGGATTTGATACGTTGAAATTTCGCTTTTTGAATGACGATGGGTCCCGTAAATTATCAGATGTGTATTACTTAAATACTACTAGCGCATTAGTACGGAATATTAAGCAACCAGTGTCGGCTTAACAAAGAAAAATGTGTACGAACGAAAAGTAATAAAATATCTGGTAATAGTTTAGGGCAGTCTTCCATCACGCTCATTAATTTATTTTTAATTTATTTTTTCTTTCTCTTTAGTCTCTTATAAGCTGTGTGGTCAATGTTATTGTTTATGTTTTAGTTAGTCATGGAAACTTGATTGTGTAGAAAAAAAATGTATTACTTATAAGTATAAAATTACTGTGTTTCTCTGAAAATTTTAATAAATAAATTACTCGCTAGATCATTTGCTGAGAGTGTGAGCTAGGTGATTTGTGGCTTTTTTATTTTAGTTCGCAAATAATATCGCACAATATCGCGCTTAGTACTAGTGACACGGCCTTACACGTGCCAGCAGCGTTTCAAAGGCACTCAAAGAAGCCGCCTAACGAATCTGGTGTTGTCACATTTCAAAAATTTGCTCGATGTTGGAGAATTACGGCACTAAAATGTGTATTTTAAATTACAATAACATTTTTATAATAATGAATATTTGATATTTAATATTGTTGTTATGTCTATAACACACCAATATGCCTCTTTCAGGACGGACAAGGTTTTCGTTACACACGGCATATAATATATATAAATTAAAATTTCAAAAAATTTATCAAATATAATAAGAATAAAATTTTCTCGATGGTAAAAATCAAGAAATTTTTACTCGTATTGCTATATATTATTTAAACAAAAATTGGATACTTAATGATATTTACAAATGGTCTAGGGCTAACATACTTGGTGGTAGAGCTTTGTGCAAGCTCGTCTGGGTAGGTACCACCCACTCATCAGATATTCTACCGCAAAACAGCAGTACTTTGTATTGTTGTGTTCCGGTTTGAAGGGTGAGTGAGCCAGTGTAATTACAGGCACAAGGGACATAACATCTTAGTTCCCAAGGTTGGTGGCGCATTGGCAATGTAAGTGATGGTTAACATTTCTTACAATGCCATTGTCTATGGGCATTGGTAACCACTTTCCATCAGGTGGCCCATATGCTCGTCCGCCAACCTATATAATAAAAAAAAAAAAAAAAAAAAAACATTAGGAATTTTATGTAATACCCTTTCGTTTTATTTTTATAATGATAAAATGTTTTTGGTCTGTACTACATTTTGTTTTCGTGAAATAACATATCTCCTGCTTTGTGGCACCTATACTTCAAACGCGTACCATTTTGATTCTTAAGTCCCTCACATAACATTTGTTTCAGACGCCGTTGTCACACCTTTCACGCAACTGGAACACACTGCGAACGCGATGTTATCGTAACCAACTCACCTATTTTTAAAGGTATGCTAACGGGCAAATTGGCTACCTGATGTAATGTTAAGTTGTCCCCACTGCCCATAGACATTGACGATGTGGTTACATTGGCTCACTCATCCTTCTAATCGGAACGCAACAATCCTAAGTGTTGCTGTGTGGCTGCAAAACATCAGATGTGATCAGGGTGGTACCTAACCAGAAGAGCTAGCACAAAGCCCTACCACCTACTAAATTAAACTACACAAACAAAATAACCACACGTTACTTATTTATTCACACGCCTATAAAATTGTAGTAAGCAGACGATGGCTTTTTCGCGCGCTTTGGAGTTATGGACGCGTAGTAACATCTATAAAGACGCGTTGTAGCAGCGTGTTTGTGTAGCTGCAAGCAAAGACGTATAGCGAGTTTTAATCGGTTACTCGCCGACAGTATCACGATGGCTTTAATCTAGGCAACACTTTTTTCGATGACCTTAGTACTTTTGTTAAAAAAGACAGCTTCATGAATTGTTTATCATATTATGATTGAAATAAGTAAACCTTATTTTTAGGAATAATTTGTAAATTATGAGCAACAGGAAACAAAAATTAAATACAATACGTAACTGGCCATTGTAGATAGAAAATGAATCTGAATGAGGGAGAGGTGAAATTTGGTGGCTTTAATAAAATTGAGTAGAATTTGATTATTAATGCAAAGCATAATGCCACTTTTAATTCCGAGGGTGGAATTATTGAGATAAAACTAATATTAGTAATAGTATAATCATCATAATATCTGCTATTTTTAAATTTTCCCTGGCCATTTTTTGATTACCAATTTCCAATGAATATAAATATATAATATCAGAAATTGTTTATTAAAAAAAAATTTTTATTTTCACTGCGCTTGAATAATCTTAAAAATAACTGTGGTCTTTTAATTATTTAAACACAATAGTATATAATATATATTTTTATATGAAAAACATAATGATAATATTTTTCTTAAGCCTCTTTTTACGCTTTTCTTGTTTATTATACTTTAATTATATTGAATTGTATTTTAACAAAACAAATGTAACCAATAAGAACGTTAATTTTAATAATCTTTTATTAAGTTATAAAATTTAGTAGTTTTTATTGAAAATGGTAGCAAATAATTCTTTCATATAGCAATACTCTCACAACTGATCGCCACCCGTGAGCAAATCGTTCGCTCGATCTCGCTCTGTCGATCGGGTACGGACGGTACGGTAGTGGAAGCCATTTTATTCTTGTGAATGTGATAAAATATTTTTCGCATTATAACGAATTAGTTGAATCGTGTCAATGTGTGCCTATAATAAGTGTCTTTTGTGACGTGCATACGTGCTTTAAAAGTTGATAATGTACGTGTTCAAAATCGGTTTGTGTTGACCTGCCCGTTTCTTAGACGGACTTCAGGCAGGCATCGATTAGTGCAGAAGGCAGCCTATATAACGGCGAATAGAGGCATTGGAATAGTTTGTGGTGTGCGCCATGGGCAATAATGCTGCCACCGCCAACAAAAAGGTGGATGCCGCCGAAAGCGTCAAGGAATTCCTTGACCAGGCCAAGGAAGATTTTGAGGAGAAATGGAAAAAGAATCCTACCAACACCGCCGGACTGAATGACTTTGAACGAATAAAAACGCTCGGTACTGGTTCGTTTGGGCGTGTTATGATAGTACAACATAAACCGACAAAAGAATATTATGCTATGAAAATATTAGATAAGCAGAAAGTTGTTAAATTGAAGCAAGTCGAGCATACATTAAATGAGAAACGTATCTTACAAGCTATTAATTTCCCGTTCCTTGTAAGCCTTAAGTTTCATTTCAAGGACAATTCCAACCTGTATATGGTCTTGGAATATGTTCCTGGCGGTGAGATGTTCTCACACCTTCGCAAGGTTGGCCGATTTTCAGAGCCTCACTCGCGATTTTACGCCGCTCAGATAGTCCTCGCATTTGAATATCTTCACTACTTGGACCTCATTTACCGGGATCTTAAGCCGGAAAATCTTCTGATTGACTCGCAAGGATACCTCAAAGTGACGGATTTCGGTTTTGCGAAGCGAGTTAAGGGCCGTACGTGGACGCTTTGCGGTACCCCTGAATATCTCGCACCCGAAATTATCCTTTCGAAAGGATACAACAAGGCCGTAGATTGGTGGGCGCTGGGCGTCCTCGTTTACGAGATGGCGGCTGGATATCCGCCTTTCTTCGCCGATCAACCGATCCAAATCTACGAAAAAATCGTCTCAGGTAAGGTACGCTTCCCATCGCATTTTGGCTCCGACCTGAAAGATCTTTTGCGTAACCTCCTGCAGGTCGATTTGACGAAACGTTACGGTAACCTAAAAGCTGGAGTAAATGACATTAAAGGACACAAGTGGTTCGCTAGCACTGATTGGATAGCTGTCTTCCAAAAGAAGATTGAAGCACCATTCATCCCTCGCTGCAAAGGTCCTGGTGACACTAGTAACTTTGATGACTATGAGGAGGAGGCATTGCGTATCTCATCAACAGAGAAGTGTGCGAAGGAGTTTGCTGAGTTCTGAGCACATAGCTGGAGCCTGCATGCGGACACCCCCGTGAGTAGGTGTTTTGTATTAGTGAATCTTCCATGACATTGTGGTCATGGGAAGGTAATGAGTGCATCTCTTGAGGGTAGCCTTGGGTGTACATAGACATTGAAGCTCCCCAAGCTGGCACCACAGGTGTATCAAATTTGAAATATAGGTCAAATGAAAGTAGAACTGATCCAGATGTTTTTTTGTGGCATTCATTTTCTTAGTGCCCATTCAATTTGAAATATGAACAGAAAGCGTGTAGCTCCCAGGTGATATTCTCTGAGAAACATACTGCTGATAGTGTAGTCGAGTGTAAACAGACCTGCATTGTCAGTAATAAGTGTTTTTTGGTATGTAGTTTGCCTTTGGTAGCATTGGAATGTGGTAAGCTTGATTCTTTTTTTAAATTGTTTTTATGAATTCATAAATATTGTATATTTATCAGATTTTCTTGTGGCTTATTTAGACTTATAGGTCTTCACTATTATACTTCTCAATTTTAAATAATATTGAAATGCATCACTTTATCGTGTTTAGATTCAGTCATTAATTAAGTCAGCTATTGAAATAAATATCCTAATATGCAGAAATAAAATGTGCTGAAAATTAATGTTGCTTTTTTCACTTTTTTTTCTCTTATGAGTTAATAGCTCTAAGTAAGAAAAGCACACAATAAAATTATGAAAAAATATATTTATATAACCTTGCTATGAATATAATAAATTAATTAGATCGATGTTATTTTGTGAAAGTTTTAATTTTTGACATTTTGTTATTGGTTTTATCTTAATATAATATTGTTAAATCAGTTGATATTTTAATTAAGGAATTTACTACTACATCAAAATATTAAAGAGATTAATTTATTGTACTTTTATGTAGTTGTGTTCATTTGTGCAATTTAACCTGTGTTTGTGATCTGATGAAAGGATTTGTTTGGGTATAAGTGTAACTACATAGTTCCTTATTTTGTAGATTATCATAATGGTGATTGTCATGCACACTGGAAGCCAGTTATGATGATGTTGCTTAATCTGTATATTGTTAGCATCAGTTGTTGATAAGCAATAAATTTCATACTGTTTAAAATAAAGTTTAGAGAAACTATTTCCCTTGTAGAAAAAGTCTTAAATGTGAATCATTAAGGTAAAAATAAATCTATACCATTTGTAGACTGATGTTTTCAATAGCTTGATTTTTGAGATAGGAAAAGTCGCAATGCCGATGTGCAGATTACACCAATCATCGTGGAGGTTATGATAAAGTTTGTTAGCTATTAGATGTAGGACTTTGAATCCAGGCTGTACAAATAATTATCTACCTAGTTATTTGTAGAGAATATTAATACATTGTGAAAACATTGTTCACATCTGTGTTATAGTCATTAGGTTAAATATCCTGGGATGGTTACTTAACCAATATAGCTTGTTACAAATTCAGCTGGATTATGGAAAAAATATAATATATATAATTGGATTAATTTAAATTTTGTACATTGTAATTTTTAAAGAATCTATATAATATTAGGTATGCAGTTTTGTCAATGAATTTAATGCATCATAAAATTAAATAAGGGCTGATTTATTTTAAGTAGATTTGATCATCAGAAGTTCCAAAAGACTAAATAATTTAGATTAATTGTGCTTGTCCATAAAAAAAAAAATTAAATTAGCTCTTAATGCAATGAATTTTGCCTTTGGTTGCACTAAGTGTGACACACATAGTGTATGAACTTATCAAAAGCTGCACTTAGATTGATTACATTTTTTAAAAATATTAATGTCCATTATAACTATGATGTATGGATGATGCTAAATCATATCAACTCGTTATCATTAAATATTCTGAATTTATTATATATAGTGTTTGTCCATCACCTTATAGTTCTAGTGGGATAAATTGCTTTTTACAAATTTAAATTATTGCCATCACATAATCAACAGTTATATAAGTGTACTAATTTATTGAACAACAAATAATATTGAAAACAATGTCTTATCTGGTGAAGCACCTGGGTTATAAATATATGTATCGGTATATATATTTTATATTGAACACATTAAGTTCTTGAATGAAGTAGTTCTATTTGGTGCCATAAAATTGCTTTTAGACATTTTCTCATGTAAATAATAAATAATTTATATTTCTTATATATACTTATAATTTATGTTTTCATTAATTAATACACATTACTATTGCCTGACTAAAACATGGCATGTATATTATTAGCAGTTGTTTTGTTTCAGTATTAAGCTATGCACCATCTATTAAGTGATAAATAGACTCGAATTAGTTGTAAGACAAAAAATCTTCACTGTTTCATAATTATAACCTAATTGAAATATTGTCAAGATTTCAGAAAGCAAAACTATTACAAAAGCAGTCATTCTATTCATAACACTGGATGAAAAACTTTTCCCGGAATATCTTCAAAATATTGTACTACAAACTTAATAATCTAAGATTTCTTTTGTTCTTCATGGGACTAGTATCCATTGTCTTTTTATGAAATTACTAGCTTTTTATGCAGCAAGTTATTCACCATTTGGACATTGTTTGTCAAGGTGTTTCTACTTAATTTCTAAGATCATGTTAAAATTTCGCATTATTGTTAATTTAAGTGGCAAGTGATTTTTGATCGCATTATAAATTATTAATGAATTATGATGTGTACCTTTCATAATTATCATTGTATATAAATAGAGTGATTGTGTCCCCAATATATATTTAGGAGTTTTTAACGTCTGCTTGAATATCTGCAGATTTTCATTCCATAAGCTTCACAGAGTGCTCGCCGTCATTGTCTCAGTAAATATTCTAATGTGAACATTTTAAGGTCACTTTGGATATTATAAACATTAGTGTGACAGTTTCGAGTATTTACGAGCAGTCTTTTTATATCTGTGCGTATAATTAATATTAAAATGTTCACGTTTAGATCTATTATATCGAGTGCCTATAGCATTGAGGAGTTCAAGTGTAAAAAGTCAGTTTCAGTAATTATTTGTCATCATGTATTGATCTTCCATAAAATTACGATGAAATTAAAAATATCGATGTAACAGTAAAAATTTGTTTCATTATTCTCTTTCAAGCTAAAATTAACTTTCAGAAGTGTATGGCGCTGGGTATTCTGATGTAAGCCGAAGACGTTGGTATGGTATAAATTGTGTTAGTATGAACAATTTGTAGAGCACTTTTGGCAGGCCTCGGCTAATACATGTGGGGCGACTGCTATAATGTGCGGCTTCCTAATAAAGCGGAATATTCCGACAGTACCTCATCTGCCAAACGTGACGAATTGTAGGTATAGTATGAAATATATATATATATGAATACAATTCTAACAATATTTAAAAAAAAGATTTTGTTATTATAACAAAGTAAATTGCACATGGATCAATTTGGAAATATTAGATGTGTGCTTATACATGATTGCTTGTTGAATTTAGTTTAAAAAATAACCCACCAAACCAAACCATCCTCCAGACCGGTGGACCGACCGGCCACGGCGGTAAATATAAACGACTTAATGAACAAATAATTGACAAATGTTCAGATATATAAAATGACTTGAATAGCTTAATCTGATGCCAGTTACAACATATAATATGTAATTTTGTCAGTTCGTGTTCGACCACGGCGCTGACTATGTAGTCTCAGAAAAGTCGCTGAGGCGTCGTCTGCACTTATTTTCGAACCACGATTCGACCGTCTACAGCTGACGTCTTCTTTCAAGCTTGCCAGGACGCGGTCTTCACTACAAAACTTGTCCAGCTCTGTTATTGCCATGCAAAATATTTCTACGCATTTCCGGTGCCAAGCGTATATATTTATAATATAGCTACATATTTATTATTTCGGTATTCCTATGCCAAAATACAATTCAATTCATGCCAAATCTTAAGTTTCTTTATACAATAAGTTTATTTCCGTTTGGTATATTATAAAGTTTCTTTATTACGCCACGCTTAAAAGATAAGGCAAGGTAATTGTATCGCGACATATTCTAAAATAAGATTAATAATTCGGTTTTAGAATTAATTCATACAGGAAATACTATTAATCTCTAATAAAAATCAATGAATGACGACGCTATGAATGTGAATAACTAGGCAGTGTCATTTGCACTGCCGTAACATAAAATGTTATTTTTTTTTTTTTTTTTTTTTCATTGTATTGGTTGGCGGACGAGCGTATGGGCCACCTAATGGTAAGTGGTCACCAACGCCCATAGACAATGGCATTGTAAGAAATGTTAACCATCACTTACATTGCCAATGCGCCACCAACCTTGGGAACTAAGATGTTATGTCCCTTGTGCCCGTAATTACACTGGCTCACTCACCCTTCAAACCGGAACACAACAATACCAAATACTGCTGTTTTGCGGTAGAATATCTAATGAGTGGGTGGTACCACCTACCCAGACGAGCTTGCACAAAGCTCTACCACCGAGTAACAAAGCTCTACCACCGAGTAACAAAGCTCTACCACCGAGTCACAAAGCTCTACCACCGAGTAAAATATCAGCGAGATGACATTTTTAACAAACTAGCGGGGCGCAGGGAAATATTTCTGCAGCAATAAACAGGTCGGTTTTTACATTTAATATCAGGACATTAAAAACCGCTGTGAGTGTAAGGTTCCTACACCTTATACTTAGCGTTTTTAATGTCCCCAAAAAATTTATCTTTTACAATATTAATTATTACTTGGCATGTAAGTTTGTAATGTTATTAAGATTATATGATTGTTTGATAAATGTTTTATACCCATTTACTATGATAATTACTTTCTAGACACTTAATACTCAAGTGTTGAAATTAGAGATTGACAATTTTAAATTATTGACGTCTGAATTAAATAAACTTTTACCTTACGTAACGTATTTCAGAGCCAAATTGCGTTGGAGTTTAAATATTCTATTTAGCTCTATGAACATATTTAATTCCACCCACTTTGAATTTTCGACGTATTGAGCTAAATGTAACTGTTCTAAAAATTATAATATATAAATATAATCTTGCTGGATTTACATCAGTAATATGTCTAAGTACTTGCTAAATAAATAGTACAACGAAGAATTGGCACGTTTTGCATAACAATAGCACGGTATATTATGTTGCTTAAGATTTTTTAGGATACCCGATCGATGAGAAAATACATACATGTAACACACGTTTAGCCTCATTATCATAATGAACCATGATTTTTGAATACCTATTTATTTATAAAATAATTTATTTAAACACTTGTTAGAGGGCGCTATGTTGAGATAGGTAGTCCGTCGTTGGTATAGGGTTATAGGCATAAATATAATAGGTATTTATAATAGCACGCAGGTGAAAGAATGTTTGATAATTTTGATTGACGGCGGATCAAGCTCTAATCAACAAGAACAAGTTTATAAATAAAATAGTCGATTAAGACGGCACCTACACGTGTATTTGTAATTAAAATGTAATATATTTTATAACTGCAACTAATTTTTAAAATTATTTAGTACCTACTCGTATTTCTTGAGTGTAATATATTACTTTGTTATGTGGAAACGAAATAGAAATTAATATTTTGAATATTAAATTAGTTGTATAAAATACCTACAAATATAGCATTGGTAAATCAATATGTCAACGCATTTTTAAGAGATAAAATAATTGTGCTTTAGTAAGCATTATATTCTAATACATACTTATTAAAATATTGGCAATTTTCTGCTACTATACAAAATTTAGTATGGATTTGTACTTTAAAAAAATTACAGTTACAACATGGCGGCGGCGTCAGCTGTCGATTGAAGTGAAAATAATTTTAAAACGTTACACTGTCTTGCCAATGGGTGTTGTCGTTGTCGATAGCCGGTCTCGCAATATAACCTTGGAACGTTGAGAAAGCTAGGTATGTGTTATGTGTATGTTATATGTATTTAAATTGCCTATAATATATAATTAACGAGCATCGACATTTTAATCTAAAATTGGATTAATTTGATACCGTCAATTAAAGGAGCGACAGTTATTTCTATTAAAACATTGCTTCCTTTGCTCAATATATTATGATCACAATTCACTATTTATGAACTATTAAGTAAAGCTTAAAATAAAGATCTAGTAGGTAATTAGGATTTTTAAATTACAAACGAATGAGTACCTATATTGAACGTCATAAATTTTATATTCCATAATAAGTTCTCAGTATTTTTATGTATATCTACGGTGTAATTTAGATGTACACTGCTCTACAATCTATTTATTAATAGTTCACATAAACTTGTATTATGTACTTACGAAAATTAGCACGTAATTATATTTATACCCTTAATATTTGTTAGACAACAATTGTCTCTATATAAAAAATGTCGATATTTGTTTTTTGTAAGTCTTAATAAATAAAATTAATTTAAAGTTTTATGAAAATTTATTGATACCATGATTTCAATTGTTGTTGTGAAACAGTTAGTTATTGTTACAGTATTTTTTGTATATAAATCTGTTTTTACAAAAGACTTTAAAATGTCCAATCAAGAAAGTATACGTATTTTGTTGGATTACAGGACATTATATATATTTGTTATCACTACCAGGACATTATATATGTTTGTTTGTACCAGATGTTAGTTTTCCGTCTAACTACATTCTCCAATCTCCACGTCATCGATAGCACACATGCTAATTTTCACGATGAACATGGTAATAAAACTCAAGGTAAACTTCAGAAATGAGACATTTTCACATATTTATTGTCACTGACAACAATTATTGTTTTTAAATAGTATGAGTGTATGTAAATCAGGTAGATTTTCATTAAATTTTTGTTAGGATTTGTCTTGATCAGCCTTGAAATCTTATATAAATCTTTTAACCTGAATGATTTTTTTGCGGATATAAATTAAGAGAAAGAAAAAAATAGAGTTTTCATTTGATAAGAGTTTTAAAGTAAGATTTAATAATACATCAACATTATAACAGTAATCAAACATTCTTTTTTGTCTCTGTTTTTACTTGACTTTTCTCTTATTCAGTTTTTATAGTAGCACAAAGGAGCCTAGGGGATGGTAATGCATAATATATACTGTGAGAATGGTTTATTCGATACTAGTTTTTTTAACAACTCAGATCACATATCGACATTGATAAAGCATGCATTATGGATAAATGCTAACAAATAACAATATTATGTTGATATTTAATGGATTTCATATTAGTTTGTTGTAATGGATTATAGTTCTTGTGTAGGCGTGCGTAGGTTTGCAGATCCACACGTTACTCTTTAAACAATACCTCAGTCCGCAATAATCGTTGCAACTTTTCTATGGTACCGATATAGATATTTTGCCCTATTTAAATTTTTTATGGTAGTTTAAGTAAATGTTATATAAATTGAACATAAAAATTCGTAAGATTTGTTATGTAATAGAAAATAAATATATCTTTGTCATAAAATTAAATACATGTTTATTCTTTAGCTAATATTTATGCTAAATAATTAATGAATAAAGCTATCACTACGAAAGCTATGTTCAATATATCGTTTTACAATTAATGTATCTTGACATCGGTTCAGTAAATTGGTTGCGTTTGTCACGGTAGCCTGCGCCACGGCGACCAGACCGAGAGGATATCGCTGGTTTTTTAGTGGGTATTCCGGCGCCTTCAGTTTCAACTTCATGTGGGGGAAACGAGTAAATACGAGTATCAATAAAAAAAAAATATTGTGTGGATCCAAGTTACAAAAGGGTTGCTTGACGAAATTGTGTCAGTGATTATGGTGTTAATACTCAAATACTAACGGACTATAATCGCTTGTGCATTTTCGACAGGTGAAAATAAAGCATGATACGTACTTGCTATCACAATCTATAAATTTGAAATTTGTCGAGTTGAATGTACGTATTCTTGAGATAATAGCAACATGGGCTACTGATTGTAGCTGCCATCTTTTTTTATCACAATTTTAATGAACGCTTTGTAATCAGCATGTTTGTCATTTTACTGTATATATACTATATATGCGCACTATAATATTATATATATAATCTAAATAATTTTATTATATTTAGCCTAACTTGAAATTGAAAATTATTTAACTTTATTATTTATAAAGTTAAATAATTTTCAAATTAATTATATTATATGAGGAAAAATAGCATGTGAAAATAAAATAATTATATTAGTAATTATAATAATTATATGACTATAATATAATTTACCTTTTATGATCTTTACAAACATTTCAAAGAATAATGTAAAATAATCGTGCACTAAAAGACGATCAAGTTTTTGCTATTGATTATAATACGGTGAATAGAATTAATTAGAATTAAATAGATTCGTTTTAACTATTTATTATGGACTAGCTATTATCTCGTACAGCCGTTTCGCTTGACGTATAAATTAAACTAATAGTCATTCAAATAATAAATAAATGCTTTTAACAAATATATGTTATATAAACAACATGTAACATTTCTTCACTTTTGTAAAATTCGTTTTATTATGGACATATAAAAAGCAAATTTCGCAAGCAAGTAACCCTATATATAATATGTACTGACAATTTATCTCCAAACGTCTTGTCTAAAGACTCGATGCTATCAAGACGCTTATCATTACGATAACGAGTGTTCATTTAGGAGGGCGGCGAGGTCACGTATTTATATACATAGTATAAACTATTTTTTATATCACGGCTTAATGTTTGTGTAATTTACATTGTGAAAAACGTGAATATGCAAACTAAATTATAATAATTTAAATATAGAATTTAACCTTAGAATAGATGATGTGTGCTACTGAATAGATCATATATCTCAACTGAAGTCAGTGGGTTCAAGTTCGGGCTTTGTATTAAGTTTTTCTAATTACTGATATACAAGAGCTTGTACTGTAGCTCATTTACGGACAGATTTGGTACCTATGTTTTATATACAGTTATTTGAAATACCACTAGTGACTTTATATTATATAACAAGGCTTTTTTTCATTTCTTTGCCATATTAGGTAATATTTCGAGTAGCAAGTACAATTTACCTGCGTCACTCGTAAGCCAAGGGTCACGTTCCCCGCGCAATAACAGACAAGATTTTGTCGTGTATGGATAGATCTAGGTACCCTTTATTCCGATCTCAAGGTTCTAGGGCTAGGGTCTGAAATCAGAACTTGACACTTGAGCTTACGTAATCATAATTGTTTCTAAAATCAAAATTGACAAATGATTTTTTTTTTATTTATAATATAGGTAGGAGGACGAAACTGGAAGTGATCACCAACGTCAATAGACATTGGCGCCGCCGTAAGAATTATTCACCATTATCTACATCGCCAATGCGCCAGCAACCTTGGGAATTGAGATATTATGTCCCTTGTACTGGTTTACTCACCCTTCGAACCGGAATGCATCATCACTAAGTATTGCTGTTTGGGGTAGAATATTTGATGAGTGGGTGGTACCTACCCAGACCTGCTGGCACTAAGCAGTACCAACAAGAAAGTATCATCGCATAAATTATTTAAATTTTCATTCTATATTTATCAGTTTTTATAATAATTATTTTTTGAACAATTTATGAGTAAATGGATCTGATCGTAAGTTTCCTTCGCCCAAGGATACTGTCACTGCAGGAAGTATCAATCCCTCGTTACACAGCTCTGCAATGCGCCGCTAACCATGGGATCGAAGACGTTGCGTTACTCTGCGTGTAGTTTAATATAATTTTCTAAAAATACTTCTTAATAAAAACGATAAATTTTAATGTATGTACGAATAATACGAAATAAACACATAAGAACTTGGTAACCTTTTTTCTCCTAGTTGTCTTATTACTTAATTTTTTCCTTTAGAAAGGTATTGGTTCATGGGTGCTCGTAAAAGGAGCCGGGCAATGTGGGTTTTTTACCCACTAAATCCCTGAAATGGTCATCTTCGCATATAACGCATCCACGGTTCTATGATTATGTGATTGGTTAAGTATGGAGCGGTAATAGTTTACCATATTGATGAATTTCCCGTCTGTTGTTTATTATTATCAATAAAATGTCTTATCGTCGTTAATAGTTGCTATCTTTGTTACCGTAGAAGCCTTGTTCACGGAGTTCCTGACTTGTTTTAACCTTAACCTTCACTTTAATCTTTTATTCTACATTGCTATCTGTCCTTGTAACCTTATTCAGGTACACGATAGGCAAGATATTATTACTTAAAGTGACGACGATCCTAATTTAGATTTTGGCTTAGATATAAATTTTTTTAAACATCCAATTAAAATTTCTGTAATCATAGTATAATTCGAAGTCAGTAGCTACTCTGTTTTGTCATCTGTTATAAATCATATACGTAATTGTGTCAATACAAATACATATTTATATTAAAAAAAACACCTATATTGGCTGCGTAAGAGTATCGATTTTCTATTCGAGTTCTAATATTGTAAACAAATAAACCAGTTACGGATGTATGGCTTCATTAAAGATAAATTTAAAAATACAAATATACACTTTAAATGAGATTTATGTTTAAATGTTAAGTTATTATATAAGTAGGTTTTATATAATATTATTTTAGGAGTTCCCTCATCGTTCTAAGTATTTATCCACATCGGTATTTAATAAAGTATTTAATAAAATTAAATAATGTTTTGTTGTGATAAAGTCCTTGTCTATTTTACCAAGAAGCAAATATAATATTAAACGTTGATGCTTTGTATGATTGCTTATGTGCTTTAGGCAACGATAATATTATATTTGAGTTAGGTACTCTGTTATCATTTGTGTCTGAATAGAAGTGCTATATTTTTTATTATTAAAATATCTTACCAAATTAGTTTAAAAAATCTCGGCAAAATTATCTCTTACAGCGATCTCTTGTTTTGATATAAACTTAAACGTAATTAAAATATTTCGAATTAAGACGAAAAGGAAAAACACACTAAAGTCACGTAACAAGTAGTCTCTACGCTTCCTGTAAGGGCAACAGTAGAAGACCGGTAAGTTTTTACTCTACGAGGTTTTTGTTAATAGTGGGTGAAGAGCATCTTTCGGCTTGCTGTTTTTCTCTTTTCTCATAACATTAAATATCCATGGATATTACCATCGTGGTCAATCATGTTATCATATGCAAAAACAAAAATATTAGATTAGAATTTCGTAGATTGTCTTTTAATGTATTTAATTCTACTATCAAAATATTTTTAAATATCATTCATAATTGTATTTAGAGTATAAATTGATTAATAAAAACTATATTCAGTAGTCTTCGGGGAACTTTAATTCTAGATCCGCATATATACTTATTATTAGTGTACTAAAGAAAGTTTATAAGGTACATATCACAATCGTACACATACATATTATAGGCTTACTATTTAGTTCTACCATCATCGATTTTCGTGCAAATACGTCAATAAACGCCAGACAGACGCCTCGTTGCGCCACGTTGTCAAACAGGAAAAACGTCATTAGATGGAAGCATCAATCATCAAGCCCTCGCAATTTTAAAATTCATCAGCTTTTCCTCATGACTAACTATGTTATCTACTAGATATTATATAATATAAACTAAAAATTATATAATTAATATGGAAAATTATATCCATAAAATTGCGAAACTGCACCCTTCGGATTCTATGGAAAGTATTAAGGTCAATTCAAAGGTAAAAAATCAATTATAATACACGCCAAAAAAATAGTCAACACACTGCACAATACATAGGCATGACGAGCACGTGTATTTTATTTTATTTCTTAGCTTATCACACACAGTCGGAATGCACGAATGTGTTTTATTTTCTCACACAAAAATAAGTAGTGTAGCTTTTTCGTGAACAACCATAATCTATATCGGTCGTTTAACAAATACAATCGTACAAACGTAATAGTTGTACAAAATAATAGTTCAGGATATTATTATTCCGAATCGTTTTTAAATAATTTTGGAAGCGTGCTTTTGCAAATCGACTTCGTTTAAGCTTACATAATACGTATGTAGAGATACTGATGTGGCGTTGATTTTTAGTAATTTATATATATTTTTAAAGATTTACGAAATATATTTATTATACGTAAAAGTTACGTAGTAAGTCGCAACTATAATGCAAGTTGTTTCTGTGATTAGTTATTCAATGCATTAGACTGAAAAATGGGGCCGTGTTACTAAACAGTTAGGGTTTTTTTTTAATTTATCATTACATAGTTGGTTTGCATGGTGTTCTGTATATATTGGAAATATTCTTTACCTTAATATATGTTTGCTAGATCTATCATCCCTAAAATGTTAACATTTGTGCATTTTCCTAACGTAACTTCCTTTCTTATTCGTTTCGACATTAATACAATTTCATACCAGATGGGGCCTAAGGCTTTATACGTTTTTATATAGAGAAAACATAGAACGCTTGGCTGGAATTTCTATTTTCAATATTATTTTATGCCATTATGATCCATGTGACAATATAGTATATAATATCGTTTATATTTAATTTGTTCCCTTAGGACTGTAACAAGGACTGTTATTATTGTTTTAATATATATATATATATATATATATATATATATATGCTTATGTTATAGATTCCACAATGTTTAATTTATTATTGAAATAGTCCTGTGCAGAATATTTTGAGAAGGTATCCGATCACATTTAATTAATATTATTTCGTATAAAACTCGAAATTTTCACCCACCCACTCATCAGATATTCTAACGCTAAACCGCAGTACTTTGTATTGTTGTGTTTGAGGGTGAGTGAACCAGTGTAATTACAAGCACTAGGGACATAACACCTTAGTTGCGAAACCAACCTTGGGAACGGGTTGGTTTGGTTGGCTTGCGGCTTGGCGATGTAAGCGATGGTTAACGTTTCTTACAATGCCATTGTCTATGGGCGTTGGTGACCACACCATCAGATGGCTCATACGCTCGTCCGCCTACAGATACAATAAAAAAAACAAAACCTAGTAGTCCTGCATTAGGACCAAGTAAACATGCAAAAGGGATACATAATTAAAATCTTCACAATGAATAGAATATATCTCTCCAGTTATTTAATTAATTTTATTATATCCTATACAATATACAAAGATTTGATAACGTTTACTGTTACTTTATAATTAATGAGGTATCTGTGTACCTGATTTTCCTTAAGATATATCTTTTGTTAATTCATGTATGACTTAGGATTGAATTATTTTTACATTATAATTAGCTCCCATTGTTAGAAGTTAAATAAAAAGGCAGACTATTAAGAAATTCTCATGTAAAGGCGGTAGCTGGTTTACATTATGTATTTTAGATGAATATATTTCAAAAATAAGATAAACGCAAATTAATATTGTAAGTCGTGTGATATCGGCAATTTAGCTTGATAAGAATTCATAATGTGCAGCAAATAAATTGAATTAGGTAATAGTATTATATCGCCGTCATCCCATTTTTTCAGCAATAAGTTGCTTACACTGACCTGCCCATTCAAATATAATCTTATGAAAGTTGCAAATTTTACTGATATATAGTTTTCTTATAAATATAAAATGTTGTAGTTTGTAATGTTCCTTTGGATTAAGCACCTCAGCTGTCACTTTTCACTCCGACTTACAAAGAGAAGCACTACGTTTTACAGACTCGTTCGACAGCATTAAGCTATATCTCAAAAAATATGAAACATATAAGCACTCTTTACAGCTTACATCTGTTCTGAAACCATAAACTATCATAATTTAAAATAACTATAAAATCGAATGAGTGCATTTGCGAAAAAACATTTTTTTTTATTATCTGTACATACCCACATTACGGGAAAACGAAAACAAGATAGTTTTCAGTAAAGCTCAGCTAATAGTGGGTTCTTTCATTCTAGACAGTGAATGATCTTAAGGGCAAAATGTGTTAAAAATTGTAGAATAAATTGTACGTTTGTGTGAAAAATGAACTTGATGAAAAGTGAAGATGTTTTACGGTTACGAGGTAACTCGAGTTAAATAGTTCCTGAGAGTGTGTCTCCGAAATATATCTAGCAGAATACCGACAGACAGCCAACAACAAGATATGATTACTGATTTTTTTTTTAAATATAAATTGCAATTGCCGTAAAATATATTTTACAATGTTTTAAGGCAGCCATGTTTACAAACTAGTTCAGAGATAAGGATCAACAGCTGCTCGCTGTTTGGTAATGGCATGTTGAAAGATCGTTATCTTATAAATTATTTTTAGTCTATAAACTTTTATGCCTATGCAGCTAATGGGATTTTTTAAGCGTGCAATATATTTTGGTCTGAAACGAAAAGGCTTGAAATGTGTGAAATGCCTAAACGAATTAATAATACTCACATATTTAACCCTTTCTTTGCTTAATGAAGAAAATAACTATATACTTTTACAAAATGTTCACACCGTTTTCTTTATTTATTTATAAAGGTGAATTAGAATAAAGGTTGAGTATGTTTAAAATAATTAATAGCATTAACAAGAGGAAAGATTTATAAATTCCACTCGTAATCTCATATAATAGATACGAATCAATATTCAAAAAAAGAAAACCTACAACATGTAGGCTATGAATTATTCAGAAACGAAATATTAGCATTTTTCGCCGATAGTATGACAGCGTATTTTCGGCGGCAGTTGACGTGAGATTTGGCAAGAATTCAACAGGTTTTAAAAACTCTATCTACTATTCCTGGCTGACATTGCAGTGCTCGGGAACGGCTGAGGACAATTAGCATTAAGCATGGCTGATTTTGCAAATTGTTCTTTATGATATATATTTTGAATAAAATATAAATTGGTATTGAAAGAAAATATGTATGTTATTTTTTAAATAAATACTATATTGGCAATTCATATAGTGTGTAGTGAATTGTATTAGAATTTTAGAGCAAAATCAAGATAAATTTAAGAATATTTCTGTCGGAAATATATAAATATATAATGCACACAGTACATTGATTTAGAGTTTATACTGTTCAAACGGCATTTTATTTAATCATGTAACTCATGAACTGTAATATAATTAATTGGATAACTACACACACTCCTTCCTTAACGATGTAATGAAGATTGTGATTACATAAGTGTAGGCACACAAGTATAATGGTCAACAATGTGTGCGTGAGTAGACATGTGTTGAATGAAAATATACGTGTTAGATAGGATTACCAAGTGTTCGTTGGACTTTAACGGACAGTTAGAATACATGCGTATGACTACAATATAAGATGGTCTTTCGAAACCATTATATAATAACGTTTCATCATCATTTCAGCCGGAAAACGTCCACTGCTGGACAAAAGCCTCCCCCAAAGATTTCCACAATAGTCGGTCTTGCGCTACCCGCATCCAACGGCTTCCCGCGATCCTCACGACATTGTCGGTCCACCTTGTAGGGGGCCTGCCCACGCTGCGTCGTCCGGTTCGTGGTCGCCACTCGAGAACCTTTCTGCCCCAGCGGCCGTCAGTTCTGCGAGCGATGTGCCACGTCCACTGCCGCTTCAACTTAGTAATTCTTCAATTCAATTTTAATAACGTTTATATGTATACTAATACACATTTATTTGATTTTATATATACAACATATTTCAATTGATCCCATAAGTAATTCCCAATGAAATTATATATTATAGTTATATGTGTTTGTAGCTCCTGACTATTGAGGAGTCATTTCATTTCATTCAGTAATTTATAATAACATAAAAAAAATTGGGCTTACTAGGCTTTTTTTTTTTCAATTTGTATCAATTTCCGAAGCTTGGTAATACGAGTTTTGGCGGTGTAGCCGTGTGCAAAATATAAAAACGGTAACAGTTCTTTGGCGTCATCGCGCGTTTTCGATAAATATAACATCATGTAACTAAACAAATACGACAGAACATGGTACACAGTATTTTATTGCAGACTGTATCATACATTATAATGTGACGTGGGTTTTCAAAGGCTGAAAGTACTGTTTTTGCACTAGTATTATTTTCCTATCTGCTTTTATAAACAAACGTCATATTTTAGATCTGTGACGCGTTTGATTGACGCGAAACGGGATATTTTTGAACGGGATATTGAATTATATGTATCTACAAGTCTGTATAATAATGTTATGTTATTTAGATATTCAAATTTAAATTAATAAAGACTATATTATTATTTCTATTATGAATATTTAGTTTTATTCTCATCTTTATATAATTGTGTTTAATTAACCGATTTAATTAATTAATTTTTAGTTAACAGATAATATTCAATAAACTTTTAACTTACAATTAGTTTCCAGGGATGTGCGTAGTGCTATGAATCTTTTAATTATTTTTGTATATATTATGGCAAGGTGATGAATTATAAAAGAGAAACATTTCATCATACGAGTAGTTATTATGTGAACGTCGTTAAGCATACACGCGATGCAAAACAGCTGTTGTCTGTAAATAATAGTGTTGTATCTTTGGAATAATGCCGAGACGGACTTCCTTGTTTCGATTATTTTTTAGCGCAGACGCAGAGGCAGGCATACACTGAACAATATGACAAAGATATAAATAAAGGTTTCTTAATATGTATATATTTTTACCTTATTATAAAGCTATAGTTTTATAGTGCCGAGGCAGAAAAGGACAATAATATGTGCTCTAATTAGATTTTCTTTAATATCGTAATTTACATATTATTTTGATATATTTTGTTAATTTATTGGCAGTAATCAATAGTAATAGGTGGTAAATAGATTTCGATAAAAATGGTCGGCCGAATGCTCGGTCCAAAAAGATAATTTTACGAGAACCCGAAAAATAATAATGAAACTCTTTATAAGCTTTTTTCTTCAATTTAGAGCAGCCATTTAAAGCAGCGATACTCAACCTTTTATTTATATGGGTCACAAACACGTGTTAGACATGGTGTCGTGGGCCGCAAACAAAAATATTTAGGTAATTATTTCTTAGGTTTCGGGATTGCTACGAATTAAGTTAAGCAACTATGATTTTTTATCATTTCATGACGTTGCAAACCATTTGCAGTGTCCGTGGCTACAAGCAGTTGTTTAATTCAAATTATTTAGGTGTTAATAAAAACCTTTGAAATTTAAAATAATTCCAAATAAAGTAATATCAATTGGACCAACCAGCAGCCGCCGCTGGTTGAGTACCACTGATCTAAATCTACAGACAGAATCTATACTGCTTAACATAAAAAAAAACCTTTCAAATATTCTTGCATTCGAAGTTGATATAGTTTGATTTTTTAACAATACCTACCTATGTTCGCATGCATATACTCGAAATACATTAATTTAGAAAATTGTTGTACATTTTTAAAATGTAATACTCACGCTAAAAATCGATTTTAGTAAATAAAGAAACGAATTCGACCAAAGACAATACTAGGTAAAGGTATATTAATTAACATTTGTACTGTTATAAAGTAAAATCTGATGTGAGGAATGACGATGAGGCGTTCGAAGTTTTCTATCTTTATCATCGTTACGCTATAAGCTTGTGATCTGATTCTCATAGTTATTGTAGTTTGCCACGGCTTGCTGTTTTGAATATACATATATTAATTTCAGTATTAAATGAATACTGTTATATTGCTTTTGAAACTTTTTATTTATATAAAAAAATCTAACATGCATATTACTGTGTTTATGTTAAAGGAAATTTTACTGTGAGATAGCCAAATTAGGGAGTCCTCGTGATACTCATATTTATGTATTGTGGTATAATAGGGTTGCCATTGTTTCTACAATATTTATCAACACTTTCATTTAAAGTTCATTTAAAGAGTCTATCATTAAAATGTTTTAAAAGTTATACATCAAACAAATTTGATACCGAGGTCCATTAAATTTAAAATGTTTATAGTATACTTGATTAAAAGCTGTTTTATTTTGTTCATTTATGAATAAAATACGCAGCCCTGAACGTTATTATGGAATAGGGCGTTTATTGCTCACGCGATACGAACCTAACCGTTGACTGCTTGATGACAAACTCCTATATACGTTGGGTACATAAAACAAAAAACCAGAAACGAATTTGTCACAATACTTATAAACTAACAGTATAGAATAATTAATTAACTCATAATGGTAACAATAACTCGTTAAAATTAATTAGAAAAGAATTCCTTAACTTTTGCTTAACATAAAAAAAAAAAAACTATTTGTGGTCGTAGGAATAATTTTGTAAAGGTATGTTTTTAGGGATACGAACTACATAACACCTGATAAACAATAGGTACTAATAAATAATATGTCACAGTTCATTATCATGTTTGAAAATTAAATCCTTCCTTATTTAATTGGATTAATTGTTTATTTATGCTAATAGCTGCAAAATAGTTGAATTTTATCTCTAAGGGCATAAAATAGATTTGATTTTGAGTAGGGCTAAATCGAAATCTAGTCTATTTTTAATGTTATTACGCGTATTCGGGACATGTGTATGTGTATGCTAGTAATATTTCTAAAAGTATTCTTAAATTGAAGCTATTGTTCAAAATGCGATTAGAAAATGTTTTATGTCATCACTACGTAGATTTGATCGTATTATCAGTTGATATGAGTTAATCTACGATTACGCATGTAGCCGCAATACCAAACACACGCGACACAAAACAAAAGATAAACCGGTATTAGGATAACCGCCGGGTACATTTTCGTATCTGTTACTGACAAGCTTTTATATGTATAAAAGTATATGGAAATTACGTAATTTGATTAGAAAGTAACGCAATGTCTTAGTCTCAATAGAAATGCTTTGAGTAAGTCGATAGCGGCGCAGTCTTTTAAGTGTACAGGCAAAAGGTATTTGGAACTTGTTTTTCATTGCCGTTTCGATCTAGTAGCTAGATTGTACGGTTGCAGATATCAAGGTCGCAAGTTACCGAATCCCAGGTCGAGTGCTATGATGTTGAGGTAATGGCTACTCTTTGAGGTTGGACGCCACCGAAGTTCGGGCAGAAGAACATTATTATTAATAGTTATATTAATTTCCATTTATAGTTCATTTGTTTATGAAGTTTTTTAAGGTATTTATTTTTGTGTACCTAGAGACATTTATTTCTTCAAATTAAGATATATTGTTTAATTTTTAATGGACGAAATAGGGTTTAACAACGGATTAAGTAACGCCGTTATTCTTTGTAGAATACAAATTCCAAAACTGTGGAAACTTGACGAACGATTGATATTGTAAATTAAAAGATTCAAAGTAAATAAATCGTCTTTCGTCATTTTTACAAGATAACTCTATATCCATAGCCATGTAGCCATAACTCTCTTCGTGTGCGTATTCTGCATAAATGCGTATAGGTAAGTGCGCATACAATTGTCTTTAATTTCTAATTCTTCTCAGCCGATGCGAAAATATTTTAAGGCTATTCTTTTGACATTGTGATCAAATAGTCATCGAATTATATACTTAAACAAAACCATATTTGTCGTATTTTGTCGTCATTGTACTTTGCCACGCAGTGCAAGTGGCGACTCGCGGGTATTAAATATAACTGTTACGTAATTTGTTCTTAGATGATTACATCATTACCATCTCATTGCGATCTCTGTAACGCTGGGGTCACACATGTTGTGTAAATTAAGCTTAGCATATAACCGGATTTTTATGTAAAAAAAACATAGTATCAATTTTGAAAAATGAAATACATTTTTAATTAGGTGTTAGTCTTATAGCCCTGCTCTCTAGTTCAGCACCTAATCAACGTTAATGATATCTCAAAAGTGATCACATTTAAATTTGAAGATAAGAACTACTGTTACATTTGGAATTAGGATGGAAAATTAGAGGATTCGTCACTTGATTTCCTAAAGCGGCGCTATTTTATTTGAGGAGCGCTCCTCGAAGGCCTCTCCATATATATTATACGAAATAAAACGACTTCAATAACGCTTAAGCATATTAATAATATTTTTAATAATAAAACGAGATGAATCAGTGTGTTTATTCGTATCTTAATTATTTCTAATAAATTTCAATGATTCTTACAATCTGGTTTAAAATGACCCTTTTTTGCACTATTCCTTCACTCCAAGATGTTGACGTTTACACTAACGATGCGTTATCTTTGTTTGTCATTAATTACTCGGTGGTAGAGCTTTGTGCAAGCTCGTCTGGGTAGGTACCACCCACTCATCAGATATTCTACCGCAAAACAGCAGTACTTTGTATTGTTGTGTTCCGGTTTGAAGGGTGAGTGAGCCAGTGTAATTACAGGCACAAGGGACATAACATCTTAGTTCCCAAGGTTGGTGGCGCATTGGCAATGTAAGTGATGGTTAACATTTCTTACAATTCCATTGTCTATGGGCGTTGGTGACCGCTTACCATCAGGTGGCCCATACGCTCGTCCGCCAACCGATACAATAAAAAAAAAAAAAAAAAAATTGGCATTTAAAAGAAGAAGACAGCATTGTTAAATTTATCAGTCGCTAAGTAATATGTAAGGCCGTCAATTTACATGTACATGTATAGTATGTATACAAATGTTATAAAACTTTCTTCATTAATAAAATCGACAATTATGACTCCGTCATTATGCTGCCTCTGGACGATACTGCTTGCCTTGACTTCGTTTATTGAATGTTAATAGCAATTTGCTATTCGATTCTACAGAGGTAAGCGCACATTGGAGATTTTATTAAATTAGAAAGATATTTAAAAAAAATACTTATTTGTTTAATGAATTCTTCACAATTCTACACGTACAAGAATTAAATAACGTAAACAAAATGTCAAAATAGATTAAACTACAAAAGTCATTTCAGTATATAGAAGAAGATATGAAAAAATAATGAACACTAATAATCAGATATATACTTAGTTATATAGCTTTATTATTATTTTTTTTTTAATGTAAAAATAAGCAAGCGTTTTTGATATTGTTTATGTAATACGAATGACGTATGAGAAGTAACTAAAGAAATAAGTAAATAAAGAAATAGCATATTAATAACACCTTTAGTCTGCTAATATGTGATAAAATATAAGAAACAAAATTTATTTTTATATGTATTAACGTATGTAAAAATAGCAAGTATGCGTGTTCTCTAATCCTGAGCAAGGCGTCAGCTGGCCTGACACAGTCAGATTTCTGATTTTATAAAAAAAATTATTCGAATTATTTGATTCAAATTATTTTTGTCGTTTCGTACTTCGATACTCTGTAATGAGTTTATAGGTGTACCTTTATATAAATGAACAGCTTACTTTTGAAACGAACAGATGTACGGGCTACCTCTCATTCAAATGGTTACTTAATAAGTCAACTGTCAACTATTGTTATAATATATTTCATACGAAAGAAGCGTTATTTAAGTTACACATATTTATGAAACACATACATTGATGGTTTATGAATAATAAATATATATTTTTAAATACTACATTAAAATAAAACTATTCATGCAGTATAACATTGCACAATAAGCATAGAAATGACTTGGAAGAATATTAAGCCTGTCTGTGTATTAGTGTGAGGTACTATTTAGGCTGTCTAAGTTTTTGTAAAAATTCTGTTGTGGTGTACAACAAAGCATAAATAAAAAATAAAAAATACAATAAAAAATATTTATTTTATTTAGCCTTCAGATTCTGGCGAAAGCGGTAATCAGACGCTTGATTTCAACTTTCCTTAAGATTTGATTCCCATAATCATAAGGATATTATGACGATTATGATTATATTGAATATTGATGGAAATACACGTACAATTTTCTCTTCTCGGATCTTTCGACACCAACGGGTCCTGTCGAACAGATGAGATGGACTGTCTACTGATCCTACTCTGCCCGATCATCACACCATTATTATAATCTGTATATTTGAACAATTACATTTTTTTTCTTTATAGTAAAAAGATAAACAAAGAGCAATTTAGAATTTTGTAATATTAAAACAAAGTGCTTAAATTAAATACGAGGATTTATTTGATAACACAACGCATGTCGAAAATATAAAAAGAAATTATCTATACTAATATAATATTATAAAGAGAAAAGATATGATTTTTTGTTAGTTTGTTTGTTACGATTTAACTAAAAAACGACTAGACCGATCTTAAAAATTCTTTGACCATTTTAAAGCTACATCTTTACCGAGTAACATAGGCTATATTATATTTTCAAAAAAATTAGAGATCCCAACCTAAAATGGAACAGTGTAACCCAAGGTATCAAATTGTAGCCTATAAAAGTCATTATTTGGCATGCACTGCGAAAACTATTGACGTTACATAAAAAAGTCTTCTATATATTAATAGTACTTATTACTTGCTCACAAAAAATCTGCGATGGTATATGCTTAACTGTTATAGTTAAGTAACAATAACAGTTTTTGTTTAAATTATTAATTTCAAATACGGTGGAATCG
The DNA here is from genome assembly GCA_905220585.2 of Nymphalis polychloros. NCBI lineage: Eukaryota > Metazoa > Arthropoda > Insecta > Lepidoptera > Nymphalidae > Nymphalis > Nymphalis polychloros. Next base: position 8,250,162 of record HG992253.1, read on the forward strand.
AATTGAGGTGATATATCATGATTATCCATTTAAATGGTTTGATAATTACGGATGATTATTTACATGTAAATTCCATTTTAAATGATCCGGATCGGACTTTTCGTTTAGAAGTTATGACGGATATACAATTCTCTCAGTAAGAAAAATTGGCACAGTTTAAACAAACTGTAGCTATCCTACGTTTAGTCTATTACTAAATACTAATTTACGTTAAATAATAGTTTTCAAATTTTCGCGGATGAAGTCGCGGGCAAAGTGCTTGTAGTATATATAGTTAGTTTTTAAGAAATAAGTACTTAAATTCGTATTAATGCATTTAAGGCATTTTGTTTACTTTCCTTATACTATCTAGGAAAATATTAAATAATTTTGAACATTACAATTAAATAGTACACAGTGGTTGATAAATAGACGAGGAAAACGTACAAAACAGTTTCGTCTATGCCTATTCATTGTATTTATATCATTTGCTTAATACATAAATATGTTTCACGCTATTTTAGTTATTTGCATAATATTATGAGATACCATGTTTTATAATACAAAGCAACCATAATAGCTATATTTAAAAATATTGTTTAATTTTTATCTCATCAGCTGATAAAAATAAACATAGATAGCACACTTGACTAAGACGAATAGTATGTCTGCGATAAAACTGAATAGATAATATATGAATTAAATATTAAGTCGGATAATCATTCATATATGTAAAATATAGAGTCAAGAAGGCAGATTGGATAGACCACCGAGGAGAACTCCCTGAGTCACGAGCGGAGCACAGCACGGGTGGGACCGCGGATGTGTATATCGATATGATCCCGTAGCCTGTCCGATCAGTAAAGGACGGGTATCGCAATGGTTTTAGAGCGTAAGAATCTCACACAGCCCGGTTTTCATTCAATGGGCCCGGGATGTTTCTGAAGGTTGCCACTGCGTGAACGAAAGAGTGAATAGAATATGTTAAGTGTTTTAATCTGGGCAAGCACCACCATGTTGTTTTATGTGCTTATTTTGTATAGGGTTTTCCAATAGGGACGCTTGAACTTTGACAGCTGATTGCGGCCATGTTGTTTGAGTGACAGCTGTCAAATGCAGTGTGTTATATTCATTCCGTCCTCCCAAACCACCATGGCAGGTAACAGTGTCGAGCAGCACGTGCAAATCATAAAATTGTTTTATGAAAATGGGTCTTCAGTTCGAGCAACGTTCCGCGCATTTCGCCCGTTTTACGGTCGCGATGATCGTCCTGCCGAGTCGACTATCCGTCGATTGGTGGACAAATTCGAGTCAACCGGGTCAGTTAACAATCAGCCGGTTCCCGTGCGTCAACGTAACGCGAGATCTGCCGAGAATATCGCCGCTGTGCGCGACAGTGTCCTCGAAAACCCGCGGCAGTCAATTCCGCGTCGCGCACAGGAACTCGGCCTTTCGCAGACGACAACTTGGCGAATTTTGCGTTGTGACTTGAGCCTGCACCCGTACAAGATCCAGCTGACCCAAGAGCTCAAGGTTAATGACCATAGACAGCGCCGTGTGTTCGCTGACTGGGCATTAGAGCAGTTGGAAGTTGACGCCGATTTTGGCAAAAAAATCATCTTCAGCGACGAGGCGCATTTTTGGATGAATGGCTATGTCAACAAGCAAAATTGCCGTATTTGGGACGAGACCAATCCACATGAGGTTCACCAAGTGGCAATGCACCCGCAGAAAGTGACTGTTTGGTGCGGATTTTGGGCCGGAGGCGTGATTGGTCCGTATTTTTTCGAAAACGATAATGGTGTGGCCGTCACCGTCAATGGTGAGCGATACCGGTCGATGATAACCAACTTCTTTTGGCCTGAAATCGAGAATATGGATCTGGACAACATGTGGTTTCAACAGGACGGCGCTACGTGCCACACAGCACACGCTACGATGGAAGTTCTGCACGATCAAGCGCCCTTAATGGAAAACCCTATATTTATAGTTATTTTGCACTCCTAACAGCATTTTATTTTAAGATTGGCCGTTATAAAAAAGCGTTAAGACAACATTTTATTATTAAGGCGGATGGGCAAAAGGCTGCTGTTAAGTCATCGTCACCGCTCATAGACATTGACTATGAAAGAAATAGCAACCATTCCGTACATCGCCAATGCGCCACCAATCTTTGGAACGAAGATGTTAAGTTAGCTCCGAACCTCATCCTTAAGATGATCCTTTTACCCAGCAATGGTAGATCACCTAGTTTGTAGTTTTATGTATGAATTTATTTTAAGCAAACTATTTTTAATATCAGTTATAGGTTATCTTCCGAAATCTTAGTAATAATTTTCAACGACTTATGAAAAATAAAATTTACTTCCAAGTATAACCCAAATGTCGACCAATTACTGTTTTAGAGGACTATACATTCAAAAGGATTGCGTTAAATTGTTTAAGACAAAGGTTATCTCAACTAGTAGGTACGGACAAAATTTAAAATGAACAATGCGTGGGTTTGGATCCTTTATGAGTTGTATATGATATGGTCCATTAACATTTATCTCCAGATCTGACTTGATAAGGTCCTAAGCTTACAATTTGTGAAAACAGTTATTATTTTTAGTTAGAACTTTCGTTTCAAGTTTTAAACATACGTGCACAAAAAATAGCTTAATCATGATAGCAAATACAATATAAACAGGAATAGGGATTTTGAATACAATTGACAAGATGACCTAAATAAAAACTTTGTTATATAACAAACAATAGAAAAATATTTTAAATACATATATTATAACACTGCCCGTATTAAGCCCGTTGTATGTTTAAAAATATTTTAAATGTAAGTTTTATAAAAAAATGAGCCACATACACACAAGGAACGACGGATTTCTTAAAAATATAAATATTTAACATTTTATTCATTGAAATCATAAATGTAAACATATAACCAGTACCAGTAACCTAATATTCATTATGGTAATGTAGTTTATACGAAACGTTATATTACAGGCACCATAAAACGTCGTATATATATATGTATCCTATGAATATGTCAGCATTCTCAGTGTAAAGAGTGGTATATAATATTTCTTTACTGCAAGTATAGGCGTAGACGGCTGCGTAATCCGCCTTCCTAAAATTAGTAAAAAAATACTTCCGATAAAACTACATAGAGTAAATAATAAATTTTATTTTTTAATAGGTATTTGTTTTTTTTTTTTATTTAGATTTAGTTTCAGTATTTTAAAAGTGTAGATTACGTACGTGTAATAATTGTCTTATTTAATTCTTTTTCTTTTTATATTTCTATGTTTACTTTTTATTTTATCGCAGTATATTGTCTGCTATAAACTTTTATAAGGTTTCTTTTTAAAATCTAATTTTGGAAAGTAATCGTTAAATTAAGCGTTAAGTTAATACTGTGAATTAGTCGTTCAGGTAATAAGTGTTCCTTAGGATCTTATGTATTCTTTGTTAGGCGCTCGGGAAACGTTGAGTGGTGATTTGGTCGACCCGTAAAATGGTTGATTATTATAAAAGTAATTTAACTTTTTGTATTTAGGAGGATTTATAATAAGCATTTTAGCGAGAGTTGTCAGCGAAGTAAAAGATCCACTTAGTATTTTTTTACACTCTTATCCAAGTTAATTTATTATAGTTTCTTTATTTACTAGGACGCTGGTACAGACTTAGTTATTTAGTTCTTAGGCCATTTCTCAATTTTGAGCCCCTAAAATGTCTTGTATTTCACATATTGTTGATTTATTGAAAAAAAAAACCGAATACCGTGCGTTTTATTAAATGACATGAATTAAGCCTGCCTCAGACAGCGTTTGTAAACTCATCATTTAAAAAAAAAAAAACCATCAGGTGTTCTTCACACGCTTGAAATATCAAGGAATTGAATTTCATCGTTTATATCGGTTTCTTTCAAGCTTGTTAATAATTTTCCTTCTATAATATTATTTTAGCGATCAATTCTCGGCTTAATTTAACAGGTTGGCACACGTGGAATTTATTGAATGTCGCGGTTCCAAAAACGGGCAATTTCTCATACAGATCAAAATCATATTAAAAAAATAATAAATGTTATAATGTAAATTTGGATCTTATGATTTTTCAAGGCACAAAATACAAACGATGAGGTCAACCCGCTTTGTATCCACCAATTCTCACCGGAGAAGCGTGGAACAAGTTATAAACCTACTACTTAAAAAGGATTTAGCTCAGTAGTGGGACATTTACAGACTGTTTCTTTTATCTAAAATGTACTAAGACTTATTATAGTATTAGGTACGGTATTACTCGGGTTGCTTTAATGACAAAGCATTTTTTTTACGTGGACTTCAGAAAATTACCCAGCTCATTGAACGAAAATCGGGTTATGTGGAATTCTTACACTTACCCACTAAAACCATAACGACTGTTTTCGGTATGGATCGGAGAGGTTATGCGATCGTGCTGATATTAGGCATCCGCGACCCTTCCCATGCTATGCACCGCGCGTGGCTCGCCAGAGCTCTCTTCAGGGGGCGAAGGCAATCTCACCCTCTCCGTTTTCCTCGCTAGTAGGTATGGCAGCGCCGTCTTGGCTCCCGTCAGTCGGTCAGTCGGTAGGTAAGCGAAAATATAAATGACTAATGAAGTAAATCGCGTCACAGTGTGAATATAATTTTCACTCATCACGTATAGCTTTGTGTTCAAAATGTATGCAAATACGTTTAGAACGTGTTTAGAACGCTTATGCAAATATCGGATGTACGTAGGTCGGTCTTTGTGGACAAATTAAAAGATTTCATGCAGTCGTATCGTCAGCAATTTATAATATGTTTACCCAAAAAATATAAAAATTCTTACTATTTACTAGTGTATACAATTGTTATTTTATTTAAGAATGTATCAGCTAAATAACTTAATGTTCAAATGTATTTCGATATCATTTGTAACGTTACGGTCACATGTTTGTAAGTTCATCGACATTAAAATTATTATTTTTTAAATATTATTAGTAAAATATACTATATACATGTATGCATATTAATGTATATATGTTTACAGTTAGGAGAATTGTCTACCATTAACTTGTTACTTACGCATCAGAAGGCGAATAACGGATAGTAGTTCAACAAATAATACGTCAATAAGACAATACTACTAAGCAGTCCTTAAGCGAAATAATTCATTTTTTTAATACAGAAATCGGGCTTCAGTCGGGAAGTTAAAGCCGGTATTTACAAATATCTTTCGAGTTACACGTTGTATGTTTTTGTAATTTTTTTATGTAACTCCTATCGTAATAAGCGAAAATAATTACGTTTAGGAATATAGTTTATTAAAAATACTTATAACATTCGTAGTCTATGACACTTGACTGCTAGTCGCTTAATTTAAATAACACAGCAAAAACTGGAGTTAAAAAGTTGATCTGACCTTGTTTCGATAAAGCCTTACCTGTGCATATTTCATACTCGACACAGTGAATATCCTGCTTCAATTGGAATCTCATGTTTCGTAAATAAAATTAAATTTGGTAAAAAAATATTCATATCAGACAGATTCGCTTAACCTTGCTCTAGCTAACAAAAATAACTGGTGTGGTTGTTGCAAGTATTTAAATACCTAATAATTTATGATATTAGTTTAAGCGTTCATATGGAGTATTTTTTTAAATTGATGCTTTTCTAATCTGGGTTTGTTTGTTCAATAATTTTGAATAAAAATAAATTCCCAAACGGCGAAACTTTCAAGGTAACAATGAACAAAAATACAAAATAAATAATAAATGTATTTACATATACATATGTCGAATTTATAAACTCCTTCTGCTTAAAGTCAGCAAAAAAATTAATTAAGTGTCATTATATAATTAAGAGAAACTATATGTACCTAATTCGTCGTTTTTTATTTTGAAGAGTTAAGGTTTCAAAAACTACTACTCTGAACTGTCGTATTACGATAGTTTATTGTTTTGGAACGGATATATTATAGCATGTCTATGTATTTCCTATTTTTTGAGGTATAACTATTGATTGATTGAGGTAATTGAAAAATATGAATTTTTAAATTATTATTTATTTATTTACCTAAAAGAAAAAATATTGTATGAAATATTTGTAGAGTTTAGCCACTTACACAAATAATTTCGGACTGGTACTTTCGGATATTACGAGATATGTATTTAAATAAATGAGAAAGACATAAGACGTGCGGTAAGGACGGGTGAAGAGATTAAAATATAGCTCAATATATTTTATAAAATGTCCTTGAAATAAGTAGAACCTTAATTAATAACTGTGAAAAGTTTGGACGGATAGCTAGTACAAAATCATTTAGATAATAATTCTCGGTAGTAAAAATAATTTAAATATTTTTATAACTTGATACATATTTAAAGTTTGACACCAAGACACAAGCATGAATAAGCAACACGCTTGCGATCATGGAGCTGCATTTGAAATTCATAGTGAACTATGGGTAAAATAGATTTTTACAAACATAACAGATTTAGTTCTTAGACAAAATGTAATAAAGGTAAAAATATACTAGTAAACAAGACAATGGTCTGATCTTGGTGATTTACTGTATTTTTGTTTCAAATGTATCAAATGAACCAGAGCCAACCAACCAAAGCTTGAGGTCGTGGAGTGTATATATTTTTAAAATTTCGTCAGACATATTCAAGTCGGAAAATGTACTTACATAAAAAAGGAACGAATATTATTTATTAATTGAAGTTAAGATGATGAAGTAGGTCACTAAATCTTTATTTTTATCTTCAATATTGGTACAAAATATGATATTGAAATTGAAGGAGGAACTTTGACTGTCAATAAAATTACAAAAATTAATGATTAAATATATTTATGAAAAGAAATTTTTGGTCTCATGTTAGACAATTTCAGATTATATTAAGGCCTTTGTTATATTTTAAAATGTAAATTGGATCTTGTCGCTCCTTATACTACGTCTACAGGCTGACCTAACTAAGAACTGTTAGAGTCATATCTCCAGAACACGAAAACAATGTAAGTGGAGGCGGGACTGTTATGGTTGAGGCTTGGGACCAAACTGGACGAGCCGGTTGTCGTGTTTGGTAGATACTTGATTTTCGCGTTGCATGTCGAAGGTTCGATTCCCACCCAGGACAGACATTTGTGTGCATGAATATGTCTGTTTGTCCTAAGTCTTTGTGTAATTATTATTTAGGTCCTCCAGACCGATTTCGGCCACGGCGGCCAATCTCAAGAGAGATTAGCCAACTGCGCAGGAGATATTATAGTGCACAAGTGTGTGCGCAAACACAGGTGCACTCTCTTTTCCTTAGCTCTCATAATCCGATGGGACGGCAATCCGACACGACCGGAAAGAGTTCAGGCGCAGGACCAACGACTTAACGTGCTTTCCGAGGCACGGGAGTGTACACACTTCCACCTTCCAGACTCCGGGTTGCTACTGAGAATTTTCTGACAGAAAAACCCAATAACTATTTATTGGCCCGACCTGGGAATTGAACCCAGGACCACCGGGTCTGCAGCCTAATATCTAGCCACTAGACCAACGAGACAGTCAATATAATAGATAATATTAATAAATAATAAATAGATAATAAATTATTATATATTATCTATATAAGTATGTATTTACAAAAGAGAAGTAGTATATTTAGTATATCAGTTGTCTGGTTTCCATAGTGCGAGATCTGCATAGTTTGGGATCAGATGACCTTGTGTCAATAGTTTCCCAGGATATTATTATAAATTTGTGGAAATGCTATTGTCCATGTCTCTTGCCTTATTGACTGATTATTTCTGCGGAAGACACTTCCGTTACAGCAAGGGGCAGTGAGTACTATGGAGCAGTTCGCCTGGTCAAAGTCGATGCTGGTGAGGGGCGGAGTCCATATAATTATTTTCCCGTTATACATTTTTTTTTTAAATTAAATATATGGGTAAAAATCGTATAATATTTAATGTCATAATGCACACTACCTAACGATAACAGTAGAAATAAATTAAGTTTCTAAATAAAGTATACTAAATTCTGCAACCATGTATCGCCAAAACCAAAATGACATCGATTTAGAATTCGCTGCTGACTTGGTTTTAGCACTGGTATGCTGCCGAAAAATTATCTTTATTTAGCTCTAATATCATGAATTGAACATTTACTTGACCTCTTTTATTTATTATATTTTGCGTGTCTCTTCACGAGTGAAATAACATGCCAAACTGCTTATTGAAATTTCAAACATTGCAAAGATTTTATTCTACTTATAAGGCCATCGCAAAAGTTACGTAAATTGAAATACGTTTGGCAAGATAGCTTACCTACTTACTAAAGTATGAAACATAACATTGTGCATAATATTTTATTTGCTTGTGTGCTATGATTCCATTACATAGATAGGTATTATTGCTATATATAATTCTCAACCCTTTCGTTTAAAAAACGAATAAACAAATAACAAATGCTATATAAATGTATTCGATGTATATCTTTATATACATTTTTAATAAGTTTCAATTTATGTCGCTATTCTATATTATACTAGCTGTGGTTTCACCCGCGTATAATTAATAAAAATATAATAATTTATTTTATTACTATAATAACACACGCACACACACACACACATACACACACACACACAAACTCACACACGGCTACTGGTAAAGAAATAAGTAATTAACGATTTGAAATTAATTTTCATAAGATACGGTAGGGTTTACCGATCTTATATACATTTGCGCCATCACATGTTCTTTGTGTGTACCAATTTTCATCAAGATTGGTCAAGCCGTTCTTGAGCTATAAGAAGACATACAGAGAGTCAGACAGACAAAAATGAAAAAAATAGTATAATATGAATCACTGCATCATAAATCGATTATTTATCACAAAAATAGGTGAAAAAACAAAGTGTACAGACAGAACCAATAGATTTATATAGTTGTATAGATATTTCGCTTTATTTAGTTTATATAAGAAACGATCACTAGATAAACACAACAAAAGCAGTTGCAAAAATAAACATTGACACCGCAAACATTTCGCTCAAATGTAACATATACAATGTTAGTTTCAAAATGTAGGCCAAAGAATGGAGTAATGTTAAAATTACGTATTTTAATTTCATCATCCATTAAGCTACTTTAATTGAAGAGTCAGAAACATTCTAATTGAACGGAACCCTGACCCTCTGCCGACCCTGGCCAGTGCGGCTCGAAGGACAGTAATTATCTTTACATGATTTTAATTTTACGTGTTGTACCGCTTCAATTTATTCACAATCAACAATTTTATCAACGGTGATTAGTATAACTTAATTGTTGTTTAGATATGTATAAATAAAAAAATGATACAAATAACAACATGATACTATTAACATGAATTAAAATAAAATTATTAATTAACGGTCTATACTAGAAAATACGTGTTCATAGCTCCAGAAGCTCAAGTGTAGCACACATACTAATCAATACCACTACGATAAAGACTACACGAAAGGAGAAAGGCAGGCTTGTATGGGAGTTTCGTACCGCTATTAAAATTTCGCGTGGTGGGATATATTTTATTTTAATTGGTAGTTAATATGATAGAAAAGCCGTTTTTAAATTCTTAGATTTTTAAAAGTTAGGACGTTATAGTTAGTGTAGAATTGAACCAATATAAACTGTTACATATAGGTAATAGGTATGACGGCGAGACATTTAGACGAGAGTGACTACATACTTTTTGGCTGGTATGTCACTCTAGCGAAACGTCAAACGAACAGCTATACCTACATATATCATGGTTGGACGTCATCGACGGATCGCCGCTAAATTATAATAAAATTGTAATTGAATTGTAATAAAGATGAATACACCTAACGTTGTTATTAATATGTCGATAGGTACATCAATATTGTTTTGGTGATAAATTATATGTTCTAGATTGCTTGTCGCTATCTTTTATTATTATATTTACCATTAAGTTGGTAGATTGAGTTGAAGATCGTATCTATTCAGTGGTGTACATTAAGAGACACCTATGTCCAGCAGCAGACTGGAACAGTTCGATAGTGATGAAGTTGTTAGGTTTTGAGTATTGGCAAATAAAACAATACTTTATTTTTGTAAGAACATTTATTTTATTGTACTTATAATTAATTTATTCTTAATATTACTTCATCTAAGACGGGGGCAGGTCGAGTAATACTACCAGGTCGAAGGTACCAAGTAATGCTCATCACATGTGAGCAGCATCCCACTATTGTGAAACCTACAATGCAGTTACAGCAAACTCGTCATTTTAATTAAAGCACCGGGCAGGGTATAGTGTCGTTTGGCACGAATTTTGGGCGGGGGAGGGGGGAAGGGGGAGGGGGTTAGTCCCCTACTCAACGATACCACTCCCATGACACGGAAATGCACCATTCAGGAGAAAAGAAAAAAAATCGGAAAACTAACCTCAAAATTACATTTATCGCCAAAATTTCAATTGTAACGACTCCGGCACTGCAGGAATTTAACATAAAAATAGTTATATATAAGTTAATTTAAGTAAAACTTCAAGATAAGTGCTTAAAATAACAAATAATCACTTAATCACTACGAGCGTTGCTAATATAAATATATATATATTTATAAACCATTGAGGCTTACGTCTTTATCGCACGTTTACTAAATTATCTATGTTATTTTTTATGTATGTTGTGTTTACAATAAATGACAGTAACGTTTTACTGAACGATTTTACTGAATGTTTACAACCTCGTCCACCTACCTATACTATAATAAAAAAATAAAATAAAAAAGTAGCTAGGCAGCCACATTTCCTATTACTATTATCATTATCGCGAACAAAGATGGGTCGTAAAACCAAAAATACGTCTTTCGATATTAGGCAACTCGTTATTTTCCATAATGCAAAGGGAAAATCTTATCGCGAAATCGGTTCTATGTTTAATTTAAGTAAGAGTACAGTCGGAGATATAATAAAAAGGCTTAAACACCAAGATCGGATTGATTCCATTAAGCAGAGTGGTCGGCCGAGTTTTAAATTTGAGAGAACGGAGACACGTGATTCGAAAAATTAAAAAAGATCCGAGATTAAGTGCTCCAAAAATAGCAAGCGAACTTTCTCGAGGAACGGGGAAAAATATTCATCCGCAAATGATTCGGCGAACATTAAAAGAAAATGGATACAATGGTCGAGTAGCCCGGAAAAAACCATTCATTAACGAGCTCAATAGACGAAAACGATTACAATACGCGAAAGAATACGTTGGTAAAGACAAAGCGTGGTGGAACGATGTAATTTTTTGTAACGAGAGCAAATTTAATATTTTCGGATCTGATGGACCCGTTATAGTGTGGCGTAAGCCCAATACTGAGCTAAATCCAAAAAATGTACGCGCTACGTTCAAGCTCGGTAACGGGAATGTACTCGTGTGGGGTTGTATTTCGACTGCTGTCGGAAAATTAGGTTTTATTGAAGGCATTTTGGACAAAAATAAATACTTGAAATTATTAAAAGATAATTTACAACAAAGTGCTGCGCAAATGGGGATTCAAGACCGATTTAAATTCTATCAGGACAACGATCCGAAGCACAAAGCGCGCATTGTGCAAGAATATTTATTATATAATTCTCCCAAAGTGCTCCACCCTCCACCTCAATCTCCGGATCTACATCCTATTGAAAATTTATGGGAAAAATTAGATCAAAAAGTTCGTTTAACACCTCCACATACAAGAGATGAATTTAAAATGCGACTCCAAGAAGAATGGCAACAAATAAGTGTGGAATATTTATTAAATTATTTCAAACATGCCGAAACGTTTGAAAGACGTAGAAAAGCAAAAAGGATATGTTACCAAATATTGAAGGTCTGTCAATAATTTATTAACAAATAAAATCTCAAAGGTGTCCGAATATTTTTGTTACACAAATATCAAAGATATTATGTACAATCGTTAAAAAAATATCTTAAAATTATGTCGAAATATAATGTAATGACACATTTTTATTAATGGAAATCGTTATTTTATCGACTAAAATAAGAAAAATATTTGGTTGCGAAACAAATATGATACACGTGATTTATTCCAACATACTGTGGTGTCCGAATATTTTCGTCACTCACTGTATGTCGTACGTACATAGCACAGTATATAGCGTTCTTTCGCGAAACTTCTATCAAGAAATAGAATACGGCGGCACAGATGCTCAACTCGACATAAAACGGACAAATAATTCACTAAATGCTCTGATGCAGTCACAAACCACAATCCAAAACAATAGCAAAGAACACGGTCGTATACACAGGTCTTGCAACTTCAATATGGGGTACGTTGACATAATGACGCTGTTAAGTTCAATTTACGGCCGCCGGAGGCACGATAATTCGCGTAATAATTATCCCGAACACTTTTTCAAATCCAAACAAAACAGTTAAATAACAAAAAATCCGCCAAGCTCAACAAAACGATATAACAATGATTTAATAACACAATATTTGGGAGAGAAAAATATCAACTTCGATAGCAGCGACGTAGTACCTCAAGCGGATGGTATTGCGAATTAGCAGTTGTAACACACCCGCACCTATCTCTCACCACTGAAATCGGACTCAGTTGCAAGACCTGTGTATACGACCTTGGCAAAGAACTGAAGTGACAGGTATATTTTCCTTACCTGTCAATAAATAATTGCCAGATAAACAAAAAATAATATTGATCCCGAAAATCATTCCTATTATTAAATCGTTAATTATTATTATTTTACGCAAGCATTATGCATTATTAGCTATAATATGTAAATGTTTAATTATATTTTATGTTATTTTTATTTATAAACAATTAATTATCATTTCGATATTTGTGTTATTTTACACACTTTCTAAAAACAAAACTGCGATTAGTTTATGCTTTTATTACTTTTATTTATTCAAATCGTATTATTGATATTATTAATTATTCCAAGGTTTTAAAAATACTATACTTTCATGAAAATAAATGGTTTAGTTGCCTTCATAAGTGGTACAAATTTTATAACAAAACAAAAAAAAAAGTATGCGGTACGAAATCTGCCATTCTCCTTTTATCACGAATAGGCATCGAAGATGAAAATAAATAACTATCCTTACTTAATATAATATACACGAAAGTAATCATACGTTTTAACTATTTAAACGATTGTAATTAAATTTTGTATAAATATTGCCAGAAAATTACAACGGGTAACAAACACCTCCCCAAATGCAGGCGAAACCGCGGTCTGAATCTGAAACTAACAATAAAATAATAATGTGTCCAACTATTAAAATTATCGGTAAAATGTAAGCAAAGTGAAATTTATTGTTGTGCACTGCCTGAACATCTTAAAATAAATATTGAATTTTAATTGCTAGGTGTCACTCTTCTGATATTCTGACTTTTCGATATGAGGGTTCAAAAAGTCACTGTAATGTAACGATAATGAAATAAATAAAACAAAGGGAAATAAATAACAACATGATACTATTATTGAGTGTTTATCTAATGACCCATTTGATCGTCTGCTTTCCAATTACGGTATAATAAATAAAAAATCGATAAAACTTTAATTTTTAAAACACATACATTTTCATCATTCACTAATCTTCGACAATTGAAGAGCACCGCACTATTTAATTGAATAACAGCTTGAATCGTAATCAGTTTCACCCAGCGTCGGTCACAATTGGTCAGTTTGTTACTCGGATGACGTCAATGGATACAATGAACACATTACGTTCTGTTTAGACTGGAAATGCGATTTAAAATTCTCTCGTAACTACCATTTGTTTCCTGTTAATGTATTTGATTTGATGGTGTGTAATATTTTTACAAGTCTTTGTTGTTGTCAAGAGCTGTTTTTTATAATTTCTCTCGGGTTCAAATTTTGCAAATTTAAAATGTTACAATACATTTGCCTTATTCTGTAGTTCTCGCTGTCTCCGTTTATTAATAATATTTATTAAGATAAATTTAACCTTTTTTGCTTTATATTGTTTTTAAATTTCTTAAATACGATAGACATCATACAATAAAAACGCAGTAAAAACATTTTAAATAATTTTTTTTATTAAGAATTTATCATTCAAAAATTTAAGTTAAGATTATATTAATATAATATAAATATAAAATCTAAAGTGAATACTGTATATATCATGAATCATTATCGCGTAGAATGTTGGCACGAAATCTCTTGCTAAATTGCAATTTCTATTCTTTGGACGCAAAACTAGTCTTCTCGTCACCAGTGTAGACAATAAAACAGGATAAAATATAAAACAATGCATAAAAACGTGTGTAAAATGTAGTAAAGTAATAAAACTATAGGAGTGAAGCTGCGAACTATCGGTAGTATCATAATTTGATCATTTAATCAATAATAAGCACATGTTACAACTCCATATTTGTCAAATACCACAATTAAATGAACATTTTAACAAGGTATCGCGATAAAGATCAAATAAAACTAAATATTTTAACGCAGTTATCTGCTAATATTGAATTTTTATGCCTTTAAATGTAGCTTAATGTAATTCGTCGAGGTCGACATCGCCGATTGCAAAACTATAATATAGCTATGAGCTATGCTTAAACTTTTATTCGAACTTGAGATTATGGATTTATTGAATTTATTTAATTAACGGTTTTTTTTTTTTTCGATATTGACAATACTTGCGTCTTTGTGATCTTTCTTATTAAGTTATTATGAAGTTAAGAAATTGGTAACTATGTTAAGAGAATTGCGAAGACTAATTAGTAAGACATAACAATTAGAACTTATTTTATTTAAACCTATATTTAATTTCTTTTTTATTAGGAATGATAATCATATTTTATAAATAAAAAAAAAAATACAATACAATACAACAATAGTAAATAATACTCTGATATTTAGAGGCATTGTAAATTGCCTAAATTAGTTTAGTTGATGGCTTGGTGATATGAATCTACCACCTACTCATCAGATGTTCTACGGCCATAAAGCAATATTTTAACATTGTTGTGTTCCGGTTTGAAGGGTAAGCCACATTGGCTTACCACATAAGCTTTAGAAGAGGTACAGAATGGTAAATATTTCTTACTATGAGCTGAGGTCTATGAGCGGTCCGCCTACCTATTTTATAAAAAGAAAAGTTATTACTCTTATGGGTTGTATGTAGCAACATTATGCTTTTTTTTGTCATTCTATGCTCAGCGGTATCTAGAATTTTCTCTCAAAACGTGTTCGTTCAGAGGTGGTAATGTAAAAAATCATGCCTAAATCTTGTCGTTTTACATAATAACGCTTTTTGTATCTAATTTTACATGATGAAAAATAAATCCATTTTATATTCCGTAGGTTTGTTATGTGTTAGCATCTGTCTAAAAAATGCCCGTTAAATATTTCAGAAATAAATATACTTATGATATTTATGTCCCTACCATCGCTAATACAGATTGTGACTTGTTATAACTATAAGCATATTTGTATTATGTGTTAGAAATTCAATACAGAACCCTCGTCAAGCAATTTCAACTAACGCTGACTATCATCCCATGTCAATTGTCAAGTATCAAAGGTTCAAACGAGGTTCACGTTCAAGGTGCGAATATGTGTGCTAACAATATGCGTGATAGCGACAACTCAGTCACATAGAGCAAACAAATTAAAAATTCTATTACACGATGAAACTCGGCAGAATAGTGATGTCCTTACTTTAAATCGATAACATATTTAAGCAATTGTTTCATTTACTTCTCATTAATCCTTAGGAAATTAAAAAGTACATTCGAAATCACAACTTATTTGGCAACGAACCTTGTGTTATACCCGAAGGGTACGGTCTCTGTAGCGTAACAACTTTTGATGTAATTTAAAAATCAATAATTTATGTGAATTTAAAATACACTTTCAAATTTTGTTATTACTTTATTTAAACTTATTTAAAAGCACTAGTTTGTCATAATAATAATCAAAATGAATAGTTTATGTAAGTAATAAAAGGCTATTGAAATTATTACGAAGCTGTTACTGTCATGAGCGAATACAAATAGAGTTGGCAACTGGCGTTTTATATTTCTTATTTTTTTTATCACAGAATGCTTGTTTACAATTTTAGAAGTTTTTATATATCATCTTTGATATTATATAATTATATACATTTAATGAATAGAATAGGGATTATAATTAAATGTTGAAATGTTAATTAAATGTAATAAAAAAATCTTAAAATATCGATATTTTATATACAAATAAGTATTCACTAGTGATGTAATTTGTGGTGTTGACAACAAAATCCCAATGATTATAGCGACGCATGAGACGCCACATTGTCGCCTCGGCCGAATTAACAATTTTAATTGCATGAAACTCGGGCGACCAGCGATGTATCATTTATCGACCATTAGTCCGTTACAGTATAAATAGTTCATTTATAAACGATGAGTTCTTGAAATTAAACAAACCGTGAAAAATAGGACATTTATAACTAACGTATGAATATGAAATGCAATTTCATTTTATTAAAGGTGAGAATAAACACGTGCTTGATGGCCGATGCCGATACGTCGACGCCGTTCGCCTTAACATTTCTAATTTCAAATACGAGATGTTGAGATATTCGCTTCTTCTACTGTTTTTTTTAATATACAAATAAAGGACTCAAAAATTATGTTTAAATAAAATACTCTGACAAAAATATAGATAAAATAAAGATAATTTAATTAAATTAAGAACGTATGTACGTACTTCATAATAGTACGTACATATGTTCTTAATTTAATTTAAAGAAGTCTTTTGAATCGACCACGACGCGTGGATTAGAATACGAAAACTATAATAGCATTACGTATTTCAAAACATGTATTTGTAGATATTCTCGTTTGCCATCTTATTATCATAATACATAATCATTGTCATAAATTATCGGTGTCCATACACATAAATATTTACAATCTATGAAACGAGCTCAAAGCGAGATCTTGGAAGAAAGGGTCTATTGTTTTCGTCGCTTATACATTGTTTGTAGAAAATCGTCTAATGCGTCTCTGCAAAAATAAAATAATCATGCTTGGCATTATCGTAGTTAACACTTCGTTTATTTCAAAATTCGTAACGTAATATAATATAAGTCAACTTAGGACGTCAACAAAGAGTAGTGAATTAATTTAAGTTAATTTTATCAAAAATTACAACTTCGCATACCGATTTTATTTAAGCCCGTTTTACGGAAAATTATCAATCTCATCAAGCTTAATTATAAATGAATGTTAATAAAATTTGGATAAGCAAGATTTTCAAATGCGTTTATTTTATGAGAGAAAATTGCAGAGGTTTTTTAAACTCTATTCTACTATTCTTTTCTTTTCTTCGGCAAAAAGCGAATATACATATCTCCTTTCTAGTTTGCTGATACGTGCAAATTTCCGGACATTGTATTTTCAATAAAGTTATTGATTTTAAACTCAAACGGTTACTTAAAAAACTAAGATATTGTGAGTGATGAGATATGTAATTATAATTTTCCATGATTTTTAATAAAAAATGTTATAATAAAGATCTTAAAGACGAATGTGGCATATAATCTTATTTTAAAACATTTTGTTATAATTATGATAAAGTTTTCTATTTATGATGTTTTAATTAAATTATCTTTATTTTATCTCTATTTATTGGAGATATACATTTAGGTCAGATTTTGTATCTATCATTAGAATTATGCGGGTTTATTAGGTACAACAATAGAGCATAAATTGATTATTTGTGTAGATATACGTAG
Organism: Nymphalis polychloros; assembly: GCA_905220585.2. Lineage (NCBI taxonomy): Eukaryota > Metazoa > Arthropoda > Insecta > Lepidoptera > Nymphalidae > Nymphalis > Nymphalis polychloros. The sequence goes on from HG992253.1 coordinate 8,267,911, forward strand.
TTTCAACTCGATATTAATATAAATATTTTTTTGTTTAATAAAATCTAAGAAATGGGTTTTATGGAAAGTCTTTATTAAATATACTATGGCTCCATTGCTTAACATAGCATTTGGTTGGGATCTTTATAATATAAAACTACGTTTTAATTTGTTAGTAAATTTTATTTATCTAAAATAGGTTGAACTATCTACAGTTCATGATTGAGGGGCCACACATACATGGTATATAAAAAAACGAAGGTCGTTGAGTCGCGAAATAGAGCGAAACACGATTGAAACAAGTTTTGGTCTCTGTCAAGATTACCATGGAGGAAATCTGCATGTATCAAAAGACATGATCTGTCAAATTCGCCAAATAATACAAGATAATATACTGAGACCATAGAATAATAACGCTTAGAAGGATAGCGTCATATATAGTTTCGCTCAAAATTATTGAAGCAACTTTAGAATAAAGTGACTGCGTGTCTCGTAATTACATTCACCGACACGCACACATACGACCGAATTATGTTGAAAGTGAATAGACATTTTCCCCATTGAAAATTGATACTGTTTGTTTATAATAGTATTATAATTATATATTATTATTTACTTAATTTTAGCTTTTATTATTATAATGATCTCTATTTTTAAATTTATTTAATAATATTATTTAGTGTCGCTTTTATTTTATGTATAATCATAAAGAAAATAAAAACATATTTATAATTATTTGAAGTTTGAACAGTATAATGTTTCATATGTAATTTAAAAAAGCTAAAATAATAATTTTAAATAATTATTAGATTTTTATTATTTAAAACATTAAGCAATCGTGGTAAATATTTTTTCTATAGCTGACAACATTTTTATTGCAATGGCGTCTTTTCTTTACAAATTATTTGTATGTTTTCATGAATGTATTTACCTAAAATTATAAGTTGCCAAATAGTACTTACGTGTGAAATGTGTTTTCTTATGTTTCCTTTTTTTATGAGTAGCGTTGTGACACCCTTTTACTACACAGTAAGTCATTTTTTAATAAATTGCGCGAACTGTTTACTTTGTGTCTATCGTGACGGCTGACGTGACGTGAAACGTATTCCACCTATTAAGGAGGAATTGAAATGGTTTCAATCCGCTTGGGCCTACCCCACCTTCTAAGCGTTATTATTCTTTGACTGAGACAATCAAATATAGGTAATGTTTATTGTATTTGGAACTCCATAAAGCGGTAATAGATATAAGATGACACAAGGAACTTGTAAGATATTATCATTGGAATAGTAATAAATAGAACAATAGTGTTATTGCTACATATAAGAGTGATCCGCAGTGATAAAATTGTACGTGTCTTATTTATCTATTTTTTTTTCTTTTTGGTTGTGCTAGAAGAAGTATCTTGAATAAGGGATAAGCATGCAATTCAATGTTATCCGTGCACAACACCCAGAGAGATCAAATAAAAAAAGATCCTATTATACAAAGAACTTTGTCGTCGTCCTAGTAGCCAGCTTATAAAGCTGATTCGGAGATTTTGCGTTCTATCTCTGAATCAAGCCAATAAAAAGTTATAGGAAAACACTAATAAGTTAAGAAGGTTCTCGGTGGCAGACAAGAATTTAGAATTGTTTTTATTCCGGTGTATCAGAAAACAAGTTAGTAAGTTGGTTCTAGGTCTGAGCTCTTCCAGTCGTATCAAATTTGTTGTTTTACCGGATTATATGAGTGAAAGAATATAGAGAGCAATTGTATTTGCGCACAAACTTGTTTAAAATATGTCCTGCGTAATTGCCTAGTTTATAAAGCTGCAGTGTTTGAAATATCAATTTCAACTACTGCAGACAACAGAACACATCAATTTATTTGATTACTATTTCACTATCATTTAACATTCGACTACACTTGTAAATAAGTGACGCATAATCAGGGTTTGATATGAATACTTTCTAAATTCAAAATCACTCTGTCTGAAGAATGAATATTTATTACATCGTATGTTCTAATATATATGATTGAATATTCATAAAATTTAAGATACTGTACATCTTATCTATATACTATGCTTATATAAGTAATAGAATACATCGTTCGAGCTTCAGCTAATCCATTTCGAAGACAGAGTTAGTAATATGCAATCCTAAATAGCTTGTTAAAATTACGTGTTAATTGAATTTAGAATAGTTGAAGTTGAATTTCAACTAAGGGATGCCGAGTCAAGATTAAGATAAAACGAGAAAGAAAAAATATACCAAACGTCGTTTGTTTGTCACAAGTACGTTATATTGAGCGCTAGTCTAAATTTCGTAAATATCTGATGTTAAATTATATTCTTACAATAACTGTTGAACAAATATATATTGCGTAAAACGCTTAATAAAAAAGAATTGCAACAAGATATGAAAAATGGAATAACAACAGGGTGAGAGACACAAAATATAATCAGGATCTAGATGAGAGGATTGCCAACCCTAGTTGCCTCAATCCCTCCAACGTTGCCGTGAGCTAGTTCTGTTTCATCCAATTCCATTATTTCACTAATAGTCAGTTAAGCTCAATATCGCAGTAGCTCGAGCCGCAAGGCCCTGTCATCATCTGTCAAATGAAATTCAACAATCTGTGTCAAACGCCATTTATGCGGTTTGTTGCCGATGAGACAGAAAAATAATTAATGGTAATTAATTATATTTGCTATCTGTTTAACACCTCTTAACATTCTTCGTTTTTTCGGTACCTTTAACTGCCGCTGCAACGGTACGGCGCCAGGATTGATTAGATCGCCCATGCTTTGAAACAACAAGATTTTCATCCGGAAACAATTTAATATTAACAAAACCATAATATTATATAATATAAATATTGGTTATTTTTAAAAACTGCCGCCTTATTACAATTAAGTTATTTAATTGAAAAACATTGAATATTTGTATAAACGCGAATGTCTGTATTGTTGCGTACTATCCATAATTATAGACTTTTATTCCTAAAATACAGCAATCAGGTGCGTCAATTTTATAATCTATTTAATTTTCTCGGTACTCATCGTGATCATTTATCTCGTAGTACATTCAAATTCAAACTAATAAAGTACTTTAATCAGGAAGTATTTTAAAATCATTTTCGAATCCAAGAGAAGACCAAAGTTCTTTAGTGGGTGTTTACTTGCACAACGTTTAGAAGGCCGAAAATGATTAATGTAATTTTTTTGATTTATTTATATTATATCGTATTCGTTTTCGAACACACTCGATCCGTTTTAATAAAGACGTGTTTGAACCATACTTCTGATTCGACTTGTTGAATGTTCACGTATCTTTAGCTGTTGCAATCAATTTGAATAATGATGTGAATGTTGGAATAAAGCTGTTATTCGTTTGGATTTAACAAAGCCGACGTAAATGATTTTAAAATGTCAAAATACAATTTACATATTACCGTTCTATTGAAAATCGTAATTTTATATCGTGACTAAAAACGTAGCTCGTTTACCGATGTTACGAATATACTCGCCTATTTACTTCTGAGTTGGATACCGTTCCCACGTTAAGAAATAAAACAGAAATATTAGTTACTTTATTGTTTTTGTATCTATTTATGTTTATAGATATAAATATATATCTATGTTTTGAATTTGTTTGAACAAAATCTCATAATATAATTTAATGGAAAGTAGTCCATTGACATGTTTCAATTAAACCGACGCAAAGTTAAATACGTCCAATGAATGGAGAACTGAGGCCGGATATGAAGTGTCTCATCAAACTTGTTCGTTTTTGTATGGATGTCGAAAGAATTTCTCTTTTGTGATCTTGTTCATTTACCATTCCAATTATAGACAATTTAAGGCGATTTGTTTCGTACATTTAAGTGTATCCGTGGAAGAGATAGATGATTTTAAAAATAAGTTAAATCTTTTATGCTTATGTTTATCTTATTATGTTTATTATACTTGGAATGACTACAAGTATTCCCATGATTTAAGTCTTATTCTATTGAGATAGGTAAGTTATATAATTTTCAACGTATTCGATATCGTTATTTAGAATGTCAACGTGGATTACATGGTTAATTAATTTGTTTAATCTATAATGAGCATATAACATTTTGAATATTAATGAAAATATGGACAAAATTGACGTCACGTCCGCTTTATTTAATTACATTAACACTAATTTCTTGACTTTCAACTTCCTTATCCAATCACTTCCCTACAAAAACGACTAATTAATAATAATAATTAAACACTTTTGAAAAAAAAATGTGAGACATCGAATGAAATAAAATGATGATGTTTCACATCAAAATATTCCTTATGGAAATTAATAAAATATTAATTTTAAACCTCTACAAATAAATATCGCTATACATCGAAAATAGAGATACACACTTTAAACACCCTTCTGCGTGTATGTCTTGCGTAGATGGCTGGGGGGATGGTGGATTCAGAAATTCGCTCTTATTTATTTATTTATTATTATAATACTATTTATATTTATAATAAATAGCAATAAAATGTACGACAGATTACGATGTTCAAGTTTCAATACACAACAACAGTACCATAAGTACAAGCATTATTGACCATAACTTAAAAGTTTTTATAAATCTTAATTAATAAATGAACGATGTCCAGCTGTACATTAGTAAGAAAAAGTTATTTTAAACGTATACGTACATTGTAAAACATCATCTATAAATAATTTACGATGCAAACCTACAGCATTAACAAATTTCGACATTCCAACGAGATAACTCGAACACGCTGCAAACAGATCGTAGGATGTCAGATTGTTGTCGACCTTTAGAGGTCTTGTATTTGGCAACGTGTTTTGTAGCTACCGTCGATACAAATAGTTTTATTGCATACTCGATGTCTTGTGATAATGTTTTTTTTAGTTTCACTTTATTTATATGAGCTATTACGTTCATTAATTTATTAATAAAAATAAATGCAAAACAAGTTTCTTCGATCTTAGACTCTATTACTTTATGTAACATGCATTCAATGACTAATATATTTTTATAGTTTAAAAAATAAATAAGATATTTATATTGTAAATAGACAACGAAGTATTATGATATTTCAAAGAAGTATTATCCAAGTAAAACGTTGTTTAGCTGACTATCATCAGCGTAACATATACAAACATAGTTACATACAACGTCATTCATAAATATGGCGCTGCGTTAAGTAAGAAGCGAACGCAGACATAATATGAGACGAAATCTTCGTAAAGTCATAATAGAAGTTAACAGATTCATTAAATTTGAGTTAAATAGATTTGAATAAATAAATGGTTTTGAATTTGTGGTGGTGTTGGTAATGGTTTTATCTGAGTAGGTACCACCCACTCATCAGATATTCTACCGCAAAACAGCAGTTTGAAGGGTGATTAGACCAGTGTAACTACTGGTACGAGGGGCATAACATCTTAGTTCTCACCACGGTCTTATATACAGTTCTATCAACGGAGCTCAATTTCAGTGGTGAGAGATTGGTACGATCGTGTCATAACTTTTATTTCGCGTCAACGCCGCTGTACGTCGTTGCTATCTATGGGTGCGGTCACGTGACATGTGGCCGGTTAAGTGACACGTGGTACGCATGCGTTACGTGTGATAGAAAAGCTGCTGCTGATGGGGACCTCAGGTCTTCCTTCCATCTGCGAATCGGTACTCGTTGGGCTAGAGCTTTGACTCGCCCCACCTCCGTGGATCCTGGACAGTTGCCGCTCGCCCTGGCTTCCGGCTGAAACCGGTACACTTCCGCGAGCACCTCCGCCTGGAGTTCCCAAGGTGGATCCCCCGCAAGAAGTGTAGCCGCCATCCACGACATCGTACGGTAACCACGAATCGCCCTCACCGCTATGACCCTCTGTGGTCTCCGCAGAAGGGCCTTGTTCCTAGCGGGGAGAGCGTCCACCCATATGGGTGCACCGTACAGCGCCATGGAGCTCACCACACCAGCGTACAGGCACCGGCATGGTGATTCCGGCCTTCCCACGTTGGGTAGGAGGCGGCCCAAGGCAGCAGCATCGTTGATAAGCTTCGGGCTCAGTTGGACAAAGTGCTGCCCGAAGCTCCATCTTCCGTCCAGGATCAAGCCCAGATTTTATCACCGTCCCCTGGACAGTGATACACGCCCCTCGAGGAGGGCCCCGATGAAGACCATGGAATAAGAGGGCCTCCGTTTTTGAGATGGAGACCCTCAAGCCCAACATTCCAATGCAGTCCACAGTGAGCCATGTCCCGACCTGTCGCCGTGATGAGAGTGTCGTCCGCGTAGCACAACACTCTCATCCCGGGAAGGACGGGTGCTCGCAGGAGCCAGTCGAAGCCAACGTTCCACAGAATTGGACCGAGAACCGATCCCTGTGGAACGCCGCAGCCTACTCGATGCCTGACAAGTTGCCCATCGTCCCCCTCCCAGAGGACCACCTGGTCCTGGAGGTATGCCTCCAACAGCCTCCTGAGATAGTAAGGCACCCCATGGTATCGGAGTGCCTCACTCATAGTTATAGAAAGGAGACCTGCTAATTAAAATTATAATATATATATAATATAAATATTATATATATATATATATATATATATATAATGATTTGTGAGGTATTATATTATTTGTGAATTTTTCGTAACTAGGTATTTTATACTTTATTGAACAAGTAAATGATAACTATATTAATTGGCGAGTGACATAAGAACTAAACTTGATATTAACTCATTGGTACAAGCCATCAAAATAAAATGAATGTTAAAATTGATTATTAACTCAGCGTAATACACTTTAAAGGTATCATTGATTGAAACGGACGATCGTAAAATAACTAGAGTAACACAAGGACAAAATTTACAGCAATCGATAAATGTACCGCCAATTAAAATACACTCAAATTGGACCTCCTGCCTTTGACGCATAAAATTGTAATTCAAAGCAGAGGTTTTATATTATTATTAAATAAAGATTGATCATGACATTATGAGCTCACGTTACAATAGTAACAAAGTAATATTTAATCCAGAGGTTCCCAGATATTTTTTTCTCATAGACCACTTTCAAAATTTAGCTGGTTCCAGTGGATGCTAATTACATTTCTACCATATTCCCAAAACAGTTGCTGAGCTTTTTTTTTTATGTAAGCCTTCTGCTAGTTTGCCCTCTCGCAAACTAGCAGAAGTCTCACCTGATGGAAAGTGACTACCCCCGCCCATGGACATCTGCAACATCCGAGGACTTGCCGGTTGCCGAGGTTAAGGTGAGATTCAAATATTATCTGCCTACATTGATAGGTGAAGTCAAGCCAACATTTTAGTTCTTCACTATCGAAAGTGAACGAATTTTCGTGGACCCCGCTTAATTGTGAACCTCCATTTTTTTGTCACGCCAACGTAGATCCTCGTCGAGTCTCCCGTGGACCCCTAGGGGAACTATGGATTTAATCTAACAAATCAACCAAGCATCATGTTTTTAAGCTAGATAAATAATATATGTATGTATAGGTAATATTTTATTTTGTGAACACGTTAAAATCGTCAATTAACAAGCCAAGAAATATACTATAATATCAGGCTCGCACTTATTGATCCAAGGTCTCTTGGTACTTTGACATTTGACGCCCCCCCCTTTCGTAGCGGATAGAGCAAAATTATGTTATATGGCACACAGCACGGTGCACTAGGGGCCCCAAGCCGGCCGGTACCTTCTAATGCTGTGTTTACATGATATGTTTCTTACAAAAATCTACATAGGTCTTTTAACGTGCTTACAAATTCAAACACCTATGAAAAGTTGACATGTTTTCTTGTTTTAAAAAACTAAACAATAGGTATTTACATAGTAGTCAGGCGTAGTACGTGACTTGTAAATTGACGATTTTAACGTGTTTACAAAATCTGTCTTGTGTAAACTAGAGTGTTATGTTTTTGACTTACGTTTAAATTCTTGATTAAGAAACTTCGTTCTTAATGTGATATGATTGTCTAGACGTATGTATGTACTGTTCTAAAAAAGCAGGTCATGTGTGAGTTATGCGTATTGACGCTCTAATTGGAGCTAAAGCTAAGTAATAATACTTGTTACATATCAAGTTTTGTATCTTATTACACTGTGTTACGGCTGATAATTGATTGAATATGTACAAAATCGACTGTTATTATATATTTGCCGATATATCAGGTAAATTGTGAAGTTGTTAGCTGTCAAGACATACGCCTCTTTATGGTAGCCTGGTATGGCACATATTTGAACAGGTTACTGAATTTTTATAGCCGTTCAGATAATTGTATAAGTAAGCGACTTTATCAGATACAAATAAAATCCATGCGATATTACGCGATAAATTTTATATACATATTTAATATTATCATGGAAAAGTTTTATAGATGTGGTAAAATCAAATTTCTGTAAAACGTATTACTTCTCCATACATATTATTTATAAAAAAATAATTGTAATATACAGCGTGTAACAAAATTCGTGTCCGACCCGTGGATTAGGTATCGTGTGTCGGTTCTATTTATGTAATTATTTTTAAAATACTTAGCAAAAAATTAAATGTCTAAAATTACATGGCAACACAGGTGCGGGCAATAGCGCTCGATAGCTCTTACCTATCGGGTAGCTAAGACACGAGGTCATGATCTCAGTAGTCCACGTTTTTACCACCAACAGTGTCGTTAAACATAATTAATATTCTTTTTTAAGTTCCAGTAGCACTAAAATAAAGTTAACAAAAAAAAAAAAAACGATTTTTCGTTAATGTTTATTTTGTTTTAGTTATGTAATTTATCGTAAAGAAGAACGAACTTTTCTTTCGCTATGGATATTGTTCATTCAATATATTTTACATAATAGACAAACATTTATATCAGTAATGTGTTTGAACACTAAAATATATTTGGAAAATCTTATAATAAGTAAACGCAATGTTAAGCTGAGATCTCTCAGGCATTGTACTTTTGGAATTATAATATATTTATATTTTCAATCATTACAAAAATGTCTCTGCAAATGAGTAAAGTCGGAACGTATGTCTAGTTATATCATATAAGATCAATTTCTTATAAAATTGTTCAGTAATTGCCTCAGAGGAATTTTTAAATATAGAGTTCAAATAAAATGCGAGTTCTTATAACACTCGAGGTAACACCTACATAAGGTCTCTATTTGGTTTTTAACTCTTATCAATATTATATAAACACCCAATTATTTTTAACAATAAATAACAAATTAGTATTTATTTAATGACTTCTTAATTAAAGTCTTAGAATGATTAAAACTAATTTAGATTCATGAAAATGAGCAATTTCTAAATATAAAAAGAAAAGAACATAAAAATGTTTTTAAAACCTAAGAGGTAAGATAGGCAGTGGGCGTTACATCCCACGCAAGCGTTCTTGGTTTTAGTTGAAAAGCCGCTTTTGAATGTAAATTGGCACTCTAGCCGAAGAAGAACGTTTGAAATATGCTAGGTTTGAGAATTTCTAATAACATGTAGGTATGTAATAGCAGATAAACTGTGCTTGGGCTGAAGTTCAAGTAAAAATTGCATCATTTATTAGTTCATACAATTTTTTGTTGATAAATGTTAATACACTTGATTAAATTTAGAATACAAACGAAAGGTATCTGATAAATATAGAACACGAATAATCCTAGAGCATACTATGAGTATAGTAAATGTACTAATTAAACTTGCACTACATTATTTCTTTAATACTTATAGTTAAATTATAGTCACAAAGGTTGCCTCGAAAAAATGTAGCGATATGCAGGTGAAAAGAATACAAAGGCGGCACCTTTGTATTCTTTTCACCTGCTTTCGTGAACGCTTTACAAAGTACCGACTTATATGTACTTTAACTATCTATGAGCACGTCTTTTAGCAGTTCATACATTTTGATAAATAAATAATTGTCACATTATCGGGATCGAATCGAAATATAATCGTTGACGATTAGCTTTTTCCCTATTCTACTAATACAACGATCCAGTTGCGATTCGATTCGACATTAATGGAACGTCAAAAGTTAACAATTAAGTTTGACTTTGACATAGTTTTTTGGCTTTTGTATATGTTAACATCATACCGATTCGGTTTTATGATGAATAGTCGAAGCTGAATTGGAATCGAATCGAAAACGTTAATAAACGTTTTACATTCGTGGAATTAGTTTCCAGTAAATGAGAAGCTTTGGAGCTTACTCCGTCACGCTGTTTCATGCGGGCTGGTGACTTACACATGTAAAACATGATTCAGGTCATTAAGTTTAGATAAAAATTCCAATTAGTAATTGGTTATTAATATTTAAATTAATGCCTTAAGCCTACAGAAATAATTTTAGTTGCAGGAAATATTAGCTTATGAATATTAGAATCAGGTAATTCTGGTAAAACATATGATAAAATATTTATGTATGACATATTAACTAATATATAATAAAACAGCTTACACAAATTATACGAGTCTGAAGTCAGTTCTATTTTTAGTTAATGACTCGTTTAGAGATAAAAATATCTAATATTATTAAATTCATTAAGTAGAAATAAAAGCAATATAAGCAGGATCTATAAAACTGACTTGTTCGTTCCATTTACTTCAGCCAAAACTAATAGCTGTAATAAATTTCGCGTTCAAATAATATCGACTGTCCAATTTATGTTGAGAGCGTTAAATGGCGTTCATTTAACACCTGGCAAAATGGTACCTTCGGTTATATTCATAAACGTTCAGATCTATTAAATAGATGAATTTCGTTTATGTACATAATAGTTAATTAATGGTTGGTGCGGCCTTATCCCGAATACACATTTTTATTTTTATTAAATAGGTAAGAGGACGGACGAATGGGATACCTGATGGTATGTGGTCACCACCATTGATATATAGACATTGTCAGTGTAAGAAATATTAATCATCCATAACATCGCCAATGCGCCACCAACCTAGGGAACCAAGATATTGTCCCTCGTATTTACACTCTTTTTTTGTTTTTCTCCACTTTGAAGTAGGGGTATATGTGGGGCTCGCCGGTGCTAAAGGCGAAGACCCACTAAAAACCCGCGTAACTTCATCGTCTCGATCGCGGCACGGGATCACTTGTGCATACTATCGCGACTGCCTCGTTGGTCTCGTGGCTAGATATAATGCCGCAGACCCGGTGGTACTGGGTTCAATTCCTAGGTCGGGCCAATAAATAGTTATTGGGTTTTTCTGTCAGAAAATTCTCAGTAGCAGCCCGGAGTCTTGAAGTTGGAAGTGTGTACACTCCCGTGCCTCGGAAAGCACGTAAAGCCGTTGGTCCTGCGCCTGAACTCTTTCCGGTCGTGTCGGATTGCCGTCTCATCGGATTAAGAGAGCTAGGGAAGAGAGAGTGCACCTGTGTTTGCGCACACACTTGTGCACTATAATATCTTCTGCGCAGTTGGCTAATCTCTCTTGAGATTGGCCGCCGTGACCGAAATCGGTCTGTAGGACGTTACTATCGCGACGCCCTGACGGTTGGCCCGATAAAGGAGGCCTCCTTTCTTAGTTGGGTTCCCAGAAAACAGAGAACTCAACTAGCCCTGGCGATGCTTACGGCGGGGCGAGAAGGTGCGCATAGCGCCGGTCGCCCCGCCGTAAGCACCCGCCGCCGGGATTCCCGGTCTTCTTTGGCGGATTGGATCAGCAGAGGCACTTTTCTCCTACTGCGGCATAACACTCTCGCAGAACTTGTATTCACATTGGCTCAATCATCCTTGAAATCGGAACAGAACATTACTATACTGCCGTTTTGCGGTAGAATATCTGGTAAGTGGTGCCGAGGTTGTACAAGCCCTACCACTAAGTCATGAGTTAGTATTTAAAACAAGTAATATTTAGTAATGTAATTAAGAAGATGTGCAAATACATTTAGAATATATTTAATTATATACATACTATGATTATAGTAAATCTACTAATTAAAGTTGCATTACTTTTTTATAGGATAGATAGGCGGACGAGCATATGGGCCACCTGATGGTAAGTGGTCACCAACGCTCCTAGACATTGGCAGTGTAAGAAATATTAACCATCGCTTACATTGTCAATGCGCCACCAACCCTTTGGAACTAAGATGTTATGTCCCTTGTGCCTGTAATTACACTGGCTCACTCGCCCTTCAAACCGGAACACAACAATACCAAGTACTGCTGTTTTGCGGTAGAATATCTGATAAGTGGTGCATACCCAGACGAGCTTGCACAAAGTGGCACTTGGTGGTAACCAAGTAAACTACTACTTTATTTCTTTAATTCTTGTAGGTAACTTTTTATCACAAAGGTTGCCTGGAAGTGACCGATGTAGCGATATACCGCTTTTGTATTCTTTTAACGTGCTATCGTGAAGTCTCTGTAAAGCACATACAATGCTTTGCAATGTAGACTTTAATTATCTCTGAGCAGTTTTTTAATAAGAAAAAAATTAAAAATATAATTAGATACGAAAACTATTCAATAATTTGGACTTTTATTAGTAGTTAAAGTAAAAATTATTTATTTAATATAGTTAAGTGATTGTCAAAAATCTAACACCGGTTCGGAAATAAGCACTTCAAACCTGGCGAAAGAAATTAACTCTAATTATAACTATATAATTACTGTTTTAATTTAATCTGATAAGGTTATAATTGATATATTAATAAAGGCAAGTAAATTATTGTTTTATTTACTACCAATATTAGTATCTGTATATCATCATAACAATTCATCATCCTAAACAATTCTTGACATTTTGTCACTAATTTAGATAAGAACTTACGCAAACAATAATTTATTTTCTTTTCATAGAAATAAGGTTTGTAATCGATTAAACGCTTTTCATACGATGTCTTTGATGAGAATAATATATTATGAGCGAGAAATTGTCTGCCGCGTGTATTATTAATAGGGTTGTCATAAAATTCTAGCTTTAATAACTTTTTTATTAACATGTTCAGTCGCAGTATTCGGATACAATAATTTAGAGAGATCATTTCATTATGGGCATATTATCCTGGCCAAGATCATCAAGATGGCCCTGATGGCCAAGATGGGTTAGAACTCGTACATCAAATTGAAGATTATGAATTTAAGGCAGAGGGTTAATTCCCTTACGTTTCTAAAATAAATGCAATAAAATAACTATTTGTTACCAGAATTGTATCAGAGTTATCATGTCTTTAATTTATGTTTATAGTTCATCTCGTGTTCTGTAGTGAAGGCAATCCATTCCTGGATATTATGTTAGATGAAATTTTGCTACATATATATCTACCAAGTCCCATTGGATGTGGTGAATACGCTTCAAACCTTTTTCTCAAGCGGGAACGATATATTTGCCCAACAATGACGTTTGATATTTGCCCAACAATGACGACTGTTGAATTGAGTTTATAAATTTAGGGATTCTTACAAATAAATAAACTAGTAGACATTCGTAAACTTACCAAAAGGACCAACCATTTATACCTACATATATCCCTCAAGGGATGAACGATTTCATTTACCACTGCTTCTGAATTCTACGCATCTTGATTGCGGATTTTGGACTGGAAACTTTAGTAACGAATCCATACTCGTACATATTATGTATATTCAGTTAGGACAATTTAGATACGAGTAGAACACAATATAGAGTTAATTGGACTCTCACTTTGAACGTGTTAGTCCGTTTCAATTAAACACAAACTGATAATTGACTTTAGTTTAATGATTTTTTTTTATTTACAGTCTAGCGGATTTATTAACTAAAACGGTAAAACTAAAATACTTTGTAACATAATTAATGAAATCTGATACCATTTTATTTTAAAAGAGACGTTTTTTCATCAGGACTGTGTAATAATATAGCAATAACAATTATTTCAAAGTATTTTTTTTTAATTCGGTGTTAATTACGAAAAATCCTAGATACTTTTTAACTTTTTTATCCTTTGTGAAAAATAAAATAATGAGTTAATTCATAAAGAGCTCAAATAGCCTAGTGGTTTGATCACGATGATCGCAATGTAAGATTGATCTTCATATGGACAAGCACTGCTGAATTTTCAAGTTTTGTTTATAGTTCATATTCGGTGGTGACGAAAAAGTAGTGGAAAAATCTGCATGTGTCGGATAAATATCTGCCACATGTGTGCCATATCCACTAACTAGTCAGCAGTGGAGGACATTTACAGCAAGTAGAGATGCACTTCTCTCTTGGTCGACGAAGCAGCCAGCCACTATGCAGCACTGCACCACTTCGACTCACTGGAGCATTTGCAGCATCACCCCGACTCACTGGGGCATCACCGCAGACAGTTCCGACTCACCGTGTACTATGCGGCATCTGGTACCGACTCACCGTGTACTATGCGGCATCTGGTACCGACTCACTGGAACATTCCACTGGCCCGGCAAGCACCACAAAGATGTATGGACGACTCAACCTGTTATCGACCTCTGGTCTCGGAGGGTAGCGATGTAGCGACATCTATCTCGCCACATATGAAAACTAAAAACTGACGTATCCTACATAGCGATATTAAAGTTATTCGAGCGATTGAACATATATACAAGAACCCGACAACACCCGTCTGGTCGGAGGATTCTTCCTTATCAATGGTGGATGAGGAACTTTACACCCTGTGCCTCCCAACACCAAAAGGCCGTTTCAGACCGTTTCAATGTCCACAATCAACGATATCTCAGGCAGAACTCTTGAATAATAAAACGGTTATTTTTTATAGTTATAATATTAAGTTAAGATAAAGTATTGTCACCTCTAGTCAAACATTTGTTTTAAATTTCAATGAAGAGGTTGAATATATTATTATGTTTAATACAAATAAAGAAAAATCTGATAAAGTTCCAAGTTTGGCAGAACGTTTGCCATGCCAACCGTTAATAAATATCTCAAACATTGGCAATGTCTGTTATTTCTTTCGTAAGCATAAGCAATTTTTACAGACTTTAAGCTTTGTTAAAAACACTAGAAGTTGTTTATATCATTTTAATATTTTTATTAATATCTTGATCGAAAATATTGCGTAACTCAAGACATACAAATGCGTGGGTATAAACGAGATTTGACGTAATATGATGATTTACTGGCTGTTGACTTTCAGGTTTTTTTCGTAATTCTTTTACGAAAATATCTTTCATAGAATAAAAAGTTTTTCTATATACATCGTAACTTAAAATAAATATTAATATAATGTACTAGCAAAAAGCTACGCGTTTTAATTTCATTGCGCGAAATTAATTATGTACCTTTCTCAGGAGTTGAGTAATAAAATCAAAACAGTTTTTTGTCAATCCTACTAATAGTTCCATTGATAAAAGCTTGTAATCAAACAGACAAACTTCAGCATTTTTATATTATAATATGGATTGGTAGTAATTTGCTTGACAGATGAGTGTCCATTATTTGCTCGATGGATCTCATAGCTTAATAGAGCTCTCTTATAAAAAATAACGTATTAAACTTCCAATTCATCAACATTACAACACATCTGCACGTCTCGTAACTTATTTTAAGCGGCTAAATAATTTAACTTTCGAATATGTCGTACAATTTAAACTTAAATCAATTTATCAAACAGTATCATGCATTTTCGATAAATCAATATTTTATGGCACTTAATTATATTATTACTACAAGTTAGTTATATTGTTTATACAGTTGGAAAATATTAAATATGTATCACTATAGTAAAATAATATAATATTTCACTACAATAAATTTAAATCGGCACATATATAGATACATCGAAGATCGGTTCACGCGCTGCGAACATAAGATCAATCTTCAAGGCTTGCAAAAAATTTGCCACCAGAAAGTTAATTAAAATTTACTATTATTTGATATATGACTAGTACAAACTTAATAAACATTTACCTTGAAAAAGTTTCTGTTAACTCAATTTTTAATGATAAATTTATAACTCATATTCAGCAGCTTTGCTTACTTATAAATGCATGGATAATATTTTCTATTTCATTTATTTTTCATGCAAATAATGTTTACAAATTAATGTAATAACGTTTATATTATATCTAAAGCGTAACATACAGCTGTCGCAATCAATACTGTCACAGTGCGATAATCGCAAACAGTAATTAATCATTCTATTCCCGGAGCTAAATGCAATTTATAGATAATGCTCATTTAAGAACAGTTCCGTTAACAAATAATCAGAAAAAGACTGTTTTAATTAAACGTAATAGATAGGTACCTTTTACTGTAATTAGTATCGATTTTCTAGAATAATAACGGCTCTTTTTATGGTGAACAGACAGGCGAGTCGATGGATACTACAATTTATGGACGTGTATTTCGCTTCTTCAAGGTTATATAGTAAATGTTTTGAATTTTGTGTATTCAAAATTGTTACTAAGACTACATTGACTATGACGTCACTATATTTTTTCTATTGGTAAGAGGGAAGATTAGCAAAGAGGTACGTTATATATTTTCCATTAGTTATAATGATACCGAATCACAGAAATAAGAGCTGTGGCGATGTTGCTAATGTTGTTATCTTCCAAGACTTTTATGTTAATTAATTGATGTTTATTGCGACTGTAAATGACTTGCTGCTTCAAAATACAGCCTAACATTAAACGTTCTGTTAGTGCTACGAGATGGACTTCCTTAGTGTAGTAGGGGTTACTTCTCACTTATTTATCAAATGTACTAAGATGAAGAAACACCAGAGCGTTCAAAGACACGCAAAATTGATTATATAAGCAAGGATTGTTAGCTTAGTAAATCTTTTAAGAAATTTACTGTTAATAAACCAATAAAAAAATCTGTTCTTATATTTAACAGAGTGGTAGGGCTGGTGGCAGGGCTTTGTGTAAGCCTGTTTATGTAGATTCTAACGCCAAACAACAATATGTAGTATTGTTGTGTTACGGTTTGAACGATGAGTAAGCCAATGTAACAACAGAAACTTAGTTCCCAGTTGGTGATGTAGTTTAAATTATATAAGCATCCATTTTACGAAAACGACACACTGTCACATTAGAACAACTTGAATGAATATTCTTGATGAATATTCCCAGTTCGCTATGCTTCGGTCTCGTTCATTATTCGATCATTGTAAACAGAACCTTATAGAGTGGGTAAAAGGTTGAAATTAAATTCCCACTTTTAAATTCACATTCTTATAAGCTCAGGGTTAGCAGATGACAGTTGTTTGCCGGTTTTAATAAGGGTTTTAAGACAGACTCAGGCAAAGTATTCCACACTTTAGCAGTGCGAATGATAAAGGTGGATTCGAAGCGCTTCGTACGTAGGCGGGGAAATTCCACTGTGTACCTATGGCGCTTTGGTCGCGTTTGCCTGGCCGTTCGATAGTAAAAGGGGGCGGGCGGAATTAATTCGTGTAATTCCTGAGCACATTCGCCGAAATGTATCCGATAGAAAACTGAAAGTGACGCAACTATACGTCGATGTTCCAGACTTTGGAGCATAGACTCGACCAAAGTATCGTCTCCTATCAGCCTCCTGGCACGCCTCTCAATCAACCCTAAAGCCTGAAGATGGTACTTAGCACAGCCGTCCAAAGGTGAGAGCAGTACTCCATACTTGACTTCACTTGTGCTTTGTATAAGCTGAGCAGTTGTTCTGGAGTGATGTAACGTCACACCCTGGAGAGGATACCTACTAAGCTTTCGAGCGGCTATTTGAGCTTTGGCCTCAATAAAAGAGCCGAAATTTAGAGTCGACGTGAGAGTAACGCCAAGGAGATCAAGGTGGTCAGTTACAGGTATGGACATATTACGGAAAGAAGGAGTAAGCTGGAATTCCCTCTTTTTGGCGGAAAACAGACACGCCTGCGTCTTGGTTGCATTGAACATGACCAAAATGTCAACGTCCCAATCGGACGCTGCCTTAAGGGTCACGCTCAGACGCTCAACCATGGCCTCTCTCTGAGCTTGGATTTGGGTCTCACTAGTTCGTGCATTGGACCTATAGCTCTCGACAACTGCGCAGTCATCTACGTACCCATGAATACCGGGCATCAGCAAATGATTGATATGCAGCAGAAATAATGTTGCCGAGTGCACTGACCCCTGGGGAACACCGGCATTTATAGCTATTTGAAACGTCTGGCCTGCTTTATTCGAGGGTATTAAATTTTCCTTCCTGATATATGTTAAATATTGCTAATTTGTTACATAATATTATTTTAGAGTGTATATTACCACTGGTTAATGTTATATAAATAAAAATCTACTGATATTTTAATCCAGTGTAGTTTTAAAAATGTTTTTAGCTGTGGAGGCTATATACTCTTTCAAATGAATTATTTTACATTTCATATAACCGATATATTTATAAGATAGCTAGTTAAACTCTACTATAAATTCATGTAAAATGAGATATATCGCTCATGCTTGCGAATGCTGGCGAATAATATTGTACGCACATCAAAAGTAGGCTCATAATAAAAGTGTCCACTTTTGAATCGTCATGTTACATGTATTGAATTTGGCAAATCATTAACGCGCACATGGTCTGAGTGTATTTTAATAAATTATTGCATCTGTTTACGATGAGTGCTGTTTTTATTTTTTTGTATGTGTGAGTTAATACTTGTTAAGACAATATAAATAAAGAGTAAAATTTCAGATTTCACTCGCACGTCTCTTCCACGCCCCTGTGTGGGATCTCATTTAAATGATTTTCTATCTACAACAACCATTGTATTCTATTTAAATATATTATTCACGTTATACATTTCTTACAAATTATCCTGAAAAATATGGTATAGTTCTTATAAGCATAATATGATAATCAATAAAAAGCTATTTTTTTCCTTTGTGACAGCCCTACATTATTTGTAAATATAATAACTCAGTTCCAAGTACCTGTATCATTACGAGTATGAATCAGAAAGATATAAACGAAAAAGGACATTTCGTGATTTTTTTTCTATAGACAAATTCTATTCTATAGAAAAATCAGATACAACCCTTGAAAATATAATGTTGTTTACATATAATATTTTATTTTTTACGTTGAACTGAATTTCCAAACACAAAATCAAATAAGAGATTATTAATTTTGCTTTATACCACTAATAATGAGAAATTAAAAAGAATAATTCTAGAGTCACAAACGTGATTAGTAATTATGAGTAAGTTTATTGACTACCAAAAGTCGCCACATACATCATAGTCAGTAAAACAAACATTTATTTTCCTTATAATATTGACTAAAACGCAAAATTCTTATTTGCTTATATTGTGTGGAAATTATAGAGACTACCCAACATTTGTTTGACAATTCTATTTTGTAATGAACACGATTTTGTGATGAACACGAAGTCGAGTATAGTATTAATTATATAATTATTATTAGTATAATTAATTATAGTAGTATTAGTCATTGACGGACGGTTTCTCAATCTCACTCGACAGAAACGGTGAAGGCTACATATCGGGCCATCTACAGTCTCAACACCGTGGCTTGGGCTTCTGGTGTCTTGTTTCAGGTGGCCCTGAGGAGATCAGCATAGAGGATGGATTTCCGTTTCTCAATTACATTTGATGAAAATGTATGCTCGACTTTTTAATCCGCTTTCGATAAGGGGCTAAAAAGTAAAAAGCGCTCCAAGTTGAAATAAAAATAATATTTAGTTATATACTCATCGAATTAAATTTTAGTTTTTAGCTATGTTCCGATTCAAAGGAAGCGTGAGCCAATCTTACTAGATCTAACATATAAAGAAAGATGTGAAAACTTATTATATGATGGCCTATTTGCATGTCTCCCTTCTGGCTATTAATATAAAAAAGTCGAAGCTATCGGAAGCGAGAGTAAACTTATTGACAATCAATAGTTGACATAAGAAATATTTGGGTTACATTTACAGGTATATAAATCGAATTACTCTAATCTTTACTTGTATTATTCACAATTCCGTTTCCAAACATCCTGAATGTAATACATACTTTCATACGGAGATGGAAGTCTTTCTTATTCAATTTTTTAGTTCAAGGGCGTGGAGTAAAGTAGATTTATGTTAGGATCAAAGTGTTTTTCTTCCACTATACGAATTATTTGATATTTAATTAGTTTTGACTTCTGTCATCTTCTGGCAGGAATCATTATAGTATGATTAAAGAAAAATTGTCTTTGTTTAAATAATTTTCGATTCGATTACAAATTCTATATATTTCATCTTCTAGTCGTAATCCTTAATTATCATTCATCAGCTTAGGCTGAGAGTTGACTAATTGCACATAATATATTTTTCTTAATAAAAACAAGATTGTCAAATTATTATTATTATTTTTTTTATTTTTTTTATACAATTACGTGTAGGAGAATTCTTTGATGTAACCGAAAAATCCGTAAGAAACTTGAGTTCATTGAGACTAGTATTGATTTTCCTTTAATTTACATAGTGTACTAGTAGAGTCTTTGGGAAACTTTTGAAAAGGACGGATAATTTTTTCCTATCTTTTCCTATGATGTTAATTGTTTGCAAGTTAGAACGTTTTAACTTGCAACTTAATGTTATTAATATTACATTACTTTTTGTCTGGTAATTATTTTTTATATATTTAATATTAAAGATACCATGGATATAACCTAATATAAAAAATAATATTAAAAACTCATTTCCACTTAAAATAAAAGAACGTAAATTATCTTCTCAAAAAACTAGTATTCAAAGTTATTTTATTTATATGACAAAAAAAATCTAAAAAAAATTCCCAATCTTTACGTCAATTATC
The DNA here is from genome assembly GCA_905220585.2 of Nymphalis polychloros. Taxonomy (NCBI): domain Eukaryota; kingdom Metazoa; phylum Arthropoda; class Insecta; order Lepidoptera; family Nymphalidae; genus Nymphalis; species Nymphalis polychloros. Next base: position 8,288,630 of record HG992253.1, read on the forward strand.
AAAGAAACTATATCTGATGTTATTATGTTTATTTTATGGTTCATATTAGTTTAAAAAATATTAGTAAGGATGTTTAGGTTGGCTTCAAGATAATAGTATATACGTATTATTTACAACTTCCTTTTCATATCGTAAAACTCAAGCAAAACATTTTCTGTTTCGGTAAATAATTATTTCCTCTCTCAGATTAACTGAAAGCTTAGAATTTTGATAAACAAAATATTAGCAAAAATAAAAATCAGCCACCGTCATGATTAATTTTTTTTATGTTATAGATAAGCGGCCGCGCAAATGGGCTTGATTTTAATGACGCGCATAGACATTGACGATGTGAGATATATTGACCATGCCTTACATTGCCAATACGCCACCAACTTTGGAAACTAAGATGTTATGTCCCTTGCACCGGTGGTTACACTGGCTGACTCATTCTTCAAACCGGATTGCAACAATACTATGCATTGCTATTTAGCGGTAGAATATCTGCTAAGTGGGTGGTACCTACTCAGGCTCGCACGAAGACCTATCACCAATTATAATACGTTTTATTTTTATTTTTAAATCCAAAAACATGAATTATTTAAACATTAAACTAAGACGCTAAATGCATTTGCATTTTCTGTGCTTTAAAAGTTCTCGATAGATTTGTTGACGATTCTTCTTAGTAGAATCTACGTTCAAAACCATAGGTGGTGATGGTGGTAGGTTTTTTATAAATAACCTGATATGTTCTTAAGATTCGATTTTAGGATATTTTTAGTATTTTTATAAATGTGTTTGCTAATGACTCTGTTATTTTAATATGCAAAAAGGTTTCAATACTTAATGAAAAAGATATCGCTCTTTTCGTAGAATTGCGCCGACTAAAGCTGTTAGCGTTGGCAGAAAATAATATTCTTTTTGACTTATCATAAAGTTTGAGGTTGAAGTAGATAAGTAGCGTACGGCCCGAAGTCTATTCTCTTTTAAAACAAAAAAACGAAGCAAAGATGCAAATTAGCTTTCTAATGACAGTCTAGGCCGATGACATCGACTTTTCTTTAGAGGTTTTGCAAGCAATTATTTTGCGGGTTTTTTTCTTGTATGAAGGATAAAAGACCGTTAAAACGGCGACAGATTAAAATGTAGAACTTATTTTACAATGATTTTACGGCTTTGGTTTTTTTATGTGATAACAGGAGTATTCTTGTTAATAATAATAGAGTTACTACTGATTTCCTGGCCGGTTCTTCTCGGTAGAATTTATATTCCGAACCGGTGGTAGTTTAAAAAAAAAATTAAATTGTAAAATGACGATTCAAAAGTGATTGTATAGTATATTTTAACTGTGAAAACTTAACCTTACTCCTATTATATTTTTGTATAAATTGCGCATTATTTTATTTGTTATTGTTTGTAAAATCGTTTGTTTATTGTTTTTGTAATTCCCGAGGTAAATGGACAAACTGAAAACCAATGCAGAATGTCGACATAGCTATAATTAAATTGTAATTATTGTTTAATATATGGCAATAAAAAAGATTATTTCTCTCTTTATTTCTTTGAAGCTACTCTAGTAGTAGTATTCTTATTAAAATAAAATTGTAATATTCAAGCAATATTTCGTGTTTCTGCAAATGTTTTCGTTATCCTGAAAAGGTAGATTAAAGTGATTACTATCATTCGGTGAGGCATGAGTTTCGGATGAGGGCGGGATAAATACTAGTGACGTAATAAATGGCCTCCCGTTTTATTATTGCATAACATGTACCTATAACATAATGTTTTATTACTAGAAATAAACGTTATGTGGTATTTTCAATTGTAATTCAGCTTCTATTTTATATATATATATATATTTATGTTTTATTTCTTTATTAGTAATAATAATCATTCATTATTTTATGTCTTAAAGGCTATTAAAATAAAATTTTATGATAACAATTATTAGTATATTAAGTTACTCATTCCAGTAGGTTTATTGTCTCAAGGTACTTATAATAATTATAGTTTATATCATGAGTGTAAACACTCTTATATCGAAAAATAATTTATTGTTTTTGCATATTTAAAATATGAACTAGTAAAGTCTCAGTTGCGGTTCTTATAATTTAATTATAAATAGCATGAAAAAATATGGTGATATGATTGTCTACGCAAGTGCGTGTACTTCGGATTTTTCATTTATATTTTGCCGAAAAAATTTAAGAGTATAATTAATATGAGAAAATAACTGTCAGGACGTAAAATATATGTGAAATAACACGGGTCGACTGCAGCAAGCTCCAAATGGAACGCAATTCGGAAAACCCGTGGCGAACTAAAGCGTTGCGACCTCTTTGTAATAAAAAAGTAGGAACTTGCTATAAATTGAACTAATAAAATAACTATAAATTGAACTTGGGAAATATATTTCGGTAAAAGATTACTGATCATTTCCGATATAAGTTAGCAATCGTTCTAATTATATTATATATTCAAGTTATATATTTTTATAGAAGAAAAATACATTAATTCAATGACAGATGACGAGGCAATTCGACGTTTTGTATAAACGTTTAAAATTCAATATTCAAGCTGATATACAAGGATTAAATTATTATGTACCAGCAGTGCTATTCAGTAAAAACTCTTATCGTGGAAAACAGACTTTCTGTAATACTTTTTTGATGCGTATCCTTTGAATGTTATGATTATTATATTATTCAATATCATATATTGCTGTTATTTCAAGAGACCACCCGTCGGTGGATATTCAAGTTTATTTTTAAAGAATAGCTATATAGATAATATTTTACACGAAGTAAAATGCTCTAATAACTTTTATTTTAAAATAATTCGGTTATATTTTATATGAAATTTACACTTTACATGAAATATAATATGGAAAATAAATTAGCATGGAGTTTATTTGACAAACTTCGTCTTCAGACGCTAAGGCTGCATACATAATAACGAACTGATCCATATTAATGACCCGTCCAAGGCGTAATCTAAGTAGATTTAAAACATATTTTAAAATTCTTAGATTCTGAAAAAGAAATGATATAGTTCCTTTCAAGAGGTGTTTTTTTAACTACGAAAAAGCTTATTGTTGCATTAAAATATATAAAATATTTTTTATAAGATTTAATAATTTTATTTAATCATAATATTTCACATCTAGGTATATATTTTTTATAATATTACATAAAACATTCATTTCGTAAAAACATATTTTATTATTAACCTATTTCAATGTACTGGCATCACAATCAGGATGAGATATAAATCATAGAAACACGACCAAAACGTTGAGAGTTTGTTTTGATTAATGATTGTGAATTTTAATGAGACAAATTACGGCCACATTATTAAGCTAAAATGACTTTATAGAAATTCGAAACTTATTTGATTTTGAACCCTAAAGTCTTATAATAAAGTTACAATTTTAATAAATTATGTAGCAATTTTTGACTCACGTAAAATATTGCTATCTCATTTTTGCTAAAGGGAATTTTAAAATAAAATGTCACGTTACAGTTATTGTCTCGCCTTATTCGTTAAAGTAAATATAAAAGATTTTCGTATACTCCCCGGGGCATGAAGTCAATTCTTATTGTACTGTGGAAAAGTTTCTTTGTGAAAATGTTTTTACTCTTTCATTATTCTTGCGGGGGTGGTTAATATTGCCGACTTTTTATTAACATTAGCCATACGATGAACTCAAGCTATTATAAGTAACTATATATTGAATAATTTATATAATTATAACTTGTTGTTTTAAAAAAAGTCCTCGGGCGGTTTATTTGAATTATCCTCTATTGAACTCAATAATAAATGATAGCAGTTGTGGACGCTCAAGAAATCAACCTTTTCCATATTAATTTATTTAAGAAAGAATAATAATGACCTTATGGTAAATATGTTACCTTCAATCATAGAAACTTATATTGATACAAGTAAGGGGTTTTCCAATAGGGACGCTTGAACTTTTATAAACCACTTTTATAAACCACTTCTATAGTAATGTGAAGTAGGTATTACTGTGGAGTGTTAGAATATATGGTAAGAAAGTCGTTCTCATCTGGACAGCTCTGGACAAATCTATAACATCTGTTAAAACTACCGCATTTACAACAATATACATAAAGTTGATCTGATGAACCCTCATCAGATTCACTATATAAATAGTTCACTCTTAAATAAGGGTGATACTTCAAGGAATTCGTTCAATAACATGTATGTGTTAAGAAATTCTGACTGCAAGTCGTATGTTAATTTATCGACTTGCTCCAAGTTTCAAGCAGAAGCTGTAACTAAAAATAATGAAAAGTTTGCTAGAATATTTGTTGCATTGCACTAAGACGTCTTAATCTATGGCATCATAAAATACTACAAATAAAGGTACTTTTACACAAAATAAAAAATGAAATGGTATCAATAAATTATCGTTATTTTTTTAGTCATCATTATGTTTTTCATTCCGTAAAGTATTTTGAATCCTAGTCTTAACCGTTGATGCGTGGAAGTGAATCGAATTAATTTTACCAGATACTGGTATAATTGTTAAAGATTGACATTTGAATGGTTGTAGTATTCCATAGAAAAGGAAATAATAATACGAAGAAAAATCTAGAAACAATGACTCGTTTCGACAAAAATGATTCGATACGCACGTAGTTTTATTATTTCATTCAAAATATTACCGTAGCTGAAAACGCATTGTTTCAGATTTTCTGATAACAAATATACATATATCAATACATTTGTATAGCCTGTGTATAGTTTTGGCCAGTATCGTGTTATGAATGATTGTATTATTATAATGATATGTTGTCGAAATAAATACTCCTTGAGTTGTCACTACCATTGGTTGCCACTCGAAAGGTCGTGTGTTCGAATTTTACATATGCGCCATACATCTTTGTATATTTTTGTGTCAAGTGGTTATTTGATTTATATATTGTATGTTTTCATTTAATCAATGCCAAACGGCTAGACGTTTTATAATTAAATTTACCAATGAGGTATGATCACTGATGGAAAAGTATTTTTTTTTATCAATGACTATATGACGGTTTCTCAATAAAATATTACCGCCTCTCTGTAGCGGTTTATATATATTTATTATAAAAATGTTTACTTAATTATGTCTGGTCGCAGAAGCCCTTAATTTCGCAATAAAAATGTATTTACACTGGCAAATGTTCAAACGCTGACGGCAACACTGCTTCCGATTCTATTTCGACTCGAGATATTATATTATCTAATAGAACACATTGATATTTTATTCAGTTTGCCATAACGTGCTAGCTTAAGCTACGTTTTCATAAAATTTCTACAAAATATTTTATTTGAAAAAAAAATTTCGAAATTAACTCATAGTAAATATATTAAATTGAAAGCACTACCTAATTATAACTTCCAGTCACGCACCCTTTTTGTTTTTTTTTTAATTTATAAAACAAAAATGTATTAACAATTTTTATTTGTAATATTTATAATCGATAAGATAAGATATGTTTTTTACTTCTATCAATTTTTATCAGTGTAATAGTCGAAATAAGGATAGCGAATCAGCGGGCCTAGACAAGTTATATAATTTTGGATTGACGAATTTATTTCGTAGAATATATAATATATTATTACATAACTAAATGATATGTCAATAGACGAAAACGCTTCGACTGGAATTTCATTCACTGTTTAGGGATTCATATAGATTATGGGTAAATATGCTTGGTATTAGTAATTACCTAAATAGTTTTATAGAAATATATTACAAATAAATCAAGAGGGTTAAAACTATCAGTTTTATTTTAAGAATTTTTTAATAAAACATTGCTTATATTAATTATTTTTAGTTAAGTTGTTAAAAAGATGCAATGAAAATGACCCTTAAGCATTTGAATAAACAATAGACGATATTCTATTTCAGTTCGAGTTTGGAATTCGATTTTATTTAAAGTGCGCTCGTTTCAAAGGAATGTCGAATGGATTTATAACTTTATGATGAAATGAGAGATATTATATTTTTTCTATTTTATAGAAATCACTTATGACGTATTTTCTAACACTTAACAATAAGCGTGTCACGGGAAAATTAAATTGAATCAAAGAAGTTTCTCCTTAGATTAAAAAAAAGTCACAAATCACTTTTAAATATCGAAGAGGCGATAACGTGATTGCGATATATATTTTTTTCCGAAAAATAATAGTCATAGTGTAATAAGATTAATGAGTGTTTATTTTGGTCGTTATTAAATTAGGCTATGCAAGAAAATAAAAGAAGTTAATTACGACATGATGTATTTGTACGGGTGGCGTCGCTCCAAATTTTTCTCTCTATCAAAGTGTTTTATTACAATTAAAATTTTCCTTGCAAAACGCAAAATGTTGCCCTTTATAAGACATTTTATGAATGTACATGAAATGCAAACTTAAATTGTTTGAAAACTTTTTTTGCCAATCGCCAAGGGAGCAGCAGCTAATAGTGTGCGAATGAAATGGCACGAGATCGGGATCAATTTATAAATGTTAATTATGTAGGTAGTTTGCCGTCGAAATGAAAAGTTTTTTTAAGAAACAAATAATGTTGCCAGTTTATGGTAAACAAAAGCATTATACAGTTGCAATTATATTAAACAACGAATGTTTACAAGCATCTTTCCATTTTACAAGCATGTTTTTGTCTCACCATGTACCGTAACGTGAGCGTTTTATTATTATCTTTAATTACATACTCTGGAATATTTTTGAAAGAACCAAATGGAAGGAAGGAAAGAAACGGACCGCCCGCATCGGTTCACCAAGCATTGTTCTAGAGTTTTATAGAATCTTATGAGATTTTAAAAGCAATTTCGATTGTGACGAAAAGTAAATAATGAGCGTCAGTAAATATAAATGTCGGTAAATTACGCTTTTTACTTCGTTTATGTTGTTAATAATGATATATTGTGTTTTTTTTTTTAATATATTTGTAAATTTATTCTCTTTAATACAATTTTATTTGTAAGGTTATATTTGAAAATTATTAATGTTACAACTTTCAAGACCTATTTTAAAGAAAACGAGAGTTCTTAATATTAGATGCCGCGATATAAGTATATATGTAGCTAAACCATAGTTTTAATTTTAGCCAATCTTACTCACGGTTCATTTTAATTGATATTACGTTTATTTATAAAATACATCGATTTTTTTATATAGCATAGTGAGGCGGACTCACTTTTGGGCCACTTGATGGTAAGTGGTCACCAACGCCCACAGACATTGGCATTGTAAGATAAGTTAACCATAGCTTACATCGCTAATGCGCCACCAACCTTGGGAACTAAGATGTTATGTCCCTTGTGCCTGTAATTACACTGGCTCACTCAAGCTTTAAACCGGAACACAAGAAAATAGCATGTACTGTTGTTTTGCGGTAGAATATCTGATGAGACGGTGGTACCTACCTAGACGAGTTTGCACAAAGCCCTACCACCAAGTAAATATAAACGTATTTTACAAATTACTCAGTTATGTGTTTAAAATAAATCGTTTCAAAGATATTTTTTAAATAAACTCAAATCAGTCGAGTTTACTGTTTTCATTAACGAAATTCAGCAATATTCTTATATACATGAGTTCGTGTTTTGATAAATGCCAATTCATTTGTATTCTACGAACTCCTCCACGATTTCGCAGAGGCTCCCCTCTCCCACTGTGGGAGGAAATCCCTATGACGTAAGACGATCAAGGTTAGGCGCAACGCGCTCTGTTCTTAATTTAGTTGAGTTGGCTAAAGTTTTCTTTAGATATTCGGCTAATACTTCCATTTTTTGTGTTATTATTTAGTTAATTGGCTGGACACAGTTTGCAATGTGAATACGAGGATACGAAATTTGTATATTCTCTAAGATTTTTTTAAGTTTGCATATTGGTTATCGTAAGTTGAAATTAATATTTCTCGTCAACGCTGACAAAAAAAAAATAGTACATGAAAGATCAATAGCCTGGATTTGAGTTGTCGGTCCACATTCTCTATCCATATCCATGTATATCCTATCCATTGGGAATACTCAACTCTCAAGAAAACAGCAATATATTATATAAAAATGATTTTACTATATAACTGTAACAAGATCAAAATTTTAACATTGATTAAGCTGTCTGCTAGGAAATGTAATTTATAAGTTTACATAAAATGGTTGAAATATTACTTGCGTTTGCTATAAAAGGTTCAAATGTTAATTACTATAGACTTTTATAGCGGGGGAATAGCCTGAGCGATCACAGTCTAGAACTAACGAGTTTTCAATTTAGGTACGAAAAATCATCAATGTATTATTATTTAGAATTTTAGAATTGTTAATTCATAAAAACTATTGTTATCATTCCTCGTTTAGTGTAGGAAAATTCAAATTCAATGTCGTCATTACCAAAATGGAGTTGGCTTCAAATTCACGGGAATATATTTGATTCGCCAGTCTTGTTGTGGATTTCGTTAGCATCACCATCTTGGATATAATATATTATGTTGTAAATAAACCAGGTTGCATCTACAAGCATCATGGGCTTGTCATAGATTATAATTTTTTTTTGTTAAATTTTAACAGACATAAACATGATGTACATCATCGGTTTCAAGAAAAGTGGAAAACATAGTTTCCATTATTTTTTCCTATTAATCTAACAATTATTAAATTTTCCCAAAGTATAGCTTTTGTTTTGTATTTAAAAAAGATAAAATTATTCTTCGGTCTGTTTAAATCGCTTCAGAATGCCTTCGAATCGATAGAGAATTGAATGGATGTAGCTGGATTTAAATAAAACCGTCCGTAATTAACTTCTGTTTTCCAAGAATATCATGTTGATAGAACACATTAACTGAAAGATTCAGTTTTGAATCTACATTATGTGGGACAGTTGGACATTTACGTATTAATTATTTTAGTCTATTTTACGTTTATCAACTTTTATGATTATCAGCTGTGTTCTATAACTGTCAATATCATAATAATTAATATCTTATATAAGTGCAATGTAACCAAGCAGTACCTATTTACTTCACTAAAATTCATAAAATAAAAAGATTAGAAGCTTGAACAATTCTTCCGCCGCCATAGTGTTTGGCGGTGGAAGAATTGATTATATGATACCACCAAAGTTCATTCACCCTTCCCTAGATTCAGGGCTGGCTTTTATATAGACTTATAAATCGATAAATTAAGTCAATATTTAAATTTAAAAGAAAAACAAAATTTATAGAACTATAACTTTAAATTATATTCGTTTTTAATACATGTTAATAATATAGACATAATATATAAAGCGCCAATAACATATACAGAAAGACTCAGGATATGTTTTTTTTTTTCATTTGTACAAGATGATAAATAATGACGATTTTTTTAATCATTTAATTTCTCACAATTTCGACACTTCCCTGTGTCTGTGTTTCATGAACATTACAATCCGGGTAACTTAAAAGCAAGACAGGAGGCCAATTCCACTAATGTAAAACGTTTATTAACGTTCTCGATTCGATTCCGATCTCGATCCAGCTTCGACTATTCCTCATTAAACCGAATCGGTCTGGTGTTACCATATACAAAAGCCAAAAGACGTAAGTCAAACCTAATTGTTAACTTTTGAGGTTCCATCAAGGACGAATCGAATCGCAACTGGATCGTTGTATTAAGTCTTAGGGAAAAAGCTATATATCGATATCGGAATGTGACAATTATGTTAATAGAATTGGCCTCTTGAATAAGCATCTTCTAGGTACGCGCGTTCCATTAAATACTGCATCAGTACTTACCGTAAAGTATAATTTGAGTTTCTTTTATAACATAGCTTCATTGACTTACATAATTTCGTTAAAGCATTTTCTTCGAAAACGTAATTCAATCTCTCTTTATAACCTGAGTAATGAGAAAAATATACCTGAAGAATACCTGAGAAAAAATATAAAAACGTGAATTTCATACATGTAATTGACTAAAATAGTTAGTTGAAATGTAATATTTTCGAGTATGCAGTTAAATAAAGTAAAGTCAGTTTTACGTTTATTAAGATGAGATTGAGTAAAGTCACCTTTGAGTTTTCATGTTCTTATAGTTTGTGTTTATAATATCTCGTGCTGGGCAGTAAAGTCGCAAGAAAACTTACACGTGCCGTGGATGTTGTTCTGCCACACGTACATACATATTATGTCCTCCATTAAACTAACTTTCTGAACATATATTTCCGGCTGCTGTCAATAAATAAAAGTGGTGGAGTAAAGTCCAAACTTCTTGGAAGATATGTCTTTGCTCAGCAGTGAATAATTTATTATTTGTATATTTTGTTTTTTATTCTTAATTTGGTGTTATATATTAACTTAGTAAATTTTTTATATATGTTTGGAAAATACTTAGACTACCATTTTTATTTACTTCCGCAATTACTTGATGTATCTTAGATATTGAAGATATTGCGGAAGTAATTGTTGTTCGATACACAATAATACTTTATTCGAAATAAAAAAATAATAGATATCGTATTAGCACCTAATTACAATTAAAATATATGATTCAAAAGCGTTAAATATTATCAAAATTTATTGTGATGTTTATTTCTTTATTGTGAGTGTAGCGTACAATAGAATAAAGCCTATGCGCCTACCTTCAACAGCACCCATTAGCTTACGTACGTGTCATCCATAGGTTACTAGTTGCTGAAGGAGCCAGTGACTGTCGTCCAATCTTATATATATGACGATAGAAGTTACAGAGAACATAGAAAACCTCTTTTTTAATAAAATCACGTAAAATATTGGGCGGTCAGTTTGGATACCGATGACAAGACAATTTTTCAACGTATTTTGTTTCAACGTATCTAAAGATTATGTTGTCTTATAAATTGACACAAAAATTAATAGAAGCTTATTCCGGAGGAAGCTTAGTTCGGAACAATGATATACGTATACGTTTTCTCATAATTTTTTCTCAATATATGTGTAAAAAAGAAAGGTCACAAATAGGAATCGTTCTAAAAAAATATCATAAAATCGAATTGTGTGAATTTTTAATATCATGTGAAAAACGTGATTTTCTAAATTTACATTTCAAAAAATTCAACCCGTTATAATAAGATCCAGATATTTTAATATTATCCAAATATTTTAAGATTCCAATAATTTATAGGGTTTTCCATTAAGGGCGCTTGATCTTTGAAATGCAAAAAAAAAATACATGTAGGAGAGATATTTGCGAATTTTTTTTTTTATTTGGAAGGTCTATCGACCCCATTATGTATGGAATATGACATCATTCAAATGACCGCCACGGCTTCGGTTGGTGACGCGCACACGAAAGGTCCAATTTTCGATGACTCTGGCGCACAAATCGGGCTGTATTTGATCGATGGCGTGGCGTATGTTGACTTTGAGGGCATCGGTGGTTTGCAGCTTGTTGGCATAGACCTGCGACTTAAGAAAACCCCACAAGAAAAAGTCCAGCGGGGTCAAATCGCACGATCTCGGTGGCCAGTTCACGTCGCCTCCGCGCGAGATGACCATGTCCAGAAATTGCTCGTGCAGAACTTCCATCGTAGCGTGTGCTGTGTGGCACGTAGCGCCGTCCTGTTGAAACCACATGTTGTCCAGATCCATATTCTCGATTTCAGGCCAAAAGAAGTTGGTTATCATCGACCGGTATCGCTCACCATTGACGGTGACGGCCACACCATTATCGTTTTCGAAAAAATACGGACCAATCACGCCTCCGGCCCAAAATCCGCACCAAACAGTCACTTTCTGCGGGTGCATTGCCACTTGGTGAACCTCGTGTGGATTGGTCTCGTCCCAAATACGGCAATTTTGCTTGTTGACATAGCCATTCATCCAAAAATGCGCCTCGTCGCGTCGGCGTCAACTTCCAACTGCACTAATGCCCAGTCAGCGAACACACGGCGCTGTCTATGGTCATTAACCTTGAGCTCTTGGGTCAGCTGGATCTTGTACGGGTGCAAGCTCAAGTCACAACGCAAAATTCGCCAAGTTGTCGTCTGCGAAAGGCCGAGTTCCTGTGCGCGACGCGGAATTGACTGCCGCGGGTTTTCGAGGACACTGTCGCGCACAGCGGCGATATTCTCGGCAGATCTCGCGTTACGTTGACGCACGGGAACCGGCTGATTGTTAACTGACCCGGTTGACTCGAATTTGTCCACCAATCGACGGATAGTCGACTCGGCAGGACGATCATCGCGACCGTAAAACGGGCGAAGTGCGCGGAACGTTGCTCGAACTGAAGACCCATTTTGATAAAACTTTTATGATTTGCACGTGCTGCTCGACACTGTAACCTGCCATGGTGGTTTGGGAGGACGGAATGAATATAACACACTGCATTTGACAGCTGTCACTCAAACAACATGGCCGCAATCAGCTGTCAAAGTTCAAGCGTCCCTATTGGAAAACCCTTTAGGTTGCCTTAAATACATTAAATGGTTCGTTATAAACTTATCACGTACAATACATACACATATGCACACATATAGCGAATTCGAAAACATGCTATCTAGACACAACCCAAAGACCTACGTGCTCAGCCATCTCGAATAATCCTTGAAACGAACATGATATAGAGTTTTGTTTTGTTTGTTTTCGGCACTTGGCTTAACGTGTTCGATTAGCGTTATTAAAAAAAAATGCAAACATTTTCTCGATTATTTTATTATTTTCAATCTTAAAAACATTTGAAGTGAATTTAAATTATCCTTAAAAGTTTGTTTTTAAACATTAAAAATCTTTTTTAACACAAAGACGGAAAGTGACATGGTAGATGACCGGAGTGAATACTAATTGTATTACGTAAATTATTTTAAGTAAAATAAACATACTGAAATATTATATACGCTGGCAAAGAGAACGATTATAAGAATAAATATTGTAATTTGAATGAACAGTTGAAATCAAAGGTAATAATGGGTTTGGGTAAATTTCAACCGTCCCCACTCTTGCCGAGTGCGCTTGGCTATCACCCATATAAAGGGGGCATTAATCAACGTGCCAATTACACGTGTAGACATAATTAACATCTGAACGTATACATACAATTGTCACTTTTAATTCTCCTAGTAACCCCGTGAAAAGGCTCAGCGTGCCCGACAATTCTTAAAACGCCGATATCTTTATTAAGTATGTGAATGAATAATAGAACGTGGGAAAATCCGCAGTAAGAGCAAGTTACTAGTATATTTACGAGTTTTATTATTTACGAAACCTGTCTATATTTAATGCCCCTTATTTTGCTTTTATTATGTTGTTATTCAAAGTTTCAATGCTAAACAATAATTTTTTTATATCTAACATTAGAATCTTCAAAGATTTTCTTCTATTCAATTGTATTGGTGGAAGGGCTTTGTGCAAGCTCGCCTAGGTAGGTACAACCCACTCATCAGATATTCTACCGCAAAACAGCATTACTTGGTATTGTTATGTTCCGGTTTGAAGGGCGAGTGAGCCAGTGTAATTACAGGCACAAGGGACATAACATTTTAGTTCCCAAGGTTGGTGGCGCGTTGGCGATGTAAGCGATGGTTAACATCTCTTACAATGTCTATGGTGACCACTTACCATCAGGTAATAAGCGCATCCGCCTCCCTATGTTATAAAAAAAAGGAAAAATAAATTAATATCATTTATTTGAACTTCGCTTATGTAAGTATACAAGTATAGGTATTTAAATATTGCTAATATTTTATTACAGGCGCCACTCATTCCTATAGTAATAAATACTTTAATATTTGGATGTCATAAATTGTTAAGAACACAATTCAATTTCTAGTAAAACCAAACTATTAAATATCGAACGTCACAAGCATCTGCCCTGGCATTGCTCATTGCGAACGGATTCATCCCAGACCAACGCCTACCCGAATTGCGTCATTCTTAAACAAAGATCTTTAAACAATTGAAAGGGCAACTTTTAACATCGTTGTTGGCATAACGCTTATAAAAGACAGGAATAAAAAAAATTATACATAATATATTTATGGTGTAGCGACATCGTATGTATGTAGCGTATGTATGGTGTAGTTTGTAGTTGGGAGGGACTGGGTGTAAAGTTCCTCATCCATCATTGAAAAGGGAGGATCCTCCGACCAGACGGGTGTTAGTCTGGTTCTTGTATATATGTTCAATCGCTCGGATAACTTTAATATCGCGATGTAGGATACGTCAGTTTTTAGTTTTCATATGTGGCGAGATAGATGTCGCTACAATGGCAACAAAATCCTTTAATCGTTTTATCTTTTATTAATGTTATATTTTTGGCTCCTTTTCTTTTTGTTATGTTTAAGAAGAGCTTTAGTGTAACGTCCTAACCTGAACTTAGTCCGTAGTAAACAGATACAATCAGAATTTCTCCATGTTATTTTATTTTCACTTAGAATTTCAAATAAATAGAAATATTTCTACGCACTATTAGTTTATTAATAATTATATTTTCTTCTAAAACTGGTGTAGCATCTGAAACTCGGAAGCACTAATATGGCAGTAATAGCTATAAAAAAATGGCTGTCACTCGATAATAATATAGACTGCCGCCGTGTGTAGCACTACAAGTCAGCAGACTACGATGGGCTGCGGTGCTTCTTCACAGCCTATCCATAGGGGCGGATTTGTTTCTCGCCGGATGATCCAGATGTCGTTGCTGGCTCGGTTGCTGATGTGGTGCTTCAGGGTATGGAACTCTTTATTCCGTACTCTGCCATAACCATTTGCGGCAGGTCCCAGGTTTTGCCTAATTTGGCAAAACCAGGGCTATCATGCCGCAAGCGAGAATGCTATCAAGCCTGGGCCGATGCATCGGCATCTTGTGATGTAAATACCAGCGCATTTAAAAAGAAATACAACTCTGTCTCTATGTCTTTTAAAAGTGTTATTGCCAGGGGGAAGTCGGAGTATATAGGCAGGATTGGCGAGAGATTGGTGCGTCTTCCTTCGGGAACACGCGCATTTTGGTCTCTCGCTAAGGCTGTCTTAGGGAATTTCTGTCAGCCTTCTCTGCCATCTCTGCACAGTAGCAATGACTCGTTGGCCCATACTGCGAAGGAGAAAGCTGTCCCTATGGGCTCTCCCTACGCGTCCAACTCGACTCTTGATGGGAAAGACACCACCGATAATCTTGCGGAGTGATACCACGATGCCGGGAATTAAATTCGGACAGAGTGCAGTTCGTAAAGTACCTCTTCCTTTGGACATCCATAAGTCGAGTGGGCCCTATGGCATTCCTCCAATCGCGCTGCGTACTTGTGCTCCCGAGTTGGCACCGACCTTAACGCGTCTTTTCCGCCACTCCAGTACATTAATTGAAGTCCCGAAATCTTGGAAGACTGCTTTGGTGCACCCTATCCCTAAAAAGGGCAACCGCTCAGACCCAGCCAATTTTAGACCTATTGCCATCACCTCCTTTTTCTCTAATATAATGGAGTCCCTTATAAACTGCCAGCTCCTGCGGTGCCTAGAGGAGTACCAGCTGATCAGCAACCGCCAGTACGGTTTCCGTCGGGGGTCGCTCAACCGGTCTTCTAGTTTACCTGACTCACAAATGGGCAGAGGCAGTTGAGTCCAAGGGGGAGTCATTAGTAGTCAGTCTGGACATAGCGAAAGCCTTTAATAGGGTATGGCACAAAGCGCTTCTTTCGCAGCTTCTTTTCTACGGGCTTCCCGGGAAATTATGCAAATGGTTCACCAGCTTTTTGGCGGATCTAGCATCAAGGTCGTTGGCAACGGTGCATGTTCCGACGTAAAAATCGTCAATGCTGGTGTTCCACAAGGCAGCGTTCTATCACCTACTCTGTTTCTTCTGCATATAAATAACATGTTGCAATTCAGTAACATTCACTGCTATGCAGATGCCGGCACTGTAGATGCCCTATTCAGCGGCCGCGCTAATATGTCGACGAGTTCTCGCGTTAACCGCTAAAAAGTCAGTTTCTGTCATATCCCCTCATTTTGAGAGTACTCCTCTCGCTGCCACAGCCAGTATCGGGATACTTGGCGTTGAGATTTCGAACGTTGTTCAGTTCCGCGGTCAATTGGAAGGTAAAGCCAAATTGACTTCCAATAAGCTTGGTGTGCTCAACAAGACGAGACAGTACTCTACGTCGGCTCATCGTCTAAAACTTTAAAAGGCGCAAATACGGCTCCACATGGAGTACTGCTCTCATCTCTGGGCGGGATCTCTCCAGTACCAGCTTCTTCCCTTTGACCGCATTCAACATAGAGCAGTTCGAATTGTCGACGATTAGGTTCTCACCGACCGGCTTGATACTTTGGATCTGCGTAGGGATGTCGGGTCACTCTGCATCCTCTATCGCATGTATAACGGGGAATGTTCTGAGGAGTTGTTTGGATTAGTGCCGGCTGCTGAATTTCACCACCGGACATCGCGCCAGAATTCGAAATACCATTCTCACCACCTCGATGTCTGGAAATCTACAACAGCGCGATTTTTAAGGCATTTCCTGCCTCGCACACCTACTCTGTGGAACCAGCTTTCGCCGGCGACTTGTCCGAACCGATATGACAGTAACCTTCAAGAAAAGAGGGTACTCATTCCTTAAAGGCCGACAACGCACCTGCAAGCCCTCGGGTGTTGTAGATGTTCATGGGCGGTGGCACTTTCCATCAGATGAGCCTCCTGGTCGTTTGCTCCCTCTTACATAAAATAAAAAAAAAGTTGTTAGTTTTGCCATAATAACAATCAGCAATAAACAAGAAAAATATTATCTGTAATAAATTTAATTAAGTCGGTTACTCTGTCGTAAATAGATTTTAAGTAATGTTTCATTTTCACAACTCCATTGAGTAAATAATTGTTAACCATATGTGAGTAAATTCGATCAATTTACGCTAAGGTAAGTACGCTAAGGTATAATTAAATACAGTTCATCTGCTGAAGCCGGTGCGCGCCAGTTAGGGCACGCGCTCGGGCATAGATCGTGGTGGGCGCTTGGAAACTAGCACAACACCGCCGCGATTACACTCACTTGTTACACTATCGCTGTCGCATAAAAATACCTCATATCGGTTATCAAAGTATTAATCGTAAAAGCATTCGTTGAATCATGATTCAGAGCACACTCATGCTTATACGTCGTGATTAGAATAATCGTTAAAAAATCATGAGATCTTATGTGTAACTTCAGTTATTTAAGATGAAAAGATAAGACCACTTCAGGATTCTATTAAATTTACTTCGTATATGGTAGCAGGTTAGCTTAACTATATATTATATAGGTTGGGTATAAGTTTTTATAGGGTAGAATTCAGAAAACAGATTAAACTAAGGGTCATTGGCCATCACTATAACTGAGTAAGTATATATACCCGTCTCAGGTTTTGATAAAGAATTTAGGGCAACATTTTATTGGCACGAAGTTCTCTTACACGACTTACAGTAGAGTGAATTGGATGTGGCATAACGAAATAGCGTTATGCCTACAAAATGCGATGCATGTGGCGTTCGAATTCAGTACTGCGCGAGCGCTTCTGGAGGTAGGAAGACCTATGTAGCGTGAACTGTATAGTGCACATACCAATTGTAGATAAAAAAAAATTTTAATTGTAAGTAAAGTCAATCAAAAGAATTAACTTTATTTAAAATTACTTAATGTTCTTAAAAATACAAATACAAAAATATAAAGGTAATACAAAACCATATAAGAACCAATAGCGCTACGGCTTACGAGTCGCACGCAAGTCCCAGGTTCGAACCTTGGGCTATTGTTACAATTCCCATCATAAACTTTGTTTAATTCGAGGGGTAAATTGCTGAAATTCCTAATATTAGTAAATTATTTAAAATTGGGATTGCTATTATAATAAAAAATGTTAATTGAATTACCATTTCTTAATCTTTGATTAGAAAGAGTTGCATATTGGAGGTTAAGGCGCTTTTTGGTGTGACAAAAATAAAGTAATATAATCAACTACAATCTACATTTTAAAACAACGTTTTAATCGAAAAAATATCGAAAAGAACTTCGTTCCTGACGTAAAACATAAATAAATAAATAATGTAAAAAAATAAGCGATATTGTCCTGAGGAAGTATTACAAGCCGTAGGTAATACCGTTTTACAAAAAGTCTAAAAATAAATTTTATCAGTAATAAAATTTACATTTACAGACACTTACATAAGTTCGCCCATTTTACTTATGTTTCCTTAAATTTAAAAACTTAAATGAAAGAAACATTTCCAAGCAAAATAATGTGAATAAAGCTTTTACCTAATGTGACTTCTAGTACGTTTTACTCGATATACAAAAGGTCCTTTGAAGGTCAACCGAGTCCTGAGCTGTCGTTGGGTAGAATTTGAAAGGTATTTACGTGAAATACAGAATCAATGTAAAAAGAAATGTAGATTTTATTTTTATACGCGTAAGTTACTGAATTGCATGTATCATTTGCGATACGACCGTAATTTACAATGCACACATGTAGCCATCGGTCTGGAAAATTAAAACTTCATGCATCATTATATTTACCGAACGTTTTTCCAATCAATGTTTATTATTTGCTCTTTGTTATTTTTTATTTTTGAAAGTAGTTGTATAAAATGTTTATATAGATTTTTTTTATGCCTATTAGTTAAGTAGCGATGTGAGTTTTGTGTATGAGAGTGTAGCGGGTATCGTGTTAAAATAGACAAAAATAAAATGTAGGTAAATTATTTATACTAACCAAGTATGGCGGGATAAAATCTTCATGCACCATATAATTTTTAAGTCTACTATATTATTGTTAATAATATCTCGTGCTCGGCGGTATACGTCCTTGGAAATCTGCATGTACCGGATGGAATTCAGCCATATGAACATCCACTAACAAGAACGGATCAGTGTTGTGGTAAGGGAAACATCTCCTTAGGAGGATATACCTTTGTCCAAAATAAATGTTAAGAGATTGTAGATTGCATTTTATATGCCGACTGACAAAAAGCTAGAAAATAGCATAAATAATAGCACACAGATTTTTTTAAAATTATTTATAAAATTTAAATTAATAATAGAAACAGTATGTGATTATGTTTATTGTTATTGATTATATATGTCTGAAAATAATTACATAAAATAACTTCACAAATCAAACTACTTTTAGGTTGTTTAAACTAGCTTACTGATTATAATTACCTGAAACGTAATTTTTAAATTTTCTATTGTCTCAATAAAGTGGATTTAATAAAAATCTTCAAATTTTTTATAGCTAAATTAAACAAAAACTTTTTTGTGTATGTCATAGGTCAGGAGGTCAGGTCATAGGTCCTGGAGATCATAAAATTGGGCGCATAAGAAACGCGTTAAGCTTTAATTTACAAGACAACAACAAAAATGGGACAAATTACGCTCCGAAAAGAACGAAACAAAAAATAACTCTAGGTTGCATGCCATCTTGCACTTGTCCACCAGAAGAAGAGGCGAGGGCGAGATAACAAATTACTGATAAGAACGCAAAATGCTTAGGTGCATGCAGTAAACTGAGAGCGAACTATTCACCCGAGTGTACTGAATACGCATTGCATGATTTAACATGTTAATATATAGATTAATTAATGTAGTAATAAATAGTATGGACCTTATGTAATTTTTTAGTTAGTAATTATGGTGAAATAATAAAACTATGATTACACGTTATTTGTTGTTAAAGTCGTATGTATTACAATGGTGATCACTAACTATTAGGTAGCCAATTTGCCTACAGCCTATTTGCCTACTTATAATAAATATAGGAAGAAGTTTCACAAAATATAATTCAAGTAAAAATAAACGTCAAAATTTCTTCTCAAACTTATATCATACAGTTACCAGAACTGGTACAATAAAATAGAATAAAGCTATAGAATATAATCATATTGGTCGATCATATTTTTAATCACGCAAAAAAGACGCTTGCGTTACTTGCGAGGCACTGGCTTTTTCCAACTAATGATATAATTGTACGGAAAAATATTGAAAACGTGGGCGAGGCCATGAACAACAGCTGTTTTTTACAATTATTATGAATACATTTTTGTAAATTTTATTATGATAGCTAAAACAACGTTTCGTAAGTTAGTATTTTATGTAAATGTTTAATATTAAAATATCCTTTTATTAAAGTTTCTGTAAACATTACTAGTAATTGATCTTCTTCTATTATTATTTTTACTTTTATTTTGCCATGTAGTTTTTATATATAGATGTCTTATCCGTGTATGTGATGTGTATAATTCTATTATTTCAGTTTAGTAGTTTAATATGCTTGCTTATTTTTATTTCCAGGGAGCATCACAATATTTTAGTATCTCATTTTTAGTTTGTCATCCTCTTGTTGTGCGTCAATTGTAATACTTGTTTTTGTCAAGTTATCTTAGTCTGGATGGTATTCAGGCCAGCCTTTCCATGATAGGGTTATCTTTATTATGTATCGTTAATATATATATATATATATATATATATATATGTATGTATATATATTATTGTATATGATGGTATGTGTGAAATATATATTTTATATTTACTGAGATATGTGTATACAATTTATATATTCTGAATATAATATTATAAACTTATGCTTAATTTTGACACGACTATAAGATAGATATACTTAATCAAAAAAAGTATTAATAATCCAAAAACGTTCTTTAAAACTTATAAATCTGATAAGAAGTTTTCGTGAAATTCTAATTCACGAAAACTTCTTATCAGATCAAGAACGAATTCGGATTAAGACTTTTTTTGGCGCAAACATTTCGAAGTTTTTCCTTTGCCGCTAAACGGAAGATAAATTGTTAACATAAATTTAGTACTTGAAAAACTTCAGCATTACTTAAATATATTTGGATATATATAATTCACATATTCAACTAAAATAAAAGATAATTCCTTTTTACGATTATTTTATAAAATTACGTCTTTAAATATCTTTCAGCAGTTGACGTCTACCCATTGTCGTAAATTCTGTCAAGGCATTTAATTAGCTTAATTTTATTGTAAAATATTTATATGTTATAATGTTCGTTAGTCATATTATCTGAATCCGATAATTGAATTGCGAGAAAGCTAAGTAATGTTACACGTAGAATGTCTTAGTTAAATCCAATTATGTTTTAATAGGTTTTCAGTTGGCTAAGAGAACAGAGATTATTTCAATGTGAAAATTGACGCAAATGGCAGCAGATTGATTTTTGATAACATAGTAAATAAGACGCTTAAAAGGCTCGAGACTGGAGGGTCAAATATAACTTCATTTAAGAAATTTTAGGTATTTATTATTCTTTTAAAAGTAAATATTAACGGTTTTAACTCATATTTTATAATATCACCGCATAAAGTGAATTTACTTTATTTAAAGCATATTCTCTTTTACTTAAGAAATTAATAAATAAAGTACGCCCTGTTTTCGTAAATCCCTTTTTGTTTTGAAATTATTTATTACAAGATGTTTTAATTGACATAAGTATATGGAATAATATATTACAAAAGGGAGTCTTAGAGTTATTTGTGCAATATATTTTTGTGGTTCAATTAGTGCGGTTGTGCTACATACTTGCGACAAATACAGGTGACAGGAGGTGTGATGTCAGTGACGTATATCGACCTCTTGATATTCTTGGTTCATAAATTAATACACTAATATGGCTATGGAAAGAATTTACATACATTCGGCAAAGAGTGTTGATTATCCCTTGGGTCATTTTATTTGACATAAACACATGCTTCCGCCATCACGCTAAGGGGTATTTTTTAATGAAGTTTCGTATTTAAATGAACTTCAGTGGGCCTGCTATATTTTTTTATAAAATGTTATGACAATTTTGTTAATTAAATAATGAATCTTTGAAATAAGAATTATTTTAATATCATCCTGATCGATTTCGGTTACGGCGATTTTCCCAGTGGAAAAAGCGAACGACGATATTATTGTGCGTGCGCAAACATCAATTTTATCAATTTACACTAATATTGTGCCTGTAAATCCAACGATGCCTGGATTCTTAATAGGTTTTTAAAGAAAACGATAAATATTCTTCAATTAGAAGTCGTATCAGTTACAAGTTTAAGTAATAGTTACTTATTAAACGGTAGTTATAATTAAAGTGAGACTAATGTTACCCTAATTAAAATTCATAGTTGCTTTACAGCTCAGTGCTAACTGCCGGTACATTAATTTTAACGATGGCCTTGGCTCAGTAGTGCTGAAGAAAATCTAGATTAACAGATATTTGAATGAATATCGTTGTTCTGTTTTCTATGGAACTATAAGATAAAAATAGTGCTAATAATCAAGTGCTTGTTTGACTATTTTAAGGTTATTTTTTGAATATAATTTAGAAGTTATTTACTTGGAAATCAAAAATAGTGCACTTGCAAAGTAAGCCCCAGTTATTGGCTGTTGGTGAAGAGTATGAATTGCACGGGAAGGTTTTGGCTGACTTTTACGAGCGGCCACCTACCTGTTTTTGTGATATTAATACATATATCACATCATGGATGCATTACAGGGCCTCGAAATCATGATATAATATGACACCGTGGGTAACTGTAGCAACTCTCGCAAAGGGATTATTTAATTGATACAACCGACACTAATAAATAAGCAATTTAATTGGAAATATATTTAAAAATAAATATACAATGGTAGCATACATGTTAGTAGATAATAAGCGTTGTCGTAGACCAAACTTCGATTTACTTATATATATATATTAGATTACTCCTTGTCCCGACAGCCAGGTCTATCGTGATACCGATGATGGTGCCCAAGGGTAGATGCAGAGCCAGGTTTTATAGGTGAAGATATACTTACCTTCAGACGACATGATTTCATAGACTGCCTTCCGAAAAAAAAAAAACTAAAATATCGATAAATTTAAATGATCATTCAAGCTAATTAATAATCTAATATAATTATAATCCTTTACTTCAGTTTTAAATTTAAAGCGGTTACAAAAAAGAAAAACCTATTACAAAAGGCATAGAAAATTAAACGCTCTTATAAATAATGAATTCATTAAAATTATCTCTAAGCATTGCCTATAAAATAATCACGTCTGTTGCTTTTACAATTATTATTGCCTAACAAGAACAATTGTAATTATTTTTTCAAGATAGCGTAAGTAGGTTAGGCGGATAATTGTCTTGTAGTTCAATGAATGGGACTTAATTTAAATTGTTCATAATAAATTGTTTAATTTAGCCTTGCACTAAATGTGTATATGAATGTGTTTTTATTTTTAAATAACATTTTTTTTATCTATTTCATTAATGAAGTGACATGGATATTTAAAAATTAAAATCTACGATTTTAACCACGTTAGATTGTATGTAGGTATCCAAAGGAAAGGGGGCATAAAGTCTATAATTAAAGGCTAGTTTACACTATTATACCATTGACATTCATAGTCAACAGAAGGGCAACTTATACAGTCTGTAAGAAAAACCCTGCCCGACCCATGAAGTGGTTATTAGGTATCGTGAGTTGGTTTTATTTATGTAATCGTTTTAAAATACTAAGCAAAAAAAATACCCATAGGCATTGCCGTTCATATTAAAAAAGATGTACTGAATTTTAGGAACGTGTTCGGTTAAATTATAGAGTGATAAATTGGTGTTAAGGTGACATTAAGTTGGTGAAGCTGCCAAAATATGTTTAGGAAATTTCGTATCAAGTATGTGTGTATTGTATGTATATACTGTGTATATATTATTACGTATAAGTATTATACCATGTATATTATATGTTTAGCCTCCAGAAATGAAATTTAGACACTTACTAATTTAATTACTGTTAAAAATTCAAATAGTACACAAACAATACACACAACAGAATAAACGAAGCGAAAAGGTTCTTAAAGATTTCAGACATTTCTCGTGGATATTTTTTTGTATAACAAACATATATATATGATTAACAAAAAAAAAGAGATTTATTTAAATATTATTTTTATTGCTGATTATTATAATCTTTTGAAATCTATTGAAGGAATTGATTAAAAAATATGGGATTTGTTTAAATTTGTAGTAGTATCTTCAACGCTTACAGTATCATCCTTTTTTATTAGAATGTTTATCAATGATAACTGACCAATTCCAATTGCGAATAAGAAACTTTAGGAAAATAAGTGTGAAAATAGAATGCGTAATAACATGAACAGAATCAATTGAATCCTTGAAAGTTGCTTTGGTTTGTTAATTTTATAAAACAATATAATGCAAAATTAAAAATCAAAGACATAAGATGTATTCATTAGTTTATTTTAGTTTCAGAACTGCTAACGTGCTAGAAAGGTGTTTGTAATAATAAAATATTTTTCAAAAGGCTTATTCTCGTCTCCATATTATAAGCCTTACAATTTTGTTTTAGTAATAAATAGTTATATTTTAACAAAGAAATCTTCGTTATCATATCTCAAATAAAAACAGGGCAAACGAAAGATGATTTAAAAACGAAAAAGAAGAAGTCAGTATATTAGTTAAGGTAAACTTTTACTAAATACATTTTCAACTACTGAGTATTAATGTACACTGCTGAGTTTATGCATTACTCAAGTTATTCTAAGTACGTTTAAGTAGACACTAATAGCTTGAGTGTTCACTTGTTAGTTACCGAGTACGTCCAACTAACTGCTCCTGATTTATTTAGACTAGCCTTCCATGAAAATATCGAATGCTACGCTGAGGAGTGCTATGCTATACTTTTTTATCTTATTTTATATAGTAGTGAATTTATTGAAGTAACTGTGATTCATTACCTATTCTGTAATTATTTTCATTGGAATTTTCTTGAATGGGCTTAAATAACAATGTCGATTTAGAGTTGAAGTTTAGAGAGAAGGTGGTTTTAGAAGACAATTTTACAGAAGTCGGTAACCCGTCACAGAAGCAAAACATTAAACACCAGGGACATCACGATTATAGACGTTGCAATATATAATGATTATATACATATATATATTTGTTTTTTATTATTTAGTTGTATCTTTTATGTACTTTTTTTAGTTTTCAATTTTGCTGTAAATTTTTTCAACTTACAGGTAAAATAGTACATTCAAAATTTTGTATTTTTTTTTCTTCATTTTTATCTTGAATAAACGTTTTATTTCTTACTTTTTTATAATCGAACGCTGCTCTGTTTGATTTTCTCTCTCTGCTTTCTTAAAATAAATGATAATAGAGATCAACATAAACAAATATATTTTTGTTTATAAATGACCTTTACTAAAACTTTACGTAATTATAAAATATAAAAGAAGAAAAAATGTAAAAATAGTCTTATCGCTACAAATGCGATCTACTGCAACGCTGTGGGCAGAAAGCCTAACAGAATGAAGCCTCAAAGCCCAATACATGAATAATGCTGACTCCTCACGAACCCATTTCAATATAATGTTTCGTTTCGCAATGAATAACTTTGATTTATGCTTAGGTCGACATGCAAATTGACTCTATTTTAAGTTTATTTTTTATGATGTCGTGCGAATGTTACAAAGAAGAAGCTCGAGTTTATACCTGTCGATGTGCTTTGAAATCGTAATAACATTTTGAAATATATTTTTTTGCATTTAATTAATTTGAATGATTACGTAGGTTGTATTCAGATGTGACAATTTGTCAGACAATAATATTGGACATTATTATTTTTTCATTAAAATTATTTAAACAACGCTGAAAGGTTTTCTGACAGTAAATTGTGATAAATAGTAGATTTGTATGGAATAAGGACGGGATATATAAGAAGAAGCAATCAGATTCGAAGGAAAGCTAAAAACGATTACAATAAATGAATAAGTATTATAATTTTATATTGCAATATTATTTATTTAATTTTAGCTTTTATTATTATAATGATCCCTTTTTTTTAAATTTATTTAGTAATATTATTTAGTATTGCTTTTATTTTATGTATAATAATAAAGAAAAAATATAATTATTTAAACAGTATTAATGTTTTATATGTAATTTAAAAAAGGTTAAATAATTATTTTAAATAATTATTACATTTTTGTTATTTAAAACATTAATCAGCAATCGTGGTAAATATATTTTCCATAGCTAGCAACATTTTTATTATAATGGCGTCTTTTGTTTACAAATTCTTTTTATGTTTTGATGAATGTATTTTAGCTAAAATTATAAGTTGCCAAATAGTAGTCACGTGTGAAATATGATTTTCTTATGCTTATTTTTTATGTGGAGTGTTGTGACACCCTTTTACTACACAGTAAGTCATTTTTTAATAAATTGCGCGGGATGTTTACTATGACACTTTATCGTGACGACTGACGTGACGTCAAATGTATTGAGACTAGTAACAATTTGAATGACTTCAATTCGATTGGGCCTACACTCCTTCTAAGCGTTATTATTCTATGGTAATAGTGATTTTAGGTGCTTGCTCTTTTCTCTCTTATCAGTGCACTGAAGTATCACCATCATTGATGCTTCAGCGAACATCGACGATGTGCTACAGTATCGCGGTAGGCCGAAAATACTGCAAATGGCGTTATTATATTAATTACGCATCGCTTTTATTGCCTTCGCTTGTTCGCTTGTATTTCCTCCAATCCCACTCATCCCACAGCTGAGCTAAAACCTCCTCTTCGTAAGCAAAACTTTTGTAAGCTATTTTATTACGTAGCTTCACTATATTTAGTTGAAATTCGTATTTTATCCAATGAGTCATGCGAAATGCTCTTCCCAAACTGTATTAATAAACAATTCGACAACATATCTATTATAATAACAAATATCTTGTTTACGCAAATATTACGCTATAAATTATTCTGAACAAAAACAGGAACTGATGTGTTATTATTAGATGACTAGTAACTATTATGTAATAAATTATTTTTTGTTGATTTGTCTGTTGCGTTTGAAATTATGCCAGAACATCATTTTAATTGGATATGTTAGAATATTTTATCAGGTATGTACTTTATCTGCTAGTTTGACTTCATCGAATCAATTCGGTTTTTTTATATTAATACATATAGAAAATAATAGCTTAAAATTCTGGTTTCAGAAAAATACAATATCAATTTTAGTCACGCTGTCACAAATATATTACTGTAAACGATGGCTTAATATTAAAAAGTAGTGTTTTAATGTATTTTCATGTTAGTACTGCTGTTCTAAATTTATGAGTTACGACGTGGACGTATTCCAGATTGCGTTAAGTCGTATATCATAATGATATCTTTGTGTTCTGAGAGTATCTTAGGTCAGACATTATACCAACGATCTACTGAATACAGAGCTTTACGAAGATCAGATTTATGAAAATACTTATCATTTGCTTGCCTTTATTATATTTATTTGCGATGTGTTTTTATTTTCCATTCAGTCACACGAAGCATTATTTTCGGTATTTCTCTTGCTCTTATCTTCATGAAAAGTTAAAATATGGAATATAAATAGAGAAGGGTATACAATACTACACGAATCTTTGGTGATTTTAAGAATTTAGTAACTCGTCCTTGTCTATCCAACGATTTCTATATCCATGTGTTGTATGTATTCTGAATAGTGATTAAGTTTTATATTTTAATCTATCTGATGCTTTTACATGGTGTAGGAAATGTACTGGTAATTATAATTGGGAATTTCGTCGTTTGTCTTATAAAAATCTTCCCCTTTATTTATACGAGTAATACATTCTGACTCAATATAGTAAGTATAACAATATAATGTCACTTATTAAAACTCTTTATTTAAAAACATAAAACTTACCATTATTAAAAACTCCTTATATAAAAACATGAAGTACGTTATATTTTACGTGGGTAAATAGTACGTCATCGAACAGATCAAATTATAGCGCACAGCATCTTAGCTTTATTTCGACATTTAGGTGGATTGTGAGTCTCATTCTTATTATAAAATATTCCATTCCGGCGAAACGTGTTTCATGTTTCCTATTTATTTCAAGGTTTTCTTTAAGAGCGAAGTTTGTTGCATTTTGTGGCTTTCGCGGAGGTTAAGTATGTCTCCTGTTTATTTTAAGAAGATTTTCTTACAGTATTATTAGAACTAATTATGTTTTTAGTATGTTTATATTATGTTTTCGTTCGCGACTACGGCGATGAGTCGAGATGGATCTGTTGACAGAACTATCGGTGTTGCTTTATCCGAATGTAACGGGTTCAAATCCGTATAACCAGAGCTTGATGCTTAATTTATCTTTACAATTCATCTCGTGTTCGATGATTAAGAAAATGTGTTGAATGAAATTCTATCATTTGTGTATCCGATAACCGATCTGGAGCTTTGTGTAAATTCTAATAACCAAAACTGAAAATATGCAGAATCAAAGCTTAAGTTGGTTGTAAAGTGTTTTTAGGTAATCGGTTTATACAAATTACTCCAAAAATAGAATAAATGAAGTAGTAATTCATGTACACGGTTCAAATAAAAGCACAGTTAATGTCGTATAAATCAAATACATGAAACGACCTCTTAGATTTGTGATCGTAAACATTACGATCATTTAGCAGAAATAACACCGTTACAGTCTTAATAAGAGTAATGAAGAATAACATATGAAACGTTATATAATGACTGATAAATTATTGGAAATTAGTAACCATAGATATTAACGAATGGTATAGTCATGTTACATTTCGATTAATGATTTTTTTATAATATACTAAATTATTTAGAATTTGAGTATTTATATAATATGACGTCACTTACGAAAAAAAGGCGATAGGTATCGCCACGACTCGACTACTTTTGAGTAAGCCACTGGTTTGAAAATTATATTAATGAATTGGTCAAATCCCGCTGGCAAAGATGTTGCCGTGTTCTAGTATAGTGGCGGTTATCTGATCGAGATGTTAAGATCACAACTATGAGCTATAAACA
Organism: Nymphalis polychloros; assembly: GCA_905220585.2. Lineage (NCBI taxonomy): Eukaryota > Metazoa > Arthropoda > Insecta > Lepidoptera > Nymphalidae > Nymphalis > Nymphalis polychloros. The sequence goes on from HG992253.1 coordinate 8,317,469, forward strand.
GCAATGTGCACGCGTTGTTCTTTTTCATTGTTTTTCAGTCAGTATTGATACATATCTATACTAATATTATCAAGAGGAAAGATTTGATTTTTTGTTTGATTTTTCAACATTAGAAAGCTACATCGTTACTGAGTAACATAGGGTATATTTTATTATCAAAAAAATTAGAGATCCCTACCTAAAATGTAACAATGTAACCCAAGGTATTAAAATGTTACCTATAAAAGTCATTATTTTGCGTGCGCTGCGAAAACTGTTGATGATATATAAAATAGTGGTCTATATATTAATAGTACTTATAATTGCGCATAAAATAGCCACACAAACAGTTTTTGTTTAAATTATTAAGTTCAAATACGGGTGGAATTGAAGAGTGGTGATATTGATATCATGATATTAATCCTTATCCATTTCAATGGTATGATAATTAAGGTTGATAATGTACATATAAATTCCACATTAAATTATGTGGATCGGACTTTTCGTTTAGAAATTATGATGGGTATAAAAATTATCTAAATAAGAAAATTGTCACGGTTTGAACAAACTGCAACTGTTCTGCGCTTAGTCTATTAACAAATACTAATTTAGGTATCATAATATATACTTATATTTATTTTTTTATAGTAACGGACTTAAAAAAATATATAATGCTATAAAAAAAAGACGTACGAAACTATAATATTATAGAAAATGAGTTATTTAATTTTCACATTACATTTCGATCCAATTTTAAAAGTTCTAGCTAAGCCTTTATATAGTGCTAAGTGCAAAGCTTCTCTTTGTGGGTATCATCAATCATGTGTTATTGTATTGGCATATTCATCAACAAGTCATTTTAGTTTGAAGGGTGAGTAAGCCATTGTAATTACAAATACATATTGCTAGGGAGCTAGCGAGTATTTCAGTATATGATTAACTAACATATGATTTCATATCTAATAAATTGTGATGGTATTAGTTATTTTTATTGTTTTATTAAATTTGAGACTGAATGCCTTACAAAATTTATTTTATAAAATATCCGTGATTGGTAGAACCATAATTTGTCGTCTTTGGTATGTAAAATACATGATAACAAAAAGAGAGAAATCAGTTTTCATCTAAACACGTTTATAAGTAAAATTGTCAGTGTATGTGCCCGTTGCTGGCTTTACGTTTTATTTACATTTAGTTTTGTCTAAAGGTAATAATTAATTTGTATTATATTTCTTCTACGAATATAAAATAAATACCCCAGAACGTCTTTCCGTGGGAGTCTAAAACTATTAATAAAATAAAACCAAAAACACGTTATATTTAGTAAATTTACTTCGCCAGCTGTTTAATGCATCAGTCTTGCTATTAATATATTTGATTTATCGTTTTAAATATGATGCGCGCCAATGATATTATATTTATTTTAATTGCAAATAAAGGTTTCACTTCAGACTTGTATAACAGGTACAAAACATATAAATAATAATAAAATAATAATAATATCATGGGACATTATTCACACACGGCCATCTGATTCCAAACTAAGCAGAGCTTGTGCTATGGAAACCAGACAACTGATAAACTACATAAAGTACTTTTGTTTTGTAAATACATACTTATATAGATAATTACACCCAGACTCAGGACAAACAGACATGTTCATGCACACAAATGTCTGTCCTGGGTGGGAATCGAACCCACGACCTGCGGCGCGAAAGGCAGGTAAATCAACCACGCCAACCGTCTCGTCGCACATTAGCATCACATTTTTACAAGCTTCAGAAAATAATTGAATTTATAAGTTTTGACAAATCTGATAATTGATATAAGAATGGCATGTGATTCTGGAAATTTTGGAATACTTTTCTATATTAATAAATGTAAATAGAATTGTTTATCAAGTAGTAACTTATATTTTGGCCTATCAGGATAATAAGAATAAAAACGCTGGCAAAAAGATTTTTAATTTATTCTTAAATACATTATTATATATTTCTATATATTTTGAATTCATAAGACTCCGTTTCTTTCCTTTTTGTTTTGTTTGAAATTAATATATTTTTAAGATGTGGCATTTAAAGAAATATGTTCTTTTTAATAAGTTCCGGTGCAGCTCTTTTTACGAGCGGGGTACAAATAATGCGAAGCGAAGCGTAGCCATTTTATTGTGAACCATAAATTGTTTTTATGTTTTAAAAAAAATCACTTAGATTTCAATATTATTTACATTGAGAGACGGCTCAAGATACAATGGTTATAATTTGAACCGAGTGGTTTATAATTTCATAAAAAAAATCATTTATTTTTTGCTAGACGTTGCTTGCAATATGTACGCTGGCCAATATAGTTTATTATGGCCTGGCCTTATTAAGGGCTATTAACGAAGACAAAACTTCGTTAATAGCCCTTAATAAGGCCAGGCATTATAAACTATATATAGCTTAGTGAATAGAACAAAATGATATAAGATAATATAACGGAATAATCATCATGAGAAAATTTGCGTATGTCGGAATACGATTACGAGTATGTATCTTAAACCTCGTAGTGGAATGGCGAAATAAATTCTAAACTTTCGATTTGTTATATGAACATGTGTGTGTCTACATCTACATGAATGAATAAATGTGCAACAGTACGGCTTTATTATACCTTAATATGCATTTTTGTATCTAAATACTTTTATTCATTGCATCCCATTAAAATGCGAAAGCAACTGTTATTTAATATTTTCTAACCGTCAGATTTTTGAAATACACTGATATTCATTTATAAAAAACCGTGAACAGAATCGATGGAAGTGAAGCTTTTGTCTTAAACTCGAACTTTCTTTTCAGACGTGATTAAAATTCGTAACCGAAGTCCAATTTCCATTTCTAACGACCTTTTTTAAGCCGTAGAAGCTTAATTTCATTTTGTCGAAGTTTTTTAATATCGATGGTCAAAGAGAAAATGGTTTAAGATTCGAGAATTCGAATTAAAGTAAAAGTTTTTCTATTTCTATATGTTCTTATAGCTGTCCTATCTTGCTTCCCCAATAGATTACTCTATAGATTTTTATCAATTAAAAGAAGAAGGTCTAGAAGATGCCTATTCACTCTACACTTGAAAGTACCCATATTGTAGGTGATGGAGAATACGGAGGTCGGAACTTTTTCCAGACCTTAGTGGTGCGTATCACAAACGAGGAAGCAAATCGTTTCGTACGTGTTTTAAATACGTCAACTACGTACGGGTGCAGACCTTTTCGATACCTCGCAGTTTTGTGGTAAGAAGGTGAAGGGGGAACCAAATTAAACAGTTCCTGTGCACACTCTCCGAAATATATCCTGTAGAATACCGACAGACAGGCCACCTTACGACGGTGTTCCAAACTCTGGAGTTTTTTATTGACCAGTGTCTGGTTGCCAATAAGCCTTCTAGCACGACGATCCACTGAATCCAAAGCATCAAGCTGATACTTAGCAGAGCCGTCCCATAAATGGCTGCAGTACTCCATGCACGATTTAACTTGGTCAGAAGCTGTTCCAGTATAAGTACTGTTTGACTTTATTGAGGATGCCATGTTTTTTGCCAGCAGTTTTAGCTTTGGATTCAATGCATTGTCCAAAGTTGAGTTTGGATGTTAAAGTAACGCCTAGAAGCTCAATATTATCGGTGATGGGTACAGATACATTTCGGAAAGTCGGAGTCAGGGGGAACGGACTCCTCTTGGCGGTGAACAAACACGCTTGAGTCTTGGTAGGATTAAATTTGACTTGATTATCGTCGCCCCAATCCGATACCTGTTTCAATATCAAATTAATGCGTTCTACCAAGGCCTCCCTATGCTCAAGAGTTTCCCTTGCACGAGCCCAGGGACCGGATACGTATCTCTCCGTTAAAGTGCTGTGGTCTGCGTACCCAAAGATACCGGGTTTCAGCAGATCGTTTATATGCAGCAGAAAGAATTGATCTCTGAAGAACACCGGCATTAATCACCATTAGATCAGACAACAAGCCATCTAGGACAACTCGAAATGATCGTCCAGATCATCTCAGGAAATCTGATATCCAATCGCGAAGCCCAATAGGTATCCCGTAGTAAGGAAGCTTGCTCAGTACGCCTTCATGCCAGACCCGGTTGAAAGCCTTGAACACGTCGAGTGAAACGGCTAACGCTTCACCGTACTTGTGTTAAAAGTATGGAGGTGATTGTTTTTTCTTCTTCTTCTTCTGCCTAGCGTTTTCCTGGCCTAGTAACGCCAGGGTCCGCTTTTCTGCATCTATTCCTCCACTTTGCCCGATCTAAAGCATCCTCCTTAGTGAGATCGTGCTGTCTCATGTCATCCCTCACAACATCGAGCCAGCGCTTCTTGGGCCTGCCGTGGGATCTAGGGCCTTCGACAACACAGTCCAAGCATCGGTTTTCGACATAGTCTGGCAGTCTGTGGCTAATATGGCCAAACCAACGCAGACGGCTTTCCTGCAATTTATCCGCTACTTCACAAACGCCGAGGATGCCACGGATGGACTCGTTACGAATGCGATCTAGTCGCGTAACGACACACATCCACCGCAGCATCTTCATTTCCGCGACGTGAAGTTGCTGGACATGTCTCGCGAGAGCTGGCCACATCTCGCTGCCGTAGAATAGGACTGGTCGGATGATGCACTTGTACATAAGTGACTTCCCGCCATTTGGCCCAAGCTGCGTTTATTCGAGCTCTGACGTCGTGGTCGATTGCACCAGACTCTTGTAGTACGGACCCGAGGTATTTAAACTTTTCCGTCTTGATAACGGGTTGTCCACCTATCTTTATGGGTTCGGGGTCCAAACTGCCACAGGCCATATACTCGGTGTTCACCTTTTGCTCCAATACCTGTTTGTCCTCATCTACCAGTGCAATGACGTCAGCATACATCATGAGCCAAGGAGACGGCTCATGGCCTTTAGCTGTGACAACGTCAAGCACTACACTGAACAGAAAAGGACTCAGGGCCGAGCCTTGGTGGACACCAACTGTGATTGGGAAAGGGTGTGTGTCACCAACGGCGGTCCTTACTATTGATTCCGAATTATGGTACATGTCTCGAATAATGTCGTTATAGGTTTGTGGCACGTTCGTCAGATAATTTGGCGTGGGACGCAGTCAAATGCCTTCTGCAGGTCTGGAAACGCCATTTCCTGTGGAGCCAGTATTCTTAGAGCAAAGATGGGGTCTATGGTTCCACAGCCTAAGCGAAACCCATATTGACATTCCGAAACAGTACATTCTTACCGGAGCCTTGAATCGATTACGCGTTCGAAGAGTTTCATGGTGTGGCACATAACCTTAATACCGCGATAGCTTTCGCAGTCCTGTACACTACATTTGCCGTAGTTATGTGCAAGTAGTCGATCTGGGTAGAGTGCGGCCCACTTTTATAGGTGATGAGATGCTCGGGTTTCTTTTGAAAGAAAATGTTTACGACGGCAAGATCTGATAATAAGCAGGTGCTGAGAATTGAATCCCCCTCTGCATTCTCACCGCTATAGCCATAGCCGTCATGTACACGTCCATATTAACGTAACTCCTCACCAACATGGCCGTTCAAATCTCCACCAATCACGATTCTCTCGGTGTTCGGAATGCAGCGGAGCACGTCTTACGAGTCATTCCCGATGGCTTCTTTCTCTGATACAGAGCCACCGACCTGTGAGTGTAGGCACTGATAAGATGAGTAATTACTCCTTCTATCAATAGCTTCACCCGAAGAATTCGGTCGCTCAGTCTATCGAATTCTAGAATACCGTTCTGGAGTTCCTCGGGCAGTACTACGGCCACATCGTTCTTGCCGGAGTAGATAAACTTGTAACCCTGTCTAATATCACGGGACTTGTTTCCCTTCCAACTAGTTTCTTGCAGGAATGCAACATGGATCATGCGCTTCGTCAGTACGTCAGCCAGTTCAAGGGACCGCTCTATGAGAGCGGCTCCACGGAGCTTCTTTTTAGGTACTTGCTTCTTTAGCCGTGGCCGTACTTGACACGGTAGCCCTTTCCTACTTGTCGCAGGTTTAGGGCGATATGCCTGCGCGTCGTTTTGCGGCGACGCTCTAGCCATTGTACCCAAAATTCTTTTCATCTTTTCCATGTTAAATGGCGGGTACTGGTTATACATGGAGCTACTGCCATCCTCCATAATCTTGAGTAGGGAACCAGTTCAAGATAGAGGGATGTTGTGGAAATTTGGTGGGAATTCAAGGTATAAGGATACTTATGCCACGGAAGACACAGGCTGTAGCATAAGTAGCTCGGGGGAGGCGGGGTCGCGTACCCGTATTTTTATATGTCTTATATCGGACAGGTACAAAGATACAAACATCCCTGCCCTGGAGGTGATTGCTACGGGTCTGTAATTGGCCGGGTCGGCACGGCTACTCTTCTTAGGCACAGGTTGTACATTGGCAATCTTCCAAGCCTTAGGGAACTTGAGCGGATTTAAGAGAGAGGCGGTACAAGCGTGTTAGAACAGGAGACAACTCAGGTGCACAGTTCCTCAGGACTATTGCTAAAATCCCGTCAGGGATACTGGCCTTATTCACATTCAAGGTCCAGATAATCTATAGAACCTCTCTTTGGCGAATGCGTATCTCATTTCTCATTTCTCTTTTACTTTCAAAAAATTACGTCACTGTAACAACTATTAGTTATTCCCGTTATAGTTGGAGAGCTCTGGGTATGTATATATGAAAAAGATACATGAACGAGCTGTAATATTAGGATCTAGAGTTCTATCACCTACTCGTGTCGGCTGAAATTCTGACACATGCAACCACCAACTCGAAATGGAGCATCGTATCCTTAAGAAGAAAGAACCGAGAACTGCCGCTTATTATTTTAAGTAGTATCCTCAACGATTAGAACGTAAATTGCAAATTAAACGATATGTTACAAATCAAAATAGATAGTATATCAAATAAGTCTATTTTTGTATACAAGGTACTCGTTTAACTGATGTTATTATGTAGAAACGTTATACATTGCGACACAAACAGTTTCTTACCGCTAAAGCGCTGTTGTAGTTACTAGGTCACACAGCGGTTGGAAGTTGAGTGGAGGAATTTTCTTTTAACGTTTTGTTTTATTTAGGTTATTATACTTTAATATAAAAGAAGAATATGAAGCTTAGAATTATAATATTATTATTAGTATTAAAAAAACTACTTATATCATTTATATTTCAAAATGACCTTTTAAAAAATATTGTTTTCATGATATTGACATTGTTATATTTATTTAATATGATCTATGGGGATCAAAGAAAATCAAGGTCATACATAATTTTATTTAAGCTAGTTTTGCCCAGTTGTCTAAATTACATCATAATAACTTCGATCGACTGCTTTAAACGTTAACATGAACGATAATAAATAGCAGTTTGATTCTTTATATTGATACCTAAATCTCGTAAATTGCTACAAACAAGCAGAAGAGAAAAAGATACTGAACTGTTTTTGCTTTCATAGATAATGTGTCTTTATGTATTGTTTTATTTTTATTACACAAAGTACGTACTGCCAAGAAGGATAGGTAGTTTTTAATTAACAACAAAAGCTAATGTTTCCCATAATTGACTCATTGATGGATTGACCTACTCTCTTTATTAAAAAGTTGTAAAAAGATAATTATGTAAGTTATGAAAAGTGAAACTGATTTTAGAAATAAAATTACATTGAAGTGTTTGTGATTGAAATACCACAAGTAAGCTAGAAAAGTCATTTGAAATTTAAAAAAAACATAGTCCGTAGAAAGCCATGACCGTGAAACGTGTGAACTTTTCCATACTTCACTGTCACGTACCATATGTCAATTCCCAAGCTGTAGATAGTTCTAGAATATTCGATGTCGTTCAAAAGATTGCTTGACCGCGATAGTCGTTCATGAGATATGGCTTCGTTAGTTTATGTAGCGTTAAATGATTGTTGACTTACAATGTATCTTTAGAAATGTATACATTTTAAAGTGACAATAAAACTTCAGGCATAGATACTATTAAAAAAATATATTTATAATAGAAAACAAAGTTTTGATCGCAAAAACTGGCAAGTATTGATTTTGCTGATTTTACGAGGTGTACCTTTAAGACTTCTGGGATAATAACAAATTATTTCTTACAACAATGTTTTGGCCTTTAAGATGCTGTTGTACAATTAATTGCTTTTCATATTTTCAGAGACTATAATTTTCTAATACTGACCATCTGTTAGTGTTAATAAAACAAAAGCAACAGTATACTAGTACTATTTATACTCTTACGTCTATTCGATTTTCATAAACGGATAAAAAAAAAAAAAAACTATTATACTTATTACGGTACGGCCATCTGATTCCAAACTAAGCAGAGCTTGTACTATGGAAAGTTTTTAGTTTAAAATGCTCATCACGACAATATCTATTTGTTTTTGTTGAAAATATATATGGATAAAGTATTTTTCCTGAGTTCTATTTGTTGAATTAGTATGCAATGGTACTGTTTAATAAATATATGATCTTTTTTATACCGATCTTTTTTATGATTTCATTTAACCGAAATATAAAAAAAAGAAGAATATCGCGAAAATACTGGCGAAATTGTATGGGCCAGCGAGCGACGTAGAGCGACGTGACGTCACGCATCAATCGATCGATCCAGAAAATACTTGAAGAACTCGTAGCTTTAAGAATTCAAAAAAAAATCGTTTTTGCAAATATCGTAAAAAATAATTCACTAGTATTTTTTATATTTTAAATATGATTTTTTGAGATCATAAAAAAAATAAGCTCATTCTCCTAGTTGACTAAATTATAATAATAATAATAATAATATCCTGGGACATAATTCACACACGGTCATCTGATACCAAACTAAGCAGAGCTTGTACTATGGAAACCAGACAACTGATATACTTACATATACTACTTTTCTTTTGTAAATCCTAATATAGATAATTACAGCCAGACTCAGGACAAACAGACATGTTCATGCACACAAATGTCTGTCCTGGGTGGGAATCGAACCCACGACCTGCGGCGTGGAAGGCAAGTATCTTGCCAACTACGCCAACCGGCTCGCCGTATTATGACGATGATTGTTAAAGATGTCGAAAAAATCATGCCGACATGTTTTACTGGAGTACGCTACGCGTGCGAGGCCGGGTCAGGTAGCTAGTTAATAATAAAAAGTAACAGTTAAGTATAAAAAATAACTGACTAATGAAATTAAAATCTGACTGCGTTTTGATGTAATTTTACCGTTTTTTTAATGATTTCCTAACCGCATACTCGGTGATATCCCATCGGAAACATTATTCAGAAACCCACCGATTTTTCTTAATTATAAGCCTTTTTTGAGGAATATTCCATAATCACCACAGCTAGCAGACAGATAGCATAGTACTCAGAGACGCTGCTAAATTTTCTTCAGTAGACCGGGATGACAACTTTGCCCGACGCGGGATGTGGGCTGGTGATATTCTTTGCAGTACCTCAAGGCATAAAAAAACAATATTGTACTTAAATTACAAGGAAAGCAAAAAAAATTGTTTTCTCATGTTAAAAAATAAATAAATAAAATGTACACACTTTTAACATCCTTAACACGACCCATCGCTCTAACGCTAGCGGTGGACAATAAACAAGAAATGGACTTGACGTGAACCGCTGAGTAATTGCTAACTTTATTAAGATTCCTTACAAGTTTGACAAGTAAATAAATATAGTAGTAGTATACAATGGTACCAAATTTGAATTTGAGCTACACGGTTTGGGATTTTAATTGAAGTTCATAACTTCGTTGGCTTTATTCTTTAATTTAAGCACATTGTCTGCACTATTTAATACATAATCATCTAATATAATAAGCTTAATAAGCCCTTTAACCCCTTAATGTTCTACTGCTAGCCAAAGGAGAAGCCTGCAGTTTATTCCAAGCACTCATTATGGAAAGTCATACGATAACTGGTTCCCTCACTAAAGTATGTTAATACTTTACAGCCGCGTGTGTGGAATAAGAGTGCTTGCAAGAATTTGAACCCGTAATGTTGGATTACTATCCACATGGTCTATGCGTATTATTATTTTTGTAAGCCTAACTAATATTATAAATGCGAAAGTGAAAATTTGTTTGATTCTGACGCTTTCAGGCCTAAACCGCTAAGCCGATTTTATTAATTCATTCACCATTGGAAAATTACATTATCAGAGAGTAATATAGGTTACGTATTCGCACGCGGGTGAAACCGCGGGCAAAACGCTAGTATTTAATAAAGCGTTGAGTTTTACAATTTAACTCACGTATTTTTAGTTCATGGAAATCCAAATTTATCTTCAAAGTCAATTGCAAACAATTCTTGTCACTTATTTACATCACACACCTGTTTCCATACCAATTAAAAAGATGCAGAAACACTGACCTGACCTATTTCCGTACTCGTGGCACTCGGGTCAATATAATTTTGGCTCAAGCATTTTGAACTCTACGCTTAAGCGTTAAAATATAATCTCCAATGTTTCTGGCAAATACTTAAATAGATTCGCGAGACATTTGGTTATGTGAAGTATTGATTCTATGCAAGTCGCCTTTGAGAACGATTAAACTTATATTATAATAGTTTTATCTCGCGATGTTTCATTAAAACCTTTAGACTTACGGCCTTATTTATAAACGTTGCTTAGTTACTGTTTGGCTAAACACTGATTTGTCTCTTTCTGTCATTATTGATTTGACATACGAAAGAAGAAGACAAAATATTGTTTAACTAATCACCAGTTAAATAAAGTTTATGAATAAGGCGGTTAGAATACAATGAAATGTATTCATAATAAAGTGGAAAAGTTGTAAATGGATAGATGTTACTCTTTTAATTTTATTATATGGAATTAAATTGGCGCGACACGAGGGTGGGCTTAAATCGCATATGAATGTATTTTACCACCTACGTTCTAAGGATGGATTTATAAATGACGTAGAATAGGCTTCGCGGTAATCGAGGGCGTGTTGGTAAAATACACTCTACGTCTAAGTATTATGTAAAAATATAACGGATTATGTTTACTTTAGAAATTGCATGTCATATAAAATTAATAAATACCAATCATATCAAAATATTCTTATATCATTTTTTTTTTTCGACATTTTTATTCGATGAATGTTGATGAGTGAGCTAATGCTGTTAATATAACGATATTGAGTCAGCTGACAGCAGTGTTATGGTAGTTAGTAACTACTAGTTATTAGAAAAGGTATAGGCCAGTGTAATGCGAATAAAGATGGACGTATATATGTATATACTTACATACTCTATTCAGTAACAGCCTATGAATGTCCCAAGGCCTCTTTTTGAGGAGAATCCTATAATATAAATAAAATATGCTAGGGTATATATCTAAAAATATAGCAACTTCGTTTGTCTTCTAGATTGTGCTGTATAAAACGAGGGTAAATATCATTTAAATAATATTAAAATGTAGGGTTTTATACCCTTTACAAGTTAACATGTAAACACCCATATCGAAGACAAACCATATTAGCTTCTTCTCTTTACTAATGTCGTAAACTTGATTATTCAATTTTAATTTATACTTAACGTTATTTCTAAAACATCTGGGCCTACGTGTAGGATTGGTTTTAACATTTCGATTTTCTCTTGTTATACTTATTGATATCTGTGAATATATTTAAATTATTTTTCAAGACAGAAGACCTAAATAACCCAGTGCTCAGTGCTATAGTTTAGCAATTGTCACCCTTTAGATAAGTGTGGCTGTGTGCGACCGTGGTCATGAGCTCAGAATAACACGAGGTCAGATTTAAATTGACTCAAATCTGTTACGTTTGCAAAGTTTAATATCATCTGTAAAGGTCAGAATAGTTTATTTTTGTTAATAATTGTTTTTTTATATTTTTTATATGATGTGATATGAATTTTTATTTATTCTGTAACAAGCATTGAATATAATATTTGTTCCGCTAACGAGTTCGTTCGCGTTGTCTTTATAACATAAAGAAACATTTATGTGGTTCTTTTTCTTATTTTATTTTTGCACTTCGCAATGGGTGATAATTGGTTGGAGTTGATGTCGCTATTTATTCTCAAGAAATATCGATATACACTTACATATTACGTACTTTATATTATCTATTATATATCCCGGCACAGATATACAACACAATATGCACATAATAATCGGATTTCGAAATATTTTATAAAAAATCTAGTACAAAAAAAAAACAAATAGGAAGTCAGTATCTATGATTTCTATGAATATCATATTCTTATAATTATTTCTATCTATAAATCTTAAAGTTTGCTTAAATTATAGTAATATTGGAGATTGAATATTATAAAACAATATACATAGATTGACTTAACAACGTTTAAACACATATTTATTCAATATCAATGGGATGCAAATTAGTATGAAATATTACAGGAAATGCCAATCAATTAAGTTGTCTAATTGCTGTAAAACCTAGTTCTTTTTTTACGTTACCGATCAATTACTCCATCCTATACAACAAGTCTTTATATGTAAGTCATTTCTTCATACGAACGAATCGCAATGCTCATTATTGTTCTTATTTATAACATGCAACATTGCTGTGTGCAATTATCAAGAATGTCATTAATATACTAACAGCCTGTGAATGTCCTACAGCTGAGCTAAGGCCTCCTCTCCTTTTTTGAGTAGAAGGTTTGAAGCTTATTCCACCACGCTGCTCTAATGCGGGTTGGTGTAATACACAGAATTTCAGTGAAATTGAAGGTTTTCTCACGATGTTTCCCTTCACCGTCAAGCACGAGATGAATTATAAACACAAATTAAGCAAATGAAAATTCAGTGGTGGTCAATGCAGGATCATCTTGTAAGATTCACGCGTTCTAACCACTGGGCCATCTCGGCATTTACTCTATATTTTTTTTCTTTATTTTTAATTTCTAGTTTACACCGAAAGTGACTTCAATTTATAGACTGCGAAATTTTATTCAAATTGCATATAAATTGGTCTGAGAGGGAATTATCATAATGAAGCTTATTAAAAATAGTGAAATTATTACTTTATAATTATTATTCATAGTAATGTAATTCATGTATTGTCACTTTTTTGTTGCTACCAAAATTATTACTGAGTGAAATATGTATGAGGTAACCTCTGTCCCCTTAGTCATAAATACTGCATTTGTATGGATTTTATTTACGATTCAGTTTTGGTAGCAACTTATAGCTGCTGTATATTATGTACCGTTTGCAAAGGCGATCGGTTGAACAGTATAACAGCTTAGGTACTCCAGCGCCATCTAATAGCGAGTTACAATAGTTGGATAGTATAAAATCCCTCTGTGTGATACAATACATACTATAAATACAAATAAGCCAACATCTAGCATTATTACAATAAATATATTATCACGGCATAATATGATTATATTAATTATTTATTTTTATCTACTAAATCCGTTTTTGGTGTATTTTTTTTATTGTCCAATCCAAAATGACTTAAGTAACACTTTCAAAATAATTGTAAACATAGTTTGTAGATACGTTGTGAATATTGTAAAATAATTAATATAATTATATTATACCGTGATATATATACAATAAACATATATATATTATGCCTCGTTAGTCTAGTGACTACATGTAAGGCCGCAGACACGATGGTACTGGGTTTAAATCCCAGGTCTGGCCAATAAAATGTTATTGAGATTTTCTGTCGAAAATTCTCAGTAGCAGCCCGGAATCTGGAAGTTGGAAGTGTGTACACTCCCGTGCCTCGGAAAGCACGTAAAGCCGTTGGTCCTGTGCCTGAACTCTTTCCGGTCGTGTCGGATTACCGTCCCATCGGGTTATGAGAGTAAGGGAATAGACAGTGCACCTGTGTTTGCGCACACACTTGTGCACTATAATATCTGCTGCGCAGTTGGCTAATCTCTCTTGAGATTGGCCGCCGTGGCCGAAATCGGTCAGGAGGACCATACATATATATTTGATCAAATTAATTAAAACTTTACAAATTAAGAACATGAATTAATATACTATAATGCTCCTTTAAAAGCCATATCAAACTATTAAGATATTATGAAAAACAGTTAACGAAATAATATTTAAAACGACACACGAATCACAAGACAATTAAAAAATATTTATTTGTCTTTTGTCGCTGTGCAAATTGAAAAGGGTATTTTTCCAAATTAAATTGTCAACCTATTTTTTTTTTATAAATGTGATCATTGTCATATTTTTAGTTGTAAAGTCTACATGTTTTTTTTGAGTTTTATATTTGTAATTATTGAATAGATTTGAAATAAATTATATTTCTCAAATAGGAACCTGTTTTTTTGAGTTATACATAATTATGTCATCATAAATAATAAAACCATAAGTAGTTGGCCACTGGAAGCACATATATTATGAATGATTGATGATGAATGATATTAAACAATATGATCGTGAGTTCAACCTAGTCAATACTAAAGTTTTTAATGTGTTAATTTTGTAATTACAATAATTCATTTAGTCAGCTGTTATGTAAAATAATGTGAAATAAACTTTTATATGAATATTGATTTAGATAAACCATCACCGGATGATATGTTATACTACACAAGTGTGGACGTAATCACATGCATTTTCTATTCCCTCACTCATATGGAATCCGATATGGTTGAAGAGAAGTAAGGCGAAGGAATAACGGCATTACGTGGTTTCCGTAACGTCCGTACTGGAGCGTAAACATTACTAAATTTCTAATTCTTGCCTTTTATTCTGAATTTATTGATAGAAAAATCCAATAACTCTTTTTCGTTCATAGGGTTCTAACCTTGATCTTGAGAACCCTTAACAATTTATGGAACATTTACCGGATGTTAATTTCGTTTACGAGTATATATCATCTCAAATGTTTTGTTGTTTTAATAATCATTTATAATACAAAACGATGCACATTCAATGGACGTATTCATTACTATTATGTTGAATGTTTGTTTACTGTAAATGTTAATTTTCTTGCAAATAATAGCTGATTATATTATCATATTTTCCAATTAACGTCAGTCTGCAATGTTACAGGAAATCTCGGTTTACGCCTACAATTATTAAAGAAACGGTTAAGTGCGTATTTGATACTAGCAAAATATTTACTTTAAAATGTATAAATCTTCCAATTTTTGTAAAAGAAATATTCATAAACATTTAATTTTATGTACTAGCTGTGCCACGAGGCTTCACCCGCGTATAATTAATAAAAATATAATAAATTATTATATTACCATAACAATAACACACACACAAACACACACACATATGGCTACTGGTACAGAAATACGTAATTAACGATTTGAAATTAATTTTCATAAGATAGCGTAGGGTTTACCGATCTTATATAGGGTTTTCCAATAGGGACGCTTGAACTTTGACAGCTGATTGCGGCCATGTTGTTTGAGTGACAGCTGTGAAATGCAGTGTGTTATATTCATTCCGTCCTCCCAAACCACCATGGCATGTTACAGTGTCGAGCAGCACGTGCAAATCATAAAATTGTTTTATGAAAATGGGTCTTCAGTTCGAGCAACGTTCCGCGCACTTCGCCCGTTTTACGGTCGCGATGATCGTCCTGCCGAGTCGACTATCCGTCGATTGGTGGACAAATTCGAGTCAACCGGGTCAGTTAACAATCAGCCGGTTCCCGTGCGTCAACGTAACGCGAGATCTGCCGAGAATATCGCCGCTGTGCGCGACAGTGTCCTCGAAAACCCGCGGCAGTCAATTCCGCGTCGCGCACAGGAACTCGGCCTTTCGCAGACGATAACTTGGCGAATTTTGCGTTGTGACTTGAGCCTGCACCCGTACAAGATCCAGCTGACCCAAGAGCTCAAGGTTAATGACCATAGACAGCGCCGTGTGTTCGCTGACTGGGCATTAGAGCAGTTGGAAGTTGACGCCGATTTTGGCAAAAAAATCATCTTCAGCGACGAGGCGCATTTTTGGATGAATGGCTATGTCAACAAGCAAAATTGCCGTATTTGGGACGAGACCAATCCACACGAGGTTCACCAAGTGGCAATGCACCCGCAGAAAGTGACTGTTTGGTGCGGATTTTGGGCCGGAGGCGTGATTGGTCCGTATTTTTTCGAAAACGATAATGGTGTGGCCGTCACCGTCAATGGTGAGCGATACCGGTCGATGATAACCAACTTCTTTTGGCCTGAAATCGAGAATATGGATCTGGACAACATGTGGTTTCAACAGGACGGCGCTACGTGCCACACAGCACACGCTACGATGGAAGTTCTGCACGAGCAAGCGCCCTTAATGGAAAACCCTATATATGTCCTTACATTTGCGCCATCACATGTTCTTTGTGTGTACCAATTTTCATCAAGATTGGTCAAGCCGTTCTTGAGTTATAAGAAGACATAGAGACAGACAGACAAAAATGAAAAAAATAGTATAATGTGAATCACTGCATCATAAAACAATTATTTATCACAAAATTAGGTGAATAAAAATGTACAGACAGAACCAATAGATTTATATAGCAGTAGATTAAGTTTTTTTTGCGATTTGTTTTTATTCTCCAAAAAAGTGATATGGTTAAGTATAATATTTTTTTAATAACAAAATAATGTTTATGAAATGCCGTTCTTGTTGGTGAACCCTACATAACAAAATATATGCAGATTTCACTTTTAATATCTTAAGCAAGTCGATCTATTTAAATATTAAAATAGTCAGTGTACATATATAAAATTGTAAGGTTATTTAAAAAAACTTAATAGTAATGAAGAGCTCGATTTTTATACATTGGCTGTTGATTATAATCGACATTAAATATGTTAAAGGAATCGATTATGAGTTATATGAGTACTTCAATCGAACGGATCCTGCAACTCAACAATTGTGTGACTTCAAACAACAGCATCCGGTATGTCGACAAAATATATCTATCTTATTTAGAATCCAGCACGTCATAGATACCCAGCTATGATGTCAGAAGATATATCGCTGATACCTGTTTGCTGGAGTGCAATACGTTTGTTAACATTAACAGATGATAATTTAGGTAAACCAGTCTCAGAAATCTTACATGAAGTACAATATAATATGCAAATGTTATCGACTCCAAAGCCAAATATTGCGAGTTCCGCGTGAAACAAATAATAGTTAACAAGATTTTTATAAATCATTATAAAAAATATCGGTTATTCTTGTTCATTCATCTATAAATATATATTTTTATTGCATATGTTGATTTTTTAAATTATTATATAAAATATTGTATTTGTTTGTTAATGAGTTATTGCCGGTGAAAACGAAGTCTGACTGAAGACTTGTTAGAACATATTATTTTACTTTGATAAAATAGTTTTGTATTTTTATTTGTTGTTATTAACAAAAGCAGCTGTTTAATTTCCCGGCCCTTTCTTAATCATTTTTATGACTTGAAAAAAGATTGAGGTTATCAATTCGGATATTTTTTTTTGTACTATTTCCTCACTTCTTTCGCCGATTGTGTACAAATTTTAAGGTTTTTTTTTATTAATTAGTTTTTAGGGTGTTTCAATTGAAATTAGGAGATTATTTTCTCCTAAATTTAATAATTTAGAATCTAAGCCAATTTTTATTGGATATATATTCTAAATTAGTCTATACTACCACAGTTCGAATTGAAATTTTTCCCCCACCTCACCGCCGCACAATAGTAGCTATCTTGCACGCAACCAACTATCATCAATATTTACAGATGGCAAATACAATAACTCTTAAAATTTATAATATCAATAAACAAACACTTTATTTTCGACAAATCCGACAATAATCATTAAAGTGTTTGTTTATTGATATTATAATTTTTTGCCTCGTTGGTCTAGTGGCTAGATATAAGGCCGCAGACCCGGTGGTCCTGGGTTCAATTCCCAGGTCGGGCCAATAAATAGTTATTGGGATTTCTGTCAGAAAAATCTCAGTAGCAGTCCGGAGTCTGGAAGTTGGAAGTGTGTACACTCCCGTGCCTCGGAAAGCACGTTAAGCCGTTGGTCCTGCGCCTGAACTCTTTCCGGTCGTGTCGGATTGCCGTCCCATCGGATTATGAGAGCTAAGGAAAAAAGAGTGCACCTGTGTTTGCGCACACACTTGTGCACTATAATATCTCCTGCGCAGTTGGCTAATCTCTCTTGAGATTGGCCGCCGTGGCCGAAATCGGTCTGGAGGACCTTACAATTTTTTTTATTATACTCATATCCCATTCATCCAACAGAAATCGTATCACTTATGGTACCTAGTACGTATAAATCTGCGTTTGCGCGAGTGACACGTGTTTAATTTATCCAATGTAGAATGACAATATTTTGAGCAAATTTTAGAGAAGATGTAAATGATACTTCAGTATTTTTATGAAGTACTATCTTTGTGAAGCTTTAACAATTCACATTGTGATCCCTTACAGGTTCAGCTCTCTAGAATACGCGCTCACATTCATGCTAATATTATAGATAAACATATTTTGTTATTTTCATTCAGTATTTCATTATTAAGCACTGGTCAGGAAGCTACGTCACTACGGCATTAGAGATATCTCACTCACCTTTTGGTTTTGTATCTGAGCAATCGAATTCAAAGGTTTGCTTTAAATGGCAAGAGATCTTATGGAGCACCGGTCCATTTCTCTTCCTCATTTAATATAAATGACACACAAGATAGTACAATATTGTCTAAATTTACACATTTCTTTAATTTAAAAAATAAAAAGATATCAATATCTGACGATGTGAACAATACGAGTAAGCTAAGCTCTGCAGTTTTCGTGGTTAAGAAAATTTGATTGTTGACCGACGTGGATTGTCGTTTCATACGTCCCAAACATGCTCTACAGGATCGAGGGCAGAAATTATTAACCGCCCTTTTTTATTTATTTTGTGGTAACTCACCGTACAAAAAAATTGCATTAATTTGTCAAAATTTTCAAGTATGTTTTCCCATTTGGGAAGTTGTAAACAAAGTTGGAGCAATTGTGACAGTGCCACAAAATATTAACAATGATATCATACATTTAATAAGATTCTTAATAATTTGCTTGATAGAAACAGTCCAAACATTGTTTTAGCACTTGAACTAAATGCCAACTTGTAGCACCAAGTTTCCGACCCCGTAAAAGTCCTTCTAAGTGACGATATTTGATACTATAATAAAATCCCGTAGACACTTTCAAGTTTGCAAAATATTAGTTCAATAAAAAATAAGAAAATAATAAAAAGGCTTAGTCGATTTTCAATCAGGAAATAAAATATAATTGTATATGATTAATACATGATATAAGATTAAAGGAAAGAAGTAACTATTGAAATTCCAGCCGTTTCTTCTTATATAATCTATATTTTAGCTCGACGATAGCCTTACATTTATTTAATTCTGTAAAATAACTAATAAATGAAAATAAATGTACATAAATTTACATAAATAACTCCGAAAAACCAGAAGTGCGTGCCGTGGGATAGATTTTTTCCGTTGCAGTCCAACGGTCTGATGTTTAGAATAGGACTGTTCCTGTTATCAATAATTTGAATATTTAGTATTATAAGTCGAATAATTACTAATTGAAAATTTCCCTCTATTACAGCCGCTATTGATGCCTTATTTAAAGACATCGTAGCCAAAATTCTAAATTTACAATTTGATACACGTTCTTGGACACAAGCAACTCTCCCAGTTAAATATGGTGGCTTAGGTATACGGTCTACGTCATCTTTGGCGCTCCCAGCTTTCTTGGCCTCTGCTAATGGTTCTATCACTCTTGTCAATCGGATATTAAGCATTCCAAGTTTGACTGACGTTGTAGTGGAGGAACTTGCGGAGGCAGGACAAGAAACACTCCAAGCTGGACAGCTTGACTGATGAAGTATTTACCTTAGATATAGCTTGTCAGAAGCAGTGGGATTCACCCCGTGTTAAGCTTACACACAATTTACTAATGTCCCAGTGTACTACAGATATGGACCGTGCAAGACTGTTAGCTCCTTCTGAAAGAGAGTCAGGCCACTGGCTTCAGGCTCTTCCTTCCCAAAATCTAGGGACAGTACTTGATCGGGCAACGATACGCATCGCCGTATGCCTTCGTTTGGGTTTAAAGGTGTTCGAGCCTCATACATGTCCCTGTGAAACATGGCAAGAGACCTGATGGACAACATTAGTGCCATGGTCGATGGGACATGTTCTTGCGTGGGATGCAACTTGCGTAGATACACTGGTAGTATCTCATATTAAGAATACGTCTCGTAAGGCCAGTGCAGCCGCTGAAGCTGCTCAAATACTCAAGCGTCGCAAATATTCATTATTATCAAACGAATATGAATTTGCAGGGCTTGGTTTTGAAACATTAGGTCCATGGTCGTCTGATACTAAAAAAATATGAAAGACCTCTCCAAAAAACTGGTCCACACTTCTGGTGACCAAAGAGCTGACGCTTGTTTAGCCCAAAGGCTGAGTCTAGCGGTGCAGAGAGGCAATAGTGCCAGCGTCTTGGGTTCTATGCCACAGGGCAAACATTTAGACGGCGTGTTTTTTCTTTAAAATTTTAATGGGTTTTTTATTTATTTTATTTTTTAATTTAGTTTAGTTTTAGACTATAATAATAAATATGTTATATAAATTTAATATTAGTGAGTTTTATAAAATAAATATTTTATGAGTTAAAAGTCGAATAATATTCTATATTACTTTAAAAATCGAATTGGCTTTATTAGTAGAAAATAAAAATACCTAAACGTTAAAATGGCACGATGGCGTTTTGAAGGATTTTTATCACAAACATTAAGTTAAACATTAATCAAACAAAAAGAAAAAGTAGACAAGTTTGCCAACTTAACCTAAAAATACATATATACTCTTTAAGCAAACAAACGAGGGCTTTCTGTAATCGCTGTGTGTAAACTGTTTTATGTTTTTTTTTTTCGTGAACAAACCCTTGACTGAAACTGTAATCGTAGATCCAGTTAATATTTTTTTATTTATATTGGCTTAATATTCTTACTTTTGCCGTAATACGCCGATTTCAATAAATCGAATAATAAATCAAATTGAGTTAATTTTAAATACGTTTTAATTTATTTTCTATATTTTAATTCACTTATCAAATATTACTTCTTGACTGCCTCGTTGGTCTAGTGGCTAAATATAAGGCCGCAGACCCGGTGGTCCTGGGTTCAATTCCTAGGTCGGGCCAATAAATAGTTATTGGGTTTTTCTGTCAGAAAATACTCAGTAGCAGCCCGGAGTCTGGAAGTTGGAAGTGTGTACACTCCCGTGCCTCGGAAAGTACGTTAAGCCGTTGGTCCTGCGCCTGAACTCTTTCCGGTCGTGTCGGATTGCCGTCCCATCGGATTATGAGAGCTAAGGAAAAGAGAGTGCACCTGTGTTTGCGCACACACTTGTGCACTATAATATGTCCTGCGCAGTTGGCTAATCTCTCTTGAGATTGGCCGCCGTGGCCGAAATCGGTCTGGAGGACCTTATGTATACATATATTACTTCTTGAATATTGCAAACTATTTAATCTATATATTTAAAAATCTCGTGTCACAGTTTTAGTGTTTATACTCCTCCGAAACGGCTTGACCGATTTTTATGAAATTTTATATGTATATTCTGTAGGTTTGAGAATAGGTTTATACCTATTGTTTATACCCTTAAGTATTAAGGGTGGCTCACACCAAAAAAATATTTTTTATTTTATTTTGTTATTATGATGTGGCATTAAAAAATACATACAACCCTAAATTTTTACCCTTCTACCCTCAATCCCTATTTTTTAATAGTGATATTAGTAATTCAATCATTTTTAACCTTGGTCGATAACTGGATCAATTAACACTTGATCAGTTATCCCCGTCAGGGGTCTATTGGTGTCAGTTCTCACCATGTCAGCAGTACGGAGTAGGGATGGGAGCGTTCTCCTTTCTCTCTTGCAATAAGCTGTATCTCATTTCTTACACAGTTTTCGGAAAAAAATCGGCCATTTTTATTGTTTGTCCATCGATCGCAGTAGTGACGTTTACAATTATCATTTTATCATTTCCGTAATTCTCAACTAAATTTATTATAAATTTGCAGTGCTATAATTATTATTATTATTAATTATTAATATTAAGAGTATTTCTACTGTATTATTCTTAAGGAAAAATATTGTGAAAGGTAAATTAAATAACAAAAATGTATGTGTACTTATGTACATGCGTTAGACCTATTATAATAAAAAAAAAAACAAATAACGGGCCAACTTTTTCAAAAAAGCCCAAAATTTTTGTCACACTCCCGTGTGACAAATGGCACGTAAAGCCGTTGGTCCTGCCTCTTACCTGAACTTTTACCGTTCGCGTCGGTTTACCGTCCTATCGGATTATGAGAGTGCACCTTTGTTTACGCACACACTTTTGCACTATAATACGTCCTGCGTAGTTGGCAAATCTTTCTTGAGATTGGCCATCGCGGTCGAAATCGGTCAGGAGGAAATTATTCATCGGAGTGTGCTGCGTGGGGCCTCAGAGGCATACCCTGGCGGCAATAGTCGGTGCCGAGCGTGATTAACGCTATGCCGATTTAGACATTTTTTTTTAATAGTGTTATTAGTAATTCAATTTCTGTTTTTTTATATTAATAATTTTTTTTTGTGTTGGAAATGGTCTCCTTCTGCGAGAGTGTCATGTTGCAAAAGGAGGCCAAGGAGCGGCAGCGCGAGGAAAATGCCTCCGCTGATTTGATTCTTCGAAGAACATCAGGGAGAATGCGTAGGCGCTATGCGTACCTTAACAGCCACCGGGGCTAAAGGGGTTCCCTGTATCCGGGAACCCAGGGGCGTCACAGTAGCATGCGCAAGCGATCCCGTGGCGCCCCCCGACCAG
Organism: Nymphalis polychloros; assembly: GCA_905220585.2. Classification (NCBI taxonomy): domain Eukaryota; kingdom Metazoa; phylum Arthropoda; class Insecta; order Lepidoptera; family Nymphalidae; genus Nymphalis; species Nymphalis polychloros. Next base: position 8,340,344 of record HG992253.1, read on the forward strand.
ACGGAGATGATACCGCTGGTTTTTTAATGGGTAATCCGGCACCTTCAGCGTCGGTGAGCCCCACATATACCCACTTCATGTGGCGTAAACGCGTAAATGCATTTTTCCAGCGAAAAAAAAGGAGGAAATTGTTCTTACTTTTTTATCACACCAAAAAGCGTTGCCCTTCTTAATCAACTCTCCCTTTCGCATGTGTATATTTTATGTTATTTTTTTATGTTTTCAATGCAAAAATGTAAAGTAAGAATTAAAATTGATAAATTTCATTTAATATTTTAGGAAAATAGTAATTTATTCAAAATTAAATATAAGATAGCGAATTATAAGTTAAAAAAAGTAATCTATACAAATGTAAATTATATAGAATTGAAGTTATCTCATTGCCCGCACACAATCCTTATTGTCAAATCTGAAAATTTGCACACTTACTCATATATACACATATAACCTCTAAAATAGAAAGAGTCAGTAAGAAAAAAAGAGGGGAAAGGTCGCATGGAGGACAATGCTTTTTTGTTACATGACAATTTCTGCCAGGTCACTCTACTTTGCAGTATTACTAGGACTTTGTTCCAATAAATGAAAAAAATATGTATACTTTATGCATTATTATTATATGCCCTGTAACGAACACACATACACTGTACTGTATGGGCGAATGTTTATATCTTATTGATTAAAAAATGCACGGGATAAAATCCTTATTTTACCCGTATGAAGTCGAGTCGGGAAGCTACTATATATATAAAACGTTTTGTTATATACATTCTATATAATGTATTCAGATAATTTGCTCATATTTAATTGCTCAGATTTCTCTTTTCTTACACGAATAGACGATTATATCTGCCGGTGTATATAAGTTTGATAAGAAACAAGGAGCCGCCTTAGTCAGTATGAAGTCCATAGAAACATACATACATTATTTCTTCTTCCTCGTTATTAAATATGTTCAGTGCAATGATAATGAATTATACGAATATTACAATAGAACGGATCGATCAACTTGTCAACTGTACGAGTTCAAGATGGACCATCCGGTATGTTTAAATAGTATATTCATGTTTTTAGAGCATTGTAAGACGTGACATTACAAATTTTCTTATTTTTTGTTTAAATCAAATACTATATACAGTTGTCATTTTAAAGATTTCGTCTTTAGACAATCATCATTTTTATTTAGAAAAAAAATATATCTAATGTAGGTATGACGCGAATTGTTTACTGTTGTATAATATATGTTTTTTATATTACATAATTTCTTATATCAATCTCCGGCTTACATTTGATTAATAATTGTTAACCGATCTGTTGTAAGTAAGAAATATGAATAACTTTAAGAAATTGTCTTACTTTCGTTTTTTTCTTAAAAAAATACCGTTATAAAATCTATTTTTTTAATTCATCAATTCATCAATTCTAAGTGGTTTCTTTAAATAAAACCTTGTGTGTTAACCACTTTAGTATAACTAGTCTTGTAACTTATGTAATAATATTATCAATCAGATACAGAAGTATTAATAGTGTTTACTATGTGCTTGTTTAATATTTTAATAAATATTTATTTCAGAAACCTATTGGAATATTAACAACAAGCTCGGGAAAGTTAGTCGAGATAAGGGAGACTATCGGCTTAAATTCAGACGTCTTTTCGAATCAGTTCAATATAGACTTAATTACTCATATGAATGCTGAAAGAATTCCTGAAAGAGTAGTCCACGCTAAGGGCACAGCTGCATTTGGTTACTTTGAGGTAACTAACGATGTATCGCAGTATACAAAAGCAGAAGTATTTAATGGTGTTGGAAAAAAAACTCCGGTCGTTGTTAGATTCTCTTCATTCGGTCAAAACCTTGGTGGGAACGATTTAGCCAGAGAAGTTAAAGGTATGGCTGTCAAATTTTTCACGAAAGAAGGAAACTTGGATCTCGTATCTCTAAGTTTTCCTGTATTTTTCCATAGAGATCCCGTATATTTTCCACATTTCGCACACGCTCTAAAGAGAAACCCTAAAACTAATCTTTTTGATTTCTCTGCACTTTGGGACTTCGCAACTAAGAAATCAGAAACAATACATGCTCTCCTATGGTTGCTATCTGATTATGGCATTCCAAATGGATATAGAAAAATGGATGGGTTTCCCATTCATACATATCAAATAAATAATAGGCATGGTGGCAGACATTTTGTCAAATTTAATTTTAGAACTGAGCAAGGGTTAGAAAATCTCCCGTCCAATGAAGCAGAAGCCATCGCAGCACGCGATCTCGATTACTATACCAGGGACTTATATAATGCAATTGAAAACAAAAAATATCCCGCTTGGACGTTGGAAATGGATATTATGTCATTTGAAGATATCAAAAAAATCGATTACAATCCATTTGAAGTTACAAGGTTGTGGAAAAAAGGCACTTATCATACAGTGCCTATTGGTCGTCTTGTTCTAGATAGAAATCCTGACAATTTCTTTAGTGTTTCAGAATTAAGTGCATTTAATCCTGGTAACTTAGTACCTGGTATACCAGGACCACTTGATAATTTATACAAATCGAGACGTTCATCGTATCGCGATACCCAAATTTACCGTTTAGGCGTGAACCATAATAGAATTGAAGTAAATAGACCTTTATATTGGAAAGTTTATAATCGTGATGGAAAGCCTCCTGTAAATGAAAACATGAAGGACGCACCTAATTACTATCCAAATTCTTTCAACGGACCAGTTCCGTATGTAGATCCAAGCCGGCCTAAAGAGCGACTAACAGTGTTTGATACAAACGCGTTCGACTTAGATCAGGCAGAATATTTCATCAAACATTATTTACGAAGTGATCAACGAGCAAGACTTATTAATAATACTATACCAACATTGGTGCCTATAGCCCCTTACTTGCAAAGGAGAGCAATACGTTTGTTGACCTTGACTGATCCAAGTTTAGGGAGAGAAGTTTCAGAAAAGTTACAAGAAGCACTAGAACAGCCCCCTCCTCTTCCACCGCGTGTGTTAAATGACCCGAAAAGGAAAATTAAATCTTCATGATTACAGTTTTTTGTAATAAGATTTTATTAAATTATTTATTAACATAATAATAAAAATTATTGAGTATTATATTATATAGTCTAAAATTTAGACAATCGAAATTATATATTTTTTTTATTTATATTCGATATCACAATTTTTGAATAGGTAATTTTTTTTGTATATATTATTAGCTATACATTCCACTTTGAATTATTAAATTTCATTCACTGTAATCGAACTCCGAAATTTTCGTGTTTTTAACGCCCTACTAACAATACTTTTTATTTTGCTTAAATATAACATGACACAAAACAAAACAAAACGATTCTCTAAATTATAACTGCATAAGGGATTTAGCGGGTGCTTAAAATGTTGTTAAGTAATATTATATTGATGTAAATACCAATAGGAAATGTTAATGAAATAGGTTACTTTGTGTTATCATGGAATGCATAGATTTTACTGGTACGATATACTATGGTTTACTGGTACGCTAATATGGTCTTGTCAGTTTTACCCCTGGAGTGTTTTTAGGCGGAGAACGTACCTTTGATTTGACACGAAAGGCACAAGCCGTATCGCAAAAAGCAGTTGCGTTTCGAAATTGTTGATAAAACCTAATTCTGATGAATTCCAAAATTTGATATCTTAAATATTATAGAAAGGACATAAAGATATATGGTCGTATATGTAAGTACCTTAAATCTTGTGTCGTTAAAGTAGATTCCTATAAATTCTTATAAATACGAAAGAATCTTTGTCTGTCTGTTATACTTTTACGTCTCACTGCACCGATTTTGATGAAATCTGGTAAAGAGTATGAAGGCGATATAATTTAGCTGACTCAAATTCACACATCAAGAAGTTTTAAGCATGTGAAATAAATATAGACATAACTTCTAAAAGTCAAGGGATGCCATGTGATCGAACGATGTTGTATTCTAACGGCCTCTACACTAAGCTATCGCTGCTACTTAATAATTTTAATATATTTTATCTTTGACTTAAATAGACATTTTTATTAGAAAAGAATAACACCTTACGTAAATAATAGGTATTATTTACGTAAGGTGTTATTCTTTTCTACCTAAAAACATAATTTTAATGAAACGATGCCTTTTTTTAAAGACATTTTTATCGCAAATCGAATTCCTCGCGGGCGAAGCCACTGTTTCAGCTAGTTTTTATAAAAGTAATTAATAAACATTGGCAATTCAAACATTTTCAACATACTAATGCGTTCACTCATAACAATAAAGGTCCTACGAAAATTAATTACGGTTACAATGTAGGTATACAAGGAAGGTATAGCATAAATCATCGCTTTTACGAAATATGAAGCGTGCTGCAGTGGTTATATTTCATTGCCTCTTAGTATTTTTAGTAAATAGTGTAGTGTGCAGTGACGATGAGTTATACGAATTCTTAAATCAAACAGACCCTGCGACCCGGCAGCTTGATGACTTTAAAATAGAACATCCAGTAAGTATAAAACGCCCTGGTCATAAGGAGACCCTCCTTTTTGTTATAAAGAACTCTTTCGTTTAAAGTTTAAACAAATGTACATTATTATAATACTAAATGACTGTTTTGTACATAATTGTCAGTTTATGTATTTCTATAGATGCTCTTCACTTTTATTTTGTAGGTACATCCTTTTATATTAGAATTTAATACATTTTATCGTATAAATTAAATAAATATTTTATTATTAAGCTTATTTAATATTAATTTTATGGGCTTAACTATTTAATTTTTTTTTTATTACGTATATGGGCCAACTAGTGGTAAGTTGGCACCAATTGACATTTGACATTGACATAAAAAAAAAAAACTACTATCCAAATTCATTCAACGGTCCGGTACCGTACATAGATCCGAGTAGACCTAAAGAAAGGCTAACAGCCTATGAAGCTAATGCAATTGATTTGGAACCAGCGTCTTATTTCTATAATCATTACTTAACAGAGGACCAAAAAAAAGGACTAGTCAATAATACCGCACCTTTACTTGTACCGGTGGCACCATACATGCGTAGCAGAGTGTTAAGTCTGTTTACTCTAACAGACGAAGAATTGGGTTCGCAAGTGTCCAAACTGCTTCAACAATTGCTGAAAGTTCAACCGCCTTCACCGCCACAAGTGCTGACGGTGCCTAGAAAAAATGAGTATGAAAATGATTACAGTCAATACATAGATTCACAAAATAAAGTTTATAGTTAAAATATTTTAATAAATTATTATGAAACAAGATCATTAATCTGAAATATTTGTTTTTTATTATTATTGATAACATTAATATGCAAAGAATGAGTGCGTTTTTAATTTAATTATGAAATTAATTTATCAATATTAAATATATTAATACAACTGGTTTCAATTTCTAATTTATTTTATAAATAATTTAAAAAACTCAATAATTAATATAATATTTTAACGAATCTTTTACTAAAATTTTATTAAAAGCACGAATTTCACTATCGAATAAATATTTTGAATTACAACGACATATTTTTGGTTGTTTACTTCTAATTAAATAGTTTTTTTTAATTGTATAGGTAGTCTAATGGGCCATCTGACGGTAAATGGCCACCAATGTACATAGGCATTGTAAAAAAAAATTTGTAAGTAACAGCCTGTGAATGTCCCAGTGCTGGGCTAAGGCCTCCTCTCCTTTTTGAGGAGCTTTTGCAGCATATTCTACCACGCTGCTCCAATGCGGGTTGGTGGAATACACATGTGGCAGAATTTCAGTGAATAAGACACATGGCATTGTAAGAAATGTTAACCATCGCTTACATCGCCAATGCGCCACCAACCTTGGGAACTAAGATGTTATAGCCCTTGTGCCTGTAGTTACACTGGCTCACTCACCCTTCAAACCGGAACACAACAATATAAAGTTCTGCTTTGCGGTAGAATATCTGATGAGTGGGTGGTACCTACCCAGACGAGCTTGCACAAAGCTCTACCACCGAGTAAATTATATATTACTAGGAGTATTCCGGTTAAACTTGCTTGAGACATTCTTCTTAAACTATTTTCTAAATATGTAACCAACACAACTAAACTAAAATAAAGTAATCAGTTGATTGCCAATATACTTTATTTTGTAGAGGGTTACTATTGATATAAATAAAAGCAAAATTGTAATAATATACTACTTTTTATTGATTTAGAAAAACCGTAATTTACTGTCAATTGCGTCTATGAAGTAAGACTTTATATAAAGTACATTGTTTAACTAATTAAAAAAAACTCATGTATAATTTATGGTTTCATTTTTAAAGATCTAAATTATAGTTTGATAAATTAATCATTACTTTGCAATAATGTTGGCAATATGGAAATCTATCTACAGTATATTTGTTTTTTTGCGGCATTTAGCTAATTAAAATGGTTATTGCAATTAAATAGTTGATGTAATGTAAATTATTCTATAATTTATTTGAATCGAACCTGTAGTGTACAGTGTACGGTATTGCAAATAATAAAAAAAAATCCGCGGCTTGAGCGATACACTAATATCGGAAGCGAACAGTACTAAGCTTAGTCTATTATATGCTTCCGAAAACACAGCAATGATATGAAGAAGCAGTCCTTATGATTCTATACATTTACTTACTAGCATAGATAATTAATCTAGAATACCTTATATTTCTGGCACCAGAGGGCGCCGTAAGTACTTTACCGCCACTTTAGCTGTCAAGCGCCATTGCATTCTTGTGATTCTTTCGAGTTGCATCGAAACATTTTTCTTATAAGAAAAAGTGCCTTTTAACAAGATTTTAAGTGTTAAATATTTGTTACAAGTGTTACTAAGTGTGTTTTTTAGTGCTTTTGAAAACACAGCAGTGTATCTCGCTACGAATATGGATACGGTAGGTAGCGGTAAGGAGAACGAACATGCCGGTACTGTTGCTTCGGATGGAGAACAACCGTCTATAAGCTCTGTATCTAGAGCGTCAGAGAGTAGTTCGTCCTCATCCTCGGAGTTTGAGGATGGTACTGCATCACCCTTACCAAACAAACGATCTCGTACCGCAACACGTAAGTACAGGTCGAAACATGTTTTTACCGATCCTCGTGTTGATGTTTTAATGCCACAAATGGCGTACATATCTAATTATTTCAGCCAATATAACCCTATAGATTATAATACAGATCAACAGAACTCTAATAAAATTTCTCCTAGTACTAGTAATAATAATAACTTACAACAATTTGCTAATAAGAATTCAGAACAGTTTCTTACATTACCTAACCAACCCGAATCAATGTCGCTTAATTGGGGTTCCCTGAACACAGATGTTGATACAAAAAAGATTATCCCAACTAGTGATAGAGATAGATATTTAGAATTAAATAAGTTACAACAATTTGATTCTCAAGCATGGAAGGGCATTAGGTATAAACAAGTTTTACAGGGTTGCTTAGCAACACCAGGGTTCATCGGTCTTCAAGTTAATGATGAGTTATGTCACTTTAATAAGAGCAAGGACTATCTTGCTTCAACTGAGTTAGTTTTAGCTGGATTATCTAATCAGGTTTTAGAACAGCGGCAATTATTAAGAACAGGCTTACAATCTATTGTAGACTGGGCTTGTAGTAATTCTCAGAACTTAAATCCAAGTAACTTATTCGATAAAATTTCTGATATTTTTGGACCGGGATCTTTATGTCATAAAAATTCTGAGACCACTATGCAAATTTTATGTGGAAAGCGTTCTGAATGTATAGAGGTTCGGCGTGAACGTATTCTTAAGGAAATTGGTAATGACAACCTTAGGAATACTCTTAGAAATGTTCCACCCAGCTCTGAGTTCTTATTCAGTAGAGAGGCTCTACAGCCTATAATACAGTCCCTCGGAGGGTCTCAAGTATGGTTGAATACTCCAACCTATTTAAAGGAGAGGAGGAACCCAGAGCGGGGAGAGCATACTTTTCCAAATAAAAAAATTGGCAATAAAAATAGAAATAAAAAGTTTGATAGAAAATTTAAACATTCCACACAACAAAGAAGTCGGCCCTTTCGTCAACGTCGCCCTAATGCAGAAGGATCAAACCCTAAATCTAAAGAAAGTTGACTCGCTGCAGGGTTTCAGAGGAGGTTGCCTGAAGTTTGCCACAGAGAAATGGTCGCAACAAGGAGCATCCCAGTTTATTTTAAAGTCAATAGCAAATCACCGTTTACCCTTCAGGAAAAAGCCTCCTCTGAAATACCCAACCAGCAATTTTTTGGAATGCCTAGCCACCAGAGTTTCTCCAGAAATGACTCAGGTGGTCGAGGAGTTGAAAAGCAAGGGTGTGTTAGAAAAACCTTCAAATGTAGACCCGAGTTTCTTCTCAAAGATGTTCCTAATCAGGAAAAAATCAGGCGAAATTACCTTAGCCCCAAGAGGAGAGCTCCCCCGAGCCACGAGTACAGTACGGGGCGGGCTGCGGATGCGTTATATCGACACGATCCCGTTGCCTTTCCGATCCGTACCGAGGACGGCTATAGTAGTGGTTTTAATTGATAAGAATCTCACATTACCCGTTTCCCCCTTAAGAGAATCGGTACCGTCTGAAGAGTTCCACTGCGTGAAAAAAAAACTAAAATAAAAATATCTGGCGCAAAGAATTCTTATGTTGCATTCGTATGTACCATGTTTACTTGGTGGCAGAGCTTTTTCTAGCCTGCCTGGGTTGGTATTAACTACTTATAACATATTCCATCGCTAAATAGCAATACTTAGTATTATTGTGTTCCAGTTTGAAAGGTGAGTGAGTGAGTCAGTGTAACTATAGGCTCATAAGCGATGTAAAGGATGATTAATATTTCTTATAGTGCTAATAAATAGTTATTCGGTTTTTCTGTCAGAAAATTCTCAGTAGCAGCCCGGAGTCTGGAAGTTGGAACTGTGTACACTTCCCGTGCGTCGGAAAGTACATTAAGCCGTTGGTCCTGCGCTTGCACACTTTCCGGTCGTGTCGGATTGCCGTCCCCTCGGATTATGACAGCTAAGGAAAAGAGAGTGCACGTGTGTTTGCGCACACACTTGTGCACTATAATATCTCCTGCACAGTTGGCTCTTGAGATTAGCCGCCGTGGCCGAAATTGGTCTGAGGACCTCAGCGCCAATGTATGCGGGTGGTGGAGACTATTTACCATCAAATCACAGTCTGTCTACCTATTAAAAAAAACAAAACTTTTTCAAGAGGTCTGCCAGATAATGTGAGAAATGTGCGACATCCAGAAGCCGTAGACAAAACTCTAAGAGATGTAATGATAAGTGTTTCTCATTTTTTATGTCCTGACACTATGGTGTAACAATAAGGTTAGTCAAGGTATTTAAGTAATAAAGAAGTAGTTCATAATTCTTAATTTTAAAAATATAAATATGTAGATTAATATGAAGGTGTTATAAGTTTGCTGACTCAAAGACATCTTCAAGAAATTTTAGGCATGCAGGTTTATTTCACGATGTTGTCCTTCAACATTAAAGAAGCAAAAAATTGATTAATAAATACAGAAGTAACTTCTGAAAGCCAGGAGTGCATACCATGGGATCGAACTTTTGCTTTGCAGTCCAACGGGGGACCCCGTTATAATAAATATACTAAAGTAAAAAATAATTAAAAAAATACACTAAAGTATAGCTGCTACTTAATTATTTATAATAGTTTTTACTATTTTATATCTATGACTTAAATAGGCCTTATAATTAAAAAATAATAATACCTTACCATAATGGTAATTTTGAAGAGAATACCTCGCGCGCGAAGCCACGTTATCAGTTGTTTTTTAAAAGTAATTTTATAAACATTTTCAACATTACAATGTTTTCACTCATTAAAATGAAGTTCTTACGAATATTCATTGCGTCTACAATGTCGGTATATAAGGAAGGTTTAACGTAAAGCATCGCTTTTGCGAAATATGAAGCGTGCTGCAGAGGTTATATTTCACTGCCTCTTAGTATTTTTAGTAAATAATGTAGTGTGCAGTGACAATGAGTTATACGAATACTTAAATCAAACGGATCCCGCGATCCGGCAGCTTTATGACTTTAAAGTAGAACATCCAGTAAGTATAAAACGCCCTGGTAATAAAGGGTCTACTTTCTGTTATAAAGAACTTTTTCGTTTAAAAAACTCTTATTATACGTTATCTAAATGACTTTTTTGTACATAATTGTCATCTCAGTATTTCTGTAGATGTTCTTTACTTTTAATTTGTAAATAATATTTTTTATTATAATTTTACATTTAATAAAATTTCTTTAATCTATAAATAGTATAAAATAATTTCGCTAAATTCCTCGTTTTATATCTCCGCTAACTCCTTCTAAAAGACGCAACGTATTTTGATACTGGAGGCCAATTCTATTAACAAAATGTCACTTTATCGCAATCGAATCGTAGCGTGATTGTTGCCGATTATCCGTTTTCCTATTCTTTTATTAATTAATTATCGACTATTGGCATACCAGTTATCAATTAAATTTGATTGTGACATAACGGTATATGTTAACATCATATTTTAGATTCCGATCTAAATAAATATAGAATATTCAAAGTTGGATTGGAATTGAATCGGTAACGTATCATGATCGTAGTTTTCGTTAATAGAATGAATAGCATTAAACTTGGATGGAATATATATAATTTGTATAATATATCTATTTTGTACAAAATCGCTGAACTATGTAGGTGTTTCATCCAAAAAATAGATTTTATGCGATTACACGGCTAACACTGGCTAAACTTTAGGTGATACCTCAAAGCAATGTCCTAGAAAATTGTAGGTCTTTTAAACGCCTTTTTTCTTTCTAAAGGTCGATGATAGCACATGTCTGTCATATGGTTCCACGGCTTGCACTGCCTGAATAGTTAGAGTTACAGGAAAATAATGATTGGCTGAATTGTTCCTCATAATTTTTTTTTTATAAAAGTCCGCGAAAGCAATGTCCTGCAAAGAATAACTCACTTTTATCGTTTAAAATTTGGTCAAAAATAATTATTTACATAGTTTTTTTTTAACCGAAATTGTGTTATAATAGAGTAGGACGACTGTTTCAAAATGTATTGTTCAAACTATATTTAAATGTCAGTTTAATTTTAAAATAATATTTTTTGTTTTATATACGTACTACTTCTCATATTGCTTTAAGTTCATCAAATTTTAAAATCATTAAATATATAAAAACTATTTTTTCTAAGACTGCATTTGAAAGTTGGTCTAATTGTTTAATATTTGTTTTTGTATATGTACTTAATATCTACCTACGTTTCATATTGCGGTAATTTGGATCGCTAATTTTTATTAAAAGGTAAAATTATTAGTATAGGTTTATATAAGTGTATATTGTTAAGGCTGCATTTGAAAGTCGCTCCAATTGTACATGTCGGTTACACTCAGAAACTGTAAATTCTACATAAACTTTCTTATGAATTCAATTTATAGTTACGGACATATGCTATATAGTATGTTGATATACAGCATATTTATTTTAGATATAGCTTAATATGTTGACGTAAAAGAAGAGAAAATTATCGGACAAGGCAGCTGTGTAGCGAACGCGAAAACTACATAAAAACTTTGTATAAGAAATTTCTAGATCTCCAAAATGTATTCAATACCGTCAATGATAGCAGCTACCCATATTATATTGTATATATAACTTTTGTTTACTGTATTGTTAAATAAAGAAAAAATAATGACATCTATACTTTAGTTTAATTGCCACGAAAGTTAAAGTTAATCAAAATATATATCAATTTTTAACACTTAATGTTGAAACTATGTACGTATGAAAAAATATGCAGGGCATTTTGTACTAGGCCTTAAACAGACATATATACAGGTGTAACAAAATTCGTGTCCGACCCGTGAAGTGGTTATTAGGTGTCGTGTGTCGGTTTAAAATATTGTCGGTTTTAAAATATAAACATTGTTGTTGATTGAAATAAAAATCAACATCGATAACCATTGTTGAAAATTATGTATCTATAAACAAGATGCTATAGAATTAATTAAATAATTATTCATTCATTTTTGATTACAGAGACCAATAGGTATACTCACAACGAGTTCAGGAAAGCTAGTCGAGATAAGAGAATCTATATCATTAAACTCAGATGCGTTTTCGAACCAGTATCACATCGATTTAGTTACTCACACTGATAATGAGCGGATTCCTGAAAGGGTTGTCCACGCTAAGGGCGGCGGCGCATTTGGGTATTTTGAGGTGACCCACGATGTTTCTAAGTATACAAAAGCTGATGTTTTTAACGGCATTGGCAAGATAACTCCAGTGGTTGTCCGGTTTTCTACAGTAGGACAAAGTATCGGCGGGAATGACCTAGCTAGAGAAGCGAAAGCTTTAACTGTTAAATTTTACACTCAAGAAGGAAATTTAGATCTTTTATGCCTCAACTTCCCCGTGTACTTTTACAGAGACCCTCTCATATTTGCAACATTTGTACACGCTTTTAAAAGAAACCCTAAAACCAATCTTTTTGATTTTAATATGCGCTGGGACTTTGTAACAAAGACACCTGATTCATTTCATGGTCTTTTGTGGTTGTTGTCTGATTACGGTATTCCCAACGGATATAGGAAAATGGATGCATTTCCAATCCACACTTATGAGATTAACAATAATGAAGGTGAAAGATTCTTTATCCGATTTAACTTCAGAAGTGAACAAGGCATACATAATCTCCCTTCTTATGTAGCAGAAGCTATCTCAGCGCGTGATCTTGATTATTACAACAGAGATTTATACAATGCGATCGCAAATGAAAACTATCCGGCTTGGAAACTGGAGATGGATGTTATGACATTTAATGATATTAAAAATGTAGATTACAATCCATTTGAAGTCACGCGAATGTGGAAAAAAGGCACTTATCATACGGTGCAAATAGGGCGTCTTGTTTTGGATAGGAACCCCGATAATTTCTTTAGGGTTGTGGAACAAACTGCGTTTAATCCGGGCAACTTAGTGCCAGGTATTCCTGGACCCCTTGATAATATGTTTAAAACTAGAAAATCGTCTTACCGTGATTCACAAATATATCGTTTGGGTGTGAACCACAACAGAATTGATGTCAATACGCCACTTTACTGGAAGGTTTACAATCGTGATGGCGTGCCTCCTGTCAAGAATAATATGAAGGATGCCCCAAACTACTATCCAAATTCATTCAACGGTCCGGTACCGTACATAGATCCGAGTAGACCTAAAGAAAGACTAACAGTCTATGAAGCTAATGCAATTGATTTGGAACCAGCATCTTATTTCTATAATTATTACTTAACAGAGGATCAAAGAACAAGGCTTGTTAATAATACCGCACTATTTGTTTTACCGGTAGCGCCATACATTCGTAGAAGAGTGTTACGTCTGTTTACTCTAATAGACGAAGAATTGGGTTCGCAAGTGTCCAAACTGTTACAACAAATGCTGAAAGTTCCACCGCCTTCGCCGCCCCAAGTGCTGAAGGTGGCTAGAAAAAGTGAATATGTAAATGATTACAGTCAATACATAGATTCACAAATTAAAATTTACAGTTAAATTATTTAAATCGATTACTATGAAATAAGATCATTAATCGAAAATGTTTGTTTTTTATTATTAATAATCACATTATATTGTAAAGAATGAGTGTGTGTTTTATTTAATTATAAAATCAATTTGTCAGTATTAAATATCAGGTTTCAATTTCTAATTTATTTTATAACTATATATAATATTTTAACGAACTTTCTACTATATCTATCTATTATTATTACACAAAAAGCACGGGAAATCTTCTGTGGAATAAATATTTTGAATTATGACGACTTCGTGCTTATTTAATTGATCCTTTTCAAAGTATTTTTTTTTTAATTTAAGCATCATAAATAAACTGAATTCAGTAAAAAATCTGAGTTTTTTTTCAATTTACTTTATTTTGTAATTGATATAAATAAAAGCAAAATTTTAAATACATATACATAAATACATACTTTATATTGATTCAGAAAAACTTTATTTAAAACTTATTCACTTTTATTTGCGTTTATGAAGTTACAATTTATATTTATTAAATTTTTTAACCTACTTAAAAAATATAGTACACACTATTTATTTATTTATTAATAAGTTAAACAATTTATCGCTTTATTGGTTAGATTTATAATTTATTGCTTGATATTTTTTAAGTCTACATAGTTGGATAATTCAATAATTACTTCGCAATAATGTTGGCAATATGGAAAGCTACCTACGGCCTAATTTTTTTTTCTTGCGCTAATCAAAATGGTAACTTCAATTAGTAGTTGCTGAAATAACAGTTGCTAGTAGAACGAAATCGATAGCTATTGATTTCAAAGTAATTAATTATCAGTCAGGTATGGTCAGGGAATATTATTAGATATTTATTTTTATTATAATTAATGGTAGTAGAATTACACACTACAAGTTGCACCACCGACTTAAGTTAGCAATTTTTTAACATTTAAGTATATAATTTAAAGACTATACGACGAAAAAATAGGATAAAAGAAAACTAAATGGAAATTTAGAATTTACATAGGAATTTTAGAAATAACACGCCTTTAAAAGATTGTCGTGTGGCATTATACCCGGGCCGGGACGCTTGATTGATTAATAAATATTGTGGTTATCTGAAGGATTCTGGTATTGCACTATCTATGTACAGTAAATAATGCGCATATTTTATTGAATAATTGCTTACACAAAAATATAAAGAAGCATTGCAATTGAATATCTGGCATTCGCTAGCAAATTGTACAAAAACCTAGAGTTAGTATTACTTGATGTTCATGAGATTTTTATATATTAACATCTTAAAAATAAATTAATTACATTCTTTAGTATTTTTAAAGGAACTTTAAAAGAGGTTGTAAGTTTTGACTATCACTTCTCAATAAAATGTCGTAAAAACATAAATATATTTTCTATATACATTTATTTACATTAAAGCCTTAAATAAATAGAAATTCAAATTAAAAATTTGTACTATACAAAACGTGACCACGTGGAATGGTGGCAAGAATGCTAGCAGTATTTCCCCTTTGAATCGCAATTCCGATTCTCTGAAAAATGAACCCCGTCTTATTGCCTCAATCACCAGTTGAGGCAATAAGATATTTTCTTGACATCATAAAGCTATTAATACAAGACGTACACATAAACTTGTTACTCTTATAAAAGAACTCGACTCAGAAATAAAGCGAAACTTTATATTATTCACAATCACAAAATATTCTTATAATTTATATTTTACCACGCCACGCTCGTAACTAAATCAATAATCAGTTTCCCGCCATGAAGGGTATCTGTCAATGGTCTTGTTGCCAGATTAAAAATGTAGATTATTATTATTTAATATCAATGACTCTTCAGTAATATTTAATAAATATTCGTATTATAATTAATATTATATATTACAATATGATTGAGTCTTGAGCCAGGTATACTACACACTAACAGTTATTATAAAATAAAGGACTTCATACCCAGTTAGTACGCCTTGGAATTGAAAGGATCGCCTCCAAGTGGTTTAAAAAAAGAAGAAGTTGAATAAAGATTATTAGTAGTTGAATGAAATTGAATTTTTCACTTGTTTATGATATCTTCAGACTTGCATACATATCTTCAACAAGGTAGATAATTATAGTTTTCTGTTATTTGTTGTACTCTCATGAACTCTGTAAATTTAATACAAATATGTTTACATAAATTAAATATAATATAAATACATTTATGTATAATTTCCTTTGAAACTTTAGAGTAACTTTTGAGCAAGCGTTGTTTACATTTGCTTAGTTAAATAATGCTATGAGTTGTTCACTCGCTTCAGGCCAAACTTGCCGAACACCTACCAACTACACACGTGTCATAACACGCTTAGAAGAGCAGGTTGGCGTGATTGGTAGATGCTTGCCTTTCGCGCCGCAGGTCGGGGATTCGATTCCCACCCAGGACAGACAAATGTGTGCATGAACATGTCTGTTTGCCCTGAGTCTGGGTGTAATTATCTATATAAGTATGTATTTACAAAAGAAAAGTAGTATATGTACTATATCAGTTGTCTGGTTTCCATAGTACGAGCTCTGCTTAGTTTGGGATAAGATGACCATGTGTGAATAATGTCCCAAGATATTATTATTATTTTCAGAGTTTTTATTATGTATAATAATTTAAAAGCAATCGAAATCTGCAGTAAATTTATATAATTAATAAGTCAAAGTTAGTAACATTGTACAAGACTCTCCAAAATTTAATTTGATCCAAGGAAGGAATAGATTATTTATTGTACCTAATATTAGTAATAGTAGTAGATTATTTATTGATCTTAAAATATTATTGCTTATTGTCTCATCAAGAAATTTAAAAAATATATATAACGACTTATAGATAGCATGGATAAAGGCTGAATTTTTGGCTTTCATGAGTGGGATTCATCATTAGCAAATAAACTTTGACCCTAGGATAAGCCACGCGGTAAGCCAAGCAAGGTCTTCAGAAATCATATCCCAAATCCTTCGAATTAGCTCCAAGCTGTCTCCACAAAAGGAGACTCCTTTGCCCAGCTGTTTGGAATATTTATAGGTCGCTACTCCCTTCTTAGTAATGTAACACATTACACATACTGTATATAAAAGTGGATTTCACTGATTATGATATCATAAGTAGCCAATTACATGTTTTACAAATGAATCGGTGTATATAAGGGGGTTAACAAGTTTTGTTGTTGTTTTTGTCAGTATGAAGTGCATGGAAGCATACACACATTATTTATTATTATTCCTACTTAAATATGGACAGTGTAATGATTATGAATTATACGAATATTACAACAGAACGGATCCCGCAACTCGTCAGCTATGTGATTTTGAAAACGAACATCCGGTATGTTTAAAACATATTAAGTAACTCTTTATAAGGCTTAAAATATTATTATAAGTTACTTACTCGAAATTCAAATCGTAGATCATAGGATGTTTCACTTTTGAGCTCTGTGGATTTTGAAGTACATCTGTGTGTTTATGTACATAAATAAGAGTTTTTTTTTCTTCTGTGTCGTACCTTTATGTTATAAAGTCGAATCTTATATAATCAGAAAGCATATATATTTTTTTATTATAATATATTGAAATAAATATTTACATTAAAACCTTAAATAAATAATTAATTAAGCATATAATTAACATCATGTTAATTCTGCATAAATTGCCTTGCCCTTTTTATTGTGCAAACTATATGAAAGTAGATGAGACTCGGTGGTAGAGCTTTGTGCAAGCTCGTCTAGGTAAGCACCATCCGCTCATCAGATATTCTACCGCAAAACAGCAGTACTTTGTATTGTTGTGTTCCGGTTTGATGGGTGAGTGAGCCAGTGTAATTACAGGCACAAGGGACACAACATCTTAGTTCCCAAGGTTGATGGCACATTGGCGATGTAAGCAATGGTTAACATTTCTTACAATGCCATTGTTTATGGGCGTTGGTGACCACTTACTATCAGGTGGCCCATATGCTCGTCCGCCTACCTATACAATATAAAAAAAGATAAATGGGGAGATAATAGAATCGATGGACAGACAAACACCCAAAGCGTTGTATTATTTTTTAATTTATTTAATAATATTAGGTCCTTACATATGAAATTGGCGTTTTGTAGGGGAGGAATATAAAGTCTTTTTTTTTTGTAAAATATATTTAATTAATCAAAGTATGCACCGTTGTTATCTATGCACTTTTGCCATCTCATAGGTAGTTCATTGATCTCTTTACTAAAAAAACCATGGGGGCGAGAATCAATAAACTCTTTGAAGGCGGTCTGGACTGCCGCATCGGAGTTGAATTTTTTTCCTTGTAAGAAGTTGTCCAAATTCCGGAAGAAATGGTAATCTGTTGGAGCAAGGTCCGGGGAGTACGGTGGATGTCGCAGACATTCCAATTGTAGCTCATCTAACTTAGTGGTTGTTTGTTGTGCAGTGTGTGGTCTTGCGTTGTCGTGAAACAGCAGTGGCCTAGAGCGATTGACCAATCTCGGTTGTTTAGCAGCTAGTTCTTCCTTCATGGTTTGCAGTTTCTGACAATAGATATCTGCCGTAATCGTTTGGCCAGATTTTAGAAAGCTGAAGTGAACGACACCGGCGCTAGTCCACCAAACACTCACAAGTAACTTTTTCTGAGTCAATTTTCGTTTAGGGCAGGATTTGGCTGAGTCTCCAGGGTTCAGCGCTTTCGATTATCGTACAGTATCCACTTTTCATCACAAGTAATTATTCGATTTAAAATCTCTTCATTATTTTGTCGGTTGAGCAAAGTAACACAACAGTCGACGCGTGTTTGCAAGTTAAATTCACTCAATTCATGAGGTACCCAACGTTCAAGTTTTTTTACTTTCCCGATTTGCTTCAAGTGGATTAATACAGTTTTATCACTTACCCCGAAGCCTGCAGCTATCTCTGAAGTTCTTTGTGATGGATCCGCTTCCACAATAGCCTTTAATTCTTCATTTTCCACTTTGGTCTCCGGCCGTCCACGGGGTTGGTTCTGAAGGTCGATATTTCCAGAACGAAAACGTTGAAACCAAAAACGTACTGTGCTTTCTTTTGCGACACCAGCGCCGTACACATCATTAATCCATCAAGCTGTTTCTGCAGCACTGGTGCCACGGTAGAACTCGTACTCCTAAATATACCAATATTTCATGTTTTCCATTGTGCGGTAATAAGCGACGCCAAAGAAAAAAAATATCAGGAAAAAACAAATGAATGACTGTTTTCAAAACTCAAATGTACCAGCTAAATGAATTTATAAATTTGAATTTGGAATTCTTAACCAAAGAGGAGATA
Organism: Nymphalis polychloros; assembly: GCA_905220585.2. Taxonomy (NCBI): domain Eukaryota; kingdom Metazoa; phylum Arthropoda; class Insecta; order Lepidoptera; family Nymphalidae; genus Nymphalis; species Nymphalis polychloros. The sequence continues at coordinate 8,359,233 of HG992253.1, forward strand.
TTTCAGATCAAAGTGGTCAGTACGACAAAACGCTAATTTCATATGTAAGGACCTAATACTTTCCTAATATATTGTCCATGCAAAAAAACTAACGATAATTAAACTTCTCTCTTAGTGAAAGTAAATAAAATATGCAGCGTGTTTTAATCAAATAAGTATATATGTGTTCAATCACTTTATGTCTGTTATAATCTTAAAGATACGGTGAAATTTGAAAAATTGATTTATTCGATTCATAAAAATATTAAATCTTATAGTGGATATATCATCGTCATTAGAAACCTCATAATATATTCTATCTATAGAGGGTTGTATTGAGAATATAAATAATGTGCTATGTATCGTTTTATCGTGTGGTAAAAACTTTTTATTATGTGAAATTTGCAAATACCAATATTTTTTTCGGTTATAAAAAGCAAAAAGAATTAATTAATTATTGCACGTACGTGACGCGAGTAAATACCACACTAATAACTGTACTACTTGGAATAAAAATACATTATATTATATATTTAATAACACTGTAAATTTGGTGTAAAATAATTTGAAGGAAATTTGGAAAATATTTACGTGGTATCCTTGTCTGTTCATCTGTTTGATGGCCGTGCATTACATAAAAACTATGAACACACATTGTACTACTGGATTCCTAGCATAGTGAAGTTTTCTTGTTTATCCATCTTAGTGCCAAATGATAACATCTAAGGTATGCCTAAACTAATAATGTATGATTTGTTTTTGTACTCTTAATTTTTTTTACAGAATCCTATAGGCATATTGACTACAAGTTCAGGAAAATTAGTAGAAATACGAGAGACTATAGGTTTGAATTCAGACGTATTTTCAAATCAGTACAATATAGATTTGTTTACTCATACTGATGCGGAGAGAATTCCTGAAAGAGTAGTACATTCTAAAGGTACAGCTGCATTTGGTTATTTTGAGGTAACTAATGATATATCGCAGTATACAAAAGCGGAAGTATTTAATGGCGTTGGAAAAAAAACTCCGGTCGTAGTAAGATTCTCTTCAGTTGGTCAAAATCTTGGCGGGAACGATTTAGCCCGGGAAGTAAAAGGTATGGCTGTCAAATTTTTTACAAAAGAAGGAAACTTGGATCTCGTATCCCTAAGTTTTCCCGTCTTTCTCCATAGAGATCCCGTAGATTTTCCACATTTTGTACACGCACTAAAGAGGAACCCTAAAACAAACCTTTTTGATTTTTCTTCACGTTGGGATTTCATAACTAAGAAACCAGAAACTATACATGGTTTCCTGTGGTTTCTGTCAGATTATGGCATTCCAAATGGATACAGAAAAATGGATGCCTTTGCTATTCATACATTTGAAATCAATAATAAACATGGCGACAGATATTTCGTTAAATTCAACTTTAGGACTGAACAAGGGTTAGAAAATCTTCCATCCAATGAAGCAGAATCCATCGCAGCACGTGATCTCGATTACTATAACAGGGACTTATATAATGCAATTGAAAACAAAGACTATCCTGCATGGATTTTGGAAATGGATGTGATGACATTTGATGGAGTCAAACGGATCGATTACAACCCATTTGAAGTTACAAGATTGTGGAAAAAGGGCACTTATTATACCGTCCCTATTGGTCGCCTTGTTCTTGATAGAAATCCTGACAATTTATTTAGAGTTGCAGAGCTAAGTGCCTTCAATCCTGGTAATCTAGTACCTGGTATACCAGGGCCACTTGATATTTTATATAAATCAAGACGCTTCGCATATCGCGATACTCAAATTTACCGATTGGGCGTTAATCACAATAGAATTGAAGTTAATACTCCTTTATATTCGGAAGTGTACAATCGTGATGGTAAGCCACCTGTGAGGGATAACATGAAGGATGCACCAAATTACTATCCGAATTCATTTAATGGACCAGTTCCGTATATAGACCCAAGTCGGCCTAAAGAAAGGCTTATGGTATTTGATGTTAATGCGGTCGATTTAGATCAGGCATCATATTTTTATAATCATTACTTAGATAATGATCAACGAGCAAGACTTATTAATAATACTATACCAACATTAGTTCCTATAGCTCCTTATTTGCGAAGAAGAGCAATACGATTATTGACGTTGACAGACCCAAGCTTAGGACAAGAAGTATCAAAAAAGTTACAAGAGGCTTTAAACATGCCACCTCCTTCCAGTGTGGGATGACACAAAGCGAAAAATGAACTGTCCGAATTCTCATAAATTTTACTTGTTATAAGCTTAAAAATGAAATCATTTTATTTAACGTTCACTAAATTTTTAATTAAAATTTTACCAAGCCTGTATATTGTTGTAAGACCAATTGCTTTTTCAACATAAATTTAATAATTATTTAAATGAGATGTATAATCTATTATGATTTTTATTGTACTGCTGACTAATATGAAAAATGTATTTCGAAAATTATGTGGCAAAATCCTATGTAACAAATACCATGATAAGTAAAAAAGTAAAGTAACAGCCTGTGAATGTCCCACTGCTGGGCTAAGGCCTCTTCTCCTCTTTTGAGAAGAAGGTTTTGGAGCTTATTCCACCACGCTGCTCCAATGCGGATTGGTGGAATACACATACAATACATTCAGTGAAATTTGACACATGCAGGTTTCCTCACAATGTTTTCCTTCACCGTCAAGCACGAGATGAATTATAATCACAAATTAAGCACATGAAATTCAGTGGTGCTTGCCCGGGTTTGAACCCACGATCATCGGTTAAGATTCACGCGTTCTTACCACTGGGCCATCTCGGCTTCATACCATGATAGGTTATTACAAAATACTTAATATAAAGAAGCAATTGATTTCTCCACATGACATATTAGGTCCTTACATATGAAATTAGCGCTTTGTCGTACTGACCACTTTGATCTGAAATATCTCCTCTTTGGTTAAGAATTCCAATTTCAAATTTATAAATTCATTTAGCTGGTACATTTGAGTTTTGAAAACAGTCATTCATTTGTTTTTTCCTGATATTTTTTTTCTTTGGCGTCGCTTATTACCGCACAATGGAAAACATGAAATATTGGTATATTTAGGAGTACGAGTTCTACCATGGCACCAGTGCTGCAGAAACAGCTCGAAGGATTAATGATGTGTACGGCGCTGGTGTCGCAAAAGAAAGCACGGTACGTTTTTGGTTTCAACGTTTTCGTTCTGGAAATTTCGAACTTCAGAACCAGCCCCGTGGTCGGCCCGAGAACAAAGTGGAAAATGAAGAATTAAAGGCTATTGTGGAAGCGGATCCACCACAAAACACTTCAGAGATAGCTACAAGATTCGGGGTAAGTGATAAAACTGTATTAATCCACTTGAAGCAAATCGGGAAAGTAAAAAAACTTTAACGTTGGGTACCTCATGAATTGAGTGAATTGAACTTGCAAACACGCGTCGACTGCTGTGTTACTTTGCTCAACCGACACAATAATGAAGGGATTTTAAATCGAATTATTACTTGTAATGAAAAGTGGATACTGTACGATAATCGGAAGCGCTCGTCGCATTGGCTGAACCCTGGAGACCCAGCCAAATCCTGCCCTAAACGAAAATTGACTCAGAAAAAGTAACTTGTGAGTGTTTGGTGGACTAGCGCCGGTGTCGTTCACTACAGCTTTCTAAAATCTGGCCAAACGATTACGGCTGATATCTATTATCAGCAACTGCAAACCATGAAGGAAGAACAATCAATCGGTCTAGGCCACTGCTCCTTCACGACAACGCAAGACCACACACTGCACAACAAACAACCACTAAGTTAGATGAGCTACAATTGGAATGTCTGCGACATACACCGTTCTCCCCAGACCTTGCTCCAACAGATTACCATTTCTTCCAGAATGTGGACAACTTCTTACAAGGAAAAAAATTCAACTCCGATGCGGCAGTCAAAACTGCCTTCAGAGAGTTTATTGATTCTCGCCCCCATGGTTTTTTTAGTAAAGAGATCAATGAACTACCTATGAGATGGCAAAAGTGCAAAGATAACAACGGTGCATACTTTGATTAATTAAATATATTTTACAAAAAAAATTTGACTTTATATTCCTCCCGTACAAAACGCCAGTTTCATATGTAAGGACCTAATATTAATAATTATTACTCCACAGAACACATTATATATTATATTATATTAGATTTATAGTTAAATATATACTTAATTTCAGAAAAAGACTGTGTTTCTAGATGGTTTTTTCTTTATATTTTTTATCGTCCGAAGAAATGGTCTAACATTCAATTTAATATTGTCATATTACGATTCCAAAGTACGTAATATATAGGAATAACTTGATTTATTTAAAAAACAATCGCTGGTTTTTCGTGTTTTAAAACGTTTGTGATGAACTTCAATATATATTTAAATGTTGTACTTCTTCATTTCACTTAAATTAACTTTCCGATTTAATTTAATAAATAAAATAGTGATTCATCAAATAAAACAATATTTTCTTTTAATATTATCCCAATTAAATGGGCATTTACTTTCACTCCTAGATTTCAAACTTAGGTTTTTACAAGAAACCAGTGGTTGCTTTATATTTAATCTTCTTTAAATTTAAAATGATTCAAATCATCAAACGACTCTTTTATGGGACAATATTATTTAAACAAACAAATAATGTCATATCAAAAACTTTGTAATGTAATAAATATCATACAATAACATTCAGTTAAAAATACTTTCGAGTGCCTAGAGCTATATAAGCTGGGTGGACCATGGAAGGCCACTCTAACGAATAAACAATTTTTATTAGTTTATTTACTGGATAAATGAAAGAAACTAATTATTAAGTAATACTTTGTTTTATTGTGTAACATATAAATTACTTTTTTTTATTCTAGATGTAATCACTATTTATAAAACTTAAGTTTTATTAAGCTCTTCCAAACGGCGTTGCAAGGAACAGGGCTCCATACAAGGCCAATATTATAAATTAGTCGTTTAACTTAAAAGTAGAGTTGTAACAATCAAAATATCCGCTTTTACTAAAACTACATAAAAAGGTCTTTTAAACGAAACATTAAATGCTTAATATATTAATAATAATAATAAGTAACTTTATTCACCAAAAAGAAACAAAGACAAAATTAAGTTACAAAACCATAAAAAGAAGAGTTAACAATATGATATTTGATGATTTGGTGAAAAGGTCGTAGTCTCAGCTAGGCTGCTTTTCAGTCTACGCCTTGTACATATGCTGCCAACACAAACGTTACAGTCATTGCAGTAAAAGGTAAACGAAGATATAATTACCAAATAATAAAAGTGAGTATAATTTATAACACGCCCAATAGGCTAAAAATAAAAAAAAATATGCATGCATTATTAAAACAGAGGTTTGCTTTTTTTTTTTATTCTAGTAAAAGGAAAATATTTCATATTGAATAAAATAATAATATTTAAAATGTAAAAGTAAATAGTGATATATATTTTAATAAATTACAATCAAAATAATAATTAAGTATATTAAGTTTATTTACACACATTTGTCCAGACACATTGCGTCTTTTGCATAGATAGAAGCCATTGCTTGCATTGTGCCTTAAACTTATTTTGAGACGTACTGTTCTTAATCGGAGGTGGGATATCGTTCCAACACTTTGAAGCTGCGAAGCGAAAGCTACCTCTAAATGCTTGCAAATGTGGTCTAGGCAGTATTAGTCGCGGAACTCGGCTCAATCTACAATTGGATTCATTTGTTTCGGACCATTTAAGTTTATCCGCCAAATAATTGGGAATTTTACGATATTTTAAGTTGAAAGTGATATTATTTAATTTAAGTGTACGGCGATTTTTCATATTTAATATATTCTTGGAATTTAAATAAGGTGTAATATGTGAATATCGAGGTATATTGTAACAAAATCTAAGACAAGAATTTTGTATCCTCTGTATTTTCCTTTCAGTCTTTTTATAAAGGCAGGGGCCATAAAGGATATCACAGTAATCCAACTGAGACAGAACCAAGGACTCCACAAGTTTAGATCGCGCTGATTCACTCAAAAATGGTCTAAACTTATAAATCATTTTGAGTAAAGCGTAACACTTCGAAGTAACAGATGATATGTGTTCTTCAAAGCGTAATGACCCATCCAACTTCACCCCAAGATTCCTCGCTAGCTTAGACTCAACTAAGGAATGACCATCTATATAAATCCTATGACATATTTGACCAATCGATACCATTTGTTGTCTAGTACCAAAAATTATGTAAGTACATTTTTGTGGATTTAATGACAGGTCATGGTTCTTCGACCAACTAAAAATTTGAGAAAGATCATCATTAACATTTTGGATAGTTTTATCATTATTTATATATGGATTGATGTTCAATAATAACTGTGTATCATCTGCGTACATGTGGACTAAACTAGTTTTGACACATTCGTGAAGATCTGCCGTATAAATTGAGTACAAAATTGGTCCAAGTATAGAACCTTGGATAACACCTCTATTAACTTTTATAGCGCTAGACCTTGTAGGCCTTCCATTCATGCCAGAGACTTCTACTATTTGTAATCTATCTTTAAAATAACTAGAAAACCACTTGCATACGAGATCAGAACAACCATAAAATTTCAATTTGGCCAGAAGTAAATCTATATTAAGACAGTCAAATGCTCTACTGTAGTCTAATAGTATTAAAATTGAAGCCATATTATTATTAGATGCAGAAAGAATTTCATCAACAATATGTAATAACGCTGTAGTGGAACTGTGTGACTTTCTAAAACCGGATTGACATTTCGGAATAAATTTTCGGTTTATCAAAATAGGAAACAATTTGTTCATTTACTGCCTTTTCCAAAACCTTTGATAAAACAGGCAAAATTCCAATTGGTCGTAAGTCTTTCACTGAGTCTACATTTGTCTTTTTCGGAAGAGGTTTAATAATTGTAGTTTTCCACGATGTTGGAAAGTATCCCGTGCGTAATGAAGTATTTATTATATGTGTAACAGCAACTAACGAGTATGGGAGGGTAAGTTTTACCATTTTAATAGATATGTCATCAATACCTACGGCATTAGAGACTATAGAATTAATTATTTTTAAAATGCTCTCGGTTGAAAGTTCTGTAAAATCACATCCAGAATAAATCGGTTGGTTATACTTATTTATAATGCTACTATTATGTGAAACACTAGGTCCAGAGTCAAGGAATGCTTTATTTATTATATTTGGATCACATAGATGAGCTGGAATTGTGTTAGTGTGAGTGCCTAAAAACTTTTTAAGTTCACCGTGCATTTTTTTCGGATTATTAATAAATTTATTAATTTTATTTGTAAAATAAAAAGATTTTTCTTTTTGAGTTACCTCAAATACAGCGTTTCTCAATTGTTTGTATGAATTTATATCACGATCAGAATTCGTTTTTTTAGCAATATTACAAGCCTTATCTCTGTCTATCATCATTGCTTTAATGGTATCTGTAATCCATGGGGAAGGGGGATATTTGAAACGCTTCGTTTTCAAAGGAACAAAATGATTGAAAAGGCCCAGAATCAAAAAATTAAAACAATCTACCATAGCATCGACATGGTCAAACTGTAATATCATATCCCAAGGTGTAATAGATGATGCGAATTGGTATGTATCAAGATCAAAATTATTAAATGGTCTGTACTGAATAACTCTTGGAATTGGTTTATTTACTTCCAGAGGTATAATTGCCGTAATGAAAGCATGATCACTCAAATCATCATTATATTGAACATTAATTTCACTTATATTTAAGCTATCATTACAGCAGATAACATCTATTAGAGAGCTAGATGTATTCGTGACTCGAGTAGGTTTGTTAACTATTTGATTCAATTTATATTCCGCTATTAACGTTAAAAATTCATTTTGAGAAATACCATGCGAATTTAAATCAATGTTTATGTCACCAGTTACAAATACGTATTCATATTTTGGTGTTAAAAATGATAAATTGTCATCTAGCCTAGATAAAAAAGTGCTAAAACTAAATTTAGGTGGTCGGTAGATGACTCCTACAGCAATTATGCATCTTTTAATCTTAATTTCAAACCACTGTTGCTCAAGTGCCGAAGAATCCATTGGCAATATTTTTACTCTCAAATTTGAACGTATATATGCGCCTACTCCTCCTCCTCTAGATTGTGAGCCTGATCGTGGTTCATGAAAAAAATTATAGCCTGGGATATTGTAATTTTTTAGCGTGACATTCTCAGATAGCCATGTTTCCGTGATAGTAATTATGTCTGGATCAAAATATTTTATAGTGTGTGATAATTCGTCTCTTCCAGTATTTAGTGATTGAGCATTCAGCACAGATAATTTTAACTTTGTAACTTTTTTACCCATTTTTTAGAATTAAGCGTATAAATATATATATATATATATATATATATATATATATATATATATATAATTACATAATATAAAATAACATAACTTTTTTTTCTTAAAATGTTTGCATGAAATATTTTCCTCATAATAATTGCAATATATTTATATTTTAATTGAACGTTATCAATTTCGCAATTGCCTCTAAAAGTACCAAAAAGATTACAATATTTTTTTATTTCTGCTATTATAGTATATTTGCAATAAACATAGATTTTAAAAAATAGTCATAATATAAAACGACTAATGTCGCGTATGGAGTTTATATGAAAAACAGGTGACTTTGTTGATTTACGCACTAAAATTTTGCAATCTTTAACCCAAACAAAAGAAAAGTTTCGTTCGCGAGCCTTATCCTTTACAGTACGAAGGAGACGCTGATTTACGAAAGTCAAGTTATCTCTTAAGAAAATTTTATGGGAAATACCGCTTATTCCTATATCCGATGTTGTAAGAAGCCCCCTTTTATTTGATTTTTGCCATTTTTTTACTGAACTGATTACTTTTTCTTTTATTTCCTTGCTCTTAAAACGAACTAATATGCGTGATGGCTCTTCTCCTTTTGGTGTTGAAGCTATATTAGCAAACGTCAAATCAGTTGTGGGTTGTTCTTCATCATATGCAGATGCCATTTGGGATTGATGTTTTCTAGTTTTCATCCTATATACACATTCTAAGTCACTGGGTAGAATCGACATTCCCGTGGTTTTCGCTATTAGACATACCGTATCCGCTAGGTTTTCATTAGGAGTTTGTGTAACACCGCATATCTCCAAGTTATTGATACGATCTTTTTGGTCCCTTTTATTTATTTCATTTTGTAAGTTTTCATTTTGTAACATTAAATCAGATAATTTCTGTTCTATTTTTTCGATTCTTTGTCCCTGATGTTCGACTTCTAAGACTTTTGTTTGTAATTCAAATAAGTCATCTTTCATCTCCATAACACAAGATTGTAGCTTTTTGAATTCATTATCTTGTTCATTGAGTCTCGCATTTATTTCTGCACGAAAGTTTCTTATTTCTGTTAATATTAAATCATTGAAGTTTTTGTTTCTCATGTCTACTTGATCTCTCGACGTAGCTTGTGGTATAGGCGACTTGTTACTATGCAATGAAGTGTTGATATCCTTATTACTCACTGTTTGCACTCTTTTAGAATTTGTTTTACAAGTTGTACACTTCCATGTAGATCTAGCGTTATTCGAATCGCTGTTAAAATTAACGCAATCGGAATGAAACAAACAGCTACAACTATTGCACTTAATACGTTTTTGCCCAACTCCTATGTTGACCTTACATATCTCACATGTATTAACCATCTTTTAAATTAATTATTTTTAAAAATTATCGTGAAAATAAATATGTGGTATACCGGGGTTTGAACCATCAACTTCTCGAGTATAATATCAGAGCCGTTACCAATGCGCCAAACTTTAGTTAGTAGACGACGTTGAAAATATGCAATACTGTTTACTGTTCTGTCACTTATGATGTTTACAGAGTACAGTAACACTTATATTGTGATTTATGACGGTAGACAAATAATTATCTACACTGATCTCCGAACCACAAAACTATTTGAATGTTATTTATAATGTTAATTCACAATTTATAACACTTTTTTATTAATGATTACGTGCAACACCTCACTCAACATATGTAACAGCGAATTTTTTATACTAAGAGTCACTAATTTACTGGAAATATTTTTTATTCGAGGAGCACTAATCTTTTACTGCGTACGCTGTGGTGGCAGCCACGTGTCACGTATTACAATTATCTATAAAAAGCTCATCGAATATTCCTTGAACGCCATGGTATAACTAAGAATATATTAACGGAAATGATTTAAAAATAATAGTAATGCGTATTATATCGATATCAAATATGTTGCCAAAGCGTTTTAGGCTTAAATTATAATAAAATAAATTGGCCTTCTTATGGATCCGTTCTTTGTAAGGCCAAAATGTTCCTAAGAAGGCCAAACTAACAATAATTATCACCTATCACAAGCTTTTTTTTAATATTTAATAAGATAATAGATACGTATTTATGTTTTTCTTTTTTCGTTCTCGCTTACTTGTAGACTTCCTTCTTTTCTTAATCGTCGTTTTGTATATTCCTAGTAAGGCCCGTGTACCCTAGCAAGGCCAACCGTAAAATTTTTGATGGAGATTTATAAAGAATCACCGGCTTTCTAAGGAACACTACCGATATTTTAACTGAAACAGAAGCAAAATTATTATTTTTGTCTTTAGTACCATAACAAATCCTTATATGACAATTCACAGTAAAAAAAAAAAGATAATAATAGGTTATAAACTAACGTTTGCTGAAGCTAACGAAAAGCTAACGTCTATGAAGCGAGGGACCTCATCAACAAAATAGCGACGCGAGCGACTCGCCGCCGCGTTTGTGTCCTTAAGTTAGATGGATCTTAGTGTAACCAGAAGCAATTTGTCATCACATGACAATAACCAAGACTTTTTAATAGTTGGCCTTCGAAGGAGCATAGCCTTCCATGGTCCACCCACCTTATAATATATACTTAACTTTATTAGCATTTACTATATTTTGTCTTTTTTTTTCAACATTTAGCTTATTTGTCTGAATACTACAGTCACGAAAATAAATAATAAAACCATACCCAGAATTGTTAAGTAATAACGATGTACTCTTTAGATGTTAACAATTGTGTCAACAAAAATATCCAAATGTTTGTAAAAACAAAGTAACCAATAACTCCGTTACATTATATCATTTAGTAGAAATGGCTTAAATATAATTATAAGGCCTATTTAATTATTTTTTTACTTTAGTATGGACTCCGTTGGACTGCAAAGCAAAAGTTCGATCCCATGGTATGCACTCGTGGCTTTCAGAAGTTACGTCTGTATTTATTAATCAATTTTTTGCTTCTTTAATGTTGAAGGACAACATCGTGAAATAAACCTGCATGCCTAAAATTTCATGAAGATGTCTTTGAGTCAGCAAACTTATAACACCTTCATATTAATCTACACATTTATATTTTTTAAATTAATAATTATGAACTACTTCTTTATTACTTAAATACCTTGACTATCTAACCTTATTGTTACACCATAGTGTCAGGACATAAAAAATGAGAAACACTTATCATTACATCTCTTAGAGTTTTGTCTACGGCTTCTGGATGTCACACATTTCTCACATTATCTGACAGACCTCTTGAAAAAATTTGTTTTTTTTTAATAGGTAGACAAACTGTGATGTGATGGTAAATACCATCCACCACCCGTATACATTGGCACTAAGGTCCTCCAGACCGATTTCGGCCACGGCGGCTAATCTCAAGAGAGATTAGCCAACTGCGCAGGAGATATTATAGTGCACAAGTGTGTGAGCCAACACAGGTGCAGTTTCTTTTCCTTAGCTCTCATAATTCGATGGGACAGTAATCCGACACGACCGGAAAGTGTGCAGGCGCAGGACCAACGGCTTAATGTACTTTCCGAGGTACGGGAGTGTACACACTTCCAACTTCCAGACTCCGGGCTGCTACTGAGAATTTTCTGACAGAAAAACCCAATAACTATTTATTGGCCCGACCTGAGAATTGAATCCAGGCCCACCGGGTCTGCGGGCTACTATCTAGCCACTAGACCAACGAGATTTAAATATATAAGTTTAGTGTATTATGAATTCCAAAACAATCAATAATGAATAAAATACGTCAAATAAATACTCGTACGAAAAACCTGTTCATCTCCTCGGCTGATACTAGTCACTGATAAAATTACAACAAATTATTTTTAGCTTTAACGATCTATATTCTCATAATTTACATTGTTAAAACTGTCCTTTCCTAAAGTAATTTCATTAATACCATGACTGGAATAAAAAATAAAACATTTGTCTGCAATACAAATGCATGTATGAGATAGAAACGACAATTATTGTCCAAGCTTCTTTAAAAAATTCAACCAAAATAATGAATGAAGCCAGGTTATTCTAAATTTTTATGGTAAGCGTTATTCGAACCACAACATTATATAGACTATGCAAATAGCAATCTATAAGCGACGGGTTGTTCCGAGCCCGTTGTTTTGGAAACTCCCTCGTGTCCACTCTGCTGGAAGGCTGCCTGTTAGTATGGACTTATGAATAGCTTTTTTTATTTTTACAACAATGTGTTTTATAAGTGACCAAGGGTCATTTTGAGACCCATAGTATTTTTGTCACATTACACTACACTGTTATTGATGTCGCAATACTTTCTATAAATTTTTAGATAAAATTTTTTTCGTTATATATTTTATTTATACTCGAATATTCGAATTACTTTTCCTAGTAATACTAACGTTTATTAGTAGGCAAAGTAATTCGGTGCAAAAATACTTTGCGAATTTTATATAATTGTGTCAAAAGTATCTTTGTTGTTTGAAATTAAAATTTAATTTGATAAAATGTCACCATATACCTACGCTTTCAAAAATGTGGAGTAAAAACCTCCGAGTAATATTGTTTAAGGAATTGTTATTGCAATTAATATAAAGATTTTAGAAATAATATTTAAATAAGCAAATAATAATATTAAATAAAAATGTAAAACTAAAAATGAATAACTTTCATCACGTTTTGTGTACAAAACTTTCTGCCCTTGGGTTTTAAATATATATCCTTAGTAAGTAATAAGGATAATATAAGGTCCTCCAGACCGATTTCGGCCACGGCGGCCAATCTCAAGAGAGATAGCCAACTACGCAGGACATATTATAGTGCACAAGTGTGTGCGCAAACGCAGGTGCACTCTCTTTTCCTTAGCTCTCATAATCCGATGGGACGGCAATCCGACACGACCGGAAAGAGTTCAGGCGCAGGACCAACGGCTTAACGTGCTTTCCGAGGCACGGGAGTGTACACACTTCCAACTTCCAAACTCCGGGCTGCTACTGAGAATTTTTCGACCCAATAACTATTTATTGGCCCGACCTGGGAATTGAACCCAGGACCACCGGGTCTGCGGCCTTATATCTAGCCACTAGACCAACGAGGCAGTCTATAATATATCTAAGGATAATATAATACCTTAGTAAAGTAATAAATTGATACGTTTGTTAAAATTGCTTGCGTTTGATGATTTAGCATTGTACCTTTTGTATTCGAAATATTTTAGTTATTCACGGAATAACCTCGTTTTAGTTCTGGATTAGTCAGGTACGCAGTGATTTTTATTTTTTAATCTGAATATTCAGCACAAATCCATGTGCATATTACTTACAAATATTAATTTTTTTTTTTATTTACGAGAAAATAACGGTTATGATGGTTTTTTTTCTATTTATAACTTACGTTAACACAGTGTCCCTTGACGCTCTTTATTATATAGAATATTTCATATGGTATGTATAAAACTACGTAGAGTTATATGTCGGTGTAAAACTCATACATCCATTACTTCCAGTCTGGCGCATCTTCACTGTCGGTTGATTATTTATTGAGCCCAGTTGAGCATGTTTGACGAAAACTGCAATGAACAATTATTGTAATAAAGCTAAAATTATACATTTTATTTGAATTATCTATCCTTATATTATAAAAATGAAAACGTCGTTTGCTTGAATTCACTAATATCTTAGAATCCGAATTGAAAAATTATTTACTGCAATAAATAGTCCTTTTATTTAAAAAGTTCTAGACAACATTCTATAACCCTCAGAGCGGAGCAATATCTCTTAACGAGGATGAAACCACGTTAAATCAGTTAATTTTATTATAAAATATAAATATAAGTAAGACATTCACTGTGTCAATTGTAAATAATAAAGAATAATATAATTATATACACTTATATTCGTGTGCATTATTTATAATTATTGTTGACGCTAAAAGTTTTAAGTGAATAAATACTTTTCAAATATTAGTCTATATTTGAATTTTGGAATAGTTGATCAAGATGCACCACATAGCGGTTAAATACGTGAGGATTAAATAGCATCGTGCGGCAAATACTCTGACAAGCAATTGAGGTCACATTTTCATTTGAACGAGCTGGAATGGAAAACTGGGATCGAGTGCAACCGAGCTTGCCTAATCTAACGTCTAAAAATAGTTCGTCAATATAAAAATTCTTTGGAACTGCGTCGGCATATTAAAACGCTCAATTTAATTTACTGAATAGATTATTAGAAATCAATGAGGCTATCGTAATTACCATTTTGGAAAAATCTTGGTAATGCCAATTAGATTGTATTTTTACAAATAATTGTAAAAGTTGACATTTGTGTGCATGAACATGTGTGTTTGTCCTGAGTGTAATCTATATATATATATAGATTACATATAGAGATTTCCACCGATATATTGACTCATCACGATATCTCTGAAACCATAAGGCGTAGAGACTTGAAATTTGGTAGGAATATTTCTTTCGCCGAGTAGAGGTCAGCTAAGAACGGATTTTGTTCAACTCTCATCCAAAACGGAATTATCACATATTTTATCATTCTCTTTATATGAAGGAGAGCCCATACCAAATATCAGTAACAGTTGCCTTAGTAACCGTTGCCGTAGTAACCGATTTCATGATGCTTATATTGATAAACTAGCTGTTGCCCGCGTCTTCGATCACGCGTAGTCTATATCTATACTAATATTACTAGCTGTTGCCCGCGGCTTCGCCCGCGCTTAAATATAAGTAAAGGATAAATGTTTGCTTGGAAGTCTGTCATTTAAAGTAAGATGTATGAAATGTCATTCTGGTAAGAAAAAGTTTAGTAATGGTTTTTTTACTATTTTTAAGTTGATTATATTTTATAGATACTTAAATGGCTTGAAGTAAAATTTAATTTATATAAATATTCCGATTTACGATTCTGTTGCTTAAATACCTCGCCATCTATCTGCGCCGTTGGGTATAGTTAAAACTATAAATGAGCAAGCCTACCAATATATTTTTTTTATTCTATCAAACTCAGAGTTAACAAAATTATTCGAGTCACTGAAAATTTTATTTATAATAAATAATCGAAGCACCTCTTTGTAAACGGTGGTAGGGCTTTGTGCCAGCCCGTCTGGGTAGGTACCGCCCTCTCATCAGATATTCTACCGATAAACAGCAATACTTAGTATGGTTGCGTACCGGTTTGAAGGATGAGTGAGCCACTGTAACTACAGGCACATAGGATATAACATCTTCGTTCCTACGGTCGGTGGCGCATTAGCGATGTAAGGAATGGTTAATATTTCTTATATCGCCATTGTTTATGGACAGTGGTGATCACTTAACTTAAGGTGGCCCATTTGCCCTTCTGTCTACCTATACAAAAAAGACGTTTGCGGTATTTCCTTTTGGGGGCATAAATTACTAAGCTACTCGTAGAGCTCGCTCTGGAGCATGCAGCATAAAAACTGTCCATGTGATAACAGTTCTCACTATCGCTCGCCATGTTCAACGACAGGCCTTGGGACTTTTGATTGTCATGGGGAAGCAAACTTTTAGAGGGAACTATATATGTACATTGAAATTCGAATGATATATTCTAATGGGTAGTATTTTTGGAATGAAATCTACCTCTCTTCGAGCATATCCTAAAATAAATCTGTGGGAACTGAATACACATGATAATAATGGAATATGTTTTTGTTATACAAACTTCACTAACATAGTGATGTCCGTTTAAAAAAAAAGTATTACTTACACCTCCCTAGAACATATTAATATTAAGACATTGTGTGTTTATTTTTATTGTGTTGTAGCATTTTGTTATTTGCACTCAGAAGTATGTGTATGAAGTTTTTTAGCGAATATTTACGAACGTTCTAACTCTTCAAAACAAAAATAAACAAATTGCCACCCATTTGGGTGGTATTTCTAAAAACTGAAATATATGTATATCAATTCAATCAAGAAACACAAATAGTAAAATACTACTAGCGGATCGGACTATTTTTTTATTTCCACTTCCGGGACTCACATACTGAACGAAACGCGGTAGTGTAGCTACCACTTTACGCCGATTTTAAGTGAGAGAGTGGTACTTCCTGTCCGGCATGCCGACCCATTCCGCTGCAACCCGAAGGTATGCATCGTGGCACTATAAAGACGTACCTATTACATCACATACAGGTATAGTGCGTCTTTAACAAATCGCTAGGGCCTTGAAAAATCGCAAAACGGACAACCATCAATGACGTCTGACGCCTGCATACAAGTCGCATACCCGGCGATGAGCCGATGACCGAATTCTTTTTCCACCTCTCCCGCAGTGTACTGCTACATAGTACCGCGCACTCACTTTGTCACTGTCGTAACTTTTAAAATATTTGTCCAAATGACACAGTGGAAAAGACAAAGTTTATCTACTTAGATATCAGAAGTGTTTTTTTTTTGTTTTTTTAATAAATATAAAATTTGATTGTATTTTCGATTCACTATTTTATCGTAATGGCTTACACATAAAAGATAGATATATGCTGTCGCGGATTTTTTTGTAGAACTATATAAGAGATATATTTCCACTATACATTATATTCGAGTAAATCTTACGGTTTTTGCAGCGCATGCCAGAATGGCTTGCAAATAGGAGAAATTTTCCGACTTACGTGACATTATTGTTATATTTTGGCCAATCTTTTTATTTTGGCTCAATCGCTTTAAAAATTATAGCCTATATTAAAATCCATTCTATAGTTTTCGCGTGAAAGAGTAACAAACTTCCATATACAAACTTTCGCGTTTATTACATTAGTAGGAAGTAGGATTATTATATGCCCTGTACTGAACACACATACACCGTACTGTATGGGCGAATAGATCGATTGGTGAATGCTTATATCTCATATTGATTAAAAAATTCACAGGATTAAATTCTTATTTTACCCGTACGAAGTCGGGACGGGCTGCTAGTTATCTATATAAGTATGTATTTACAAAAGAAAAGTAGTATATGTAGTATATCAGTTGTCCGGTTTCCATAGTACGAGCTCTGTTTAGTTTGGGATCTTGTGTGAATAATATCCCAGGATATTATTGTTATTATTATTATATTGTTCAAACCAGATAATCTCTGATCCTTAAGTAACAACCTCAATATCCATAAGTAGTAGGTACCTTCATAAAAAATAAATTTAAACAAGCTTATAAACTTTAATTTTTTTTTATAAACTACGTAAATGATTTTATTTATAAATTATGTTCATGAAAATATTATCGTCCCATAATAATTCAAGGCCAAAATTTACGGGTATTATAAATCAAGATTAACTTTGAGATCGTAACATCTTTGATCGTTGTCTTATATTCTAAATTTGCAGAATTTCAGAAAATATTTCATCAAATGAAATACCTACTTACTAGACAACAAAAAAATTACCAGAACATTTTCAAGGGTAAAAAAAGTTAGATCTCATCTATTTGCGAATAAGTAAACATTTTGTGAAAACAATTTTATCTGTATTTGTGAAGTTTTCTCATTCAGGGAACAAGGTCACGGGAACAACGTAACAAACAAACGAATGGATCTTTCCGTTGCGCGCCATTATTCTATGTTGCGCGCCATTTGTCACTATCGCGATGTTATACAACATGCGAACATTTGAAATTCGTGTTAGTAAAACTTTTTTTTTATAAAAAAACCTCGGTTCTTAATCAGGCAATGTAATTTTATCGAATATTCTCGATGTTTCACAACATTTACGTAAATATATTTTTTTCTTATAAAATCGTGTTTCATAATAAAAAGTGCCTGTTGCAGATATTATCATAAAAAAGTATTGAATAATAATGTACTACTGTACGTTAGTACATTATCATTCAATGTAAAAATAACATAATTTACCGTAAACCTAAAATATAATGTAATATCTTTACTGTAATAGGTTTACGATAAAATATGTCATTTTTACATTGAATAATAATGACTTAGTTAGTCGTTGTGTATCTAAATAAAAAACATTACCTATTAATAATTATTATTGTAGCATTAAATAACAATAATTGAATATAATTTATTTGCCAAAGCAAAAAAACGGTTGAGGGGCATCGAAGTCTTTATCGAGTATATCTCACGAACGAGCCCTTTATATGTCCAGAAAAGCAGCCAGCTATAAACATAATAATGGTCTAAGAAATCTATTACAAAACACATCAGTGTTTTGGTAAAGTTTAGATGTATTTTCATTTCTATAGTCATTGTGATACTTCGCTAGAACGGATTATTGTATTGAAAAAATTTGGACGATACGATGGGAACGAAACTATTAATAACAAACGACATTGATTTGCACAATGAACTTTATCTTGAGAGCAATATGGCGCAGAATTGCATAATGATATTTTATGTATGTAGAATGTAGATATGTCACTGACGAAAGTTCTAGAATGTATAAATTGAAGGGTAAATAAACTACTAACAACATTATATTAAATATACATAATTAATACTATGTAGCCATTATGTAGCCTTTTTAATCTAGAGTTTAAATTAATCTATTATTAAGTATTTGCCTTAGAAGAATAAAAGATGATGGTTAGTAAATTTTTTGAAATATATTGTCATATTTTATTTGTGTTTTTTTTTATTATTATTTTATATTATGTATCAAAAGTATCAAGACAAAAATAAAAAGATTTCCCGTACCGGGAATCGAACCCGAGCCTCCTGGGTGAAAGCCAGGTATCCTAGCCACTAGACCATACGGGATGTTATGTAGAATTCAAAAATTATATTTATAATTCTTTGTAATCTAAAAAGCCATTATTATATTATTATTTTTTGATACTACATGACTTAGGACAAAATATAACTTTTTATTAATTACTAAGCTTATAATAACTTCATTGTTTTAAATTCAAATATTTTATAAGTATTTATGTTTACATTTTGTAACATTAAATATGTAAAGTTTTTCTTTCTTCAATTTACCAAACATATCTATGTATTTATTAATAATAAATTTTAATAAAATATTTGCGTATTTTTTTTTCAATTTTCTAGCGCCATCTATTATCATATTATGTAAGCTACATTGTAATGTTGTGAAGTCAATTCTTTAATCGCCGCGCTTTTTGATTAAGAAGTAGATGTCGCTACTACAAGTAAGTTAGAATATTATAATACGCCATAAAAACCCGATAGATGTCTCTGGCTACATCTATTTATTTAATTAAATTGTATTTTGTGATTTGTTACATATTAAAAGTTGTGAAAAGTCGCTTTTAATTATTCTTAATTTTGATACTGTTATATACATGATTACTTATTTATCTTCACAAAAAAAAAATGCCTCAGTTGTGTCAATATTTCTTCTGAGAGTGCATATCGAGTGTAATATGAAATTTGCCTACCATTTGTATAGATAATATTTAGGTACTAAATGGCTGGTTTATTTATAAGCTAACTAATAAATAAGTATTCACACAATTATTTAAATTAAGCCAGCGATATTTGCATGATGGTCAAAAGCTGTTATTCATTATTTTAAATGAAATTATTAACAATAGGGACGTAGAACACTGTAAGGTAATATCAGGTAAAGGAGAAACTAACATGTAATTAAAATCAATACTAATTGAAATATAAGGCTGAATACTCTATAAATAAGCATTTGACACTTGTTATTTTTAACATATGTTTAATGCCTTTTTGTTTAGAGTGTATACAATAATAGCCGTTTTTTATATAGTAACCCTTATTTTTAAATAAGGGTAACTAAGGGTAGTGGAAAATATTTTCAATTTGTTATGGTTGTGTGGCCTCAGCGACCTACATGATCAAATTATAAACCCTTAATAAATTAAAATAATGGTTCGTTGTTAATTCCCTTTGCATTTCTAACTTAGATATATATATGTATTAATTCACTATAAGATTTTTTTCTTTGTACATATTATGTCCTTCAATATAAATGGTTTATTAAGTCGATACATTACAATTTTGTTATCGAGTGTGTCGAGTGTATCAATTATTGAAGCTCTTGAATAAATAAATTCAAGTCAGGTTATTCGAATTATTTAAATTGTTATTATTAATTAAATTAGCATAAAATCACCCTAAATTATGGGAATAAGTTATTTTATGCCTATTCCTTGTCTATATTTACGAAAGATTTGACTTGCTAAATCATTGGATAAAGCCATAGAATGATCATTTGTGACAGTGTATATTTTTTTTTTCTTTGATTACTCTTCTATTTTTAAATTATTTATCTTATTAATTAATTTTATATAATTCGTGATTATGAAACGAAAAGTTTTTTTTGAATTTTAAACCTTTACTCAAATTAGTACCTAGTAGATAACGAAAAGTAATAGAAGAGTAGAGTCGAAAAATATAATACCTTAATCTAAAATGATAAAAACAAAAAGTTAATGTAAATATGTATATCTCTTTATTATTAACAATAAACTCTAGACAGGAGGTACTTACAATAGACTAGAATTTCACAAAGGTAAGTAGGAAACACGGAATTCGCTACATTAGTAACATTTATCTACGGTCGATAGAACGTACTTTTATATAAAGATATTATAATTTCAAGCATTTTAACATGAATTAGGTATTAAGGAGCATATTTTAATACTGAAACAATACTGTTTGAATGTTTGAAATAAAATGAAACCAAAGATTATTCCATTTCTTTTTTTGTTGAAATAAGTGACTATGAAAACTGTAGAGATTAAAAGTTTAAGCATTATCTTTGTAACGAGTATATTTTTGACAGGAAATAGGCCGATTATTAGTATGGAACTTTCTACACTAATTTGACGGATAAATTGATTTAACAATATTAAGCATAGACAATAGTGAAGCCCAATAAAAGGTGACGGCGTTTAGACTAGACTTTCTTTATTTATTCGACGTCACGTCGCCTCCTGCCGGGTCCGGAGGCGTAGTTGGCTGCGGCCATTCCCATCAGGTGCTTGGCATGAAGAGCGCCAGAGTATCCACGGTTGAGTCCCATGTCGAGAGCACGTTTCTCGCTGCTAAGTATGAAACAATATCATATTAATAAACTTGTTGAATAATAGCTGCTTTTAAGTATTGTTAACATTATAAAGACTATAAAATTGAAGTTACATACCATCAATAAGCTAATCAAATAACAAGAAAAATAGCAAAAATAAAAATTCGAAGTCAAATTGAATGTGTTCGTTTCATGTTTTTTAAAAAGTTACAGGCGTTGTGTTTCTTTATCTGGTTCTTTTTGGAACTAAAAGGTAATTGAGAACGAAATGGTTGTATTCACTTTTTAAGCAACTTTTACAATATTACATTTTGCAATACTAATTCTAGTTTTATGAAATTTTTGTATATTTACGTAATACGTATGTACGTAATACGTATACAAATAATTTAAAAAGTTAATAAACAGCAAAGGTAATTAAAAAATAAAATACTTAAAACGAGTGTGTATACGCTTTGGTTAATAATGGAAAAAAGAAACAAAATTTGCTTCAATCTTTTAATTTGACGTTAATAAGCAAATAATACCTTTTAATTTACTAAGCATAAAATGTAAAATTGCTTAATCTAATAACAAACCTAATAATGTCCTCTTTGAAGCTGTAAAGGAAAAGGTTTTGTTTGTATTGTATTATAATTTATTTCTTTAAGTATAAATGCTTGAATGTAAAAAAAGTTGGCGATTTTGTATTAAAAACAGAAGTGTAATTATTAAGAATAGTATGCAATTAATTGATAATTATCAAGCTTTGGGAGCTAAGATGTTATGTTCCTTGTGCCTGTAATTACACTGGCTCACTCACCCTTCAAACCGGAACACAACAATACTAACTACTGCTGTTTTGCGGCGGATGAGTGGGTGGTACCTACCCAGACGAGCTTCCACAAAGCTCTACCACCGAGTAAAATTGCTTCCGAGTGATTTCTTTTTAAAAAAAATATTTTTAATAAATCACAGAGCACAGGTTCAGATCCGAGCAAGCATGGCTGACTTGTCATATGCTGTATTTCTATATCATTTATCTTGTACACGGCGGTGAAGAAAAACATCGTGATGAAACCAGAATATGTGGGATAGAATTCTGTCACATGTTTATCAACCAGCAGTTATAAGAATAAGCTTCTAATGAGACCATCGGTTTTTAAGTGAGGCTTCTGCCCAGCAGGACATGTACGGACTGTCAATATTTAAATAAAATACGCTATAGATACTAACTTTTCCATCTTGCGTTCCATTTCCATGAGTTCGTTGAGACGGTTCAGCATGTCCATGATCTGCTCGGGTTCATATTGAACTCCTGGGCGGTAGTAGTTGCCGAGACTGAAATTATATTCATATAACTTAAGAAATATATTTTAATAATTTTACAGAACCAATTGTGCGTGATATATATTAAATAAGTTGGACTTATAACCCTAGCAATCAATTACTTCCTGTTTTAAATAATAAGTTATCAAATAACACTGTACTTCATAACCCCCATAATTTATACGGAGAAACAAAGTTGCATTTTTCTAAATATTGTGGCTAAACTATATTCAGTATAATCTTTATTACACAATGTTTTTAATAGTTAATTCATGAACAGAGAATGAGAACACGTTTTGCGAGCTTTAAACTTCATTTCCGCACACCTACTCTGTCGTGTTATAAACAGGCGCCTATGGAGGCGTAATTAAACATACACAATATGCTAAGGATTTTTAAGTAATTAGGTACATATCTAACTAAGGCGGATATGAAATTCAGGACAGTGATGAATGATGATGATAAAATATTAACCACTATTTTACTAATTTTGTTTTAAATTTTTTTTTATAATAAATTATTTTAATTTTAATTGTAATGCAGTATAAGTGAAATCGTATTTTATATGTTATTTGTATAAGAGTTTTCGGTGAAAACTCCTTCAAGATTATTTTTGTATCTGTCTATTTTTGATACATATGATAAAATATCCAATAAAATTATTTAATATTTTGGCGTAGGGTACTACTACCTGGGATAGGCAGCGGCTGGCATCACCAGAAGCAGCGCGCCAAGCAGGCAAAAGGCCAAAATGGTAGCTCGAACCATCCTAAAACAAAATTAATATCGTTATTACAACATAAATACATATATTATACCAAAATTTTTATCGTATAAGAGTTTACAATAATCATATAATTAGATAATATACATATACATATGTATATTAGATCGATAGTGATATAATTAAACTAAAGTAATTTATATGAAACTAGCTGTGCGCGCGGTTTCACTCGCGTATAATTAATAAAAATATAATAAATAAAAATCAGCCTAGAACCTTCCTCGATAAAAGGACTATACAACACAAAAATAATTTTTAAATTCGAACCAGTAGTTACTGAGATTAGCCGGATCAAACGAACAAACTCTTCAGCTTTATATATTAGTATAGATTAATCTCGACTCGACTCGACTCGACTCTCGATTTGAGTCCATTTGTATATATTAAAATTATTTATCATCTTGTTGTATCGTTTTGTTAAGCTGAATATTTAGAATATTAAAAGCTGGCAGCAGTTTGAAATATTAGAATTACAAACGCTCATATCATATTTTGCATTTAGCCCTCTAAATTTCTATGATTTTTTGTAAAATTGTTCAAAAGTATAAAATTCGATTCCTACAATATAATTATTTGTATTAATAAATGAAATATCATCAAAATACTTAAAGAGATCGAGAACAAAATCTATAAATTATTATATATTTGTAAATTATACGTATACCACATATTATGTGTGTGACTAAACTCCTTTGAAACGGCTGAAACCATTTTCGTGATTTTTTTTGTGTGTACTTCAGTGGGTCCTTTAATGGCTTAGGTTGCACCCGATAAGTAGCGAGGTGAACGGGTACCCCGGGTTAAAAAATAATTTTATTTCCCGTACGAATTCCCGGAACGGAAAAGCAGCTGTAATTCACAACAAATTATCGATCGAATATTTTCTTTCCTAAGGAGGATATATAAACGCTATCCTAGAAACGCTTTGTTCAAAAGAACCGTGTAACATGTTAATGAAAAGTTTTTTAGTAAAAATGGTTATACGTCCATTAATCATCGACGAGATTTTACACGTGCGAAAGGTTAAAAATAAACAAAAAAAAAAGCTGAATGTTAGTATCACGTGTAATAAATCAGTCTTTCGTGTATGAATATTTATTGTCTAGAGAGCATTTTCCGTCATTTACTTTTTTATAATATAAAATTTACCTAATATAGAGCTGATATTTGTTTTGTTAAAATGTCCATTTTAAGTTCACAATTTAAAAAACGGTTGCTTTGTTGCACTCTAAATAACGATTCTAAAGTATAAGCAAGTGTAAGAATATATATATATATTCTTACTATATATATATATATATATATATAGTAAGAATATATATATATATATATATATATATATTCTTACATGCCTTTTAATTTTAATGTCGACATTTAACTTTTATTAGTTTTTAATAATATCTACAACTACTCAATTCTAATTTTTGGAATATGATAAAATAATTAACTATGTTATGATTATTTATGTAATGTTACACTAAACATATACGCGATTCCCCTTGCGTGGTTTTGGACGAAGTAGAACCTTTTTCTCATTTCATTTATTTTGACAAAATCTTTAAAATACATTCTTTATATAACCTCTTCTTACACCGATACTTAGTAAGATCCATTATTTACATTAAAAATGTGCGTTAAGTCCTTAGGTGGTTGAATAGCTCGACCGCATACTGCCACAGAGAACCTCTTAAGCCGTACTCAGAATATTATTAGTGAATATCAAGAGTCCACTTCATACCACTTAGTTGGACAATCAGCATACTAAGATCAAGAGATATCAACAGGCCGTACAATTGAGTCTATAGAGATGAGAGAGACTTCACCTTCAAATGCAAAACTCGGGACATGAACACATACTAGATAAACGAATTTACACACAAATCAGTACAAGCAAACACACGCACAGAACTCTGGCGAGCTCTGAACTTGTAGTTTTAAAATAAATGATTTGAAACTGACCATTCATTAAAAGTTGGTTCAAAAATTTTAGCACACGAAATTGAAATAATTAATTTCATTATTGTGATATAATGTGACAATGTGTAGTTTTTATGTTATAGAACATTACAACTTTTGCTTTGTTGTTTAATGTTTCACGTTTTCACAAAAAACTTTATGGACCATATTTTCATTTATAAAATAGAAGAACGTATTTTATACTCAAAAAGTGTGAAATGAGCAACATTTGTCGCTTTACAGCGTTATAGTCTGTTTAGGCTAAAAAAGTTTTTATACCCACGTGTAGTTGTTTAAATCACGTATAAACCTTAAATTAGATTAAATAAATATAAATATGCAATTTTGTAAAATATATCTTTTTACAGTCGTACATTATAGTTAAATATGAAGTTTTTTGATATACAGTAACAGTAACAATCTGCGAATGTCCCGCTGCTGGGCTAAGGCCTCTTCTCCTGCTCCAATTGCTGGTTGGTGGAATACACATGTGACAGAATTTCAGTGAAATTTGACACATGCAGGTTTCCTCACGATGTTTTCCTTCACCGTCGAGCACGAGATGAATTATAATCACAAATTAAGCACACGAAATTCAGTGGTGCTTGCTCGGGTTTGAACCCACGATCATCGGTTAAGATTCACGCGTTCTTACCACTGGGCCATCTCGGCTTTTAGATATGTCTACAGTTTATTAGTTATTTAATTTTAATAAAATTATGTATTTCAATTTTATTGAAATATTTTAGTTGCAGTCATTCGTAAGACGGTACCACACGTGTTTAATATTTTTTTAAGGCATGTAACTATTATTATTAGTTATGTTAATATATTTTACTGCTCGTAAAAGAGAGCCTTAGCCTGAATGACGTATTGAAAAGGTACTAATTTTTATTGTTTGTATAGGTTTCAAAATAAAATGAGTATATTTTATAATTAAATAAATATAATACTAAATCACGAATACTCACGAAACGTCCTTCCTCTAACGAGAAACGAATAACGATAAATGATTCCCGACTTAGTTTCAGCTTATATTAATTGTAATTTTTCTAACCAACCGTAATCTTCGGCTTTGCTCGTTTTGTACAATTTATTATTTAACAAAAAAAAATAATCCAAAAAATACTAACGTCGAACGTTCAAACTTAAATTTCACGAACACCTTTTCAAATTTGTATTGTACACTATTTATATAAATATTATATTATTATAAAAAAATAATATAATATAATTTGATTGAATATATATAAAATAAATATATAATATTGCCTATGCATGTTAAGTTAGCCTATAAATGAGGTATGCAATTTTTATATTTAAGTTATTTAAAATTGTACTCTAAAATAAGAAACAAAATTGTATACAACATTGGTATCCTATTTAATAAAATAAATAAAAAAGGTTCAAAGATTATAGACCTGTAATAATAAGGACTTTTTAATCAACAACACATTTACAAAAAATCGAACAAGTCAGATTGCAATGCGAATTAAAACACGAGACCAAAGGAAATGTCAGCAGCGAAAACATTCGATTATGATTAATCGCTTTATCGCATATCTTTTGGCATCAGCTTTATAAATGATTCTACATCATGATCACTTACTCTTTGCTTTATCACTATCATTTTTTAAACATGAAAGCTTGTTTGTTTGAATGTTTGTTATTCACTCGAAAATGGTTCAACGGATTTGGTTGAAACTTGAAATAGCTTATATACTGACTACACCTAAGACTTGCCGCCCCCACAACAAGTGGACGGATTAAATTTCATGGTTGTTCGTCTCGGTGGATTATTAAATATTGTCGACTAAAATTAAGGTATTAAAATGTGTGTAAAATGAAACAAAAAGAATAAGAGCTCTCTTGAATAAAGTTTTTATTATATATTTTTTTATTAGAGCCATGTAAGAGTATAAAAACGCTTATCGAACTCAACCACCCATATTGTTAACAACGCGCTCTTGATACTAATTAATTTGACGTGAATTGATAATCGATTTAATATTGATAATACATATTGACCAGATTAGCTATAGTCTGTGTATGTATGACCCTATAATTTATTTTTCGCACACATATAAAAATGTATTCTCAAAATATTTTTAGATAAAAACAGTAATATTTTAATATGTCCGTCAGCTGGTAGTTAGACTATAGGATCCAAGATAGGTACTTTTTATTTTTTATTTAATTATAGTAATAATCATATTTGGAACGTTTTTAATAGAGGAAATGTTGCTAAAATAATGTTGTAGTCCAAGTATAAAATGTATAATATTTTACTACTTGATAATTATTTATTTTATTATTAATACGAGTTGAGGAAGCCTATTGTAAGATATAGGGTTTTGACCAATGGTGGCGGGTTTAAAACGAGCCAGGTAATATATTTATTTTCATCTAAATTTTAACTTTTCTTCAGCCGTAAAAACATACATTTTCATCGATCATTAATAACTCAATCACATATTGTCATTATTTTAACTAATTAATTTTCATAGTTAATTATTTTTATGTTTATACGATTAACAATTTCCCCCATCCATGGTTATTATATCAAAGCTACTAGTTCGTGTCTCTAAGCATTGTCTAAAGCTTTGTGTCAGAGTTTGTATTATGCAGCGTCCGGACCATAGTACCGCACACTCGTTACGTAACTTCGTGGTCACTCAAATAATCAAAGTGACAATTGTAGCGAGTTGTTGCTAACGCGATCAGTTCTCTGTGACGTTGTTTGAGTAAAAAGTAAAATATGAAACCAAATGTAACATTTACTTTTATTACTTTTAATATATATTTCACATCTTTAATGTTCTCGTATCAGATACATCTCACGAATAACGACAAATCAATCAAAGTATATAAGTATATAGAGAAAAATATGAAGCCTTCAGGTTATATTATATAATATTAAATACGGACGAATAAGTTCCTTAGTTTTGTATCAATACAATCGTATTATATGATAATAATTGTAATATCTAACTGCTTAAAAGCTTAAGCTTAATTTAAAAGTAATAATAATAATAAATTATTCAAACATCATATCAAATCGTAACAAGATGTGAACGATAATAACTGCTATAGTATAAAACTGTGGTGCAGTTATTGTTATTTAAAGTGTTAATAGTTTACTTGTGTTTTTCCATATAAATGGTATTTAGAATTTGAAATATAAGAAATTTAAACGAGATCATATTATAGAGAACGTGAAACTAATTATTCTGGACGTGTCAAAACAATTCCTTTTCGGTTCTCCGTCTGTTCTATAAAGAAATGACTCGAGTTTGAAGTAACGCGCTCCGCAAATTGCAATTTGTTGTTAAAAGTTTCATTTGCAGTCCAAATTGGTACAGCAACTTGTGAAATCGTGTTTGAAGTCCGCAGCTAGATTTAATGTTGGAAAGTGCTAATAGCGAGGCTGTATGTAATTAGAACACGAGTAATTGATTGTTTCAGATGTTTTAATTCAATGTTAAATAAAACTAAGTACGTTTTCAGTAGCATTAGTCAACCGTGTATGTATATAATATATAGTTAAGGATTTTATTCTTTTAACATAATTTGTAATTTAGTGTTTACTTTTGGAACTCTGTGTAATCCAAATCAAATATTTTTATTAGATGCGTGAAATAATAAATATTGGGCCTCACAAAAATAAATAAATTTTCTTCGTACAAAATATTTATGACGTAATGTTATTATCGTCAAATGCAGCGTAGGGCGCCCAAAGTGTCCAGCCCTACGCTGCTTTCAGTCTAGTAGTTGGCAGTAATTGGTTCAACAATAACCCTTCACGAATGACGATTGTCCCTTAAAATTCTAAATCACTACAAGTGAACGCAACAATTTTTATAAATTATCAGTACAATAAAATGTAATGATATTAGTTGTAATATTTATTGCTACTTTCTTTTTAATTGACAAAATATTCTTTTAAAGACAAAACTTTCTAGTACAGCTTAGTAATATTAATAAATCAGGTATTTTTAATTATTAAGTTCAATATATAATATATATATATATATAGTATTTATAAGTTAAAAAGATGAAACAGCAGTGAACATGCCAATGATCGGCAGACTTACAGTATTTTAGCAAACTCCATATTGATACTAGGAATACTATTTCACATGCCGTAGCTGAAATGGGGATTCACTATTGCCGCCGACGGTTCCTATGCGCGTGTTCAGAAGTCAAAAATCGCAAATAGTACGTTATTTTAGCAAAGCTAAAATTTATATATGTTGTTTGCATTATTATTATAAGTATATATTTGAAGAGGCAGACACATAGGTCTAGTACTAATAAAGGTGGCTCTCAATCTAATATATTTTTCTTATCATTTTGTTTTGTAAATAAGTGAGCCACACCTACCCAGAGGAATATACGGGTAAATAACAAAGTAATTTGAAACCCCAAATTATCGTTTATAATATTTGGGTTACCTTTAATATTGTCTCTGGTTATAAACAAGAATATTACAAAATACATGATGGAATATTTTAATTAAGAAATAATTAAAACTTAAAGTATTTCACAGTGAACTTTCGCATCGATTTTATCTAAAAATTTGTGGTATAGTTAAATATTAAGTATTTTGAAATAATGTTAGTTCGTTCTATTTATGAACATATGCGTAAAACCGCTAAAACGTAGATTAAATTGAATCTTATATCAAAAACTAATTCACCTGGCCATTTCGACTCTTTCCAAACCAATGGTATACTTTGGTTCTACTCTGTACTTACTTCAATTCATTCATTATTCAAGCTTAATATCGACGAAATCAAATATCAACCCAAGTGTACCCTTTTTTTTACAAACAAATCATAAAACTTGTTTGCTTTGAAGTATCAAGTGTAGGTAAAACTCGCTTGCCAAGCTAAGCAGACTGTAAAATTTCTGTTATATAATTTCGAGCATTAAATTTGTCCGGGTTAAATTCAGGGCCTCTGAAATGCTCTCCCGCCTAATGTTTGCCTACCAAATAACACAATAATGAAACCATTTTGATGCTTATTACAGTACAAACATAAAAACTTCTGAAAGAATGATTAAACAAATTAAATAACGTATTACATTTCGTGCACAAAATAAAATTAACGATATGGACTTAAAAGAATTAAAAATAACGTAACATATAACGCAAATAACGAGTATGCTTACATTTACATTTTAGTCAGATAAATGTATCAATGGCGTCTATTAAAACTAATATTACTTGGATGTTAATGTTTCTACTTTGTTTAGAAACTGTTACACCGATTTAGATGTGCACTTTTAAGTTTTAAACAACGCAAAATATATTATTATTGATAATCAAATCTTTATTCCTAATACGATTGTTTCAAACCATTTTTGTTCCTAAATGTTGATGAGATAATTAAGAAAAATGTGTTTGGATCTCAAATTATTATATTATAAGTACAAAATAAAGGTAAAAAAAAAACTTGAATACAATACCGATATTTCATTTACTCGCCACGCTTCTGCGAAAGATCCGAAAAATTACGGTTATGAGTTTCAGGCAATTTTAACTCCATAATAGAAACAAATAGCAACATAAAACAAAAGACAAAAAAAACAAAAGATAAATAACATTATATTTTATGAATAATACGATACTAATCTTTGTTGAAACAGTAGCGTTTGTTTATTTTATATATGACTTATATGAGTTATATGTAAAAGTAATTAATTCAATTCGATGGTTTCGATGTTTTTATTTCTTAAATAATATTAATATAGGGTTTTCCAATAGGGACGCTTGAACTTTGACAGCTGATTGCGGCCATGTTGTTTGAGTGACAGCTGTCAAATGCAGTGTGTTATATTCATTCCGTCCTCCCAAACCACCATGGCAGGTTACAGTGTCGAGCAGCACGTGCAAATCATAAAATTGTTTTATGAAAATGGGTCTTCAGTTCGAGCAACGTTCCGCGCACTTCGCCCGTTTTACGGTCGCGATGATCGTCCTGCCGAGTCGACTATCCGTCGATTGGTGGACAAATTCGAGTCAACCGGGTCAGTTAACAATCAGCCGGTTCCCGTGCGTCAACGTAACGCGAGATCTGCCGAGAATATCGCCGCTGTGCGCGACAGTGTCCTCGAAAACCCGCGGCAGTCAATTCCGCGTCGCGCACAGGAACTCGGCCTTTCGCAGACGACAACTTGGCGAATTTTGCGTTGTGACTTGAGCCTGCACCCGTACAAGATCCAGCTGACCCAAGAGCTCAAGGTTAATGACCATAGACAGCGCCGTGTGTTCGCTGACTGGGCATTAGAGCAGTTGGAAGTTGACGCCGATTTTGGCAAAAAAATCATCTTCAGCGACGAGGCGCATTTTTGGATGAATGGCTATGTCAACAAGCAAAATTGCCGTATTTGGGACGAGACCGATCCACACGAGGTTCACCAAGTGGCAATGCACCCGCAGAAAGTGACTGTTTGGTGCGGATTTTGGGCCGGAGGCGTGATTGGTCCGTATTTTTTCGAAAACGATAATGGTGTGGCCGTCACCGTCAATGGTGAGCGATACCGGTCGATGATAACCAACTTCTTTTGGCCTGAAATCGAGAATATGGATCTGGACAACATGTGGTTTCAACAGGACGGCGCTACGTGCCACACAACACACGCTACGATGGAAGTTCTGCGCGATCAAGCGCCCTTAATGGAAAACCCTATATAATTATGTTCAATTGAAAGAATAATGAAAGTTCACAAACACCATTTTATAAATTGTACTCATTATTATATTGAAATAATATTTATTAGAAGAAATATAGATAGATACATTCTATATAAGATCGCATTGATTGATTATTTAGATGATTTTAAAATACTAGTAACATTCTTGCCTGCACTTTGTCTAGTTAACTATCATTTGTGGTATACTATAAGAAGGAGATTATTACTCCTAAAAAAAGAGGAGATATTAGCCCAGCCGTGGGTCATTTAAAGACTGGTAATTGACAAATTAATGTCAAAACAGTAAGTCTAAAAAATGCAGCTTACACACTAAGCTTCCGAACACGACATAAATAGGACAATATCAGCGTATGGTGATATTTACTAACTCTTACTACATGTTCCTTTTACTAACGGATACTAATATTTTATACGTTTTGTTACACTTATGTTTAGAAAACAATGAATGCCATTTACAATAGAACGCAGATAATACATTTTAATTCTTAATTAATGGCTTTGTTTACGTGAAATCTCGTTGTATCCTATCTATCCTATCTTTGTTTAATAATCAGAACGATTCGTTTAATGTGTAAGACGTAATTTTGCTTAGAAATTTATTTTCCACGTAAATATGTACTTTGATCAAACGATATTGTTTTGCTATTAAAATATAGCCGAGCTCTTTAAAGTACGAACGTTCATTATAATCTTAATGTAAGCAACTGTAAGCAAACTGTTGACCGCGAGTTCGTCCGAAATTATTTTTTACATACTTCTCTACTTACGTACATAGTTATCTTGCTTCATTACGATCGGTTTAGTGGTTTTACGTTATGAAGTAAAAAACCTACGAAAACTATAAAAGTAACAGCCTTTGATGCACTGCTTAGCCAATGAACCCTCTCTCTTACAGCTAGTTGGGTAATTGACATATGTGTTAAAAAAAAATCGGCGAAATATAAGTTTAGCATAATACATATGTATATAAAATAAGCGAAGTTTGTTATGTAAAGTGGGCAATATTCACGTAAGATAGATCCTTTGAAAAAAATTTAATATATTCATAGGTCGACCACACAATAGTTTATACTAAATTTAAAATTGCATCTCGTGACATTCATTTTAAATTAATGATTTACCTTGAATATATTTGTATGTCCTTGTTTCATTTAACTATAGCTTTATCTATTTATTATGATTTCCTTCAGATGTATACTAAGACTAAAACAAAATTTAAGGCGCGTGCAACTCAGTAAAATTAACAAGTAGTACTGCAGAAGATTGACCTCAAATTGCACTCAAGGTGCACTTGTATGAGGTAATGAATACAAACAGCGACAAACAAGAACCTGCAAACGATGCAGAGGTTTGTCATGACATATTGCTAACATTGTCTTAATAAAGGCAAAAAATATCAATTGTCCATTTCTCCAAACGTTTCTTTAGTCTCACTTGTGTAAGGTACCAATGATGATATTTACTTCAAACGATTTCATATGACGTGTAATTGCAATATGATAAAGCTAACAATACTATTATGTGATATAGAAAAGGGCGTCAAGTAAGATGTTAATGTCCCGTTAAGTAAATGGGGCTTAAAATTATTTTATAGTGTCAATCATTATTTAATATCAGATTGCAATAAAAGTCCGGCAAAGCCGACCAATCTCTAAGACCTGAGAAGATTATAGTGTATAAGTAAACTCACATATAGGATGAATGGCAATCCATCATAATGACAGAGAAATAAATTTATAAAACAACAGCTTTTTGTGCTGTTTTAGACTCCAAATTGAAAACCCTGCCTTTGGCCTAATAATAATTTCGAAATATAGAACGAAATAAGTTTTAGTAGTATAATTATAAATGTATTTGCATTCACGTGCTAGCAAAAGCATACACACGTTTGGACTTTTATGAACCCACAACTGATAAATGAAACTCACTCACTGAATGTATCAACAGACCCGTATTGTTTATTCGTCCGAGGACTTAAGGGAAAATTTATAAACCTAATAATGACATAAATAAATCTTAGTCATAAATTTATCATCTTAATTACATGTAAAAGATTTGTCAGATTTGCGTCTAATAGAGATTATTTGAATGAATCGAACGCAAAATAATTACTACAAAATCTACCTACTGCAAAAGCCTCAATGCATTCAGCAGTGTATAAATTATTATACTCAATGTCGCATGTCACTTCTGACATTTCACGACCGATTTCTGCGGTGAGTCTCGATTTTGTTCTTACAGAATAGCCGTACAGGACATTAATTCCAGTAGTGACTAGAATATTATATATGTATTTATTTATAAATTTACCTTTCCATAAAAAAATAGAATTAAACCTTACGTTATTCTTCATGTAACATAATTAACAACGCGTAACGAAATTTCGAATACATTAATGATGTACTTAATTCATTTTCAAATTCAAACCGAGTAAAAGTTTGCAATAACAATGTGAGATTAATACGACTTCATAAACACAATCAGCAGGTACGAAAGCAATTTCGTATAATTAATTAAGAATAAAACGCCCATTTCGCAAGTTTAATTTGTTAAAAACAAAATATTCATTTAGGTAAGATTTCTGCGTTTTATCAACGTCTATATAATAATAAGTTCCTACTTAGAGGATCTGGTAACATTATAATAATCCTAGATGTTTGTTAATCGCTGTTAAAACATTTTATACTTACAAAGACGTTAAAAGGTTTATAGTGTAGACCAAATCGCTCCCAGACAAATTCTTACTGTCCGTATTCAAAAGCAATTAAAAAACATCTTGAATCATTACGATCTTAGTTACATCATTAATTTCATCATTTCTATACAATATGTAAAGAAAATTGATTGCCCTTCTATAGCAAAATAGAAACGAAATATTTTTGTCGGAAAATATTTAGTGAATAGCGGCAGTGGACACAGCGGCACTGGAAAAAAATGCATAAGTATAGCATTACTTAACCGTACAAATGCTTATTTGTTGGAGCGGGAGTAACGATTTTTTTGTAAATTTAGCGCATGTACAAGGATCACGTTTTTCCGACCATGTCATTTTGAAATTCGAATTTAAACAACATAAAATATAAACCTCGATTTAATATTCGAAAAAATCAATGCTCCTTACCAGGTTTTGAACTCGAGAATCCATCTAGATTCTAGACTTTCAATATTGGCCAAGCTTTTCTAAAAAGATTATTCTCAAAACTATTTACTTCATTGCAGTTAGTGTAAGTGCTCTTCTAACACTAATCACAGTGAGTTAGTGTTAGTAGACCACTAACACGATAGGGTCTTTTTTCCTTTTTGCGTACCATAAATAGTGCAGAAAAGAACTACGTATCGTACGTTTTGAATTTACTTCACCGTTAATGTCTTAAAGTCACATAACTATTTTAAAGTCAGTCAGACAACGCAACTTTAACTCCGTTAAGTTGAGATAACTCCCAGCCTAAGAGACTAAAAAGGTGTATTCATTACTCATCATGACACCCGAAACTTGACGAACATGTTTCAGACATATTTATAGAGCTTAATTATATATAATTTATCTTTAAAAAAATGTATGTGAACTAGGTTATATTTTATTTATTAAACATAATTACGATTAATTACTTTTTATAGTAACTTTTATATAGCCAAATTTATAGTCCATAAATTTGAGAGCCTTGCTTACGTTGTGGTTCGAATGTACGACTGAAGATTACGAGGTCGGGTCAATAAGTATTGTTGTTATTATCGATGATCTTAACCCTGATTTTTTCCCGTTTTTTTCGTGTCTTATTGCCGAACCATGGGACTATGAGAGTATGTGAATAGAACATTATGTTTGTATATATTTTACCGGTACAAAGCCGGGACGGACAGTTAGTTTATAAATATAATAAAATGAAAGTCGGAAAGATCAGATCACAATTAAAATTAACGTCCGTATACATAATTACCTCTTGGAATGTTGAACAGGTTGTTCGTGCAACATGTTCCAGTTTAAAAGATTCTTCAATTCTTATTAAATTTTTTTTTTTTTTTTGCAATCTAGAACGTTTACTATAATCTGTTTACGTTTAATACTTATCAAATATAGATTCATATAGATATCACTAATAACGTGAAAAGATCAATCATTAATTACCTTAACGAAACAAACGTTCTTTTGCTCTCTCCTGTATCGTTCGGGATATTTGATCGAAAATCCGAAATTAAGTTTGAGACTTGAGAAACTCACTTATTGTTTAGACAGGGAATTGTAACTGACAGAACTTTGTTATGGTCTATTTCTTAAGTTGGA
The DNA here is from genome assembly GCA_905220585.2 of Nymphalis polychloros. Classification (NCBI taxonomy): domain Eukaryota; kingdom Metazoa; phylum Arthropoda; class Insecta; order Lepidoptera; family Nymphalidae; genus Nymphalis; species Nymphalis polychloros. The sequence goes on from HG992253.1 coordinate 8,395,638, forward strand.
TCCCTTCCGTAGAATATTAATTCCTCTCTTCTATTTCATATAATAGTGATACTTTAACTACTAAAAGTATTAAAATTATGTCTTTATGCTAAGAACTTCGTTCGTTCTTTGATGAAATTTACGAATATATACATTTTTTTGTTATGCGAAGAGATGTCAGATAACAATACTTGAAGAGATAAAATAGACGTTATTTTTTGCAAATTGAGAGAATAACTAGTGTTTTTTTTTATTATCTAGATCAGTTTCATATACGATCACATATTAAAATAAAGATTACCTATTATTAAATAAAATCAATTAATAAAATATTTATTATTAATTTAACGTAATAAAAAAATATGTTTAAGTTTATGTAATATTTTCACTTTAATTAGTAAACAGGCATTTACTTTGTACGTAAAATAATAATAATAATGCCTTCTCAGCGAAAAAATACCAAGACCCGTAGTTTCCTTCATTGGTGGTTTAAATTAACAATAATAATAGATAATCAAAATCGATTCACAATCCGAAATGGCATTACGTGTCAAATACAACCAAAATCATAATCGATCCCTCCTATTATGAAGCCGTTAAAAACAATTACTCTGCGGCTTATAAAAAAAAACCATTACAACGAAAAATTATATTGATGTTTTAAAAATTAATTAATATAATAATAGTATAAAAATAGATTACGGCTTAAAGCTATTTCACATTAGTTCAACATCATTACAGAAAAAAGATAGCATTATAAAAATTATATAAGAAAATATACATCATTACTTCCAGACAGACAGAGTTATTTTCATATTATAAATATGAAAGTAACTCAACTCTGTCTGACCGTTACCCTTGCACCACTGAACCTACCAGTTCAGCCAACAGAAAAGCCTAAGCGACAAATAACTAACTGACGATTAAAAATAAAAATATTGTTAATACTAATAAAAAATATATATAGGCCAATATATCAGCGGAGAAATCAATTTTATTTTGAACAAGAATAAAAGGAAATGTCCGACATAGTTTCTAGAGTTTGGGAAAGGATACAATACGACTCCAGTCAAGCGTTATTTGACCCGAGGAAATTGTTGTCTAAATTAATTCTGTGTGCCTACTTGATTTGAATTTAATTTAAAAAAAAACATACTAAGCTAATCAATAAACATAATTGTTAAATAATAGTAGTAAGCAAGCAGTAGGTTATTACACCACGCTGTTCCAGTACGGGTTGGTGATACACATGTTGCAAATTTTCATTTGACATGTGCAGGTTTCCTCACAACCTTACCTTCGATTTACCTCAAATCGTGAGGAAACCTGCATGTGTCAAATTTCACTGAAATTCTGTCACATGTGTATTCCCCGCATTAGAGCAGCGTGGTAGAATAAGCTCCAAACCTATTTCCAAAACTCAAAAGAGGAGTAGAGGCCTTAGCCCAGCAGTGGGACATTCACAGGCTGTTACTTACTATATTCACGTTTGCAACGACTGGGCCATCTACTCGTTGTAATCGTATAAAAATAACAGATTAAATATTTGAATATTTACCAATGGTCATCATATAAATTGCTATGTTTTATCAACAGCCAATTAAAATTATACCCGGGTATTTTATTCTACACGAAATATAATGAAACATGGATATTTAAAATTTGAATTTAACGCGTCACTTGTTCTCTTTTTCGAACGCTAATAGTTTTTATAGAAATGGGTAATCCGGTTTGTTTTACGCCCAATGCGTTTATTTTAACTCGCGTTGATATTGGATCGTATATTAAATGTATGTAATGTAATGTTTTAAAACCGCAGTACTTTGTTTGGCTAAACTAACATGAAATTTAAAATTTTCTCTTGGGTGACAACTTCAAACATTTTAACGCGGTAATTCGATATTTTCGCGCAGACTGTTTGTCATACGTTTACCGCTTTTCAGCGTATTTATATGAGCTAAGTGTATTTGAAGTGTAACTTTGGGCTTTTAGGGTGCATTTAAAGTTTTGGTGCAATATATGTTAAATTTCTGACCAAGTTTTCTGTTTGTCTTTGTTGGTTATACATTTTACATATTAAAATTATATTATAATCGACTACGATTTACGTATGATGATGATGATTTAAAACAATTGTGCAAATAAGATATCCGAATTAAATTTAAACAAAGGTAGATATTTTTAGCGATCTTTGCATTCCATAATTAACAATAATTTAATTATCATACATATACGCTTAGGACGTAAAAGCATGCGTGCAATTCGAAAGCTCGTGTAAGCGTTATATCGAGATGACAACAAAGAGACTTCACAGTGGCTTGATCACAAGCGTAGCCGCAGTACTGTCGATTCCACACCGCAGACACTTTTACTACGCATGATAGCATAGATGCGTAACTTTTTAATTACATTAAAATAATATATTGTTTGATAAAATTTAATAAACGAATGAGAAGAAAAGGCCTGGAGCAGTAAGTTGTAATAGCGCTGTACAGTCGTTGGATAGGCTGGCTCGATGCTAGTTAATATTTCATTTTCATTTTTATCTCATTGTTCGAAAAAAGATCATGGCGTAGATGCTTGTTTGTAGTCCTGCGAAGTCAGGCAAGATAATAAGACAAACTATATATATATATATATATATATATATAAGTATATGTATATATATATACCTAATGGACAAACGTTACATCTTAAATGTATAATATGTAACTTTCTGGAAACAGATGGTATGGTATTATTTAAACCAACCTCAAAGATTTGAAATGGGACAATTTGAAAAAAATAAATATAATTCAATTCTCATTCGTTTCATCTACGAATCGTTTATGTCTAAAGTTTTTTCAAACAGAAGCAGAAACGTAGCGGAAAATTATCCAGTATTCTTATCTTCCTACTCTTGGTAATGGTTTTTAAGTTTGAAACTTTCGGGTTCGTTACTTTAAATTCACTTCTATATTGAAGAGACAAGAATGGAAATTGAAGCTATGAAATAAACTTGTCAAAAATGAAGTTACAATAAAAATAAAGAACCTCATGAATGGACAAATAATTTCCGAAGAGCAAATATTCCTACATTTTTTTTCCAATTGAATAAAAGTCTTACAATAAATGATTTATCGTTATTGTGAAACTTCTTAAACATTCGAGCTAAATTTTACAGCTAAAGTTGAGAACGAAATTTAAAATCAAAATTAATAATAATTTACTTATTATATTACTTTTTGGGGTAATTTTAATTTATATACAGATTAAAAGTTTTATATAAACAGCTACGATGTTCATATTGGGTCCAAATCCAAGCAAGCACCATCGAGTTTTACTAAAGGAAACGAGTTTTTTGCCAATCAGAGAGATATATACAGATCGTTCCTTATATAAAGACGAGAAGAGAACAAAGTAAATAAGAAAATATTTTTTTTATATAAACGTCTAAATATTCCTAAGAATAACAAAACAATAAAAATTCATTAATGCTCAATTAAATTTATACGAGAGGATATTTCATAAGATTCTAAATATATTTTCAAATTTCATTTACGACGTTGTTCTGTATAAAGATTTATATTAAGTTTCGCGGATTACCTCAACATCGTAACTGATTCAATAAAGCATTTTTATTGCTCCATTAGTCATTCCGAGTGTTCTCAGACAGCTCGAAGCAGCTTCGTTTGTTTCCATATTTCTCATGAACAATATAAAAACATAAAAAATATGTACAACTAAACTGATTAAATTTATTATAAACTAAAGATATTAGAAAATGTATCGTTATTCAATTGGACAACATATTTTATTGTAACGGTTTACATAATGTGGCATATCTCTGCTATCCCACTTTATCTTATGGTAAATGTTATAACATAGAAAACAACCATTGAATGGTTTAGTAGACCTTTAAACTAGGCTTTGATTCAACGATAATCTGTAAAGACCAATTCAGTGTATCTAATACGTATAAGACGACGTTGACCGATTGAAGTCCTATTTCTCTCTCAATGATTATGTTTGATGATATTATTTGCTAGTAAACCAAATTGTATAACCTTTAGTTGCTTAGGTATATTTATTTACAGTGAGCCAAAATCAATAGTGTTTGTAAAATGTAATAAGAAACACAAATAACTTAGATTTGTTATAAATTCAGTAAACAATGATCAAGTGAAGCTTTTTAATTTGACTTAAAACATATGAAGATAATACAGTAGTCTATTTTACTACAATTCAATTAAACACGAATGCATAATTATTATTTTCATGATGACGTAAGAAACTTCTCTATTGCTTGCTAGCAATTTATATTCGAGTTATTCTTAATCTGTATTTTTATAATTAAGGGTGTAAATTTAATGTAACCAAACAGTCGTAATTAATCAGTTCACCCGTGATCATTTTATTAACCTTTTTTTTATTTTATTTCTTCGAACAACATGCCTATGTCATAAATAATATTATGTCTTACTTTCACCGGATCCTTTCGAAATAATTAGAGGATTCTATTCTTCCAAAAGGGTATATATTCCGAAGTCACTTCCACATCTATCAACTACGTTTGACCGAGCATAGGAGCCCAATAGTATTCGACACTTCGTTATTAACGTGACAAGGCGATATATTATATGGAAAATACAATATATAACAATACCTTTAACATTAAAATTTATATTATGCGTGTCGTAAATTGTTGATACTATTATGCATGATTAACTCACATTGAAAAATTATTGCATAACTTGTTAATTACTCAATTGATCATCGTGAAATGTTCTGAATTACTATAATTACATAATTAATCTACAAAAGGCAGAGATGACCAAGTGGTAAGAGCGCGTGAATCTTAACCGATGATCGTGGGTTCAAACCCGGGCAAGCACCACTGAAATTCTGTAACATGGGTATTCCACTAATCCGCATTGGAGCAGCGTGGTGGAATAAGCTCCAAACCTTCTCCTCAAGAAGAGGAGAAGAGCCCAGCAGTGGGACATTCACAGACTGTTGCTGAACAAAATTTTATTAATATATGGTTTAGTAATTCTCTTTTACATAGTATTAAAATACAGCATTATACACGTTATTATTAGATAATAGATACTTGTATATCACTATCTCTCAACCAATAGACCAAACATCTTTATATTTACTACTGTTTTTAAGTATAATTTAAGGAACATGCATATGAATATAGTTTAGATGAAGAAAACATCTTAAGAGTCAAATTATTGCTTGCACTTATTTCAATAAGTTGGTGGTCCTAAGTTTACTAAAAAACAGAAAATGATAAGAATTTTACTTGTGTCTATTGAAAAGGTGGAATTCGGTGGTAGCTTTGTATAATATAATTCTGTGATATGACCATTCAAAAGTACTTGTTATAAACCCACTTGATTAAATATATTTTGATTGGATATACAGAATTATTAAGAAACTTGTATGTTATTAATTCGATTATATCTCAAATTGAGATACGTACTTATGATGATGCCTCACGCTCAAAGCTAATTGGATGATTTTAGCTTTACGGGGACTAATACCTTTAATTAATAGAACTATGCAGACAAGAATAATTTATTTATTTATTTTTCCTGTTCAAATGTGTATAAATTAGAGCCTTATTGAGAAAACTTCTTGATTTCGTGATCAAGTTAATTATAATTCACATTACAAGTAAATTGCGAATAAAACGATTGTATTACTTATTGGGTAGGATACGTAAATCGTAACCGAAAGTAGTGGGTTCAAACACTGACAACCACTACGAGGTAACATATGTAAATCAATTACCATTGGATATAAGGTTACTCTTAACTACAAAAAAATCCTCAACCCAACCCAGCAGTGGGACATTCACACTTGGAAGCCATAAAATTTTAATGTTATTGCCATTCTATGTGTATTATATTTATAATGTATACGCTTAATATATGATTGAAAGTAATGAATGAATATAATATTTAATTAACAAAATTTGCCAGCGTTTCAATAATGAATTGCCGTTGATTGTATCCGCGTGATAGTCATTTAAATTTTGTTTGCCCACGTTCAAGAAGGGTGTGCATATTGATTTAAATTATGGGATAAATTGTCAATTGAAAAATGTAAAAGTAATGTGAGAGTAATGTAAGATTAGGCTTAATTAATTTATTGTGTATGGCAAATTTAGCAAATGTGATTTACAATTCGTTACCATATTGATCATATTTCACAATTATAACTGACTCTGCTGGGTATTTTAGTAGTGCGTAATTTGAAGTATAATATGTCATAATACTGATATTAAATTAACGGTATATGACTGTACTAGTTAGTTTTTAAGTACACACTGAACACTTGACTAGGAGACAAAGGCAAAATCATCAAATACTATTATTGAATTATTATTTTAATCAACGGTAATAATGTAATAAGCGCTTAATCTTAGACATACAGCGCTGCACCCTGCTCGAAAAAAGCTGATATTACAATGGCTGGACAAGTGATCGTCAAAGCTAAGAACCGAATTAAAGACATCGAATGTAGTCAATTTATTTAAGAGCTACAATATCATAGAAAAACTTGAGGGTTTATAAGCTCAGGTGTTATAAATATTGACACTAAATTGTTTACCATATTTTACTGACGGTGTAGGAACTATAGAAATCAATTAAGATACATCTATTCCGGATACAAACTTAAATGTGAAACAAATCTTGGCATTTAATCACCTTGAAAACGACAACATGTCCCACTAAATCCAAATATATGGTTCACTTGTTAGCGAAACAAGCTGAGTCCAGCGACACATGTTCAACTGTCCCGGTTATCACTGCACTATACATTCCGTTAATTTGATTTAAATGTTTATTTTGCAAAAATAAATACAATTCGTAAATGACATTAAAATTCAGACGTTAATTTATTATTATATGAGATGGTTTATTATTTAATTATTTAAATCTATCAAACTGTCATAATCGCATAAATATATTATTTTGTGTCAGTAATGTAAATAATTCACTATTTTGCTTGATTTAATTTAATTAATTCTGAAATCGATAATGGAAAATTTAAAAGTTAGCACGTAAACAAGTTCATTAAAGAAAAAAAAAGTGTTTTGGTCATTATTTATGCATATTTATATGAAATAAGGAGCTAAATTAGCGTATTTAAATTCTTAAACCCTCTTGTAAAACATGTAATTGATAGAACTATAACTTTTTTAATATCTCGCTAAGTGGGAAATGTATGGAATAATCCTCTAGTGGCATAAAAGCAGAACAAGTATAATTACCTTATTACGTTAAAAATTGCAGACGCATTTTTTTCTTTTTTAATTTTAAATTAATGATTGTATTGAGTCACTTTATTAGGAAACAAGATCGAAAGATAAATCTTGTGAGGTGATTGAATCGGTGAACTGTGAAACTAATGAGAACGAAAATCTAAGTAGGCATAGTTAGGTAAATTATAAATTGCCATAATACGCATTTATTTTAACAGTTTTATGCCTTTATATAAATAAGCTTGTAACCAATTTCAATCATTTTTCATGCCAAATTAAATCAATTTATATTAGATTATTTTTTTATGATATTATTCTTGATTTATAATCAAGTTCCCAGCAAAATTATAAGAAAAATACAAATTATATTTGAAATTCACTGAGATCCGCCAAGAAGCTCAACTACTTTTCATTCTAATTACTGTATATATTAAAAGAAAATGTATAAAATTTTCCATAAAAATTAACGAATACTGATTTCTAGACTTTTATTTTAAGCTAAGGAATAATTTAACTTCTGAATAATCTATAAAAAATTAAAGACAACCTGAAATGTTTCATTAGGCGTGTCACAGCAGTACATGAAGTGTTATAACAGTTTTATGTCGGGAGTTAAGTCTTAAATAAAATGCGGAAACTGCACCATAAAGAAACTTTTTAAACGGAGCTTATTAACTTTATGACGTTCGAACCAAGAATAGAATTAGCGACAGGATTTAATTTTAAAAGTTTAAAATTGAAATATTATTACAAACAAAGAATCATATTTTTTTTAAGTAAAGTATTTTCGAACTTAATATTTTTAGATAAACCATTTACTCTCCTATTTTACCTTAATTTTTATATATGACAATTTTATGTGCCACAATTTTAAACTAAAGCCTAAAGTTTAAAACCGTAGCTAGCTGTTTCAGACTTAGTCTAAAGTATTCGTACAATTAATTGTATATTTTATGAGTAAAAATAGATAATAAATCTATCACATAAAAGTAATATTTTTGAATACAGCTTTTTTTTAAAAAGGTGCTTCAAACTTTATTCGGTCAATAAGCATCTGAGATCCGATTTCGCAATGGAGATAATGCAAGTGGATATAAAGTGCAGCTTTGCGTTGCGATTGGGTCTGTTAGCTGCATTAGCACACAATTAGCTAGAAAAGGTTCCAATTAATTGTGAAATGTATTTATGGAAAGTCTAATTGCGTCTGGAAAGTCGAGAACATTCTCGTGTCTGACCGAGGGTTAATGAGTGCACCTCAAGAATTCCGTGTAACGTGTTGTTTCTTTTAACATGTTAGATTTCTTTGTGTATTTTTTGTAAAATGAATAGTTTTTTTTTTCTCAAAAGACTGCTAGACCGGCTAATAAAAAGTACGGCTTAACAAATTGATATTTATTAAGAGTTAGAGTAATAAAGTATTATTCATATTTCATTCAAGTGTTTTTAGGGCATAAAAATTGTTGTAATGTAATATATCATTTTATACGCCTGTGTAATCAAGAATACAATAGAAAATAATTAAATTAATTAAATTGTTTGTAATATAAATATTATTTACTTTAATTAAAACTATGAGGAAAAAAATCAGATTTATTCCAACAAAAAAATTTTAAGTGAAGAAAGTGAATTTTCACCTGTCGTAAAATTTTAAGATGTCTAGTGCTAAAGTAACAATGTCGCTATTATTTCTACTTCTACACTCGTAAAGCAAGACTTGAGCCACTTTCAGTGAGTGCATTTCCTCTTGATATTGGAAAACTCTGTAATAATAGACTCAAACATAAAGCGATATTTTTCAAAGAAATGTGTCAAATGACATTACGGAGAACCAAGATCCAAGAATTTCAATTGTTCATTATTTAAAGCAGGAAGATTTTAAACTATTTATATAAAAATAATTTTCAAAGAACTAGTTTCTACCGGCTACTTCAACTGCGTGTGTGGGTGGCATGCGCTAGGTATCTCCTTTTCTGTACTTGAATTGTGTAGGTATTCATTTTGTCATGAGGATCGATTGAGTAGGTAAGACGTGAAAGCGTAACAAACAAACTCATATTTGCAATAATATTATTAGCTAAGATACCATAGCCAATAAAGCGATTTCTTTTATTTCATACATTCTACCTAATTATAAATATTGAGAAGAGCTGATCCATCAATGTATCAACTTTGATCGATAACAAGCGATTCTCACAGATGACTAACAATTTATAAATGATCAGTATCATATTATCCACAGTATATTTAATCATTATAACGTGTTTTAAATGGCCACGAAAGACATTGTTGTAAACTTACTTTAATTTACTATCAATTATTACATAGGATCTCTTTTAACATCGGTTGTGACACGATTAGTGACTTTATACATGACAGTACACGCTGGGGATAAAACAATCTTCCTTTAAGACGTTCCCCATTCCAAGACGGAGTTCGTTTTTCAAATTTGAGCATCAAGATAATACTTTCATAATTCATTTGAAATAAATGCATTTAATACTTTTATAATCGTATAAAAACAACGTCGAGAAATATAAAAAACAAAAGAATAAATTACAATGCTTATTTTGTGTATAATGTTAAACTAAACCAATTTACAAGACTTCGAATATTTCTATCGTCAGTTCATTTTTAAAAGGTATAGCACAGCAGGAATTTCACTATAATATCCATGTTGACCGAATAAACGACTGATGAATACTTAAATATTACGTACGTAAGTGTAAAAGCTTTAATTGTATTTGCACAGGCCGAATGTGCTTTATTAATTTTGCACCGCTTTAATTCGTTAACTCGAAAGCCTGTGGGATTATTCTGGTTAAAATTTAATTTACGATATATGCTTTGCTACAAAATTTTATTTGCATTAATATTTTAAAGCCTTACATCTGTTCCGTGTTGGTAAGTTTTCCTTTAATTTAGAATTAAAAAAAACCATGTTTTTGGCCCAGTGTAACGATTTTAACGAATGTCTTATCGTGGCATTAACATGAAGTAAAATAACGAAAACAATTTAAAAATGAGTACACTTCAGAAAAAGAATAATTATTATTCAACTTTTTGTTCGATACATTTTCATTCATCTTCGTATAAATGTCTTTCATTGCCAACGATATCGAAACAATCTCACTTTTAAATTAAAAAAAAAGTGTATTCATCTATGAAGGTTTTAATCAATAAATATTCGACTCAGAATAAATTGTAATAAATCTCAAGACAAAAAAATAACAACAAGGTGCGTATAAAACAAGGTTTTATACCGATGGCTGTAATATTTACGGTCCTATCTTTATTTATTTGTTTTATGGGTGGTTTTTACATCTGGCCTTAAAGATTGGGTGGTAGGGGGTAATTTATTTGATTTACAAAATATTACGTCTGAAATTGTTTGTATTGTTATTTTATTTTAGTTGTAAAAGATAAAATATAAATTATGAGTATATTAAGAATATCAAAAAATATGTAATATGCTTCTGTAAATAATACATTAATATGATTAGAAAAAATAATATTATAAGCAGATGACGATGATTTTGGCAACCATTATTAATTTCGGAGGAGATATAGTGATCAGAGCACTAGTGCACTCCATTTCTTTACTAACGCTCTATAATTTTCAGGATTGCAATGCGACACCAATGGAAAATTTCTATGCGTTTTCCCAGGCACGGAAGTATCACTGCTAACATATCTGCTCCGGGATGTTACCGAGAATACCAGAATGCTTAATATGATAGCATGATGACAAAGAGGTATCTCAAATCATCATCCAATCTAATATAATATGTTTTAATAAAGAATACAATATATTCGGAATAATTCAAAACTTAAAATAAAATACATATTATTTATTGGCAACATTTCTTAACATAATTTACTAATAACTAATACTCATAAACCAATTTACTGAATGGACATAATATTGTTGTTATATTTAACAAAATTACCGATCTATTTTGATCTAATTTAAGTAAGCCTCTAACGAATTGTAGTAGGGCACTGTTAGTTTGGGACTTTCGGGGGATAATTTTATTGTACCGAAACTTCGTTATCTCGAACTAACTAAATTCTCCTGATTTATCATCAAGACATTGCTTTAAGTTCATCTTTTATTTTTGTTCTAATTGTACAGCTTTGAGTAATCCCATACAAGATCAGTTACAATAAGTTATTTTACAATGTCCTTTTTCTGACCTTTTTGACGCGAACGTCCCATTAAGCGGTCCTTTATTTATGTTGATAAATCGGCAATGTTCCCAGTGTGTTTGAATATTGATATTTTCATAAGGTCGCACAAAATATAATGAGAAATATTTTACGTATTATTAAATTATTGTAGTAATCAAATAACATAAATTCGATTTACGAGCTTAGATATTTATTTAATATCCCAAATAAAATGTACTATTGTTGTAAATATCTTAATTAATTAGTTATAAATATGTATTAATGTGATTAGTTATACGTATAATTTTCCATTGTTGGTATATCTTAACAAGTATATATCGTAACCAAGCTCTTGGCAATCTCTTACGTTTCGAAAAAGGTAAATAATGAAAAGTTCACGTCGTCGACGTATCACGTCTGGCTCATAACGCCAACGTCACGTCCGTGTTATTGCACGATTTTTTCGATCTCTCACACAAGTAATAAATCACTTTCATGTAGAAATGGTGATAGTCAGCGTTTTATGGTATCCCTACATGAGAACATTAAATGCGGGGAACTAATAAATTAAAATATTCTCGCACAAAATATAATATAACACAAATATGTACATATAGATAGATTAGATATTTCTAGGCACAAAAGGCTGTTTTATCCATAATTACGCGTAGACTTTGTCTTTTATTCTGACTAATAGTAACGATTAAATTCTAGATGTTTAATAATTTAAATAATTAACGCAACTGCTCTAAGTATTTAAAATAATAACTTCAGTATCTACAGATGAAACTACTTGAATTATTAATTAATAAACTCATTGTAGGCAAAAAATATTGTATTCGTAACTAGAATATTTAATTGAAATTATGATAATAAAAGGCCAGACGCTTCCAGGCGTTAATGTAAAATTAGACTTGTAGATTAAAAAAAAAAACACAACCTGTAACCTGCATTGCGTAATCAGATAATGAAGGTAATTTAAAATCATTATGTAGTCTTATATTGAAAATGATATAAAAGTGCTTTTTTTGAAATGAATTAAAATAAAACCGACTTAATAAATTTCCGACAAATTGTTCATGACATTCACATGATGTTAAATGCATTGAACATTGATATTTCTGAGGCTATACAGACATGTAAATAATGTAATCTTCTGCTCACATTCTACACCCTTTTAATAGTTAATTTTAAAAATAGACTTAGGAAGGTTTCTACCCTATTTGCTTTTTTAAATTTTATTAACTAAATATTACTACTATTACTATTTTCTTACGTACGACTACGGTACGACTTCGGACGGGTTAAATAACATTTTTTTTTTTCTAAAATGAAATATCCTTTATCAAAATCGATTCAATCGGTTAGGAGTTACAGTTTAATAAAAAAAGAACTTTACATACGTGTGTGTGTATTAAACTTTTGGTTTAAATACAAAACTTGTGTAAACTTACTCAGTTATGTAAATCGTTTGCGATAAATTAGATAATGGGTTTGGCTTGTTTACAAATACATTTTGGTCGACACCGTGGCATATTTTGTTTGGCCTTGAAATGTAATTGCCATATATCATATATTGCTTGAAAATATTATCTACTTAATCTTCTATGTAACTCAAAATTTATAAACACTTTATGACATTATAGTTGTATCAAAAACTATCAAATATTTGAATCACTTATTTAAAGCGGCTTTAAAGATTTCATGTATAATTGATGATCGTGTATTAATTTATGATTAAGCATTCGGATGTCTATGTATCAATTTATTTATAAAAAAAAAACATTAATTTACATTAAAGTCTTAAAAATAAATACAAATAAAAATTAAAAATAGTAACTCTACAAATCGTGACCGCGTGGAATGATGACAAGAATGCTATCAGCATTTCCCCTTTGAATCGTAATTCCGATTCTCTTGGCGAAAAGTGAATCAGCCCTGCTGTCACCCGTTGAGGTAATAAGACCGGGTGTAATATTTTTGATGAAAATAATTTATATATATATATATATGAATATGTATTTAATCCAAAAATGAATTATCTCTTAACATGAGGCAACACAAGATCAAAAGTATTTTTCAATTGAAGTAAAACCTCTATACGTGGAATCCCAGTGACGTTATATGTATGTATTCTCTGGAGACTTTTGACCTGGGTTTTAGAAGCTCCGATCCCTACAATTGATCTCTGTCCTGACTTCAATTCCAACAATATGTTGAATTTTTAAGTTAAGCTAACATAATTTTGTTTAGAAAGTAGATACATTTTTATACGCAACATGAATAATAAAGCGAAATTAAAAAGGAATATAGATTGAAAAACTTTTATTAAAAAACACCGATCTTAGATGATTTATTTCAATAATATGTCGATAGAAAAATAAATGTCAATAAAAATATATTGAAACACAATAAGTATAATATAAATCTAAGAAAATTAATAAATAAATGTTAATTGCTCGAGATGAAATTTATGTACCTCCACCAACTAAATTCTATTATAAATGAATCTCAATAGTTCTACTTACACTGAATTTCTCAAAAGGATTTCTTCAAAGTTATTTCGTATTTTGTAAGTGAGATAAGCCTTAAACGACTCACGGTAGGTATTATGATTGTCTCACAAAGGAACATCTAACCTATCTTAAATGGAACCATTTCATTTTTCATTCAATTCAATGTGAGCTTTATCATTCACGGTTCGACTAAGCTTTAATAGGCATGTAATTAAAACATAGAACAAATGCAGGCTTTAATTTAAAAATTGTATAGCTACATAAATAGAAATTCCAACATTATTCGTAACTTTCGTAGAAGTATAAACTTTATGTATAAGCGAGTACAAGTTTGGATAAAAGTTTTCTTTTCATTATGTTATAGGAATGCGGACGGATAAAGTTATAAAGTGCCTCTTAATTTAATTGCTTCTTTGTTAAGTTTATCAGTACCATGTACCTTACACAAATAGAAAATAATTCATGTTTAGATAAAGGTATTTGTAACATTTGTTTTTTCTTACTTTCAATTTTTTTTTAACTGGCTTTTAAATTCGTTTTATTTTAATGGTATAACAATATATGAAACAGTTATAAGTATTATAATTATGTGCATTAAAAAAATATTAAGCGGTTGAACAAATAAGAAGGCTGTAGTGTAATAGCTGATGGCGTATAAATAATAGCAGAAACAGAACAGAAAAAAAGTATTATTCCACTCAGATCTAATATTTTCACACTTCGCTACTTTAAGGTATTGTTTGTACAAATGTTATCAAAACTTTTGTTATCAATTTTTTATGTATCATCGTCAAATTTAAACTTTTTAAATTATGAATTTGTAAGTGGTTGTTAAACATTTGCAATTTATCAGTCCGACCGTCGTGTAATTTATGCCGCGAGCATCTCGGCCTGAAGATAATTGCCTAGATAAACCGTTAAGGATAATTTTTCACTTATCATCTTAAATTGTGGATTTTTATAGTTATAAGTATGAGCCTATTTGGTAGCCGAATTACTATTTGTGACTTTTAATAGAAGTCTAAATATCAGTACCACGGCCTTTTTTAGTTTGGCAGATACGCCAAACTAAAAAAATCAAAAAAAATATCTCTGCGTTGTTGATTCAAAAACGAATGTTAATATGAAATTTAAAAGCATTTGTTTTAAGCGATGTCAAGTAAATGGTTGAAGAGCGTATGTAATATTGTTTCATATAAAACGATTACGCCGGTGATGTGACGGCTTAAGGCTCTCGACGCGAGAGTTGAAAATGACGTAAAAATTATATACGAAAATCGGCTTAGCGGAGTTTTTGATAAAACAAAATATAAATGCTAATAAATATAAAAGTTGAAATTCTTTGGCACCGTAATCGAAAATCTATTCTTTATCCCGAGTTATTTCCCTATGTTTGGTTTAATTTTAACTATGAATATAATAATTTAACAAATATATAATAATTTTAACTACTTACCTGAAAACACGTATAAAAATATACGTGTTTTCAGGTAAAAAATCTTTATTAATTTGAGATAAAAGAATATTTGCGATAACGTAATGCAACTACATTCATGTGTTTTTATAAATGTTTTTAATAGCAGATTTTTAGATCTCGTTTGACTACGTTTAAACCAAATCAAGTCAAAAATTGTATTTAATATATAAGCATAAAACTTGTTTATTGACTGTCAAAAATGTACCAAAAAAAATCCTCATTATTTTAAAGAATGCTGTACTGTGTTACAAAGTGCCTAAAAACTATTCTGAATGTTATGCGTATATAAATATAGTAAACAAAATTTCATAATATCATATTTATAAATTTATTCCACAGAAGTCATCTGCCGCAGACTTTAACCTTATTTAAAATATATTAAGTGGCTTATAATCACTTCAGCCTCTGATTCCTTCGAGTTACAAACTTAAAATAAGTGGAGCCCTCGAGCAGTTTCCACATTTTGATTATTTATTATTACGATTGAAGGCAAACGGGCGACAAGATATTTAAATTTAACGTAATTGGAGTTTTAAATATTTACATTCTAATTTTTATTTACGTTTATTTTAATTATAGTAAAATTATTTCTTATAAATCTTGTAATATTTTAATAAATATTACGCTAACTTATTTGTCCTTTTCTTGGAGATAATTTCAAATTCATTCTATAGTCATATACCTACTAGCATATATATTATTAATTTCATTTCAAACAGTATAATTTTAAATCAGTTTTTAATAAACTAACTTTTTCAAAATGAATTTTGAAATAAAGTTTTACTTAACGAGGGAAAGTAATCATTAATTAAGTGCCACTAACATAAGAACCATATATTTCTTAATGCATAAGAATTTTAATAAACGTCATCTTATTATTATTAGTACAATATGTGGACGAAACATGCCAACTCCTGTCCTTTTGTAAGAGGCATAAAGGCATAGCTTAGATGCCTTGTTTGTTTATCATTATAACTATACAAAGCACTTATCTATAAAGCATTCTCATTTAACTTCTGGGCGTTCTATATCCAAATATATTTTAATTACAACCACAATCTCTCGTATAAATTATTTAAAAAAAGTTTCCACTCCTTGTCTATGTCGTTACTATTTATTAGAGACATTTATTAATAAACGATAAAAATGGTTGGAGGGTCCGAGACTGAGAAATTATATATTATATTAAATCTTTATTAAGAATGCTAGTATTGCTAGTTTGTGTGAAGAGTTAACTTTATTATCGGTATTTCAATTAATATATAGTCTTCAAATACAATGATCTATGTTATTAAAAACATTAATTTAATATATATTTCATTTAATACATATCGTTTTTTAAAATACTTATCGTGACTATTTTCTGGAAATAGAAATAGAGTTAAACAATTATTGTTTACATTTAACTCAAGTTATGTTTAATTTATTATGTTTCCTTAGTACAGAAATCAGAGGTAGCAAATATTAGCTACGTCCCTCAGCGACGTCCCACAGACAAAATTAAAATCAACTTGTAGGATGAAAGTGGTAACAGGAGAATGCTATGAATTCTATGAAGTTTCGATCACCACACAAGTCAGTTTACAAGTATTTATGGTTCGACAGGTGTAACGTAAAATCTGACAATATGCAAAACTGTCATAATACAACGATAGAAACAATTAGATGTAATAGGAAACTGACTAATTATCTTACACAGAAAATTATTCATTATTTGATTATTATTACTGTCTATTTCGGCAAAATGTAAAGGAACAAATTACATTTCGTTACACTTAAGGCTTAAATGTAAAAGAATGTCAGATTGTAAGACAATAAAATATTACTCACTATATGTATTTATTAGTTAAAATATATATTAAGATCTGGAAATAATATAATATATTTTTGTTAATAGAACTTTTCTGATCAATCCGGTATATGTGTTACGTTTCACTCCGAAGCATCAAGTATGCGTTAGAATGAAACAAGGAAATAGGACAAGGTGCGATTAAATTTGTTTCTTCAGTAACATTTTTTTCGCATGTTTAACAGATTTGTACATAATATACTCTAACATCATTGTTAAAAGCTTTCATTTCATTCAACAGTGACTCTACGTCAATGAAAAAATGAATGAATGTTTACAATTATTTTAATATTTTGTCTTTACAATTTTGAATATAGGATTAGCTTCACCGCAACAAAATATTGTTTAATTTTCTTTTCATACTTTGTGAGGAATGTACGCCTTGAATTTTAATGGATGTAGCGGACTTTTTCCATTATTCATTTCTTGGATACGATATTTCAATGAAATTCAAACTCACAACTTTTTATAATCAGTTTTTGACAAAGATATTTTTAAATGTATGAAAAGCACACCTTACATCTACATAAACCGTTTGCTCATATTATGTAAGTATATTCTAAAAGGTTACTGTAGGTCCCAAGAGCAATGAGGGTGCGAAAATTTTGTAATGTAAATGACAGGTATTGAAAAGTGTATTATAAAATCATTCCGTTGCTTTTTGTTGATAAATTGGAAAACCTTATTTTCTACGAGTATCTTTTAAAATGATTAACAACCCATTTTTTATTCTGATATAATTTGCATGTTTTTAATATGAATAAAAACAGTACAGCGTTCTTAATCATGAAACCTGTCAATGAAAGAGTACTTTATAACGTTGCATATTATAGTTACTTATTAAAAAAAGTTATCATTCACAGCCGCGACATTCTAAAGAACCTGCATATGTCCATGTGATTCCCACTCAAAGTGAACAAGATTGTAATTATTGCACTCAAACGCACCGATGACCAAGTAATACACGTGTTTTAGACTGACATGTCAATTTCACGCCTGCTGTTTGTTTGTGACCAAATTATGAATTAATGTTGTTATGTTTTATGTAACTACTATTTATTTATAAAAGGATATTCTATAATATCTTATTACGAAATTCAATAAAAAGATACAAAAAAAATCAATGATGTTTTATTTTTGTAAAATGATATGCTAAATTGTATTTTTTTATTTTATTTTTATTACATAGGTAGGTGGACGAGCATATGGGCCACCTGATGGTAAGTGGTCACCAACGCCCATAGACATTGGCATTGTAAGAGATGCTACCATCGATTACATCGCCGATGCGCCACCAACCTTGGGAACTAAGATGTTATGTCCCTTGTGCCTGTAATTATACTAGCTCACTCACCCTTCAAACAGGAACACAACAATAGCAAGTAATGCTGTTTTGCGGTAGAATATCTGATGAGTGGTACCTACCCAGACGAGCTTCCACAATGCCCTACTACGTTAATTTTATTTATAAAATAATAAAAAAATTATAAAACATAACGTAACACTACTATTTTTAAAAGCAAAAACCAATCTACATTGTTATCTGATTGTATTTAAATTAAAATAAAAAATCTTTGCCATAAATCATTGTCTACAAATATATATAATATATATAAGTATATATAATAAGTGTATATATAAGTATATATATATATAAGTAATTTAAGATGCAAAGTTTTCGAAACTTTTCCCTAGAGTGTACTATTTCCATACAACTCGAGGAACATTAAATACAATATTCTAAATAGAGCCACCTCAACGATACGTATGAATAATTCAGATGCTTACAATTAAGTCCAATTAGACTATTTATTTTAGTATTCGTTTGAGTTTATAATAAATACATAGTACATTTTAAAATATTTTATGCGGTTTTATATTTAAATTATTAGATATAAAGTAATGACATCATTTATAGATTAAAAATTAAATTTACTGCAAGACATTCTGAAATAATGCTGTCACTTGTCACAAATATCGACCAAGTTATTGTAACGGAATACAAAGCTTTCAAGATAACACTGAAATCGACATTCAGATCCGACAGAAGGCAGTCACAGTATTCAAATATCGACCATATTTGATTAAATGGTGAACTGTTTACATGCAATTATCGCCTTTACAACCCTTTATTAAAATCATCGATTATATTTAATGAAGTAGACATAAATAAAAATCAATATGGCATAAAATTATATCGGAAGTCGTAATAATTTCATACTCAACGACAGGCGCATTTGACGGTACGATATTGGTATTCAACCCTTCGATCAATAATGTGCAGTATTGTTGATCGAAGATTCTACTCTCGAATAAGTATAAAATTATTTATCTATTGTATTTTGTTTGTTCGGTTATAAAGATTAAATGAATTACGAGGTCAGTACATGGCTACCTCGCTATTATATCTTGGTTAATAGTTTACGTATTTTCGCTCTTCAGAATTATGCGGACTATGAAAAACTTTGTTCTTCTGAAATACCTGAGAAGACAAAACTTATAATAATGTGATGCAGCCATTACCGTCAAAGTTAAATCTTTCATCGTCAAGTTATGTTCCAAATTATATTCTGCACAATAACATATATAGTAGTGTACAATATTTTTTTAAATTTATTTTCTAAAATTGCTGCACGCCCGAGCCTTATTCAAAAAGGGTATGCAAAGACACTACTTTAAAAATATGTGGAGTTCCCTCTAGGCGGTCTGAACCGGTAGAAAAATAATTTTGAAATAAATTACATCATATGTAAGAAAATTATACACACATTATACATCGTTATTGGTAAATTGTATATTTGTTTTGTAAGATATATGTAAATAGAGCCTTTTAAAATATAGCCAACTAAAGCTAAGAGAAAATTATTATTATCACGGTTTCGAATACATTGACGATTTTATAATAATAAACTGCATTTAAGAATAAAATATTATACATATATACTTAACGAATAAAATGCGACACCACCACGTGTTGCCGATTAAACTAAAAGTATAATTTATATTTACGACGGTTGAGCGAGCATATTTCGTGTACGCAAACTGTGTGTATTTTCTGCTATTTTTGCGAACAATAAAAAAATCATTTATAAAAAGGTCTTAATACAAAATTGTCAATAGTAACAAGGAACATACAAGAATATTTATTGAGTTTAAGAAATTAACGACATATTTTTTATAATTCCAGAAATTTATCTGTAAGTTCAACATTTTCATTTTTATTCAAGAATTTATATAGTGAAAATTGAGCAAGAAAACCAGTTAGGACTTAACAATAACATGAGTCTGATCCTTTCATCTCTTGAAAGCTTGAATGAACTAATATATAGAGATCTATGTGACAAAATATAAAACAGATTGCCTTGACGTTTTCTTCATTACTTTACAATCTAGCTTAACTAAGTATCTATATAGGGTCAAAATGGAAATATATCATTTAACTAAGGGTATTT
Source organism: Nymphalis polychloros (assembly GCA_905220585.2). Lineage (NCBI taxonomy): Eukaryota > Metazoa > Arthropoda > Insecta > Lepidoptera > Nymphalidae > Nymphalis > Nymphalis polychloros. The sequence goes on from HG992253.1 coordinate 8,416,336, forward strand.
ATCGTAGGCAGACTTGGTGCTTTTGCCCATGGAAGTCCTAAATGAGATGTAATTGTGCTAACTTATTTAATCTGTGAAACTAATCAATCAAATAATAATCAATAGACTCAACGGTCTATTATATCAAGTAGGACACGAGGGAGAGTAGATGAAAACATACAACCTATAAATATCTTCCCTTCGTTAGCGTTAAAATAACGGCGTTGTTCACGAAGGTTTTAGGTGTGATATTTATGTATTTACGTACATTGAAACTGCTTTTTATGTTTGGCAATAAATAAATTAAAATCTGTTGTAAAAAAAATATTTGATTAATAAATAATAAAATATATTTACGATGTCATATTATACAGACGATGAAAAAGGTTGGACTTTGAATTCGATAGTTTTCATGTCGGTTGAAATTAATTAAAATGCCAATTTAAACCGTCGGAAAAGAGTTACTTCTGGGTTATTGCCGGTTTTACGTAATGATAATCATCATTTTACAAAAAAAGTCCATGTGAGGATAAGGCACACATCAATAAAGTATATTACGATTATATGATTTTTAACTGCATTACCTATTGTTCTCGATATATATGTTTAGCCTTTTTAGGTAATCTTGAAGCAAGAAGGGAGCCACTACGATTTTTTTAAAAATAACATTAATACACATTTCATTACATTACTTTGTATGAAAAATTATGTGTAAAAACGAGGTAATTATAACAGAAACGAATTTCAGACAGGATGTTAGAATTGAATTGAAAATGATAAACGGATATTTCAATAGAAATTTTAAAGAATAAACTTGCTATTTATTACGAACTGGTTTATGAACTGTCTGTTATTAATAACTTACTTGAAAAGACATAATATATTTTGAAATTTCTTCACAAAATTCTTTAAATTTCAATTTATTCGTAGATGTTTGACGCAATTGTTAAGTGGAAATAATTTTCCATAACAATTATTCTGAAACAAAAATATATTTAACACTATAAAAATATTATTAAGAAGAAAATTATATATTCGATTAATAAAACTGACACCCTTTTCTTCTCACTAAAATTATAAGTTTGAGTTATCGTTTGTTCCTTTCATGTTAACTATTTGTAAAGTAAACTTCAAAAACTGCTCAGTTTCTGAATAAATGTCAAAATTGTCGAACATTTACGCGTCGAAGTCAATTTCGGATTAAATTTATGAACTTTCAAGTTTTATAAGAAATTTTGTTGTTTTTTTGCATTTAGTTTTTAAAATTATTACAAATACCTACTCTTTACAGATTACTGAAACTTTAAAAAGTAATTTTCTTTTACTCATATAAAACTGTTACGGGAATATAAGTTTATTACTACTAATTTAATTTAAAGGTAGTGTGACACAATTTTAAATGAACATTAATATCGATTGAAATATGTACTATAGAAAAAAATTTACAAAAAAATTTGAAGAAGTGACAAGATTGCAATAAATAGAATTTACCTTACCTTAACAGTTATTGCGTATTTTCGAACATTGCAAATTAAAGAACTTTGTTGTGTAATTATTTCAAGTTCTCAATACAGTCATTAATTGTTTAGAAGTTCCTGCTCGGTATTTATCTGAGCTAATTTTTTTTGTTCTAGGCTATTATACTCTTGTATCTTTTAAAACTATTAAAATTAAGTTTTTCTGATAATTAAATAAAATAATTTTATATCTCAAAATTGTTTATAGTTGCGGTTTGTTGTGTTGAGTTAATAATAATAATTATTATTATCCGTCTTTGAAAATTATGAAGATATTTGCAAGAATCACAGTAAAATTTATACGTTTTGGAATTATATTTTTTCATATAACAAAAATGAATATTCATCGTATGTGTAAGTTTTTGCCAATTTCTTACTTGACATTTAGACGAAATCGGCTTAACGTTTTAAGGAAATTGAATCGTCATAAAACATATGTATACAAAATGTTATGACAATCATGTTCCGAAAACAATCAAATTCGGATAAAATCTTATTCGTCAAATATGATGGAAGTGCGCTATCATTTATATTTTCGACGATATGTTTTATATTTCGAAAATCTTGACAATCAATCTTAACTACAATTCAATGTTCAATTTGTGTATCTGTGGTTACATAACCACATTTAAATATCAGATTCAAATATTAAATAATTATTTTTCATTAAAAAAAGACTAATGGTACATTTTTCAAAGACAAAAATATGGTAGATTTTAAGAAATTATCAGTTACTAATTATACGTTACTGATAATATACTAGAAACATATACATATAAGTATCAACAACAAATGTATAAAGTTTCAACACAATCGTATGAACATTGCCTGAAAACATATAACGCGAACAAAAACAAGCACCAATTCTTATATATAAGATTACTCGAGGAAAACATTGGTTGAAACATGAAAGTGTTCATATAGTAAAGAAAAATTATCAAGTTGTGATTTTAGTAAGCAATGTTAGGAAATAAAATTACATCATAGTCCACGATTAAACGCTCGAAAGATCAAATTATAATATCCTAATTTTATGGTAACAGCCGCAACGTAATATGATAATGGAAGTCTCGGAATTATGCCTTTTGCGAGTTTTTGCCTAAACTGACCGAATATTAAAATGTATGCCCAGTTTTAAAACGTTGCCATTTTCGATGCTGTAAAGAATAGAATATTTTCAAAAATTTATGAAATTTAGTGACGTTCCGAAACTTTACTTTAAATTGTTGATATTTTTCATACAACATAATATTTAATGATACTAAGTTCTCAGATGTTAATGTTGTCGATTTATTCATTTTCATAACACGGTTAAGGTTTAAACTATTTGTTATAAAATATTCGAAAAGATTATTTATATTCATTTAATTATATTCATTCCTTAATCATTATCCTTTTTTCAATAGCTTAGCTTGTATATATATAAATAAAAACTTCTTACAATTTTGTATATATCTTGAAAATGTAGCTGTAACTAAAACTAGATATTCAAAAGTGTTCATAATTGTTTTTGTATTATTAACTTTATTATTTTCGATTTTATCAAAGTTATTTATATATATTTTTAATTACCAAATTAAAATGGTAAAAATTAATGAAAATAGTTAAACACTGCGGCAGTATGAACAAAGTGTCTTTCTCGTTAAAACTAAGCGCGATGGTTTGCTTTAATTATTATCAAAGTTGATACAAAAGCTTGCTTAGAAATATAATATTGTTTGAAATGTTTTTCGAAAATATTAAAAGTATCAAAAATGTATTCATAAGGACGATCTTCATTATCTAAGTGCAAAACTTGTTTGTATTTCGATTGTAATAAACATTAGAGTAATATTTAAATCAAAATTATAAATATTTAAATAGTCCTTTACTTAATTACCATACTTGTGTTTGATAGTAGCGAAAATTCGCAAAGAAGTCTACGTGTATGTGTTAAAAAAAGGTGCAATAAATTTGCAATTCATCAAGGCGATAATGTTATCTTTCTGTAGCGATTTAAGTTGAGAACAAAAACCTACTTATGTTTTTGTTTTAAAAAATTAATTCTAAAGTGTTAAATTATTAAGATTTACTTTTACAATTTTATTAATATGCTAAGGAAAGCTAATTTATTTTATATATTTATGGAATAATTCATACGTATATGTATTAAAAAAACAAATGTGTGTTGTTTCTAGCACAAAAATATTTAATTGCATCGTAAGAAAATAGCAGAATGTAAAATAAACCGATTTTAAGTTAAATAACAAAAAAAATATTTACCCTTTAATTATATAGTATTGTAAATTAACTTCAGTAAATATTTATTCATATTATATTCATTAATGGATTTATAAACACTTAAAATTATGATTACACTTTTAAGTTACAATCCCTTATCGCTTCAAGTGCGGAACTTTAAAACTTTTACGATCATTCCGATAAATTATGAACTTCATTAAAATTAATGGTAATAAAAATCCATTATTCCATTCCATCCAATTAGAAAAGTTGTAGATTAAATTATTTAACCAGTTCTATATTACTTTCGTATCGATTGTCAATTATGCAACATATGTTTGCGTTGCTTGAAACTTTCACAGTATTAAAAGCAACAAAATTTATCAACAATTAAATGAAGTATTATTTTTAATTAATACTAACGAACTAAGTTTTTTTTTTTACGAGTTATATTGAACGTAATATTCTTAACTATCGTTAAGAAATATAAATTATACGTATAAATGTAAAATAAGCCTATCTACTTACCTTGATAATGTCAGTAGGCTTCAGCGACCAAGCTTGGTGAGGGCAACAAGTGTTGTGCCGTCGCCCGCCCAGAACCACCCTTATATACCATACCCAGCCGCCCACCATGCGCTAACAGAGTTTACTTTCCGATTTGACGAATCAAAATTAAAAGAATGATTTTGTACTTATCATAATATATTTCTCTTAGTTATTATAAATAACGTTACTTATATTTTCAAACTGATTATATTGAACTGGTTACTGCTTTTCCGTATATAATTATATACGCTGGTTTTAAATATATATTCTCCATTTAAATTCGCAGATAATTTGAACATTTGACAAATAAATAGAATAAAGAATTGTACAAATTTATTATCATAATAATATTATTGTATAACTTAGGGTGGTCCAAATTCCTAAGAAAAAAAATGTTTTTCTTTAATTTCGCGGGGCACCACGTCGTTTGATTATATACCATAAGAAAGTATTTCAGTATATTTTTTGAATTTTTTAAATGACATTTAGGGGTCGCTACCTAGTTTTGAATTTTAAATTAAAAATAAAATTTGTTTTGTTAGATTCTTTTATTTTTATAGCCAGGATACAAAGAATATTACAAAATTATTGTTGTTGTTATGAATTAAGTTATTATGTAGATATTTGAATCATTTATTTTTAAGATACAAGGGTTGACTTGTTAATATTAGGGTACTTTTTCCTATACTCTTTTGCCAACAAAAGCAAATATTGTTTTTGTTCTTCATCGGTTGTAATTAATTTATTATATTCTTCCATTAAAGCAACACCGCGGACAGCTGTCGCTCACTACTCGCAAAGAATGAACGATATTTTTGGCAGCTACATATTCAGTGTCTCAGACCAAAGTCACCACGTTTTTTTTTCAAAAAAGATGACTAGATCTGGTAGAATCTTAATTACCACTTACGAAGTTTTCTATATTTTTTTCGTGGATATGTGTGATATCAAGGTTTTTTCTTTTTAAGCAATCTTCTGTGCCTTCAATTTTCAGTGCTTCTTCCATTTTTTTCTTCTCTTGAACTGAAAGTTCGTCATCGAAAAAGGCAAGCGAAATTAGCTCTTCCGACAAATACTACAAATGATTTAGAATCTTTTTCAGCGCAGCAATAGTTATATTGTTGTTAAAGCTTTTAAAGGCTTTAGGTTAGGCTTAAGGTCTTTCAATAATATTAAGTCGTTTCTTGGTGCTGACCTTCGGGTAGAGGCTTGAAACGATTATTTAAGATAAACCATCACCGTGAAAATGCATATTTCTCTCACAGCCTTTTCGTCCTTCTTCGTTAGCTTAAACTGATGCTTAAATAAATAAATTTTCAAACAGTACAAGGCTCTTGCCATCCATCTAGCTCGATGTAGACCAGCAGGTCTCCTAAATAAAAAACCTTTTTCAGGAACACCACCTAAGAAAATGATAGTGAGACTCAACAGCTCTCTGTAATCATCTCGAGGTTGATGTACTTGTTATTGCTTTTTGGCAAAATAACCCCGGTCTGCGGCATAGTAATTGACCGATAAGCCCAACTTTACTTTTATTTCTAGTAGCTTTACTGAGTCCGCTACTTGTAGACGCCATTGTAAGTTGAAACACGTTACTATGACTTTTACAAATACAACACGTGCGCTAATTACAACTGAAGTGCGGGGCGGGCTAAGGGTGTTCACACAATCAAAAACATAAGCCGTAAGACGTACAATTTAAGACGTACGCGTACGCACTAATATTAAAATAAGTTGAAAATTAGTTTGTGCGCATTTGGTTTGTGTGAACGGTCTAAATCTCGACGCGTCGGTACAGAAGAGAAGTCGAGGGGAGGAAAGGATAAGAAGCGATTGTCTATGCGAGTTTCACTTGCACGGAAAATGTGATATAAACACCTAAATGAAACATTAATGAAACCATCATTAATAGTGTCATTTAAAGTTTATTTGTAAAAAATTTGTCAGCTGGTAGCAACCTCTAAATTTTAACAAAAAAAAAAAACAAAAAAAGCTTATTTCATATTTAGAGGTATATAATCAAATGAGAAAGTGCCCCGGGGATAAATCAAAATTCGAAAAATAAGGACCATCCTATGTATATGATTGATGAAATTGAATATCAACTGTTTTTCTTGCCAATCTGTCGTTCTTCTGTAATGGGGGGTTACATTCTTAACCTTGTTAACTATTCAGGATTACACATTATTATGACTTGCAGGGACTTTCTTCGCTAATGTATGATATCCATAGTTTTTAAGCAAATTGAGTTTAACATTTATTAATTAATATTAAATACAAAGTGATGATGCATATTTTAATTAATCAATGAAAAACATGCTTCTTATATTAGAATTATACTTAAATGTATTTTTTTTAGTAAAAGTAATTTATTTGTTCAGTTACCTGACTCTTTCACATATACATTATTTTCTTATATATGCTTATGTACATACGCATTGCAACTTATTTTTAATAACAGTGAATGATAATAAATCAATAACATTTTTAATTTATTTTTTGTTTATATATATATTGTAGCTTCAAATATCAAAAATAATTAACTGGGTTTTCTAGAACAATGAGAAAATATTTAAATAACAATCAATTCTTAAGCACTTACAATGCCAACGAGCAATTACTTTTATCCATAAAATATCTAAGCAGAAAATACTAAGAATTTAAAAACGGAAAAATTTCTATCCAGTAACTTATGAAGTGACGAAGTCTTTAAAACTTGTAAAGTCGTTTTAACGCCTGTTTAAAGTTGACGATCATGAGCAGGAAAATCTCATCGTTTTACATCTTTGTGTGTCACGTACAATAAATTGCATCTTTAGAGGAATTGAAAACGTATTGAATTTCATTCCATTTAGCTTCTTATTTTCCCGTTATACAAATCACAAGAAAAGCGTTCGAAACAATTTTCATTCATGGGAATATTTCATTTTCAATACAAAAAAATATTTTCCATAAGAATTAATATGTATTAAGTTTGTCTAAAAAAATTAAAATTAAACAACACTTAAAAAAAAATACACTTTCGGTCCTCGTTGTAATCGATGTAATATCTACATATTTATTTTTTCTAAAGTATTGATACTGATAAATTTTTGTTTTAAGATAAAATCAGGGTAAATGTAAATAGTTTTCTAAATAACATGATAACACATCTGTGCTTTTAATATATGTATTACAATTAACACAATTGCGTGATGGTATAATAATCATTCAGTATATTCCTTATATTGGCTAGCGCTTTACCAGCTTCGATCGCGTCTTAATTCAGGATTGTTCCATTAGAAACTAATTTCCATAGCTCTTTATTTGAAAATGAAGGACCCTAGAGGTTAAGAGTTAGTGCTAGCCTACTGTGTAAAAGGAACCCCTATGTACATTTTCAATAGTTTTGGTTGTGTGTAGATATGTCAGGGAGTCTTATATATATAAGAGTCAGAGTCTAGAGATGGGCGTTAATAACTGCAACACAACGTAACACTGGTAACAATTTTCCTAATATTGTAAAATTAATTAATGATACTAAGATTATAAGAAAACACATCTAGATAAAAATGCCTAAGTTTAATAAGTTTATTTGTTGCATTTTATTTCCCAACCCTGTTTAATAATTCGGAAAGTACCGATATGGTGTTTCGCTTCTGTTCGTTTGAAAACATAACGGCAATTCTGAAGAACGTTTTATACGCCATCTTAGGCTGATTTGTGAGATCAGATTTGTATCCATTTACGATTCAATGTTTGTAGTACTAATAGTGATTTAAAATAGGTAATCGCTATCATAAAGATCCTCACATCCTGACCATCCAGACGGGAAGGGTACCGACTGGTTTTTAGTGGGTATTCCGATGTTCGGAGCGCATTCAGCGAGCCCCACATACCCCTGCCCCCACTGTTCCCGTATAGGAAACGCGTAATGCGTTTTTCAAGCGTTAAAAAAAGGTAGCTAGTGTCTGACAAAAATGCTCAATGAGAATTTGAAACACTTTGAGATATTATATTATTATCAAGGTTATAGTACCTTTCATATAATATAATATATTTTTTAAACCTTAATATCTTTAATCTTTCTAGGTTAGCAAAAGATAATACAATAGCATTATGAGTAGATTAATTGTGTTATAGTGTAATCACTATGAAACACTCTAAAATTATGTATATATAATGTTATTTTCTAGTTTCAATGATAAGTTTTATGACGAATGATATCATGACAGTTAATTTTTTGTATGCACAATTACTACGCCATATTAGATCATCTTTGCTTGACAGAATGACGTTGTAACAGGCTTTCTTGACATTTTCACTTTTCACACACACAAGCATTTTTAGACTCATAAAACAAATCTTAACACTTGTTATTCTGTAAGTAGTTTAATATAAGAATAAAAGTAATTAAAATATTTTAAAATGGAGCTTAGGAACCTGAACGTTAGTACCTATTGTTGTAAAACTTTATGAACTGCAGGCTTCGTAAAATAGTTAAACTTTCTTAGTCCAGAAAAACGTACTTCAAGTTTAAAATGAAACAGCTGCCAAGTAACTCGTCATTTTAAAGAAAATTAAAATTTTATGTGATAAAGATAAGTTGTGAGAATTTTGTCTTATAAAGTATATTGTTTTTTATCTTTTTGCAATTTCGTAAGTACCTACGATTGTTAATTAATATATATTAATTAATTGATTGTGTATAAAAGATAAAGTATTTAATTTACCGTTGAGAGTATTATTTTCCATTTTACAAAATATTAATTATGTACGTTAACCAAAGTCGTAACTACCACGATGTCGAGTTTCAAAGAAATCCATGCATTATTGTGACCACCAAACTACGGTAAAGTCATGTAATTTATTTTTTCATTCTCAACAAAAGTGATTCACTTTCGCATAAAATTTAAAACATTTTACCGGAATATTTTTCTTCGCATAAAATAAACTAAGGGAAGACAGTAACCGTTCCGTTCTCAACTAATGCTTAATCAATTGCTTCGTTACGAACGTGCAGTGCGTGCCTTGGTTCTTAAAATTTTCTTTGGTCATTATACCACTAATAGCAAACCTAGTTGATTGTCATGTATAATTTATTAATTTTAATAGAGCTATTAATTTACTCTCTAATTTGCTGAAATATAATAATATATATCAATGTAGTACTGGATTATCGATTTTAATATGTAATATTTTGATATTTTTGGGAAATGGTGTACGCATGTGTAATATAATACCGGAAAATATAAATAATTTAACGAAATTATAACAAATAAAAAAATTTATTAAGTCACAATTAATAACCAAATATTCGTACGCATTAAAATAGTACTCTTTGGATACAGAAGCTTGGTTTTAAGCTCGTGTTTCTGCAGAACTGATCGAGAAAAGTAATTGTGAATAATTGCAAATATGATCTTTTTTAAATTAGTACTACAGGAGTGCCTACCCTTGACTTCTCGCTACTGGCAGAGGTCAAATATTGACGATCAAAAACGCTTTAGTGTACAGCTTACTTCAATAAAATAAAGATTTAATACCTTTGTCACCTTAAATTCACACACACGTAAAGAATAAGAGTGTAATTATGTAAGTGTATTATGCTATGTACACATATGTAGTTAATCTATAATACTAATAATGATTTCATTGTTTAAAATAAAAATGTTCATGTCATTTTTATTCATGACGCTTATTAACTTTACTGAGTCTATCTCGTCACACTCATCTCTGTTTTGAGATAATCACGTCTACGCTTTGTTCTAGTTTAACAGCTTTTTTCTATTAGTCAGTTTGAAATTAATTTACAAATACACTCACAATGGTATTAATCGAAGAACCAAATACCTTTCTTGAGATCGAACGAAATAGTACACAATTCCATGTTTTAATTTTTGGTAAGGGTCATTTGTCATTTGAACAATTGCGTTTGTGATTAATTTGTCATTTGCCTTTGTGATTACAATTTAGATTAAATTGCTACAATTTAATCGTCCAGGCTTCAAATCCCGTCGCTTAAGGAGTTATAATGTAAAATCAAGTAACCAAGTTGCCCATCCACCTACCTATACTAAAAAAACCATACTTGTAATCTATTATTATCAGAGGTAAAAATCTCCCTTGCTCTCCTGTAAATTTCTATTTATTGAACTAAGCAATTAATAAGTTTAATAAACCAAAAAATCGGGCAAGCTAAATCAAACCGTCTACTAACACTTATGATTATAATTTAACAATTTTAACTAAAATATTACTCATAAATATAAACTCCACTTCCAACTAATCAATTACTTATTAATAAATAATCTAATAACATCACCGTGTAATAAAAAGCTCGATTTCAAACAATATCATCTAAGACGGTACATATCTGGCGTCAGACAATAGCGTCGTCATCAAACAAAAGAAAATATGATTGGTGTGATGTGAGCGAGTATGATAGGCGCCCACGTTCCATAGAGTATCGGGTGTACAAGTGCGGGATTCAGGTCATATGAGAGTGTATCTTTTAGATATTTTCGTCACTAATCCTTAGAATATCCAAAAGTATTTAGGAAGAGGGATGTCAATTACCGTTTTAAGGTAAGTACTTTATATTTTATTACAAATTTTATTTTATTTTTATTATATGGAAGAAACCTGTTCACTCTGGACTCGACGACACCAACGTTGTGCCTATCGGGAAATACAGACTCAGGCAAATTTTTATACTTAAATAAATGTCATGATCAAAAGTAATTCCTGAATCATAACCCTGTGGAATAGTAGCGGCTTTGTAGATGTATTATACCATTAGTCATTTCCTTTTAGATTATTATCATGTGAAAAATTGAAAATAGCTGTATTAATAACTGTTATATTTTTTTATGAAATTAAGTATAATTTGGTTGGTGATAATTATAGAAGTAGTTGTTACAAAATACATAATTATGTATAAAGTAATAAGTATGTGTTATCAAAGAAACTAAATTAAATTAATTCTTCATAAGTATTTGATAACATAATAATTTGGTAATTGAGTACATTATTTATTAAAATACCTAATTTTTATTGTTTTTATGTTAAGTTTTAGTCTCCACACACGTGTTGTCCGTACCTTTTTTGTATCTACCATAGGTATTTTGTGTGCCACATAATTTACAGCATTTCAGCAGCATTTTTAATGAATTACGTTTTTTTAATCTTATTGTTATTCTGGATTCCTAAACTGGATGGTTTCGACCAGCTAGTCCAAGATGAGATCTTCTCTGTTATAGATCTAAGGTTATATGGTCCAGGTTCTCCTTTGTAATGGTCATTTGAATAAACAAATAAATGTGCTCATTTTACGGTGATGACTCAGCTCAACGAAGTGTAAGCCCTTGCACATACTTATACAATAAATATATTATAGGATTTAAGGTGATATTTCAGCCATTACAAACAGTCAAACACAACGAAGTAGATCAATACATAGTAATAATTGGTAGAATGAACGTCACAAAGCTAGTCGACTATCAAACTAATCATAAAAATATGAAAGAAATGTCTTTATTTTATTTTGTATTACATAAATATATATTGCGCGCACAGTCTCACAAATAAATACTTATTTTACAGAATTGAAGTCAGGGTGAATCAAAGAGATTTTTCGATGTTTATCCGACTTATTACGCTAATGTCTAAGCTATATGCAAATATTGATTACTAAATATACACTTCCAATCAATATTACTTTAGAAATTTAACGACTTAAGCTGTAAATAAACTAGGAGATAAGTGATTTGTTGAATTGATGGGATAAATGGTACTAAAACCGTAATATAGTTGCGGCACCACAATGTACTGATACTAACAAAGGCTATAAACTGAAATACTTAGTGGAATTTGTTAAGATATCTCTATAGGCATAGGAATGTGATGAATGTCAACTTATATGTCCTTACTACTATAATAAATAAAATAAGTTTGTCTTTTTTATATATTTACTAGCTGTGCCGCACGGCTTCACTCGCGAATCATTAATAAAAAAAAAAAAAATCAGCCTAGAGCGTTCCTCGATAAAAGGACTATCCAACACAAAAATATTTTTTAAATTCGAACCAGTTGTCCCTGGTATTAGCCGGATCAAACAAACAAACTCTTCAGCTTTATATATTAATTAAAGATTTGCTTGTGACCCTTTCACGTCTTAACTGCTGGTCATAAGAAAATTATTCAAAGACTATGTCAGGAGAACAGAAAAGGATATAACTAGTACTACTCACACGCGGGCGAATCCGCGGGCAAAAACTAGTAGAAATTTAGTTCTTATTAATTACTTAAAAATATACGAAGAAAAAATATTGCGCTAGATACAATTATTGTATCAATACGGACATCTTAAAATATCGTGGATAAATTTCTGTTAAATTCTAATTTCATTGTTCACATTTAGTGACATTGTAAGTAATTCTAGTTAATGAATTGTATTGACTTTATTAAAAACTTATGAAGAAAACAAGGGAAAGTCGCGTGTAGAGGCCAGTAATAGATAAATCACTAAGCGCCTAATATACTCTGAAAAATTCTAATAACTACACTTAATTGACAATAATCTCTTCGTGTATACGATGGTGTAATTTGGCCGAGATGCGTCACTCGTTCGTCTATTTGCTGTATGTAGAGTTTTACGACGCATAAAATCTATGTCCTAATACAAGTGTATTAAGTCGTGAGTAACTTGAAGCGATCTAAGATGAAAAAATAATATTAAAAAACAAGAAAAAATAGTTTAATATATAATAAAATTTTACATATTACTATCCTATAGCATGTTTTCTTAATACCGAAACAAGAGTACAGACAAATTTGGAAAGGACTTTTCTGGGTATGATCCGACCCAAATAAAAAAATAGATTCCTAGGCGACCGAAAGATCCTTTTTATTCGTCTAATACGCTTAACATAACTTTCAGATTACTATCTTTTAATGTAATATTTAGAGCCTTAATATATTATGGCTCTGTTTTATATTATTTTATTCTGCTTTTAACATTGATAACTTCACTACCGTTCTTGTACATACGATAATAAGTCACGTTTAAAGTGAACAAACTCTGCTCCTATTTTTCATTGCGTTTTTTATCCCAAATACTTGTTGATAGAGCTTTGTGCAAGATCGTCTGGGTAGGTACCACCAACTCATCAGATATTCTACCGCAAAACATCAGTACTTGGTATTGAATTCCTTAACCAAAACTTTATGAAGCATATATTAATAAGAAAATTTGCATTCTTAATTTCCTTCATACGTATACATTTAACGAGTATTAATATATAGATAACTCGTACCTATAAAACTACCATTATTTACGAAAAAGATATACACAATGCGATTATTCATTTTTAGTTTATTTCAACAAATCTGTTAAATTTAATATATAAAAACCAGGAAATATTTTTTCCATACAGAATCCTAAGTAATGTAATGCTGATATGACTTGTGTTAACTCAGAATATGGAATGGGTTCTTAAGGATGTCCGTGAGGTAATAAAGGATCTTAACAAGAATTCTGTTTAAGATGAAGTGGTATTCACAACAGTAGGTTTTATTTAAATGCATGGTACGAGTATTAATACCTACTGTTTATATTTAATGACTGTTTAGAATACAAATAAAAATGCAGACTTAAAATTTCGATCCTTCACTAAAAGATTAAATACAACTTTTCCCGAAGGGTTTTTTAAACATAGCTAAATAAATTATGTTAATTTCAAAGATAAAAGGATTTTGTTCATGGGATTATTCTCGCGTTGTATGAGAAGCACTGTCTAGGGACAAACATTTTTACCAGGAAACTCTGTCTCTGTGACATATTACCTCTCTCTCTCTCTCTCTCTCTCTTATTTAGCACTTCTCCTTTTATTACTATGATGCAAACTCTTTTTTTTGCAGAAAGCGAAATAGATATATTGACTTTAACTGCTATAAACTGAAAATACAGTACGATAGGTACCAAAAAAGTTATCACACAATATGTTATAAAAGCCATTTTGTAAAAGAGCTTTGGCGAATGCACTCATGCTTTGTTTTCACTTGAGATAAGGCGATAACGTTCTACACTACAGCGCGGTTTATTCAAATAACATCGGAAAACTGTGGGGAAGGAGCTTTATTTTAAACAGAATTCGATACACGCGCTAACATTGACATAAAATATAGAGTAAGTCAAAGTTAAAAAGAAAATATTTTCGAATTTCTGTGTTAAATATAATACAATATAATACAAAGCACAATAATATATATTATGGACAACATTACGTATGTTGTGCATGAGCATCATTCAAAAAAAGTGTTTTAATATTTATATTTACATCTTTGCTTTATATTTTTGATAGGCGCTTTAAATTTACAAATAGGATTATAGGCCTTGCTTACAAATTTTATTTAGCGGATGATTAATTAAACAATACTATTTTTTTTTTTCGAATGTTAAATCTATAATCAGAACAGATAAAATTGTGGTTAGTGGCTGTTTATAAGTAAGGCCGTATGATTATTAGTAGTTTGTAGTGACTATCTAAAGTAAAATTAGTTTTTTATTTATTTATAAAGGCTTGATTCAAACACTTTTACAACACTTGACTTAAATAAATGATACCAGAACATCATATTATGATTCGGACACGATTCAATAAATCATAAAGAGACGTTATGTTATAAATGGATCTTGAATTATTAAACTTTAGCTTAGAATGTGCGATAAAAAAGGGAACTTTAGTGACTTGTGTTAGCCTACACAAAAATGATAAAATAAATATACTTATATAACCAGCAGCTCTTATCTGATCCCCATGTTATTTTCTCAAGCGCTTTTTTTAAACATTAGTTTCTTGCTTTGTTCTAAACTGTAGACATCCCTCACTTCGTGCGAACCTAAGTATAAAATACACATACATCTCGACTCGAGCTCGAGAAACATAATTTTAAAATTATTCATGATATTTCGAATGTATACTTGTACTTTTAAATTTAATAACCGTTATTTCAGATAAGATTGCAATATAATAAACGTTGCATTTAAATGAAACACGATATAAGTAGATTATATATATTTGTTTTTATTTTCTTAAGAAGTTATAATAACAATTGTTAGCGTTATCAAAGCGCGTGATATTTATGCATATAAAATGTTCGCTTGCTTCAATGTATGAATTTTTGTACATAGCAGATACCAATTGTATCTAACTAGGACCAATTTATGGAGCTGAAACAGAATTTTGACTTACAGAAAGGGCTTACAATTTCTATCCCTATCCGATTTATTTATTTTAACCCCATTACAATAAAAACATAAGCTTTAAGTTATTGTTACTCGTTGCATATCGTCGAATGGAGAAAGGTCACTGTGCGTAAACAATCCCGTATCCCGTTTATAAGCGAGATTTTCCGTTGTTTTTAACGTGGTTTTTAGTCCCACAACCCAGTTCTGCTTTATGGGTATATTATTTAGGAGTATGTGCGCAGCATACAAGCATTTTCCCGTGCTAAAAAAGGAGTAGACAGAAGAAGGTATTGTCTGTACTTTGTTCGAGAAATTTAATATGTTGCATTAAGAATCATTGAATCAATATCAAGTTGCATTGAACACGTTAATGGGCATCGCCCAG
This sequence comes from Nymphalis polychloros, assembly GCA_905220585.2. Lineage (NCBI taxonomy): Eukaryota > Metazoa > Arthropoda > Insecta > Lepidoptera > Nymphalidae > Nymphalis > Nymphalis polychloros. The sequence continues at coordinate 8,432,216 of HG992253.1, forward strand.
ACAGATACCGATATCTAGAATCAATGAACTTTTAATGTTCTCATATCAATTTCTTGGTCTTTATTTTAAAATTTCGCTTTAACATTCAATAATAACAAAGTCACACATGACACTCTCTTAAGCCCCCTCTCAGCCGCTCATCTCTACTTTATTTTAAAAAAGCCTATATGTAATTTTTATGCTTCTAAATCTATTTCACTCGGTGGTAGAGCTTTGTGCAAGCTCGTCTGGGTAGGTACCACCCACTCATCAGATATTCTACCGCAAAACAGCAGTACTTTGTATTGTTGTGTTCCGGCTTGAAGGGTGAGTGAGCCAGTGTAATTACAGGCACAAGGGACATAACATCTTAGTTCCCAAGGTTGGTGGCGCATTGGCAATGTAGGTGATGGTTAACATTTCATACAATGCCATTGTCTATGGGCGTTGGTGACCACTTACCATCAGGTGGCCCATATGCTCGTCCGCCAATCTATACAATAAAAAAAAAAAAAAATGTTAACTTGTTTAAGTCAAGCTAGTTAATACTTCAAGTTTATTTAAATTTGGGTAAATACTCTTATGTCCCTATATGAGAAATAAATACCAAAACCAATTATTTGTAAGTAACGCCTACAATAAACGAAAATTTATAACGCTACAAATTGCTTGTTACGTCAGAACAGGTATTCGAACGAACCCCTACGTAAAATTCCTACATTTGCAAACAATCGAAACATTTCATTATATATCAAAAAGAAAAATTGTTTAACTATTAGCAAATATATCGCATCCTTAAATAGAAGTTATATTAAACATTTTTTTATTTGATGAACATTTTCACTGAGTTCAATTTATGAAATGTACTTTATTTCATATTGCTAAAGTTGCCTATTAGTAAGGGTTGATAACTCCGGATACATACAAAAGGAATTATATCATTACATTTATATATAATGTTCGTCGTCTTTTTAACGACGATCACAAATAATAGTAATCTGATTTGTACCAACGCGTTAAATATGTAATTATTACGTCAGACTAGATGTTTTTGGTAATTGAGAAATGAAGCAAAATTATCAAGAACATATTTCATTTAACAATAAATAGTTACATACACAAGATACGATAACACCACGGATTACACCACAGAGCAATGACAGTGGTAAGAATGCTTAATCCTATGTATAGTACTATTCTATGGTTGAAGATACCGTGAGTTAGGTGAGTACCATAGCGAGTAGTTAATTAATTAACAGTATAGTTAGTTTAATGAATAATAAAATAATTATAATTTTCAAAAAGTAAATTCGGTAAGTGAACGTATAAACTGTTAAATGATAAAAATAAAATTTAAATTTAGCTTTATTGTTTATACAACTTTTAACTTATCAAAATAATTGGCATACTCATTTTAATCATTGTGATAAGCTGAATATGTACTGATAAAAACTATTATAGACAAATATAGCAAAGTAGGACTAAAAATTTAGTAGAACTAAAAATTAATACGTAATATTCAAGTCTCAACTTGAAGTGTTATCGTAGAGAACGAGTGAGGATCTCTTAATTAATTTACGTAACAATTTTGTTTACAAATTTATCCATCATAAATAGGTAAATCATGAAGATAATTATCAAATTCACCTAGTGTTTTTATTTAAATTATAGTTTTATTCAATTTCCTTCAGGACGGTACGGAGGCAAATATTTCAAAGAGTTAATGATTTGAAAACATTTAAAAATGTAACAATTGTCACTTTAGTAATTCAAATACTTTATGGTTCTATACCGTATCTCCATATTTATATTCATTTAACAATTTCTTATCCATACTTGATGCGGCTCGCGGGCCCTGCACTCCTGTCACCAATTAATTATTCTACCGCAAAAGTGTAATACTTGATATTACTTTTTTACGGTTTGAAGGGTGAGAAAGTCAGTGTAATAACATCGGACACAAAAGACAAATGTCTTAGATTTAATTGTTATCAACGCACTGTGGGTATCAGGCATGATTTATACTTCTTTTAATACCAATGTTTATGGCAGGAATGGGAAAAGTGACCGTTATGTGGTCCATATGCTCGTTTGCTTTCTTTTAAATTAAAAAACATTTTAGTAAATTTTTATGCTTAATTGTTATAACTTAATTTATTAGGGGGTATTAGTCTAGAAACTTCAAAAATTCGATATTTTTTTTGCATTTTATTATCATTTGGGCTTTTGAGAAAGTGTCTGTGAAATATTAACTTTAAATTCATTGAATTCCCATAGTTGCAGTATAAATAGTTGGTTTACTTTTGAGCTGTGAACAAAGAAGTTGTGCGAATTTTCAAAAATGGATCGAAATGGCAAGCAATGCCCGTCACCCGACACCACAAAAACAAATCAATACGAAACGAATCTCGAAACGAAATTTTTCAAGTCGGGCGCACGTTTTTCTTGGAAACTATCGGACCGATAAACTCCTGGTTTTGCACACCTTTCGAGGGACTTGTCACCTTTAGTGTGACCTAGAATGATACCGAAAGCTCGAATATTTTAGCCCTGCCGTTGTTTTCGTTGAAAATTTTCCAGGAAAAGAAAAATTTAATGTTCAAACGGCTGCGATTCCGATAAAAAAATTTGTACTCACTTAGATCTAGGTCCGACGACAACTATATTCATATAGATTGAAAAAAAATGGTTTTCTGTTTCAGACGACTAGAACCACCACAATCTTTGCGCCCAATAATTGAACGAGCGCCTTACGTCCCAACCTGAATAACAGCGCATAACTTGTATAGATTTCAATAAATTATTTCATAGAAATTTGGGGTGTTAGTTGGGGTTGAAACATGTCTTGTTATGGGTAAAAAAACCCAGGCACAATAGGATTGACAGTTTTCGCAAAAAGTAATTTCTGAAAATTACTTAAAAAACCAAGCTTTTAGACGGCAATACCCCCTTAATATACAACTAAATATATAATTAAATCATCATTTGAAAAAATACTTCAGTTTTATAGATGAAACTCTTTTTATTCAAGTGAATTACGTTGTTTTATGACTTTTTATTGTTTAAAATAAAAGTGGATTATTTAAAAATTTGAAACGAAGACGACACGATGATGAATTTTCGCTGAGCAAGAATATAATATTTTTATTGACTTAAACAACGTTAATGAAACAAGTACAAAACAATCATATATTTATATTTGTTTAATTAAATTTAATGTATATAATGTATGTACATTTATTTATAAAATGTAATACACCGTACTTAAGTATTCATATTTCATAGCATTTTTAATAATATTAATATTATACCTATAATTGTGCCTCATAGGCATATTATACCTATAATTGTGCCTCATAGGCATATTATACCTATAATATGCCTTAAATAATATACAATAATTAGATCTTCCATTTTCCAATTATTAGCAGAAAAATACGTTTTTGTTTATTTGGATAAAGAGAAACAAAATATTGGCCCTCTAGGAAATCTTTGGTTATCAGAAATTAATAGTCATATATTTTTACCGGATGTACAAGCCACCATTTTAAAATCCACACATTAGTTTTTATATGATTCACTGTTTTATATTCTGAATGCTGCCGTGCAATTTTCATACAATAATTTCCTTAGCTGCATTTCCTTGCGAAATAATTAAACATTGTTTTTAAACGTTTAATTTATTTAATTTATTTTTTTAATTTAAACGTATAAATGCTATGCGTGATTCCCAAAGATTATCTAACGTAGAAATTCTGGGTTCTTAAAATATTGACCTAAAAAAATTTTTATATATTTATCATTTAGCATTCATCGTAAATTTATTTGAACAACATTTTTATCAATATTTAATACTACTAATTGATTTAATCATAGAAGTCATTTCATATGAAGTTCAACAATCGCGTCATTTCTCTTTACGTGACCCGTGACTTGGAGATAGCGCTGGTTGTTTACAAACTCTTCGTATATATGTATTTTTTTTCCAGTTTATTTGCAAAGATCCCCGCGGTAACATTGTTTATTGAAATAGGGTGGACGTGAAACATGTTTCGATTGCTCACTTCGGTAACATTATTTGTTTTGGTAAGTAGTAAAACTGAGATTTTAATCAAAATATAAATACATATTTATACACTTATATACCGGAAAATTTGTAAAGAAAACATAATATTTTTTTAAAAACCGATGAATTTCTTCTCCGGTTCTTCTCAGAGCTGGGTGTTTCCCTTCCGCACCGGTGGTAGTTTCTAGTTTGACTATCAATAAGAAAGTGTAATGTTTCCATGTTAAATAAATTATTTTGATTTTATATATATTGCACGGAAGTATTATGTGATTTTTATTGTTTTTAAAGATATATTGATTTAATCTTACGACAGGGGAATAAATATTTTAATATCTGTCGAATATTTTCGCATTATTGCTGTTTCTCTTTTATCATTGATGCCATACAAATTAATATTATAATTATAATTACAACATTGTGGCATGTACATTATCTTATAACTATAAGGGCTTAATTTAAAAATGTTTACGTTACAGTCCTCATTTTATTATTACAAGTATCGTATTTTACATTTTGTAAACAAACTTTGTCTTTCATGTTGAATATATACATTTATTTCTAAATAATGAATGTATTTGAATATCAATTTGTACCACACAGTAAAAAAATTTAACTTGCTAACAACTTATATATTAATCCAAAATAAAAGGTGAAGTCGTACTTAAGTAAACTATATTTTGATTTTAAGATTTAAAATCGTTTGTCCTGTCTGATTATCAACAAACAGCCAAAACTGAATCTAGAAAGCTAAAATTTGGAATATACTCTTCTCTATTTATACAGACAAATGTTTTTTTTTTTTCAGAGCGTAAATGGAGATTTCTTGACACAAGAGAGAAATAGAGGAGCCACTCTTGTAAGCAATAATAATACACATAACGACTACACATATTAAATTAATGCTTTCATGGTTGCACTGAAAACACGTTGTACATGGCAATACAGAATATATTTGGGATAGTTACCCTTGCTACCAAATTCCATTTTTAAATTTTGTAGGCAGAAAAAGAATGTCATCTACCATATGCAACTGAGTTTGTCATTTAAAAAAAAAAACAAGTATTAGAATTGATAGAAAAATATATTTTACTATTGTAATCTTAAATATGGCCCATTTCAATAACAAATAATTGATGTAGGGTATTCCAATACAACAAAGCAATATTCATGGTTACATAATTACTAGGTTATATTTCTTATAATTCTTGATCATTTTCAGAAACCGATATCAGCATGTTGTGATATTCCCGAATTAGGAGAACAAAAACATTTAACTGAATGCTCCAACCCAAAACTACCAGGACCAGTAAGTATATTTGAAAAATTTCTAAATTAAGAATTATTATTATTAGATAACTTATATTTTTAAAAGAAACGTTTGGATCTTAATCAAGGATTGTGCTGGTTCAAGTCCCGGTAAGCACCGCACTTATGTTATGTTTATAATTCATTCCGTTTTCGACGGTGAATAAAAACCCAGTGTGAAAACCGATTTGTTAGAAGAAAGGCCTTTATATAGCAATAATAAGACATTTACAGGCTGCTTCTAATAATTAAAGGAAATACTGGATTATGTGTTTGTAAATACATGAACAAACTGATAAATAATTTAAAAAAATTGTATTGTAATAATTGGTTGCGATATTAGCACGATATTTTGCTTTTAATCTATTGTAATGTTGCTCTCCTAGTACCTTTTACTGAAATTGTTTTCAGTCGTCATAATATATATTGTTAATTACAAATACAAATTTAATTTTCAGTGTAACGATGTCCAATGCGTGTTTGAAAAGTCCGGTTTCCTTGTAGATAAGCATACTTTGAACAAAGAGGTATATAGAGCACATCTCAAGCAGTGGCTAGAAGGGCACAAGGGTTGGGAAGACGCTATAGAAAAAGCCATCAAAGACTGTGTCGATAAAGACCTTAGGCAATACTTAGATTATCCCTGCAGAGCCTACGATGTGTTTACTTGCACGGGAATTGCTATGTTAAAGGTGATCTTTACTAACAGATAGTTTTTGCTCAAATTTGGCAGCAATTACAGTAAATAAATTATTGAAATACATATAAATACATTCGGCATAAAAATGTTCCAAGTTTTTTTCTTTTTGCAGAAATGCCCGACCGACTCTTGGAAATGCTAAATATCAGAAAATAGTTTTTCATGAAATATGTATGTGGAAAATAAACAAAAACGAATCTACGTTTTTTGATAACCTTCAAATAAATATTTGAATTATATTATATATTGCACCGTTGTTTTAATTTTAATATTAACAAATTTTCATAATCAGCCGAATATGTTAATTCGTCCGTTTGTTGTTTATTTGAATCTTTTAAAACTGCAATTATTAGTTTATGTTATAGTTGCAAAACAAGCATAAGGCTCACAATCAAACAAGTTAAAATCATCAATTGTCTAAGGCGATGCAGATAACTTAAATTACTGCAAAAACACACCACATTTCTGTCTGCCCCAGTCACTTGTCACGGCAAACTCTTTTAAAGTAAACCGTTGTTTACGAGCAGTTAAATGGAAAGAAACGTAATTAACATTAGGTTGTATTATGTAACATAGCATTTTAATCATTTTTGTACAAATATCATTATGCGTCAATGATTACTATATTAAACACACACTTCTACATGTATATCCAGATCCTTCAAATAACACATAAATGTAGAGTTTAAATCCTTATTCAGTAGAAAAATCTCCCAATCATATACATATAAGATACATACAAAGAAAAGCAGTAGAAAGACTAGAGACTAGTATAAAGAAAAATATGTCGATAGTTCAACGTACCTATTGTTGGCCATCATGTCCAAGGTATAAGTCTGAATCACTAGGCATGACGTCTTGAGGACATCCGACAATCATTACATGCTCATTACATCTTGTAAATATTTAATCTCCTAAAAGTAATCATTCATAAATAATGAAAAACACACTGATTAGTTAGTAAATATCTGTGTATTTTGGCAGAGTTCTACTATCTAAACGATTTGATAACCAAATGTATTTGTAACGAATTAAAGTATTTGAATAGATAATTTTGATTGACTTTTAGAGATAAACGTTGTTTTAAATAGAAAAAATACACTATAGATTACATAAATAGTAAATTATTTACATGAACCACACTTACACTTACACTGGAGGAGTAAATGTAAGTGTAATTCTGTTCAATCTGTGTGAGTGAGTGAATAATATTTTATTCCATTTGGAGTGCACAATACAATAAAAAACAAGTCACTTACAACAATGTGTCACCCAATAACAACTAAATTATATAACATTGTAGGTAAGTACCACTTATTTACACCTGGAACGCTAATTAGGCTCCAGTGATTTGTATGTCATCATTAAATATACATGGGAAGGCAATCGGAAGTGCGAAATATATATAATTATCATCACAATGAGTTTTATTTTTCACAGCAAAAAAAATAACCTTATTTTGTATTATTACGTAATGTCTTTATAATTTTTTAATCTAAAATTAAATAACATGCATAAATTTATATAGGACATTGTAGGTATTTCAAATCATTATAATAATATAAAATATGTATATAAACTGCTATTTAATGTATTTCTTTAGCCAACATTTATTCGTAAAACATTGTATTGTCTTTAATATTTTCACCGAATCTCTAAACTAATTACTCAGTAATTGGAATAAGAATATCCGAAATAAATGCACAAGTTATTAAAAATGTGCTGGTTATGAAAACTACAACTGGATTTGAATAATAGACCCTTAAAGTAGACTTAAAAAGAAATGAGTAACACAATTTTTTGAATGCCCAAAATATTATTTAAAAAAAGATGTAAAAAAAGGAAACCCATTTTCACAATTTAGCATAATTTTCTATAAATAAATGTGTACTAAAAGTAACAATGTCATATTATTTGTCTCTCAAAACTTTTTTCATAGATTATAACAATATGCACTCAAATTAGCAGATACATGTAAGCCAACTATTCACTTTAATTTCATATTTTTTAAATTTTTTTTTTTTTTATCTGAAATTAAAAAATCCTTGTATTTGAAAGTACTGTTACTATTGTACTGTACATTGTGATAAGAAATATTAAATGTAAAAAAAATTCAAAATGTTTCAATTATTTTTTAAATTAACTACAATTACATCTATAAAAAATAGCTGTGTTGTCGAATATTTACTACTTTTTAATTTTGGTACCGTTAGAAAAAATATGTTAAACAATCATTGACTTATTATAAGTTCAGTGTTGCTTTTTCTTTTTTTAATGGCTTTAAGTTTATAACAAGCGTCAATGTCACGTTGGATGGAGGAGATACGAAGAAGATTGATCATTACGGTATAGAATGAATTGAATTCTGCACACAAACATAATAGTAGCAGTTTCCTTGTCAATTCTAAGCGAATGTGATATTTATTTAGGACGACAGACGAGTACCAAAAATAATTTCCCATTGTATATCCAGTGGTCATTTTCGTCCAAATATTGTAAGAACGTTACATCGTCAATACGCCGCCGACAACAGTGAAATCTAGGAAATGCCCGGTGTGTCTGTAATTACACAGGCTCTATTACTACTGTTATACAAAAATATAGATTTTTAGCTAATGAGAGAGTTTAATCCACTCGGCAAGAACATGCAAGAGTAAAGTAAAATGAATATTGCATCTAATATCGAGATCCATAATGTGTATATAATATTTCAGTTTAATATAAAATTCTGAGGATATATTTAGGTAGAAATAGCGACGATTGACACTTCAAAAACAGCTTTCATAATTTAATTGTAATTTCTTTTGAATTTTGCATTTATACTTTTAAAATTTATGTAAATACATATCATAGCTAACATTTTATGGTATTTAATTTATCACTAGCTAGCTTTTAGGATTTGTTCTGTCCAGTGCTGGATTTACGCTAGGAGCACACGGGGCAGGGGAGTGCCCAGGGAGGCAAAGTTTCAATTAAGATGTGAATGATGTTAAAATACATCGTTACTTTTTAACATTACTGTCTAAAACATTAGGTACTTCTACAACACTAATCTATGACATGTGACACCTTGGTGGTTTCCCGTGGCACACAATAGCCGAACATAATTGTTCGGTATAAAACCTAGCACATACATTCAACATCATCATTGTCGAGTCCACTATCAATCATGTTTCGCATTGGCAGCTTCTGTCTACTGGTTATCCTTCAGGTAATATAAAAATATATTAATGTAATAGTTTTATTTTACAAAACTTAAATAAAAAAGTTTATTTGATATTATCATGTCTCGTTCATACTTGCTATTTTGGATAGTTTTAAAGGTTGCATATTTTTGAGATAGTTATTAGGACGGGTTTTTTGTATTTGTGATAAATATTCGTTTTATGATGCAGTGATTCACATTATACTATTTTTTTTCATTTTTGTCTGTCTGTCTGTATGTCTGTCTGTATATCTTCTTATTTAACTCAAGAACGGCTTGACCAATCTTGATGAAAATTGGTACACACAAAGAACATGTGATGGAGCAAATGATAGGCCATATATAAAATCGATAAACCCTACGGTATGTGTGCGTGTGTGTTATTATAGTCATAAAATAATTTATTATATTTTTATGAATTATAGGTGGCTGAAGCCTCGGAGCACAGTTAGTATACAATAAATTCACTTATCGTAGTAAATCTTTGCATAAATTTTACGTATAATTGAAGTACAAAATGAAAAATAATAATTTTATTAGCGTTTCTGTGGGTTGGAACATTTCTGCACAACACGGTCCAAATATAGTATATACATAAAAAAAGAGTTTTTGTTTTTATTTATTTATTACTTGTACCAACAAATATTTTATCTATTATTGAATTAAAAAAATCTGCTATGTTGGTACAAGTTTGATTCCAGCTCACAGTTATTTACACAAATGCCTCAAAAATGTATATATAATTGATTTATTAAGAAAAATGCTATTAAATATCACGGCTATTCATCTTATAGAGCATCATTATTTGAAAAATTTTAATGACGCAATTAAAAGCGATATTTGTTATTAAATAGCATTTAATATTGCAATTCATTCAACTGAATGACAATTTGTCATTCGTCTATATCGTCCCAAAAAAAAAGCCTCTCTAGGCTAAAGCGAAAACGTCATGCCAGAATTTAATTGAAAATCAGGTTTATTTTTAAGATATTTAATTATTTTTTAAATATTATGATAAGCATGTGATTATTTTTCTATACTCCAGGTCGTGACCTCAGAGCCGCCTCCTCCACAGTGTAGAACCCTTCCTCGAGTAGTAAGTATATAAACATTTTTTATATTGATTTATATTGGTTTCTCATATTGATAAGCATTTTGTAAATAATTAACAATATTTATGTTGTAAATTCTTCGTCATCATTTTTCTTCATAGTAATTAAAATATAGCTTTGTTATAATTTATAAATTAATAAATATTTAAAAATATGAATTTAATTCACATCTCTCTATAGCAAAATCCTACACAATGCTGTAACTTCCCAAAAATATTTAAAGAAGAGGACTTCAAGGAATGTGAAATAGAATTACCAAACGGAGAACATACTAGACCGGGACCTCCGGATGTAAGTAGAATTGATAATGGTAGCGCCATCTAGTGACAAATTTATTAACTAATAAGGAATTATATAAAAAACTATAATTCCATATTATATTATAAAATTATTTTGACAGTCTCAAAAATGACGAATTCATTTCGATTAAAGCTATATTTTTTGTCTCTTGGAAAGCTATTTCTAGAACATCAGTATTCATTCATACTATTGTTTCTCTTATAAAACTGCACTGTTGCAATATTGTCTATTCGCCTATTTGATTAATTAAATACGTGGGATGTCTCAATAACAATATGTGGTTTATTTTGATTAAAACTGACGCCATCTATTTTCCGTTGATGGTACTACGTCAGTAAGGTTTATTTTATGTACACAAAATTGTACAAAGCCGATGTTAAACGCATAGAAGACGAAGTCATCTTTAAATGTATAAATTAATATGTCTATATTTTTCTAGTGTTCTAAGCAGATTTGTTTACTCAAAAAATACAATCTCATGAAAGATGATAACGAGGTAGATAAGGATGCAGCGACCGAGTTTCTGGACAAATGGGTTGAATCTAACCCAGACTTTAAGAATGGTGTCGAAAAGGCCAAGGAGCTTTGTATTAATAATGATTTGGCCGAATCAAAAGTGTGTCAACCTACAAGGGTTGTATTTTGCATTAGTAATGTGATGTTTATGGTAAGTTAACTTGATCATCATTCATCAACTTCCACGGTTGTTATTATGTTTTTATAAATACAAATATTTTCTATACATATTTTTATCATATCCTTTTGTAATCAGCATAGTTACTGAATGGGTATTATATATGTATATTTTTATCATTTATTTAATACTTTTTGTGTTTATGTGTGTGTGCGTATGTGTATAACACATATTTTAGTTAATGTTTCTTTCTTCGCTCGTTTTTTGAGAAACAAATAAATCGAATATATATTTCTACACAATCCAAATTTCAATGCAATTTTTTTTTTAGGAATGTCCAATTTGGGAGGATTCTGGTGACTGCAAAAAAATAAAAGATTACGTTGAAGAATGTAAAGAATATTTCGATCACTAATAAACGTAATGTTCATATTGTGTAAAATACTAATTACTGTTGTTTGATTTTTTTGTAAATAATAATAACATTTTTAATATGCATATTACTCATAATAATTGATGTTACTTTAATGAATAAAAATATAAATAACTAATTCGCTTTTTATGTTACAATACTAACAATAATATTCATTGACTAATCTATTTATGAAAAAATTTTAAAACGCCCGAGCAGGACATAATTTTTATTATTTAAAAAAGGCAAATGAAGCAAAATTAACAAATTTTAAGCTGTGATGGTAGCTCTACCAAATTGAATTACTGATAAAACCTCGTTTCTCAAAACCTGAATACGGCAAGGCACACATAACACGGTAGACTATACATACTTTTTACAGTTTAATATACATAGACACAAACATACACGCACACACTTAAGCACTTATACACAACACTGACAACTTCCGTATTTCAACATGAAGACAAAAAGATCATACGCTACGTGCGTATGATCTTTTTGTCACTTACCAAACTATTCCATTTCTTTCTTAATTTCAATATACATGTATTTATATTACTATTTTTATAGAGCGTCAGTGATCATAGCAGCAGTCGCTTCGGAATTAATACGTTTGTAACAAAATTTCCAACTATTCGAAAAGTCTATTTAGTAATATGTCTACCTATAATTAGGCAAAGGTTTATTGAGTAAACATATAAAGGTATATTAGCAAATTGTCTAAAATGTTTTTGAGTCATAAAAGTTTTTTTTTTATTGAATAGGTAGGCGGCCGTCACCTACACCCATTGACATTGGTATTGTAAGAAATGTTAACCATCGCTTACATCGCCAATGCACCACCAGCCTTGGGAACTAAGATGTTATGTCCCTTGTGCCAAGGTGCCTGTAATTAAATATATTTGTGAAATGAAGGTAAAGTATCTTAATAAGTTTATTTTGTGCAAATATATTATTGTTATTTAATAGTAAAATCATATTAGAAATATTAGACTAGCCACCCAGATCCTATGTGTTCGTAGCATGCTTAAGAGTAATATTTATTAGCGGTCACATTATATAAACTTACCAAACTGAAAACCAGGCCAGGCCAGAGGAAAATCGTCATCCGTCATCTACGTTATATCAAATTATATTCCATGTTTTTCATTTCAGAGAGCATTTCTAACATTTATACCATACTTATTACTATACTATTTTCTTACTTTTTTTTACTATTTTCTTTGTTTGATTTAAGCTAAAACAAAGACAATTTAGTCAGACTTGCTAGATGGCATCATTTTTAAAGTTCGACGCCTCGATCTTAATATTAAATAAACTATTACAAAAATATTTGAAAGTTGCTCAAGTTGTTTAATTTAAATACTTCATTAATGACTTTATCACATAACGTCATATTTTCATAAAAAATATATTTTAAATGTACATTGTATTATACAATGTTATTACGAGTAAATATTAACTAAAAACGAATACGAATATTAAATTACAATACGTTCTGAACAAATAAACTTATTGCTTACTTGTGGGACATGTAAAAGAGTTTTGTAATATGGGTGTATTGAGTTACAAGTAGTTTTAATGTCAACTCAATATTTTGTAAAACTTTAAAACGTTTTTTAAACATCAACCCCACCTTCCTTTGTTGGTTCAAACTACTCAGTCAACATAATCAGTATTGATATAATTCGTCGTAATACGTGCATTTAGTACAAGATATGAAGTTATTGTATCTGTGTGCAATATTTTACACTGTATCCTTTATTTTAATTTTCTATATTATTATCAAATTATAAGCAGAAACGTGATAAACAGAATATTTATATTTATCTTTCAATAACTGTCTTGTATTTAAAACTAGTTTATTCTTCTTTCTTATTGAAACAAAATAAAATAGCTCACGTAATAAAATATATATGATTAACCTAGTGATGAAAAGGATTGTATCTACAGTAATATATATGTTTTAATTTCAATTAACCACCATTTTTAAGGCAAGAGGCCAATTTGAACCATTGAAGATAAAACCAGAAAAATGTTATGGGACTGATGAACTCATGGTAATCATTAATAAATTATTATCAGTGTAAAATTATCCGTACAAAAATTTAAAAAAACAAAAATTATCCAATTTATAAAAAATTTTAGGAGCGAAGATGTTGCATTTTTCCACCTTTTTTCAAACGCGACGTGGCTAGAGCGTGCGGCGCTATGTTTGCACTTGTTTTTATAGATAAAGAATATAATGTCACAGGGATGAGAAGACAAGCCATCAAATCTGTGAGTAGCAACCACCATTGTCAAAAAACGATGGTGGACATGCAACATTGTTTCAAAATATTTTGAAAGTAAACCGTTAGTAAAATAATTTTCAATTTCCATTTTCAGTGCGAACATTGGCGATGTATTTTAAGTAAATATGATCTCTTAGATGCTGATGACTTCGTAAATAATGAAAAATATTATAACTACCTAGACAAATGGGTAAATCTAAACCAGGAATTTAGTAGCGTTATGACCAGTGCCAAAGTTTTCTGCAAAGAAGAAAATAGACTTCAAATGCCATTGAATGTTTGTGAATTTTTTGATTTTCAAAGTTGTATCAGAAACTATATAACCGTGGTAAGTTTTATTCATTTTATTTAAACTATTCAATCAATACTTCATTAACCTATTTAATTTTAATTTTTATTATTTTCAGGGCTGTCCGAACATTATAAAAACTGAAAAATGCTATGAATGGAAAGAATTCTACGAAGAATGTAAAGAATTCTTTATATAATTAATTAAAATAAACAAAGACTTTAATTATTTAAATTTATTCTAAAACTGCATCTATAATGACAATGAAATGAAATTAGTTATTAAAATGTATTACTACTTCATTAATTACAATATTTTACTTATAATAAACATTATTTCATTTGCATCATCTTATAACTACCCACATTTAGTATTAGTATAGAGGTAAGGACATACGTACATCTTAATGTACAAGTTACCTCTATTCCAATAAACTGTAATACTGTCACATAAATGTTAATACAGTAAATAATTTCATTCACATACATATATCACACTCACCATTATACCTCATCACTTTCCTTTTAGGAATATAGTAAATTAAACTAAACTAGCAGTCTTTTCTAAGCCTTCAAGGTAGAAGCCTTGGGTTGTATCTACCAACATAAAGAATCATGCCTGAGGGGTTGTGTCGTACAAAGAAGAGGAAAGGTCTATCGAATTTTAAACGAGCCGGTTGAGTATTTCTAGCAGGAAGTCTTGCTTGTCTTGGTCGAAGATGTAACGGCAAGTGCATAGCATCACCTACATCATGCGGATCATGGAACGCACGTTGATAGTCTCGTGGTTCGTCCCATCCTGTGAGCCATCTGGAAGTTCTATGTTTATGTGATAGATCTAATGCTTCAGGGTATTCTTCTATGTGATGCTGCTCTCCAATAACGCCTTCACCACAAGTGACAAAGGAAGTCAATTGTATCATATCAGACAGATAGAGGTCCTTTGATGGGCCGTTCATTCCACCTAAATCGGCGTGGTCTGCATCAAACAATTCTTTCAAACCCATTTTTCGCAATGTCGATGACACGTTGAAAATAGATTTGTGGGATAATCTTGGTATTTGCAGTTCTAAGCCATTTCGTGGTAAAAGCGTTCTTAATAATCGATTCCATGCTGATGTACTTAAATCAGAATCTAGAAACCGTTTTTCAAGGTTTTCTAAATCTTCAGCATGTACAACGTTGCCTTGTTGGCCAGGCATTAAGAAGAGTGTACTAACAACAGTATTTGTATTCCCTAGGGCAGCAGCGGTGGCGTCTAAAACTGGATCGTAGCCGGCAAGGAAATTGCTTTTGAAGACGACAGCTGGTACAGGAACTAAACGTCTCTGACGCACAGTTGGTGAAACTACGAAATACATTTCGCCGTCTCTTCCTTCCACAGATGACCCACTGCAATCAGTCTGGAAAGTGATAATGAATGAAATTATCTTATTTATTTACAATCTCTATTGAATTAGTGGTTTTTTTATTTACATATCAACTTTTTCATGGAAGCCTGAATTTCATGTAACATGTTATGTGTAGTACATATGGATTTTATTGTTATAAATGCTATAGAAAATTGTTAAATAGGAATAAATTGAAAAGCTTTATTTAAATAAATATGGATGTAAATCTAAATCTGAATATGGAATGTAAAAGATATTAACATTTATCTATATTTAGAAGAAAAAAAAATTTTTGGTTAATATTATTAGTACTTAAATAAATTATTTTCTTTAATACCTTCAAAAACGTTATCATAGAAACAAAGAAAATAATACTTACATGAAAAATGTTAGCTGAAAATGCTGCTAGTGGAGGATGCATAGTTATACTGTTGGATTTCATATATTCAGCAATTTTACCCCATGTATATCTTTTAACAAGTAAATTAGTTCTTCTCCTTATAATATCACTTATTAAATTGAAGTTTATTTCTTCCACGTGGCCATTATAAAAGTGTTGCGCTCTTTCTTTATAAAATGTCAAAATTTTACCCTTACTTCTTTCACTGTAAAGCTCTCTTATAAATGCTGATACAGATACTCCAGATGCAGAAGTAGTTTCAATTGAGTCAGATATATTTTTCAGTGTAAAATGTGGATTAAATGTAACCATATCATCTAGCTTAAGAACTTCATTCATTTCACCTGAAGTTGCTCCTTTTGCTCCCATAAACATCATTGCTAACATAGACGTTATAGAATAAGGAGAAAAAACAATGCTTCGTTTTTTGTCTGTATTTTCAGTTAATACATTCCAATATCTAAACGCTAATTCATTGCAAAGCTCCGTGAATTGTAGTACGTCTTCACCTAAGTCCTTAGTTGTTACTTCTAACCCCTGATTTTCCTTAGGAAACTCTAAAACAATGCCTTTATCATTACTCTCTGGTATGTAAAAACCTTCAACTTTGTGTTTATCTTTATTAACATCATATACTTTTGGTGGCGTAACAGTTGATATAAGTTTCCAGGAGTTATTCCTTTCATTCGCTAGCTCTTTTTCATCAATATTTACTTTTTGTATTTTCTTTTTGAATTCATCAAATTTTGGTATTTGTGCTTCTAATTTCTGAAATTTATTATTAACTTTATTGTTTTGTTGTGTAGTTGTAATCTCTGGCAAAGCCGTCGTAACAATATTACTCTCAGTAGATAAATTAATAAAAGTGGATGACTCGACCTTAATACTAGTCGAGTTCATATCAACCTTCTTTTTTTCTTCTGATTTTGTCAAGTTTTTTAATATATTATGGTTATTTAATATATTGCTGCTGTTCTTTATATTGCTAGAATTAAAGTTACTAGTATCTAAACCATATTTTGTTACACTTATATTTTTATTGATTGCACTTTTGGATATATTGTTAATTTCGTCCTTAAACTCATTTAATACGTTGGTTTTGTCTTCGATTTTTTTCTTGAGGGAAGGAGTATTGGTATGTGATGGAATTAATGTAGTATCAATAACTAAATTTGAGGTTGTAGTTTCAACATTCAACGAGTCGTAAGTCGAGTATAAGTTCTCCTCCATTTCTTTACTACTTTCATCAGGTTTGGTATTATTTTCATAAGAGACTATTGATGTAGGAGCAGGACCTTCATTTACTACTTGTGATATTAAATCATCTACTGAACCTGTTAAAATGAGATCCATAATAGCAGTGTTAGTTGTACTTAACATCGTAGTCGTACTTGGTGGTAAAGATGTAGTCTGTAATTCTTTCATATTAAAAACCTCTTCTTTAGTATTTTCAGTTTTTATGTGTGGATCAATTGTAGATATTTTTACAAAATTATCTGATCCATTAGTACGGTTTGCTGTGATTTCATTTTCATTTCCATTTTCTATAGGTATTTCAATTTCGATGTTCTCTTTGCTCTCTATATCAATATTGTTCATTTTTGTACTATCTAATAAACTATGAGAAGTAGGTATAGGGACATAATTGTTGCCAAGATCAGAAGCTATTTGACTTATACTCTGAGCCACATCAAATAATGGTAAAGAAGTCTGACTTTCTTTATCTCCACTTTCATCTACTTGTGTTTGGCTACTTATATTGACATAGTTTTCAATTTGATTGTTTTGTGGAGATATTAATTCTGTTGTTGTTAAAGGAGAAACGGATTGACTTGTATTAATTATGGAAATATTTTTTTCATATTCTTTTTCATCATTTTTTAAAGGCGAGAATAATATTGTGTTTGATTTAATGTTTGTTATATTTTGATGTAAAAACATCGTTTGTTTATTATTTGACATTTCTGTTATTGTTTCAGCTATGTATGCCGGTGTGGAAATAGGCGAAAAAGTACTTATTTTCTCATACTGAATTGGCTTTACTGTGAAGTTTCCAATATAAGTATTATTCTCACTTATATTAGCGTTATTTGAAGATTGCTGTGTTGATTGCGATGGAAAAAATTTGCTAGTAGTTGATGTTATATCTTTTATTGTTGTTGTAGATGTAGGTCGCACAGTACTAGTTGAAGTTGATAATTTTTGCCAATTTGTTGTTGTTGGTTTACTTGTCGTTTTTCTTACAGGCTGTTTAGTTGTAGTTGTTATTACCTTGGAAGTTGTAGTAAAAGGCTTTGATGTAGTAGTAGTGGAAGGCTTTGATGTAGTAGTAGTGAAAGGCTTTGATGTAGTAGTAGTAGTGATGGTAGTAGTAGTAGTAGTCGTAGTAGAAGGTGATGATTCAGTTGTAGTACTCTTAGAAAGAGAGACCTCAGTGAACGGTTTTGCTGTGACATTATTATTTTGGTCTTTAACTGCAGACGTAGACATAGTAGGTATTTCATTGCTTTCTTTACTTTGCGAATTTTCATATTCCATATTTAAGTTATCTATGTCGATAGTATCTGTCTCAGGTGTAATAAATGACCCCGATGCTTTATCTGGTACTATATCCACCCCAGTGTTGCCAAATATCGATGGTAATATCAGGCTCCAGGAATCTGAAACATCTGGAGTATCGAAAGTTGGCTGTACGTTTGGCTTATTTTTATGCGCTTCCATTTGTGATTTCAAAACATTTTGTACATTAGTAACTACACTATGAACTTTTGTATGAGATGGTTGACTAAAGTTAAAAGCTACCGTGGGTTGATTGTCATTAGCGAAAGTGACTAAGCCATCTGTTTCTTCTCCTGCTGCTACTATAGCCTGTATTTCTTCTAAGGTCATTAATCTTTTAACAAGTTCACCAGACTCATCAAAAGTGTAAAATTCATATCTATCTGGTGTAAGCAAATTTACTGGACTTCCCACAGTCGCTGGCACACTTGACGGTGGCGGAAGACTGTTGCCAACAGCGTCGGCTATGTATGGTAATTTCGTTCGCCTGAAACGTGAAATAATGTAATTATCAATATTTATTTATTTCCTAATTTTTATTATAATCAAGATTGAGCCGTATTCAAATTTTTATTTATTTGTCAATTTAATCGATTTACATGATGTTTTTTTATTAATGCAATAGCATTCTTGTTATGCTTATTAAGTGTCACATGGAACAACACTGATGTTTTCATAGAGGAAAAATATTTATCACAATTCCTTTTTTTTATAGGTTTAAAGGTAACCAAACAAAAACAGATATTTAACTAGATAATATATATTTTGCAAATACGTATATATACATATTTGATACCCGAAACAAATTTCTACGCTATTTACTATTTTTAAAGAAGTATCAAGTTTTAACTAGCTGTAATATTGTCATATAACTTACCTGTTTTGATTGTTATCGGCAAACGCGCACGTCGCGGTGATGAGTACGCACAGAATGAAGTGCATCCTGCCACGCGCACTCCCCACTGAAACTGTAAATTTAATCGTTTGAAATGAAAATCATAGTAATAGCGTATCTATGGTAGGATATAACTGTGTGAGGCTGTGTATTATAACTACATATAACATTAAACCAATTTAAATATATAACGTCTGTGTGCATATATTTTTCAAACGTGGAACGAGAAAAACAACAGATATATTTCATAATTTTCAATTCCTCTTTTTCGAGAATGAAAATGAACTAATCGCGTACTCCAACGCGATCAGGCAGCTTACGCAAATCATTATTAGGCAAAAGATTGAATACCTCAGTTACGATATGTACAATCAGCTTCAACTCGTAATGATAGGTAACGTGGAAGAGGGAAAAAGAAATGGCTAAGGAATATTAGAGAGTGGATGACTCTGAGTCAAACAACTATTTTGCCTGACTATAGACAGGACAGAGGGAAAAACTAACAATTGAACTTCAATAATGAAGAGGCATGAAGAAATTATGCTAATGCCACTGATACTTATATAAAAAAGTTATGAACATTAAAACCAACATAATACATAAATACAACATTCTTATATACAATATAAGAATAGTTTTACAAATAATTTGCATATGTATTACACGCTTAGTTTGTATAAGAAGATTTTAAAAAGCTCTTTTATTTAATAACAATTAGTTCGATTAGACTACTTTAAAGTTAATGACGACATTATGTAAACAGATTCAGATTTTTAAAAACCGATAAAACCAACATCAAGATTTTTATATCAAATTAAGCTCTCATGCAGATTTTCATAGCGTGAGATCAGACATTGGATAACATAAATAGTGCGATAATCGTCGACTACCATAAACAAAAAACGAACTGTAAAATTAAAAAACCTGCTAAACAAGTAAAACCACGGTCATTGTCGCGCAAACTTGAACTACAAGTTATGGCTCGAGAGCAAACAGCCGTAAAGTTTATCGCGCACTGGCTATTATTTGTCACGGTGACATTTATATCGCTGCTTCTACGTCCGTAAAGTACATGAATGGTCTAAACGTTTATAGATAATTTAATTTACTTTAATGACGTTATCATCTGACAAATAATCACTAGTGTGCGTGTAGAGTAATGTTTTGTTTTGCGCCAACATGCTATCGTTTCTTTGAATGAGTAATTATTAATGAAGTCTCAAGAAAAGTCATTGCCCGTTTAAGCTTTTATAGTTTTAATTTTTTAAATAAAATCTATGACTATGATAAAACATAATAACATAAATTTTAATGGAATAGTACTAGTGTTTTATTTTATCTTAATAAATTATGGTGGGTAAACATTTTCGTTTAGTATTAATTATGTTTTTCTTTTTTTTTGTATATAAGAGTAAGGTATGTGTTTACAAAACATTTTTTCATACCTATAAGAGACCTTTCCTGTACTTCCTATAGAGATATATCAAGTGACGTGAAGTGTTAAAATAATGAATTAAGGTAATAAGCATAAATAAAGTTAATAGGGTGATGTACGTGCAAAAGAAATATGTAAGTAGCCACATACTCGTACATTTACCATACGCAATCGGACGCTCCGGACCTAAGATCTAATAAATTTATCAGAATCGGACAATAAATTACAAAACGGGAAATTAGAAAATATGTCAAGCGCAAATAATAAATCTAAGTACCTACTTATTATTTAATTGTACAGAGACATGTACATAATGCTTCGAACGCGTGACCGGTTGTGTTTTAACAAGTTGTTTGCAAACGATCTGGGACACTTGACACTTGGCTTGTGTTACAATGTATAACCGTATCGCCTTAGGTTTTATACATACTAAGCATTTATTTATTATCATATTATATTACTTATAATATAAAGCTTATATAGCCCAGTGAACCAGTGAACGAGTGAATCTCAACCGAGATCTCTCCTTCGGACGGACACCAATTACAGATTGTTAATTATTCATTCATAACGCAGGTAATTATAATAAAAGCCTAATGACCAGTATTTCAATGAGAGCCGGGTGTGTAAAAAGTTATTTGCATCCAATATCATACTTATATAGGCTAAATACATATATTGATGATGATGATTTAAGATCTTTTATCTACTACAAATGCTAAAATTAATAAATGAGTTAAATTGAACAAAAAACATTAAACGAAAAACAAATATGACGATACAACAAAATAACTTTAAACTAACACGTGTTTACATAACGAGTTATTGATATATTATAAAAACACACTGCACTGACCCCAAATAAATGGGATAAACGCAAACAAATGATTCTAACGCATTGTACCTATTTCAAAGCAATTGTGTTATTATTGAATCGTAACAAGGATAAGTTAACGTTGGAATGCAGACCACATATCGTTAATTTTAATTATTAATAAAAGCTATGTTCATAATTAAGGCGGTCAAGTTCAAGGGTCATATGTCATATGAGAAAGAGGTTAAAATATTATAATAGCAATTAAAATAATAAAAGAATAAGTCATCAAAAATAAAACCTTCTTTCTAAGTTAAATGATAATATGAATGGCTGACTGAACGGCATATCACGCTCTGATGGGCAGCGACAATCTGATCCGTTAGGATGATGGGCCGTGAGATTCTGCATAAGTGACTGCTACCACGTTATGTAACTAATGAGACTTGGCGACTAATTTAAAAATAATCTCCAAGAACCACAATAATGTGAAAAATAACCATGTATTTGATACCTGCTTCTCAGTTTCTTTTTCTTTCTTATTTTGTACTTTTAACTTCTTAATAATAGTATATTCTATACTCCAAAGCAAAACGGTTAATTATATAAACGAATTGTACGAGTAATTATGAACTTTATTCCTGTCTTTAATTAGATAAAACTACTCCGTTCTTTTCCGTGTTCTGAATAAATAATTTTACTAATTGTAAAGTAAAATACTATTACGAATTGCCTTTTTAGTGGTTTATTTACTTCGTAAAACAAAAGTTTAGATTTAATTTATTTTAACCTTATTTGCTTACAAGACATACTAAACGAACGCTCTTTCTATCTCACTGTAGATGCAGAAGCGATAAACGAACCCAATTATTATCTTAACAAAGTATCAAGTCCTTGACACTATTCAGAGCGATCTATACGGAACCTGTTAAAAAGTAATAAAAATCCAAAATTCCGCTCGCCGGTCTGGTCACTGAAAGTAAACGCGGAGGTAACGGTATAAGAAGGCTTCGTGACAACAAAGGTCGACGAACTATCTTGGATGTATTGTTTGCGGAAAAATGTGTTCCTTTATATCACGCAATTTTGTAAAGCTAGAAAAAGAATTCGATTCTTTTCTTTCTTTCTTTTATTAGTAGTATTCACGGTAAAGTCTGTTAAGAATCTTTTGCTTTTACTTGTATTTCTTTTTTTTATTGTATATATAACTCATAGTCCAAGTTGCATCTAGAAAGATGTAACATCTAGCAATTTGTTTCAAATTAGCTAATTAACACATAGCTACCAAAACCCAGTATACAATAGAGAGACATGGACTGAGAGTATTGGCCGTGTAAGACGTAAATATCACACTTATAATAAAAGCCTATCTTAACGATTTTATGAATATATCTTTTATATTAAGTTGTATGAATATATATCTATATATATATTCATACATATATATATATATATATATATATATATATATATATATATATATATATATGAAATTAAGATATCTTTTTGTATATAGATAAAAATATATTGGCATATTAATAACAAGGTTAGGTATATTCATCTTCATTACAAATCAATTACAATTTTATTATAATTTAGCGGCGATCCGTCGATGACGTCCATCCATGATATATGACTGTCCGTTTGACGTTCCGCCAGAGTGACATACCAGCCAAAAAATATGTAGTCGCTCTCGTCTCGCCGTTAAATATATAGATATAAGGGTGAACTGTATTTTCATTCAATTGATCCAAGTGTTAGTGTATCGGGATGAAAACGCATGAAGAAATTACCTATGATTTAGAACATAATTAAATTGAGTACTTAACTTTAAAACAATACATATATATTAACAGATACAAATATTTTAAGCACAACTATGTTAACATGAAATTTAGAGTACGTTAAAAAATATACTATAAAGTAAAATTTGTATCACTATTCATGGGTAACGGGCAATGGCCTAATTAAATTTAAAATTTAATTTTGAAACAAATTAAAGCTCACTCTTTAATTATGTTCCGCTTATTTACGACGGAGATATAAAATTAGCGTGAATTTAATACATAATACACTATCCATATAATTATGTATACAATGTAAAACCATGTAAAATATCAATGTCATGTTTACTATTCAGTTCAAGCTTGCTATTAAGCTTTATATGTTATTATTTTTATAGGTCTTACTTATACATAAAGTTGCCTAGTTTTGTTAAACACTGATATCGCTTCTTCTGTAACTATTGATTTGACGTTCGAAAGAAGACACAGCATAGTTTAACTAATCAGCCTCTAAATAACGTCTATACATTATAAGAGTTTAATTACTTAGTGATACACTCACTCATAATAATATATTCTACCGACAAACAGCAATACTTAGTATTATTGTGTAAGGGGTGAGCGAGCCAGTGTAATCTTTGTTCCCAAGGTAGGTGGCATATTGGCGATGTAAGATATGGTTTGTATTTCTTCTTCTTCTTCTTCGTGGCACTCTTGTCAGAGCGGTCGTGGTCGCACCATATTATTACGAAATTATCGGCAGGGATGTTGTTTGCCTAAAGAGCGTTCGCCATGTGTCTCTATAATTGGTGAGCCTTGTGCACTCGTGCAAAGGACCATCAACAGCTGTTTTTGTTGTATTTCTTACAATGCCTAAATATATGAGGTGTAATGACCACTTACGATCATATGGGCCATATGATTGTAGTGGTACTTGTCAGTCTGTCTACCTCATAGCATAAAAAGTGAGAACGTTTGTGTTTAACTGGCATTGAATGGTTTTCATGTATTTTTTATAACATTTGTTTGTTGATTTATTTGTATTGATTTATAAATGTTTGTGAATTTATTTTTATGATTCTTTTGTATAGTCATAAAGATTTGTACGGTATAGAAAATGGTAAGCGGTATAGAATGCTTCGCCAATTTATTATTCAGTTTTATAGCCTTTATCTTACGTGCGCCTGGAAGAGATCTTATATAGGATATCGCCTTTTAGACACTTTTTTGTGTTTCCCAAATAAATCT
The DNA here is from genome assembly GCA_905220585.2 of Nymphalis polychloros. NCBI lineage: Eukaryota > Metazoa > Arthropoda > Insecta > Lepidoptera > Nymphalidae > Nymphalis > Nymphalis polychloros. The sequence continues at coordinate 8,457,043 of HG992253.1, forward strand.
TAGTAATAGCAATATATATATATAAATATATTATATTAAACTAGCTGTGCCCCGCGGTCGAGTTCACCCGCGTGTAATTAATAAAAATATAATAAATTATTTTATTACTATAATAACACACACGCGCACACACACACACATACACACACACACACGCGCGCACGCACGCACACACGCACGCACACATGATACGCACACACACGTAATTAACGACTTGAAATTAATTTTCATAAGATACCGTAGGGTTTAGCGATCTTATATGTGGCCTAACATTTGCGCCATCACATGTTCTTTGTGTGTACCAATTTTCATCAAGATTGGTCAAGCCGTATGTCTTCTTATAACTCAAGAACGGCTTGACCAATCTTGATGAAAATTGATACACACAAAGAAAGACTATTTATCACAAAATTAGGTAAAAAAAATGTACAGACAGAGCCAATAGATTTATATTGTAGCATAGATAACATTTCAAAACGAAGTAATATATTTTGATTCTTCTTAATTTTATATTTAATCTATTATTGGTAATTCTATAATTATAAATTGATTTTAAAAATACTCGTTCATATGCGTGATGTTCTAAAATTCAAATGTATTTTTTTACGGTACATAATATTCTCATATAAAAGGAATTTATTGAAAATATTTTAATAATTTAAAAAAATCATTCATTCGTCAAGATTTTATCAGTAGTAAGATAATTTCATCAATTACCTGTTTCTCCGATCTATGACTTTTTTCTGTGCAAATACAAAAAACTGATCATATTTCGATCACGCAAAAAAATTACAAGAGCATCGTACAAATTTCTAGCATATTTGCTCTAAAGTTTCCATAAATCTTCGTAAGCACTTGTGGTTTCTCCTTAAGTTTAATATAAAATATGCATCGTTTTGTGTTCTTTTCATTTGGATAAGCTGCAAGTTGATGACTACATCAACCGCTGGAGTCTGGTGAGATTAATACGTTTATAATTCACAACGGATATTTTGACTTTAGTGTTAAAAAGAAAAAAGTTTAAAGACTATAATATTTTACAATACAAATTTCTCTTATGGTTAGGATTTTATCCCGACAAATTTAAACATTTAAAAAAATATATAACAATACCAGATATATATTTTTTTCTTATCTTCTCTTTCTATATTCTATCTAATAAAGCGTTGAAATATAATAGTATATAGGGAGCACTGTGTTCCGTCTGAATTGCGGCAAAATGACGCGCGAAACCTTCATTAAAAATAAAAGAGCTCGAACGTTTATCTATTATAAAAAATATATATAAATACACAAATTCTGAAAAAGAAAGTCTCATTCATCACAGAGATAATGTTGTTCTAACAATGGCACAAGACGACCGGAATTCTGTAGAAACTGTGACAACGCTAATTGAATTCATTACTGAAATAGACACATTTTGTCCTACTTTGTTTTATTTGTATAAGCAAATTAAAGCTAAGTAAAGATAGTAGGTAGAACGGTACAAAATATATGTTAGAATGACTAAGTGAATTCGCTCGACCATAATTATTACACACTACACAAATACAATTAATATATCTAAAGAAATAATATTACTCTTAAATAATAAGGCTTTATATTTCTCCATCATGCGACTGCCAGATATGATAATTTAAAATGTCATGTTATACTGCTCAGACACTAGCGGGACATTTTATTATATTATTAACAAATGAATTAAATCATATAATTTGATGATACTTATTCAATTGTTTAAACAATAAACAACAAAATATACACATGATTATGCAATAGACGGTTTTTGATGCAATTATAATGATGTTAAGAAATTTTGAAAAAATGATAGATTTAGAAGTACCATTATATTGATAAGAGAGAAACAAAACGAATTATCCTTCGTAAGTAATGTCAGGATGTAATAGTTCACACATACTATTCATTTTATAAAACATGTAGCAATATATACGCTATATTGATTAAAAGAATATTAAATGTATGTAGTATAAATATATTTATCTTTTGTCATAAAAATATATCCCGATTTATGAAAATAACGAACTATCGATTAAAAACGAAGTTTAGATAATTAATAATTTTAACATGTGTTGTTATCACAAAGTTATCAATTTGCCTTCGAGGAGACGTTTATACTGCAAATACGTTTCAAATATCAAAGTAACGGTTTAGCGTTTCAGTTTTTAGTAAAAATTTTTATAAATAATATAAGAATTCTGTTTAAAATGATCATTTACTCTCAAGCCATTTGTCCCAATATTTGTGCAACGTCATTCTACTTTTATACAAGATACGAGGAAAAGCTTTTTAGACCTTGGATGTTGAAATACTGTGATGACAAACAATATAAATGAAAGAAAAATTAGGTTAGTCCGTCTTCATTTAGCTTGCCAAAGATAGATTATTCCTTAATTTATCTTTTCAGACGTAATATAATTTAAAATTCGAAATAAATTTCGTATAAATGTTTACTGGGTGTTGTATACTTTTATCATAAGCACCATCCGAAATTTGACAAATATTAGAAACTTATGTAGAGTTTTATTTTCACATAATTAAAAAGTCAACAATTTTATTTACAAAGCACGTGACTAACGTTTTTTTGTGGAAGTCATTTAATCGCATATTTGAAATAATGGCCTAGTGGCTGCCTTTGCTTTAGATATTGACTTTATAGAAGACTAGTTTTCGTCTGCGGCGGAGGCACTGGTAGTAGGAATAAGAAAGTAGCCTTTGTCCTTTCAAGCTTGCTTCATTCTAAATACGTAACAGACAGACAGACAGGCAAACAAAGTTACTTTCGCATTTATAATATTAATATACATATAAACACAACATAACATAGTGTAATAAATAGCACTTACACCTTCAATGCGCCGTCAACCATGGAATCCAAGATTGTATGTCCGTTGTGACTTTAATAACTATAAACCGGAATATAATTATACAAAGAATTCATATTTAAAATGAGAATAACAGACGAGCGTCTGTACTACCACACTAAGTTCTATCACCGGGTATTCTTAGAATAGTTATTTTAAAGGAAATAAAAGTGTTATTCTACATGCTTAAAATTTGAAGTAGCATATTTTCTTCTGAGTCATTTTTTTCAAGGAAAGAACACATAAGTCTTTGTTTGTTAATTATTTGCCAAAAACCCTAATTGTGTAAAGGTTCATAATGATATAAAAATTTCGTATTGGTGGAGTTTTCAAGAAATTACATACTTCGACATGAAAGTCAAGCAGGTAAATAATAATTGAATTCAAACATATCACGTTCAGGATTTTTTCTTTTACATTTTAAATTAAATTATAATGATATATATAATATATTATAAAATTACGTAAACAGAAAAACTTGCAAATATGTAACTTTTTATTTTAAAATAACATACAACCAAAAATCAGATATTTCGTACGTGGATAAAGCAAAAATATCTAAAAATATTATCATAATATTTTATTTTACTCGGTGGTATAAAGTTTTATTTTACTTTGTGCAAGCTCGTCTGGGTATGGACGGGTGGTCCCTCATCAGATATTTTACCGCAAAACAGCAGTACTTTGTATTGTTGTGCTCTGATTTAAAGGGTGAGTGAGCCAGTGTAATTACAGGCACAAGGGACATTCGCCTAACTATACAATAAAAAAAAAGATTTGGAGTTTATTCATAATATCATTGTGTTCAATGTTTTTAATTGTTGTTGCGTTTATTAAGTAAATTTTGTCTTGATATTGGTCTGCGTGTTTTATAATGCGATACATGATAGTAAGCACTGATGCAATACCAGATGGAACGCGACTGTCTAGAAAATACCTAATTATTTATGCCTGTATAGAATAAAGGTCTTCCATATTGTGCATATCATACCAACCCACTTTTAATGTGGTGGATTAAATTTTCTCCTTAAAAGGAGAGAAGCCTAGTCCAGGTCGATCGTGGATTTATTTTTAAAATTTTACAATGTCATATGAATTTTCATAAATCTTATAATTAAAACCGCCTTTGTCAGTAAATACTACTTAAACTAAAATATTAAGTATATACTATTCACAATTTTTAATATAACGTTCAAATACTCGAATTGAAGCTATAAATTTTAGTAACTAATTTAAGGTCTGCATTGAAACTTTAGCTAAGAAAAGTTTTAGTTAATTTCTGAGGATAACAATTACTAAAGCTAACAGCGGAGTTTAGTTTTACACGTATTATTTTAACAATTGAAAGAAGAAAGGAATGTTACATTTCTTTTTAAAAAATTATGAATGTGTACATTTCTCTTGGCTTTAGTTATTTTTATTCCATCTATATGTATGGAATTATATGTCTTAATAGATATTTTAGTATATCTTCTGGCAGACGTTAATATTTTACTATAAGTGTTTTTAATAAAATTTTGACGTTTTTTATTAAAAATAGGTAGACAGGTCAAATGTGGCACCAACCTTACTTCCGAAATAATTTAAATTTAATGGCCTGTGTATTTTTTTTTATGATATAGGAAGGTGGACGGTCGTATGGGTCACCTGATGATAATTGGTCACCAACGCCCATTGACAATGGCATTGTAAGAAATTTTAACCATCGCTTACAACGCCAATGCGCCACCAACCTAGAGAACTAAGATGTTATGTCCCTTGTGCCTGTAATTACACTGGCTCACTCACCCTTCAAACCGGAACACAACAGTACAAAGTACTGATGTTTTGCGGTAGAATATCTGATGAGTGGGTGGTACCTACCCAGACGAGCTTGCACAAAGCTCTACCACCGAGTGTGCCTGTAGTTACAATGGTTTACTCACCCTTTAAACCGGAATACTACAAAATTAAGCGTGAAGAGCTGATGGTATTTACCAAGACGGGCTTGCACAAAGCTTGGAATAGCCAAGTAACTCTAAGCGCTACAAGACATAAAAGTAAAATTAGTATTAATTCCAGAGTAATTTTGTAATTGAAATTAGTAACTAACACCCATTTACTATTAAATAATATAAAATCTTATATAAAGTAAACCTACAAATATAATATGTATTAAATACACATTTAATTCAATAGTAGCTAGGTGTGATTATTATTAGGTAGGTACAGTAAGCATACTCTTCAAACGAAATTAAGCTCTAACATATACGGAGAATAAATATGTTATTTTATTTAATAAAGTTATAATTTATTACAGTTTTATTTATTTAATAATAAATACAAAGTTGATTCGTATGAACCAAGCTAACATGTAATATTACTTTTACTTGCAGAAGTACAAACTACAAATTATACTGAGATCAAAAGACGTACAACAATTATTAATTGTAATCACAATTAAGCTTATCGGGACATTTATCTATGACTTTCTATTTATCGAAAAGATAAACAATAATCGCTATTGTATAATTAAAAGATTAAAGATAAAATAAGGAAGAATTCTTGGTAATAAATTGTTTCAAGTCAATTTTACGGTTGTAAAGGATCGCGGCTTACGGATATCTTTGATTAGAAAAGTTTTGTCTATATTTATGGCCTGACGTCAAGATGTAATTAACTTTATATACGAAATTAAACTTTAAAATGAATTTTATACGTGAAGTATGCGAACAACAATCTGTATAAAATATTTTATGAGTATTATCTACGCTATCCTCTTGTTCTGACTTTACATTTGTTTATTATCTCTTTAAAAATAACGGATATTGTGTTGTACTTTTTATTAATAAAAAAACATATTATATCAACGTAACTTTACAAGAAAATAAATTGATTTAAAATGTTTTTGGGAAGTATTTAGACACTTACAATATGTATTTTAGCCTTCTCCTCAAAAGAGGAGAGGAGGCCTTAGCCCAGCAGTGGGACATTCACAGGCTGTTACTATTTTACAAATGATAGAAGATACATTTTATATGTAATAAATGTCGTTATGCGTATCAGTGTGCCAAAGTGCTATATGAATTTGACGAGCCGGTTGACGTGGTTGGTAGATACCTGCCTTTCGCGCTGCAGGTCGTAGGTTCGATTCCCACCCAGGACAGACATTTGTGTGCATGAACATCTCTGTTTGTCCTGAGTCTGGGTGTAATTATCTATATAAGTATGTATTTACAAAAGAAAAATAGTATATTTAGTATATCAGTTGTCTGGTTTCCATAGTATATACAAGCTCTGCTTAGTTTGGGATCAGATGGCCGTGTGTGAATAATGTCCCAGGATATTATTATTATTAATTTAGTAGTTTTAAATCAAAAATGTAACTGATGTATTTTTTTAACGATAGTTTGTGATAAGTAACGAACTCTACATAATATATGATGACAATCGGTCAATCTTAATATATATGACAGTTAGTCGAACAAGACTAGACCAATAAACTTAAAATCAATACACATTGAATAATTGATGCCATTTGCTAAAAATAATCTAAGCCTATATGAAGCCATACTCAAAGATACTTGTTTGAATATTTTGTTTATTCTGTGGAAGGAAACGTCGTACCCAGTTAAATTAACTGTAAAATAAAATTACATACGTGCATGAATACGTAAGAAAAAGTAATCTTACATTTTTATTTATTTACCGTAGAAACGCAAATGGCCAAATCAAATTTTGAATAAATTCGAAGATTCTTGCAAGCACGTTTGAATCAACAAGTTAAAAAGAATGTAAATCTACCACAGATCTATAAAGTCCTACCAATAGGACCTGTAAAAATAGTTACTACATATTTATATTAATTAAACTAAACTACATAAAAATCTAAGAAATTTTGGAAAAACTCCAAGCTTCAATATATAAATATACCTTATTTAATCAAGTTTTCTAAGGAATCACCAATTACTCACTGTTTTTGTAATGACAATCATTGTATGATATATAACTTAAAACTGTTTATCCGCTGTCAATCGTGAGCAGTTAGATGTTATGTCCGGTGTGCTTGGGACGGCTCAATAAAACTTTAATGGACATATAAAACACGGGGTATTTCAAATGGTGGTTGGCTATCAGTAACAAAACAACTATTATATCTATTTTATTTATTAAGTAATACATACAATTGGAGGAGGCCTTTGCCGATTGGCAAATAGAACTACAAAAAATAATTAAGTATAGAATAGATTAAGATTAGTTTAGCTACAAAAAATATATTTGTATATCCATCATCTTATTAAATTGTGAAGTTGAACTTTATGCCGTAATCATATTTATTCCATAGACCAGTTTGATTTAAAATTACAGCAAGACTAGTTCATCTGTCGGATAGTAGGCCAAGCTACCTCCGACCTGATTTCTCTTCCCCTGACTGTAACATAAAAGAAAATAAGATATTTTCTTTCTATATTTTGTTTTATAATAACTTGTAAGAATAATAAAAAAAAAATTAAAAACGGTGCTACAAGTAGTTTTAGTTTAAGCCTCTATTCGTATATTCGATATTCGTTCTTTTACATTTTATTGCAAAACAAGGATTAATTTATTAAATATTTAATACAGTGAGTATACTGTAATAAATGTTAAATAATCCTAATGGCGTCTGTCGACGTATACTGTATTAGAAAGTATTTAACAGTAATTATTTATTTTGCTGTCTGCTTGGATTAAAATACGCGCTTATAGTGTCTTTGTTTTATATTTCACTATCATTATTTTATGTGTAATTATTTTGTAAACTTATCCTTATTTAAAGCGTGTCTATTAGTCTAAAAGGTTCACATAAACTCTAACGTTTTAACGAAAGAATACTGTTTAAATTCAAACCGGTCAGTTTCAAATCGTACCGCAAATTACATCTTAATAAATTGCCAAACAAAATTTATCATTAACCAGTCTTCAAAGAAACAAAATAAAAAAACCTGTCAGCTTTTTAATACAAATTTAATAAGAAAATAATACTAACGATTGCCGTTTGAGAAGCTGACCAATTAAAAATTAACGAATTGCTATATTCATCGCTAATTAATTAAAAATCGTTTCAGAAAGTTAAACTCTGTAGTATCAATCATTTATCTTTTCACTAAATTGTGTTTGGTTTGCACTTCAACGTGCAATATCAATTAAATTAAGTATACATGAAGTAGAAGACCGATGAAATCGAAACATTCCCGTTAAATTTTAATGGAAGGTTATGTTTATCGTGACAATAAATTCCGACAAAGTGCCGTTCGTAAAGCAGTTCTTTCTTTGGACATCCATAAGTCGAGTGGGCCCAATGGCATTCCTCCGATCATGCTGCGTACTTGTGCTCCCGAACTGGCACCGGACTTAACGCGTATTTTCCGCCACTCTTACACATTAGCCGAAGTCCCGAAATCTTGGAAGACTGCTTAGGTGCACCCGATCTCTAAAAAGGGCAATCGCTCTGATCCAACAAATTATAGGCCTATTGCTATCACCTCCTTGTTCTCCAAAATAATGGAGTCCATTATTAACTGCCACCTCCTGCGGTACCTAGAGGAGCACTAGTTGATTAGCGACCACCAGTACGGTTTCCGTCGGGCTCGCTCAGCTGGTGATCTTCTAGTTTACCTGACTCACAGATGGGCTGAGGCAGTTGAGTCCAAGGGGGAGGCATTAGCAGTCAGTCTGGATATAGCGAAAGCCTTTGAGAGGGTATGGCACAAAGCGCTTCTTTCGAAGCTTCCTTCCTACGGGCTTCCCGAGAAATTATGCAAGTGGATCACCAGCTTTTTGACAGATCACAGCATCAAGGTCGTTTTCGACGGTGCTTGTTCCGACTTAAAATTCGTCAACGCTGGTGTTCCACTAAGCTGCGTTCTATAACCTACTCTGTTTCTTCTGCATATCAATGACATGCATTGCAAATCAGCAACATTCACTGCTATGCGGATGACAGCACTGTCAACGCCCTATATACCGGTCGCGCTAATATTTCTCGGGAACACGTTAACGAGTATCGGAACAAACTTGTGTCTGAAGTCGAGACTTTATTAACCAAAGTCTCGGACTGGGGCCAGCTAAACTTAATCCAATTCAACCCCAATAAGACTCAAGTTTGCGCGTTATCCGCTATAAAGTCACCTTTTGTCATATCTCTTCATTTCGAGAATACTCCCCTCGCTGCCACAGCAAGTATCGGGATTCTTGCCGTCGAGATTTCGAATGTTGTTTAGTTCCGCGGTCAGCTGGAAGTTAAAGCCAAATTGGCATCTAAAAAGCTTGGAGTGCTCAACAAGGCGAAACAGTACTTCACGTCAGCTCATCGTCTAAAACTTTACAAGGCACAAATTCAACCCCACATGGAGTACTGCTCTCATCTCTGGGCGGGAGATTCCGCCTTGACAAACAGCCTTTATTTATTTTCACAACGTATGTAGGTATTTCATATAAGTATGCTGAAAACTTTAACCCTTTCAGGATTTTTAGGCATTTCGTGATTACGACGTAAGTTTTAAAGAGCTTCATATCTGTTTGTATCTCATTGGGTGTTTTTCATTTTATGTCTAGGCGTTTACAATTTTTCGCATTACGAAACTATACCACATGTGTCTATTAACCCGGATTCGAGCAGCATGTTAAAAGAAATTCCAAACCGATGCCGAGAACAGGAGGCACATGCGTTCCATCAAATTGCCTGAAAGATAATTTTAAAAGGACCATCGCGTTTTCTTAAATTCAAAAATGATTTACACGCTTCAAACATTATGCACAAACGGTAAAATAATTTTGTAATTTTCTCTATATAACCTAAATTTTTCTCATATAATTTTGTATTGAATTTCACCTTAGCTTGGAATACGTTAAAATACCGCTAACATATATAATATTGTAATATTTTTTTTCGAGTTTTTAGTTTCTTATTATAAATTAAATGATTATTATTTAATTTAGCAGTGCCAAAAAAACATATTCCATTTATATCAGAGACGTAAAATAAGTTTCATTATTGTTATTTTTAAGACCCTTTTCTTTTGGTTTATTACCACTTTAATCCACAATATCGACATTTTTACAATAATAATGATAATCTTTAATTTTGGTAATTTCCAAAGTATTAAGGTAAAGTTAACAAAGTAAAAATAAAATAATATTTATTATTATAAAAACATAATTCCAAATTGTAAATCAACTTATTTTTTTTAATTAGTACTATTACCACAATAATACTCATTATTATTAAAAAATACCTACCTGATAACTTCAGAACTACTTCTATTTCAGTTTCTGGCATGAATAGAACCTTGTCATTTGGCCTGTTTCCTGATATTACAAAAGGGCGTTCCACATCCAAAACAAAAACGCACTGATGAATAACAAGACCAATTTGTTTCTGAGTGTTGCGAGCGAATTAACGTCATCCATGTGACATGCTGTATGTATTGAGCGCTTTAATTATGAAAGTGTATAACATGACTTAATCATTCACAAAGTTATAAGCAATAAAACGCTACACTTGATGTAAAATAAGTAAGATATATTTTTAAAACAAACTTTTTAATTTGTTTCGTACATAATACACAAAATTAAGAATAAATAAATACGTTTTTATTCAAGTTTAAGAAAATACTTGTTTGACATAGGATGTACATATATTATTATTAAAATCTATACACATACATATATACATACAGCATAATAACTAATTATTAATATATAAAAAATATGTATGTATATAACATACGTAAATAAAAACAATAAACAAATTTTATTAACACCCCGAATTTCTTTTTAATTTAAAAGCATATACATTATCAAATATCACAGAGTTATTCAACCATATCAGCCTCTGCACAGCGTGTCAAAAAACAAATAATTAGAAAATATGTATAATGTAATAATTATAATATAATTTATGAATTTCGTTTTAATCAAATTAATCACACCATTTCTGTTATGTACTTTGTTCACTGACTGTGTCATGGTTGTGATATACTTCGTAGCCTAAGTATATTGCTTTTAAGTCACAACACTCGGCCGTTCATCGTTGAAAAGGTCTATACACGACATTCCAGTCCTATCGAAGATTAACCGCAGGCTCCACTTCAATCTAGGGCTACCACAGATTGAATATTATCCATTGATAAATTCGCAATCAAGTTCTTAAAAAAATTATCAATCCTATTAATTATTATTACTTTTAAGAAGTTAGTTATCAATATCGTATTTACTATAAAAATATTGAAACATAGATATAAAAATATTTAAAATAAGTCCATGTTAAAATATAATATTTCTTTCTTATTTTAGCAACCCTATTGAAACTTAATAAAGTTTGTATTGCAGCTTTGTAAACTGGCTCTAGAATTGCGTTCGACATATGTAAGATCAAAGTGAGTCTTTGATAAATAATAAATCTTTATGAGATCTATTTGATGGTGTTAACATTACATAAATATATGTGGTTTGACTTTTATGAATTGTAAATACGTACGTTTACTGCACGATGGTTGTATTATATCAATTACACTGCTACATTCTTTATCCAATAAATATGGAAAAAATGATGAGGATATTATATATTTACCTTAAAAGTAATTATATTTTTATGCACAGAGAAAAACGTTTACTGAGTTCATGCAATTTTACTATTAAGATAAAATCATGTCGAGCAGGTAACGGTTCTTGTTTAAACCACTAAGTAAGCATTTAAGATTCTTGTGCTGACTGCAGTTAAGTCAAGAATTAAGTAAGAATGCTGCCACTCCTTTAGTTCAAGCTGTTTGTCAAGTTCAAGATTTAAATCTCACTTCTTTGGTTACATACGAGTAGTAATAAGACATTACACAAAGCTTAAAGATCATTATTATATATGCGAAAGCGTAATAAATTAGGTCCTTACATATGAAATTGGCGTTTTGTACGCAAGGAATATAAAGTCTTTTTTTTTTGTAAAATATATTTAATTAATCAATGTATGAACCGTTGTTATGTATGCACTTTTGCCATCTCATAGGTAGTTCATTGATCCCTTTACTAAAAAAACCTTGGGGGTGAGAATCAATAAACTCTTTGAAGGCGGTTTGGACTGCCGCATCGGAGTTAATTTTTTTTCCTTGTAAGAAGTTGTCCAAATTCCGGAAAAAAAATGGTAATCTGTTGGATTTGTCGGTCCATGGAGTACAGTGGATGTCGCAGACATTCCAATTGTAGCTCATCTAACTTAGTGGTTGTTTGTTGTGCAGTGTGTGGTCTTGCGTTGTCGTGAAGCAGCAGTGGCCTAGAGCGATTGACCAATCTCGGTTGCTTAGCAGCTAGTTCTTCCTTCATGGTTTGCAGTTGCTGACAATAGATATCTGCCGTAATCGTTTGGCCAGATTTTAGAAAGCTGTTGTGAACGACACCGGCGCTAGTCCACCAAAAACTCACAAGTAACTTTTTCTAAGTAAATTTTCGTTTAGGGCAGGATTTGGCTGGGTCTCCATAGTTCAGCCATTGCGACGAACGCTTTCGATTATCGTACAGTATCCACTTTTCATCACAAGTAATGGTTGAGCAAAGTAACACAGCAGTCGACGCGTGTTTACAAGTTCGATTCACTCAATTCATGAGGTACCCATCGTTCAAGATTTTTTACTTTCCCGATTTGCTTCAAGTGGATTAATACAGTTTTATTACTTACCCCGAAGCTTGCAGCTATCTCTGAAATGCTTTGTGATGGATCCGCTTCCACAATAGCCTTTAATTCTTCATTTTCTACTTTGGTCTCCGGCCGTCCATGGGGTTGGTTCTGAAGGTCGAAATTTCCAGAACGAATACGTTGAAACCAAAAACGTTCCGTGCTTTCTTTTACGACACCAGCGCCGTACACATCATTAATCCTTCAAGCTGTTTCTGCAGCACTGGTGCCACGGTAGAACTCGTACTCCTAAATGAACCGATATTTCATGTTTTCCATTGTACGGTAACAAGCGACGCACAAGAAAAAAATAATGAAAAAAAAACAAATGAATGACTGTTTTCAAATCTCAAATGTACCAGCTAAATGAATTTATAAATTTGAATTTGGAATTCTTAACCAAAGAGGAGATATTTCAGATCAAAGTGGTCAGTACGACAAAACGCTATTATAATATATAAATATTGAAATAGGTCATTTCTATTTTTGAATTTTAGTATATAATTCAATCCAACTACACTTACTCTCAACCTCTTAACTCAAATGTACATACGTAAACTTTGTGGTGTCCGACTCTAATCCAGTTTGGCCCTGACACAGGAATTTATAAAAAATCATGTATTTTTCGGTTTAAAAGTCTCAGTAACGTCGCAATACACTATACTGCATATTTGGATGGATAATTTCATTAGAAAATTGTTGAATAAATGATACAAATCTGATATGAGAAACGACTTGAATATAGTTGTAATTATATAAGTAATAAAATGTTGGCCCTGCCTAGTCTTTAAGATGGGTAAACTTGGCTGAAATTAGGTCAAGATGACATATACATTTCCTCCTATATACATACATGCTTCTTCGTAATACGTCCTTAAACTACAAAACAGATTAAGTAAAATATTGTTGTCGATTTGTTACCTGGCTTATTAACTTTATCTTTATTAATATCTGGAATTAACTACATATTAATTTTAAAAAAAGTGTGTTTTTTTAAAACTACCAATTTTACTTGAAGGGATTATTTTACACTCAGTGATTAAGAACATAATTGGGCATATTAAAACAATACTTATATGAGTGACGTACTGGAAGGTGATAATTATGATAATGCAAGATATTACGCTCACACCTTGTTTCTAATATGAAAAAACTGTTTCTTCACAAACGCAAACACTACTTATTTGCAAACATTTTTTACAAGATTACATGTTAACTTAACTTGAGCATTGATAAACTTAAGTTAGTAACACATATAATTTCACTTAAAGGTATGTAAAGTAAAGTCATACTTTAACATAATAATACGTAAAGGTTGTATTTATCATAATAGTGTTTTGCTAAATACAAATTTTTTTTCAAAGAATGTGCGAATTCCCTTAAACAAGAGTTGCTTTTTAAATGAGGTTCATATTACTCTACCTGGATGACTGAATATTATATTTATAAATAAATAACTAATCAGCTTACTGATTGATTAGTGATATGTATTGAAGTTCGTTCTCCAATTTAAACTGAACATGAACGTTAAATATTTGTTTATGAAATTAGTAGTATTAATGATGGTGCATATGCTGATGGCACTGATTCAAGAGCTCAAATGCAAAACGAACAGTCCAATTAACTGTTCTGCGTTACTGCATTGTCACAATTCCGCAATTTATAACTATGGAATTGTATTGTTTGCTTCGAAATTCAAATTTCGAAAAGCAAACAATACAATTTCGAAATGAAAATTCATTGATATTATAAAATTTAATTGTAATGTAGTTTAGATTTGGAATCGTACAATCTTATGCGACTTTTTAAACTATATTGAATAGTGATTGTGTTAATAAATATTTAAGGTTGAAAATTATTAAAAATTACAATTTCATCACCTCGTTAATTTAATGGTTTCTTTGTCTATGATAAGCGATACCTAGTAATAAATAATTTAATTAATATAAATTATTAGTATTATATTTATAGCCAATAATTAACTCATTAATAACTTGCATTAATAACTACCCTTCACAAATTTAAATCTTATAACATCAAGGTTTTTGAAGCTTACACTTTGAGTCTATCATGTTCATAATTAATAAGGCTGCAGTAAAACAACGAACTGAAATATACACCTTGCGATGAAATTGTTTCATGAATAAAGTTAAAGTGTAATATAATAATCAAAAAATATTATATCAACCAATTTATTACTTGAATAAGTTCATTATAATTTAATCGATATTAATCATATTGTACAGTATGTAATTAAAAAGCTGAAACGAACAAACGTAACAAATATTTCGTCTCTTATTCCACATTATATTTTTTCACAGTAATTACTTTATTTTTCCTACATTTTTAGATAACATAAGCATTTATACAAATTTTATTTGCGACTTTATTGCTTGAGATATAACATCTATAAGCCTTTACGAGATGAAATATGATTTATTCACCAAATTTATATTGAATCCGCTTACCGTGACAATGTGACAGAAAAAATGTCTAGATTTTCGTTTATAATATAAAAAGTAAAACTACTTCTAACATTCTTACGGCCGATCCACGCTGTAGTCATGTTTAATTTTTTATTTTAATCTGTTTATATTTATGTATCTAAAGAATAATATAAGTAAATAATTGTTTTACAATAAAAATGTATTTTAATATTATTAATTTAAGCCTATTTCATATTGTTTTTGAAACAATAGTAAAGCGTAATAGTGAAAACTTTTCCAAATAAATAAATGTTAGCATTATTTTAATTTATATTCCTTAAATAAATTTTTTATAGTGCTCTTAACATATAATTTAGGTACAAAATATATAAATAGTAGAAAATCTTCGCTTATTGCGAATACAATCTCATGGTAGAGTTGTGATATAAATTGCGGCCACGAGCGATTTAGAGCGACGTCGGGACTCGACTCGTCGATTACTTTTATCGAGGGCGATCTGAACGAGGGAGGTATTAGGATACATCTACAATGGATCTTGTTCGATAATTTAACCGATATATTTCAATACAAATATGATTTAACTATCGTTAAACAAGTTCTTGCGAGATTGAGATCATCAGACTTCGAAATAGAATGCTTTGTAAGCATGTTGTTTTTCGGCCTTTTACCGTCCACTGATAGCCATTACCATATAACGCCCTGTGGCAAGGTGGACCGACGATTTAATAAAAGGTGGCAGGTACGGGATGGCTGAGGGCTGCCCATGATCGGGATGGTTGGCGTTCTATGTGATTTTATTGATATAAAATACATGAGTTTTCATTAGAAAATAAAGAAATTCTCTTTAAGGAAGCATTTGAAGATCAAGACTCAGTATCATTTACATTTCAAAATGACATAGTGATACTGTTAGGCAATGACAGTTTTATTTTAATTCAATAGACTGTCATATCTTTGAGTTAAAAGAATATTTAATGTGTAGTCAGCCTAATAGTTATCGTAACCCTTCATATCCTGAGGCAAGCAGTTTTCATTATCGTTGAGATGAATACCACCCCGCTTCGCTTTTCAAGTAGACAGTATAATATACAGACTATTATTTATTTATTTTCATACAAAATTTGTACCTTCATATTACATTTTAAAAAATATTCAATGTATATCTTGGTAGTTTTTTGTTTTCGCATTTAATTAAATAAAACTTTTGCTTATAAATAAGAAACTTTTGAAAGTAAAATAATCACATAATGATTAATTTAACTTAATATTAATATTTAACTTTTCATGGCTTTAGTCGTGATGATGGCAAGAGACCTGATGGACTGACATTGGTTCCCTGGGAACGGGGACGGGCCCTTGTGTGGGACGCAACATGTGTTGACACACTGGCCCCGTCTCATATCAGGGTAACAATGTTAAAAGCCGGAGCTGCCGCGGAAAAAGCTGAAACGAACAAACGTAACAAATATTTCGTCTCTTATTCCAAATTATATTTTTGTTCCGTTTGCAGTTGAAACGCTTGGACCTTGGAGTAGTAGTGCAAAAAAGTTCATCCAAAATATTACACCCCGTCTTATTGCTTCTACTGGTGACAGGAGGGCTGGTCAATTTTTTCGCCCAGAGAATCGGAATCTCGATTCAAAGGGGAAACGCTGCTAGCATTGTCACGATTTGTATAGTAATTATTTTTAATTTTTATTTGTACTTATTTAAGGTTTTAATATAATTAATACTTATAACTATAACCATCAAATTATGTAATGTATACAAAATTTAAACACAGATATGTTATTTTTTGCGTATTTTTTTGCGTAGCTTAATATTATTTATAACTTAATCTGTATGCTTTTAATGAACTAAGATCCGAAACGTAAGCAAAGATTTGGACAAATAAAGATATTATTTATAAATAAATTTATTTAGCGAGGGTACGGTTAGGTTAACGGCTACAATATTATTACTAAATATAAATACGAAAATTGCAAAGAATACGTTATTATGTATAACATTTAAATGTGAGACTTTTTTAAGGTTATTTAGGAGCAATCTCTTTCAACTACTATGAGAGAGTACTATATGAGATAAATGATACGATTCATCATGTCATTTTTCGATCATAGACTTTCTAATATATGCAAATAATCAAAACAATTCGTTGCCTGTTACCAAACTTGGTGGTAGAGCTTTGTGCAAGCGCGTCTGGGTAGGAACCACCCATTCATCAGATGTTCTACCGCAAAACAGCAGTACTTGGTATTGTTGTGTTCTGGTTTGAAGGGTGAGTGAGCCAGTGTAACTACAGGCACAAGGGACAACATCTTAGTTCCCAAGGTTGGTGGTGCATTGGCGATGTAAGCGATGGTTAACATCTATTACAATGCCAATGTCTATGGGCGTTGGTGACCACTTATTATCAGGTGGCCCATATGCACGTCAGCCGTACTATGCCATAAAAAAATTATAATTTAAATACAACCCAACAATGAGAAGAATCTGATTTAAATAATGTATAACGTTTTGAAGTTAAACAGGTTCGAAACAGTAGTGCAAATAGTTTAAAAAAAATGTTCTTTCAATTTCAATTAATATTAAACAAAAACCGAATATAAAATAATATTATTCTTTTTACAAATAAAATATATCTTATCTAAAATCTACTCGTATACTCTAAGGAGCTTCCGGAATAACCATTGCTTAGATACAAAAGCTTTGTAGAAGAAAATGAAGATGTGAGACATAAACTGGACGATTAAGAGAATATTACATCTTCAACGCTTAATGAGACGCTTAAATGAAGTTACAAAAACATCATCAGGTTTAGTACAAATATTGCTGATAAATAGGCAAAGTCTTAAAACAAATCCTCTTTACAATTAAAAGCAAGAAGTGAAATCTTTATAAAAAAATTTTTACAAATGATATTGCGGTTATATTAAAAAAAATACCTATAAATATTGTTTTCAACACAAATCAAGTTCGAGTATCTGAACATATTATTGTCAGTCGTCATTCCTATGATACTTCAGGAATACTCTTTCAGTTTTGTATAAATTACATTTTGTTGTAATCATTATCATAACTGCTTTAGTACCATTGCGGTTGTTATTCAAAAGATTGTAATGTTATTTTATGCACGTAAATGTTTATTTGATGTGCATACTACGTTATGCTATATAAGCTGGAATAACAAACGTTTATTACTTGTTTAATGTAAGTTTAACGCAAAATATAATTCCAGAATAGGCCACCTGATGGTAAGTGGTCACAACCCCTTACAGAAATTGGAGCTGTAAGAAATATTAATCATTTCTTATGTACCAATGAAACACCGACCTTGGTAACTAAGAAAATGTATTCCATATAGCTGTAATAATTACACTGGCTTACTCACCCTTCAAACCGGAACACAACAATATAAAGCAGTGCTGTTTAGCAGTAGCGATAAGTAAGAAGTACCATCCCACCTATTGCTATTTGCTTCTTGCCCACCAAGTGAAAGAACAAAGAAGCATACAGTTTTTAGCTCAATAATTTGATTACTAAATGTAAATCTATTTCCTGAGACACTTCTATCCAGATGCCTATTTTTAAAATAGTAATTCATTGCATAATCTTGTAATTTACATGAATTACAAGATGTTAGGTACGAGTTGGCTGTAGTTTCTAACGTAATACTAGACCAACAAATTGTTCCTGTTGCCCATAACAGGCATCCAAGATAATTTGTACGCAATTTAATAACTTTATAAGTGCCAAGGCGAGTTCGTCGGTATCCTTGTTGCGTTGAAAAGACCGGCTCTAATGAAGTTGTTCAAGAGGAATTACAGGTTAAAGTGAGTGTTTTAGCTAAGCAAGTTTTAATGAAGTATGCACTGTTTTGGTGCCAAGTTCTGCATATGAAAACGTTTCATTTACGGTACAAGACTTTTACCGCGCTGTAGACTATATTAAGTAATGCCTCTCAAATAGATTTTTGTTTTGTGGTATGTAAAGGTTTATTTATTATCTATCGAAGGTACAAATAAGGATTTTAAAATTCATCGTAACGAATATTGCCTACTAATTCTCTTAACATTTTATTTATTGAGAGAATAATATAAAACGAATCGAATATATTTATTGTAAATGCAATTATAAAAAGTTACAATAATGATGAGACGTAAGTTAAAATTTAATTACATTAACTTCGCTTATATTAATTAATGATGGTACTAATTACTCTTGCACGCTTTGTGGCGTCACGATAGTCCATATTCAAAGGCCTGTATTATGTTCATTAGCCTTGCCTGATAATTACTTTCTCTTTTAATTCCTGAAACCTGAAATGCATGTAAATTAATTAATAAATAATGATACTTACGTAATCGTTCAGATTTTCAAATTTCTGTTCACATTCTACAATTGTCAATTTTTTTGTCAAAGAAACTAAAAAAATATCATACAAATTATTCAGGTAAAACTGCGATTAAAAATAATGTATAAGAAAAGGATAGGATATATTCCTTACTGCTTCTACTATTCGCCATATCTATTAATTATAATGCAAAGCTGAGTTTTTTTAGGTTATTATATAATTCGTTTTAAATAATTAAAATAAACAATTGATATTGAGTTAACATCAATACTTGCACATCTTATCACAATATCAGTTATGATTATAAATAGACACAAAATAATGTATTGATTTTCCACACTTAAAACAAAGAGGGGTCGTACCTGAGTCCTTTCATTACCGTCATAATGGACACTGGTCATTACCATTTGTTCTAATAGTCTCTCAGAGAGCCATTTCACCCAGTTTCATAATTAACCGTCTTCTTTGCATGTGAATATAAAGTGTTAATATCCGCTTGGTATCCTCACAGAAGTTCTAGCTTGAGTGATGGAGAAAATCAATAGAATATTATACTAGTATGGACTTATTTCCTCCAACCCGCATTGGAGCAGCGTGGTGGAATAAGCTCAAAACCTTCTCCACAAAAAGGGGAGAAGAGGCCTTAGCCCAGCAGTGGGACTTTCACAGGCTGTTACTACTAATAAAAAAAATTTACTTATTTTAGAAAAAGCTTTTTTTTAACTTCTTATGGGAGGGTAAACCGCTTCATAACGTAACGCGTTACGGTGCCACTATTACCGACGCGGACTGCTTTACCTGAGAGTTACCAACCTAACGCCATCTAACGTATACAGATAGTTCTTATAATAATTTAGCAACTCTCAAGTACTAATTTAAATTATATTTAATATATTATAATTAATAATAAATATTATCACTTCTGTCGAGTGTCCCGAGACGCACACATTTTTTTTAAGGTTATCTTTGTAAATCGAACAGAGATGACCCGAAAGTTATGCACAGAATACTAAGTTTTATGTGTTTGTTTTTTAATTCGAAAATTTGTGTGTGTGATAAAATTCTGCTACGTGTGTGGTCGTTAAGAGTGGACGATTTTCCTCAAGGAAGGCTACGGCTTCATGGAAAATTAAAGAATTTTCAGAATTATTTTTAAAATCAGTACTACCTGATTAAATTTATATTTAGCAACATTAGGGCTACCATCATAAAATTTTAAGATCAAATATATTTTATTAACGCAATGCAATACTATTTCATCTGAATCCTTTTAGAAAGCGAACAAGTCTTATAAAACTAATATTGGAACCTTGCTCTATTGATAAGAAGCATAGAAATTTCACCGCTAGCCTCAAAAAAATTGCTCACATTACATTTTTTGATTTTGATAAGGATTTTATAGGGTCATGACCCTATAAAATCCTTATCAAAGACCCAGACTTGTACTTATTTGGCAGAGATAATGAGTTAAATGTTTAGAAAACTGAAGCACAATTAACGTAACAATGTAGACTGTCTTATTTCGCTATGTGTCAGTGTTTCTTTTTTTTTTAAATAATCATCTATAATTATATGACAATAAAAAAGAGACAACAAAACGAAAATAAATCATTTATGAACGATTCTTTTTTTATAAATGAAAATAACTTTGCCAATTACAAAGTTATTGTATCTGCTTAATGTATTTTTATTCTCAAATCATTCATTTTAAAAACATTATGTTATTATACTTGTACGAAACTTAGACATTTACTTAGACAGTTACTCAATTACTCTAGCGGTCTGCACTTAGCGTAATGTAAGAAGTAAGCGAAACTCGATCTTTCTATTGAAAAATGTTTCTCGGATCTCGTCTTGGGAAATATACATAATATTTATATATTAAGTATCATCTTTTCTACTGCTTTTAGATTTCAAAAGAAATAAAATACTATCTGAAAAAATATTACAAAATGGTTTCACTTGTTAAGCATCTTATTACGCCACAATTTCATAGATATCGGAATTTCTTCGAGTAATAATGTAGTAAGGGGTTTTCCAATAGGGACGCTTGAACTTTGACAGCTGATTGCGGCCATGTTGTTTGAGTGACAGCTGTCAAATGCAGTGTGTTATATTCATTCCGTCCTCCCAAACCACCATGGCAGGTTACAGTGTCGAGCAGCACGTGCAAATCATAAAATTGTTTTATGAAAATGGGTCTTCAGTTCGAGCAACGTTCCGCGCACTTCGCCCGTTTTACGGTCGCGATGATCGTCCTGCCGAGTCGACTATCCGTCGATTGGTGGACAAATTCGAGTCAAACGGGTCAGTTAACAATCAGCCGGTTTCCGTGCGTCAACGTAACGCGAGATCTGCCGAGAATATCGCCGCTGTGCGCGACAGTGTCCTCGAAAACCCGCGGCAGTCAATTCCGCGTCGCGCACAGGAACTCGGCCTTTCGCAGACGACAACTTGGCGAATTTTGCGTTGTGACTTGAGCCTGCACCCGTACAAGATCCAGCTGACCCAAAAGCTCAAGGTTAATGACCCTAGACAGCGCCGTGTGTTCGCTGACTGGGCATTAGAGCAGTTGGAAGTTGACGCCGATGTTGGCAAAAAAATCATCTTCAGCGACGAGGCGCATTTTTGGATGAATGGCTATGTCAACAAGCAAAATTGCCATATTTGGGACGAGACCAATCCACACGAGGTTCACCAAGTGGCAATGCACCCGCAGAAAGTGACTGTTTGGTGCGGATTTTGGGCCGGAGGCGTGATTGGTCCGTATTTTTTCGAAAACGATAATGGTGTGGCCGTCACCGTCAATGGTGAGCGATACCGGTCGATGATAACCAACTTCTTTTGGCCTGAAATCGAGAATATGGATCTGGACAACATGTGGTTTCAACAGGACGGCGCTACGTGCCACACAGCACACGCTACGATGGAAGTTCTGCACGAGCAAGCGCCCTTAATGGAAAACCCTATATAATGTCTCAATATCCAAAAAAAAATTATTTATTGTCCAATACAATTAAAATCAAAAATAAAACACCAAATTCAATTATATGTTTTAATAAAAAATATAATTTTAAAAGCATTTTGGTACCTAGTTCGGCTATCAGCCTTATAAATTATCTTGAGTTGATACACAAAATGTGAATTTCAGATACACGAGGGAATAGTAAAATAAACTGTCGCGTTTCTCATATTTATATATTAACATAAAGAACGTGTGTGACGTATTTACGCTTACATGAGAACGAATTCAACAAACACCAGTGTTTTTCATTGTTTCGTTACAAAGCTTTTAGAACCTTATGTATGAAAAATAATAAAACGAACTAATGTTTCTCAGACAAATCATACGAAAAACATTAAATTGTAATGTTAATAATAAAACTATTTTATAAAGATATTTTCAAAAACTTTCTATATATATAAATAAGTGAAAAATAAAACAAAGTAATCATCATATACAATGATATAAAACACTTTACAATTAATTTAATGTTATTTGATTCATTGAAAATTAATATTAATTTGTGATTTAATTTTTATGACAAATTGCAATTAAAAATTAATAAATTATTCTGACGTATATTTTAATGTTTAGTTACAATATAAAAGCCACAACGTGATCAATATCATTCTCATTAATAGTATATCGCAACAATTACTTTTAGCTTAATTATCGAAACGTTTTAATATCAAAATGGTTTGAATTGCACATATTTATTGAAATGAAAGCTATGCATAGGATTATGCATTTATAATGAACCAAAATATTAGTACAAATAGTAATATTATATTATATAGTTTTTGTTTACACAAAACGATTTAAATAATATTGTTTTTATTTGATATGGTTTTTTTACTATGTGAATTCCATTTCTTAATAACTAATATAAATAGATAAAATAGTGAGGTGCGTATAATGAGACTTTTTAACAAATCGGAGATGTACAAAACTCTCATACAAAGTTTTTATCTATCTGTTATGGTTTTGGCAGCCTACGCTGGAAAAACTAACAGATATATATATGTATATATATATGAGCTACTACTCTCAGCTATAGATTTACTCGGTGGTATGGTTTTGTACAAGCTCGTCTGGATAGGTACTACCCACTAATCAGATATTCTACCGCAAAACAGCAGTACTTGGTATTGTTGTGTTCCGGTTTGAAAGGTGAGTGAGCCCGTGTAATTACAGGCACAAGAGACATGAGACCCACCATTTTCTCATCAACTACATTGATACATATACTTAAAATGTGTTCTTAATATAACATAGACACTTACATGAGAATATAGATCAATACACTCCAATATATTCAAATATACCCCCTAGGCCTATTTATATATATTATACATTGGAAATTCCATACGATCTTAGTCAAAAAAGGTTAAGCATTTGAGTAAGTTATTCACCAACTATCGTATGATTTGTTTATACAACTTACAACAAAATTAATTTCAGAAAGTTTGTCACCAACCGGGGTTGACGACACAAAACTATTATTAAAATTAAATAATAAATATAAGAAAAATCGCAAGTACAATACGTTGTCATTATAACAGTACAAATTTAATTATTTTTTGTTCTCATGGAGCATTTCAAAGTTTACGTATAAAATTTTAATGAAGGAGAGTATTTTGAAATGAGGAAACTTCCATGTTAATATAGCACATACTTTGACATATCTTGGCTTGAGTTTAATTAGATGAGACTCTCAGCTTATAGACTTATAGATATAACATAAAATAAAATCCATAATGAGCTACCGTTATATCGAGCTTCTTAATTTCTTATAACTTCAAATTAGAGGCTTTCAATTTACAAATACATGTTAATTTCATCGTTATCTACACAATTTTATTTTTAAACATTTATTATGTATTATTTTTTATTTATTTTTATCCTGGGGCATTATTCTCACACGGCCATCTGATCCTAATCTAAGCAGAGCTTGAACTATGGAAACCAGACAACTGATATACCACATATACCACTTTTCTTTTGTAATTACATACTTATATAGATTAAATTACAGCCAGACTCAGGACAAACAGACAGTTCATGCACACAAATGTCTGTCCTGGGTGGGAATCGAACCCACGACCTGCGGCGCGAAAGGCAGGTATCTACCAACCACGCCAACTGGCTCGTTTTATTTATATACAGTCTTTCAATGTTTTTTATAAAAAAATATATGGTATTTTTTATGGTAAACGTACTTTTCGTTGCAATTTTGTTTACACAGCCCTTGAAATTGGATATAGGAACTAAAAATGTATATTTTTGACGGTGATGATTGAATGATAAATTATTTCTATAAATATAGACTGAAAGCCGTGTCTTATTTCAGTTTTGATTTGGCTTTACATACGAATACAAACCAACCCCGCGCCGACTCAAAGTCAAGTCAAGTTTAATCAAATTCATCTTTAATGGTGATGTGATGCGCAGGCAGATAGAAATATATTATAGAGCTGGAGAGTTTGGTCAATCTTAGCGCTCAACTCATGAACTTCAGTCCGATAATAAATTACTTGTTTAAGCTGTTTGCTTTAGATAGCTCGTTCATTGATAAACGTTGTAGGCTATATAGCTTCAATAAATACATCAATGTAACAACTATAATCAAACTATGGCAATAAAACTGGCGTTCTGTAGGCAAATACTCATCTTATGTATGAGACGTATGTTTTATGCAAATGTTGTTATCCGAAAACCTCTGTTTGTTATTACTTATAATAAAATTGCTGTGTTTGACAAATAAATAGATTTCAAGTTAAGCTATCAATTAACAATTATTTTTATTTATTTTCGTTAAATAGGAAACAGACTGGAAAATGACCAGATGGTAACCACCGCCTATGGACACAAGCAATGATATACAATAAAGAAATTAAGGTCCTCTTATATAAGCCAAAATTACTGAAAACGAATATAGAAAGTTACAAAGAAAAAAGATTTTCAATTGGATATAATCTAATTGAATAGTAGGGTATAATTTAATTTAATAATACAACTCACGTACAAAAACAATTCCTTATATATTTTAATAGCTTCTAAATACTTTCCACTCTAGATACTCTTAGTAGCTGTTGTATTGTTGTATATTGTTGAACTTTTTACATTATAATACTTTATTTTTGCGGAGTGTTAAATTAAATAATTTACAATACACAATTCATCAAAATGTTATTATATAATATTTATTATGCACGTTAACGTTTACTGGATACAATTTAAATTATACCCATTAAATATAATTGCGAATAAACATGCAACATTACTGAATAGATGTTACAAGTACTTAGACTACTTGTATGGTATAATTATATTTTAAGTAGCGGTGAAACGCTGTAAATTCTCCTTATGAGGACCTTTACATATCAGTATGATATTAATGAGCTATACTTTTGTAAATAAAATTAAAGTAGATAAATTAATGTTTTAAATGTTTATAAAATATCAGGTCATACTTATTATACGAGCTGAAGATGTTGGAGCGACCCGAATGGATGCGGATGGTGCATTAAAAACCATATTGAAAATTCAATTAACGCAGCGAAAGAGCTTTTAAATTTAAAATATAATTTAGCACAACCAATACAAATTTTGATTTTAATTTATGTTGAACGTAAACGAGGTATCGTTTATTTAAGTCCTCTATGTTCCAATTAAGGCTTTTGAGTCTACTATTAAATGAATTATGAGTTGCATTCGTCCCAAGTAGTTTCATCAGATATATAGAAATATTATTTAAATAGAGCAAAACATTATAAAGATTAGTTCACACCTAATTAATTTTATTATTTTTATTACATTGTATATTTTATTGCTTAAATAATAATATAATTAATTTAATTCGTCGTAACGTCTGCGCGCTGTGCCTTTTTTCCCCGCATTGCCTTATTTTTATTCTCACACCTTAATTTAAAATGTCAAACGAAATAAAAATGAATACTTTGTAATATATATTTTCTTACGTTTCTTTCTTCGGTTTTGTAACAATCGTTATTCGATATTAGCAAATCTAAATCAGGATCACTTTCCTACGGGGCGAATAGATTCATCATGTTACATTTAATGCCATTTTAGGTTACTTTAACTTTGGAGAGCAAAATATCAAATGTACAAAGTAACTATAAAACACTAATCTAACATAAATTACGGAACATCCCATCGGAGCGATATTTAAAAAATATATACATATTTTATTAATCCTAAGTGGAATTCGTACTATGTATATTACCGTCATAATTTTCCGATAATACACAAGACGAAAGTTAAACATCAACTAAAATGAGTTATGTCCCATATGATCAGATATTCCACCGCAAAACAGCAGTACTTTGTATTGTTGTGTTCCGGTTTGAAGGGTGAGTGAGCCAGTGTAATTACAGCCACAAGGGACAAAACATCTTAGTTCCCAAGGTTGGTGGCGCATTGGTGATATAAGCAATGGCTAACATTTCTTACAACGGCAATGTCTATGGGCGTTGGTGACCACTTACATCAGGTGGGCCATATGCTCGTCCGCATACCTATACAATAAAAAAAAAATACCTTCCCCTTTAACCAAAATATAGAAATTCAAAGTATTTTTAATGAAATTGGTGAACAGGTAGTTCCCGCCCAGACGGCCCTGCATTAAGCCCAACTAAAGCTAAATCCTAAGGCAACAGTTGCGCTACATTCCTCCCTAACAAATAAACATTAACGAAGTAATAACGTCAGAAACATTGTATTTGTTATCTATAAAACTTCGTAACGTATTTCGAATTCCATTGTTTATATCTCAATAATTCCATCGAGACAGTACGGCATTTCATAATTTATCTCAGGAACAGTTATAAATTATGCAACGAATCCACGAACGCGATACCTTTTGTTTCCCGACATTGAAAATTGTTTTGTACTTGATTAGCATCGTAATGATTACTTGCTCTATTTCATGGTAATCTGTACTACGTGAGAGAAAGCTGATCTTTAAGAAACATGAAAGGTTTTCGAGGTTAAATCCTTTGAATCTGAATACAGATAAATATAATGTAGCGCAGTGCGTTAAAAAAGTCAATCCCATAATATAAAAGTTAATCCTAAAATATATTTTTACATTTTACCACTGCCAATAAATATGACTAACTTGTGACCAAAACATAAATAGATAAAAGTTTTACTGATCAATTCAAAACAATAAACAAACCTCTCGTCCTGATTCATCTCCGTTTCCTTGTAAATATTTAAATAGGTTTCTCCATTTCGTTTCAATACAGTTAAGCTATCATTAAACTCCACGAACTTAAGTCAACGGGACTGGAACAAAAACTACGTCGCACCACAACAAAACAACAACTAAACTTGATGCCTTTTAAGGCGGACATAAGAAAAGTTAAAGCGACTGTACACTCTACAAGATTGTAAAAGGAACGAACCTTTTCTGAATATCTGTACGATATTAGCAATACATAAGATTTTTTACAACTTCAACAAGAAAGGATAACGAATTTAATTTATTTGTAATATGTATGTTACATTTACATTGCCATACAATATATTTGTCATGTAACGTTAGTTACATGACAAATATATTGTCATCTTGTCTTAAATCTTATTTAAATTAATATTACTGATCTATTACAGAAACGTGTAGATTTTTACGAATCCTTAAAAAGATGGAAATAAATACATAAATTAATTACTTATCTTAATGAATCGAATATAATATATAAGTTTCTTAAGTTAAAAGTATAGGCTAATTTCAAGTATCTTAATATTAATAGAACATATTATAATATAAATGTAACGATACTTGAAACAGTAATTCGCTTACGAACGAACAGAATGAGATATTTAAATTAGATAAATCTTTTACCGCGATGTTGAATTATGCTTTCGCGTGTACGGTAAAGTTCTACCACTTTATTGTCTGTTTTATTGACCATTACATTCGCTGGAGATTATTTTGACTGATGTTAAAGTTCGCCCTAATAAGTTTTTAATGGTGTACCGTGGAATCTTGAACCTTTACAAATTACTTCGCGGCTTATTGCTAACATCGAAATACAAGCAGTGTTGTAACAGTAAATTAGTTGTAAATAACAACATTCGTATTTTTATTGTTTAACTTTACTTACAATTAGTCAAAACTTTACCCAGTGTAAGTTTCGTTTTTTTAAAATATATAGCAAAGATTATTCGTTTAAATTCGTTCATAATGTTTTAGTATATATTATTCTTAAGGTTGTTTATAGTATACAGTCTCTAACAACATTTAGATCAGTGATAAAAAAGATCTAAAAAGGTATACGAAATTCGATTACTCCGATTATTGAACCGAGCCTTCCGATGATTGCTTTTTTAAACTATTTAAATACAAGAAAAGGTGAAGCTTCGGTTGTTGAAAATTCAAGTCGAGTACGGCTGAAGTGAACGCCTAAATAACGTCATTTCCATTTCAAATATTTACACTTGTACTTCAATAAATCCTATTCTGGTATAAATGTAGAATATATTTTATTTTATTATACAAACCGTCTCTGCCTTTTTTTTGTTGAGAAATATGAAACTCTTTGTTATTTTACTAAATATAATATATAGATATTATGTTTGTGTAAAGCGTCGTATATAAAAAAGTTTAAATCTAAAACTACGTAAAGTCATATTATGTCTCTTTTAATTTAATCCATTTTTTATATTATTCGTTAATTACCAAATTAAAGGTGGACAAAATAATATTAAGATCATCTAATCTTGTCATAAGACATAAGAGAATATTCAATTCTTATGTTTTTATGTAAAGTAGGCAATTTTTATATGCAATTTAGCAATAACACCTTAATTTGAAACATAGAGTACAACTAATTAGCCCATACGCTAATTAGTTGTACTCTATTAAAAACTATAGTATAAAAATAATAATAACAAGCTATTAATTTGATTTCATTAACAGTAAGTATAACATATATTAAATGGTGCATTGAGATATTTTTATTCATATTTAGTTCCAATCTAAAATGTTGTACCCTTCACTACGTTCAATGAACAAAAATATATATTTTTCTTCACTTCCATCCAGATCGGAACCAGACAAACCACTTTTATGGCTGTTTAACTGTTTGCAGTTTAACTTGAAACGTTACTCGCAGCGAACAAATACTATTATAACATTACTCATCTCGTGCGTGTGAGGTTAAACTTGAGATCAATATATGTATATAAAAAATTATTATTTTTTACGTATAAAATATTGCAATAAATATTACAATACTAAAATACATTTCCATATTGTGATAAAAATTAACGAGCAAAAATTCTATTAACACAATGAAAATGATAATAATAAAATTCTGAACTCTGAACTTGTGGTTCAAAACTTTGACTCACATTATTATTTCCCCCTTTGCTGTATGCAAAGTGCACTCCTGCCCCCAATACGTTAAGCGAAAATGGTCTTTATTGTAATAACGCAGATACGCGATTCGAATATTGCTATTTATGCGGTGGAAATCGACGTTAGGTAAGGTTAGGTACATTGGAACTATCACGATCAATCTCCTGTTTTAATTATAACATTTGATTGCAAAACGCACTTTGAGCCGTTACCTTGTTTGCCTAATTTCGTTTTGGTTTACCTATAACTTACTATATATGTCTTTACATTATTAAGCTTATTTATATTGGCCGAAAATATACTTTCTTATATATATATATATATATATATATATATATATATATATATATATATATATATATATATTATGATTTGCTTATTATCACGATATTATTGTTTTACTCATAAATAGCCAGGCACAAATTATTGTTAAATGACATAAAAAATACTAGAGAAGAAGGATAAGTACAAGGCAACCATTATAATAAACAATAATTATTACTAGATTAATAAGTCACGTAGAGAATAAAGTGATTTATATATACGCATCTGAAGAGCTTGAAAATAGCATATTACCTGCCCAGTCCGCCATTAACCCCTCTTCGCCAGCGGCCTGCTGCCGAAGAGGGGTTAATGGCGAATATTCGATTATTTCTAATGTAGTTACGCCACTTTGCCATAACACGGTAGACGAACTTAATTGGCCTGTAATATGATTTATTGAAGTAGGGAACTAAAATAATTTAGTAATCTTGACGTAATTACCAAAATCAAATCCTAATTCAAAATATAATTTTTAATGCTATTCAAAAGCTAAAATAAGCTATCGCTTTATTTGTATTATATAAATAAGATTATTTTTTACTTTAAAGAAAGTTGACATGCTTTTTGTAAGTATATATAATATACTTACAAAAAGCATGGGAAACTTTTTCCTTTCAAATCTAAACATACCGCCGAATTTATTTTACAACAAGCTTTTGATTTTAAAGTCTTAACAACACTTTGTAGGTAAGTTATTATAATAATGTTAGCTTATTCAATATGAAAATCTAATCTAAATAATATAATAATCTAATATAACATTATTTATACCATAATTGCACATATGTATTATCTTGTTACACATTTCATTATGATCGATTATAATTATGACAGCTAACTCAACACACATACATACGTATATCATCCATATACGTATGTATGTGTGTTGAAGCACACGACAGAAGTCATAACCGCATAATTTGCTATCATTGAATTAATGAAATAATTAAATTTGGCGTTTGAATAATTAACTATATTATTGAATATTTAATAAATTCACAACACCGTTTATCAATCTTGTTTATAAAGTAAAACTTCATTAAAATCATATTATTTAAACATAATTTCTGAACAACAAATTTTAAGGGTGAGTTGACAAAACCAAAACGTTTCTGACCTAATTTTTATATGACCTGCAATGCAGCAACTAGCCTACACAACAAGCTAAAAGGAACTTTTATTTGCTCCACAATTTTACAATGAAAGTTTTACAAGCGAGAGCTGATTGTATGATGGCTGTGTAAAATGGAGCGAAAAATTTACAACAAAAGTAACTAAATATATTTGTATTTAAAAAGTTTTATGTTTTATTCAAAGCACTGATGCACGATTATTCATTGCAATGCATATATATTATACTACAACTTAAATACGCGTACCAATAAATCGCACAATGCTTTCACCAAATAATCCAAATACATGTAGGTATTATAGCTGATTAGAAAACTATTCCATTGGAATGTGTTTTTTAAAAATATTTAAAAAACTCAATCCTAAAAATATGATGCCAATATACGCCAATATTAATTTATTAGAGAAATTGTATGATAACTTGCAATTTCAAATCCGTATAATAAATGACAATAAATTTTGATTTCAGCAACCTATATAAAATGGTTTATTAATGCCATGCTTTAAGGTCATATACAGAAAGCTTTCTCCAATTTAATTACATACGTGATTTAAAACTCTTTTTGTACGTCGAAATTTATTGACAACTGAATGAAGGTAGTATAAATGATCTTATCTTATTTAAAGTTCACAATTACGCTCTGCCATAAATAATATGATTAAATCGAAAGTGTTATTCACAGATTGTTGTCTCTTTTTTCAATATTTCTCAATAAAATACATATATCCTCCAATTTGTGCTAACTACGTTTACAGCATACCCTACATCTTTTTACAAGCTTTTGTTTAAATTCAGCTGTTATTTGTATTTGCGCATCAAATCATGCAACAGAATTTTAAAACAACCAGCGATCCTATTGAATTAACTGTGTATAAACACTTTTTATGTGAATAGCCGAGATGGCCCAGTGGTAAGAACGCGTGAATCTTAACCGATGATCGTGGGTTCAAACCCTGGCAAGCACCACTGAATTTCATGTGCTTAATTTGTGATTATAATTCATCTCGTGCTTGACGGTGAAGGAAAACATCGTGAGGAAACCTGCATGTGTCAAATTTCACTGAAATTCTGTCACATGTGTATTCCACCAATCCGCATTGGAGCAGCGTGGTGGAATAAGCTCCAAAACCTTCTTCTCAAAAGAGGAGAAGAGGCCTTAGCCCAGCAGTGGGACATTCACAGGCTGTTACTTTACTTTTACTTTAAACACTTTTTGGTTGCAGGTGATAATAAAGTATATTTTACCTTTTTTTCTTCATGCAGTGAAAATTTTCATAAGGTACCTCGGCCCATTCGGAGGAAACCATATTATGTGGGATTCTTACACACTAAAGTCACTGCCATAGCCTTCTTTGGTAGCATACTCTTCTCCTCTTTTTGTGGAGAAGAGTATGAGGAGTATGAGAGGAGGTTTTGGAGCTATTAAAAACGATATATACAACTATATATAATAGTAATTATATGTCCATCCTAACAAAATGTACCTCTTTGTTTTATTAATATGATTTCCAACAAAGAAATAAATTACACATATACTTTAAAAAATTGTAAGTTTCTAGCTTTTGTGAAGCTAGACTTTCGGAATAAATAAATTTTATCATACATTTTAGCATGAGTTTGAACTTTTGCGGACACTGAGTTAAAACATTTTTAATAGCTTTAAAATGAAACTTCCTTCCAACTAGATTATACCGTAATTTAAAAGAAAATAAAAAAATATAATACATTCTACTAATAATGTAACATTTAAATATGTTAATGTATGTAAAAACTTAATTTAACCTTGAATCTAATTCCACTTTCAATTTTTTTTCCTTAATCAATAAATGCCGCTAAAAACCCAGGCTAACGATCATACCATTGAAACTTATCTATCATGAAATAACATAGATGTGTAACTGATAATATTTCTATACTTTGTTAAAAGTACCGAGTATCCGAGTATCAATACAATACATATATTGTGGAATAAATATACTTTTCCGGAATGAAAGGTGAATGACCGATTAAACAAGCAAGAGCAATAATATTGAAAAGCCAATGATTAATGATATAAAACCAGTATTAGCCTTAAGTTTTCCTAGGTCTATCCTATTTTCCAGCGAGCGGTATGCACTTGCGAAAGCCGTAAATACTATTCAAGATAGACACAACGCTGCACATGCGTTATGAATGCCATATCTTAGCTTTCTATACAAATAAATTATGATATGGCACACACTCACAATATGGTAAAACGTTGCTTTAACATTCTGTAATAGAATAATAAGGAAATTATTTTGATCCTTATATGTCATCATGGTTTTAGGAACACTTTTATAGCTCGAAGCTCTTAATACTTAAATTCTGCAGAAACTTACAATTGTATAGTTGATATAATTGTGTTTATTATAATTAAAGGAAGAAAGTAAACTCAAATAGATGTTATAGCTATCATAAGATCCAATATTCTAAGAGGATGGAAAGCCAATAAAAGCGAATGCCCACGCTCCTCTCGATACAAAGTGTATTGGGCCTAAAGTGGACAGCTAGAAATGACCGCTGAGCGTTGTAAGGTGGTAATTTTATCAGATATCTGAATTATATATAAACGGCTTCTATTACGTTACAAGAGTAAAACACAACATTAAATATTTTATGTTATTTCTTAATATACAAATGTATCAGACTAAGACAAATTGAGCTTTTCTTACTGTTTATCAGACCAGTTGTGAATTGTAATAGAAATATGTTCATACTGTAATTATTTTTATTACAATACTAAGTTTTATATAATATATGACTAAAATATAGTTTGAATACAGTTAATATTAGTTAGTTATATATAGACATGTAAATTATTAGGGACAAAATGATATTAACTCCTCCTGTAATGCAAATTAATTGGATTAATAATACTTTGGGTAATAATTTTATCAATAGATTTTATTGGCGTATCTATTGATTATCTTTATTTAATATTCTTGAATTTTCGTTGAATTCAAGTATTGCCACATGTGCCACCAGCCCGCATTAGAGCAGCGTGGTGGAATAAGCACGAAACATTATCCTCAAAAAAAAAAAGGAGATGAGGCCTTAGCTCAGCAGTGGGACATTCTCAGGCTGTTACTATTACTACTAAGTACTGAAGTTTGAATTGACGCTAAATTTACTTCAATTACAAACCGATCTTCGAAAGGGTCGTTAATCTTGTTTCAAAAGCAAAAATCGTCGTTAAAAATTAGAATGAAGTCCAAACAAGAAATCCAGGTCGTAAGAAAATAAATAGGTGAGGAATGTGTAATAAAGGGCAGCTTACATTTATTTGATTTCATTAAAAAGTATATGTAATCGATTTATCGTACTCATTGTTTTTTAACTATTTTCGTTATAATACCTACTTTTCATTAACTAACAAATATTCTTCCTAATGAATGAGTGTAAAGCTAGATTGTATAAGCAAAGTATCGAACTATTGTATTTCGCTGAATATTGTATATTTATTGCAACCAATTAACATCGGTAGATAATTCACATTTGTATTGCAAACGTAAAAGTGCTGGCATCATTTGGAGGGACAATTTTTTTGATGTTTTTAACTAAAATACTTTTATTACGTCATGATGTATTATTTCTTACATTGCTGCTTATTTAAATTTATATAAAATTGATATCATGATAGGCAACAAAATTAAATTACTATACACTTCTAAAGTTGGGAAGTGTGGGAAAGTGTGGGAATTTCCCTTTCTTAATTTATATCATCACATAATATAATATCATCACCAATGTTGGAAGACTAGTATTCGTTTATAAAATGAAATATATACATTTCATATTCACTGTTTGGTAGGACTTTTTTCTCGCTCATCTGGGTTGGAACCACCCACTACCACCCGTAGTTATTTTGCCAACAGACAAAAATAAAGGACGAACAACTCAGTGTTATTACCGGTTAATAGACACGTCTTATTTCCCAGGGTAGGTTGTTAATGTTTATGCATGGTGGTGACATATTTGCTTTTGCTTTTTAAAATAAATAAATAATTAAATTATACTTTTTGAAATATTTGTAGTGGAAGCTTAAAATATTTTCGAAAGCTAATAAAACGTACTACTAATATGTCCTTAAAAGAAATCTTAGCGTAAATCGCAGAAAATCAAACTCACGTAAAAGATAACGTCTCATACTATATGCACAAGCATGATAATAAAATACCTGTCCAGACTAGAGTTGATACATTTGTATATAGTGCGCACGTAGAAACCTAACATTTCCAAATAAATTGTAATGCGGACCTACACCGCGGTTCACCGCGAGACACGTACAATATTACGAGTCCTGCTTGTAATCCCTGTATGAAGTTATGAACTTTATAAAGTAACGTTTATATGGGACTTAGTTCTGTAATCATTTTGTTGTTTGAAAATGTATGTGTATAATGCGTGTAAAGTGTTGCTTTACGTGCTTTTATTTATAAATATACATATGTATAATTATAGTATATACAATGAAATAATGTAATATATGTACCGACTAATAAAAAACTATTGCTAACAATATATTACATTTTATTTGTGAAGTTTTATTTAATGTAAAATAATTAAAAAAAAAAAAAATTAATATATTACAACATGTTTAACTTTAATCCGTAAAAGAAATAATTATTTATCAAAAACAAACGAAATTAGGCTTAATGGGGTTGTATTTTATTTAACATAAAATAAAATAAACATCATCTAAAGACTTACCAATTAAAGCTGGATAAAGTTACAAAGCTAATAAGAGTTGAAGCATCACGTTCCACGAAAACGTTAACAAGATTATTGTTTTTACCGCGCGAGCCTCCGCACAAGCTTTGTCGGCTAATGTCAGTAACAGACTGACTCGTTCGTCGGCCACCGTGCCCCGCCGGCTATTACTCCACTTTCTGTTATTCCCTCTCCTGAGACAAGACCGATTTATCACGCCGTATCTGTAATCCCGGAACATCCTTAACTTGAAGCCCCTCATTTTTTATCATTGTTCAAGTATTATTCATAGCATACTGTACATGTTTCAGTTCAGAACGTCAATACTAAAGGCAATATTCGAATGCTTTTGCTTAAAAATATTGAACATGATAATAATAAAGTTATTTGTTTTAAAAACATTTGTCAACAAAAACTTGGCATGTCTTCCCGAGTTAAGTTAATTTCAAAAAGTAAATGTGAATCACATAATCTACATCTCTACCTTACATTTAAATTCATTACTTTTGGTTTATGCAACCCCAATTTTATACACAATTGAAAACATTTTATTTACAAATTAATTTCAACTTAACCAAAAAGGTCAGGTCAAAAATCCTACCGTTAAGATTATTCAATTTCTGGTCGCAATGTTCATTGTTATAACTTGAATATTTATTTCCGGACAGTTAAAAAAACATAATCCGCAGCAGTAAAATACGTTAAAATTTGTATACAACACATATAACACAATTTACAACATCAAATATTTACTTCTAAGCACGTAACTGCTAAATTTATTTATATTTTAAGTATGAAAATTACCCTGTCGGTAAGAGCTTTGTGTCGCTTAAATTTATAATGGGGACGAATATATCAAGAGACGCTTACTACTCTTTGTCATTAAGTATAATCATTCCCCAAGTTATCCTAGATCTGTATGTATATATAATTACATTATATTTTTAAAAAAAGTCCGTCTGGGTAGGTACCACCTCCTCATCACATATTCTACTTCCTAATAGTAATACTTGTTATTGTTGTATTTCAATTGGAAGGGTGAGTGAGTAAATAAAACTTCAGGCACAAGGGACATAATCTCACTTCCCAAGGTTGGTGGTGCATTGGCGTTCAAAGGAATGGTTAATATTTCTTAACACGCTGTCTATGGGCAGTAGTATATACTTACCATCAGGTGGCCAATTCGAGCGTCCGCCTACCTATATTATAAAAAAAAACTTTAATTTTCAATACGAATAATTTAAGTCACGAACAATTACAATTTTATTTATCGATTCTATGCTTTATATGCTGCTCTAAATTTGACCATGAGAATGAGTTATCATTATTATGATTCCGAAGTCCTAATCATTGCGTAATATTATTATGCCGTACTCCTTTTTTACTAAATTGGGGTTTTTCGTTGATCTTTCGTTTTTCACGTAATCTATATATATCAATAAATCTTACTATATTTTTACGTTGCATTGTACGAGATACCCGAGACTTGGGAGGATCTGGAGGATATAGTACTCTGGAGAATTTCCGTTTACTTTAAATGCGTTGGAAAAATTTAGAACACCACAATCGCAAAACAAGTCATAAGTACATTCAATTTCCAAGGTGATAGCTTTTCATTAATGTAACATGACGATTCAAAAGTGCCTTTAAGAGGTTTTTTTTTTTTTTTTTGATTGGTTTCCGTTCCAG
Organism: Nymphalis polychloros; assembly: GCA_905220585.2. Classification (NCBI taxonomy): domain Eukaryota; kingdom Metazoa; phylum Arthropoda; class Insecta; order Lepidoptera; family Nymphalidae; genus Nymphalis; species Nymphalis polychloros. The sequence goes on from HG992253.1 coordinate 8,494,675, forward strand.
TTCTGTTGTAATCCTATCACATTTACGTTTAAAATGATAGATGCTGTTACACAAATCGTCAGGCAGGCGTTCTAAAGAAGAATAACAGTCAGCCATTCAATTCCAAATATGATGTATATGGAAGTAGATGGACAGGACCGATATGCAGTGTAGTAGTTATTGAATATTTTTCATAAAAAGCAATAATTTTTTTTTATAATAGCTATAATTTTGTAACCTAATAGACCACGGTAAGTTATTATTAGACTTTCGTACATTTTTAATTGTTCTTTTGATTAGAGCATACGTGCTTACAATACAATTGTTTTTGTTGAAATCAATTGACAATACAGAATTGGAAGGTTGTATGATGGAAATGGTATATCCAAAAAAACATGTATAATCTTAAAACTTATGGAGCAAAAAGAAACATAATAAACATTAGACGAAAAAGTATCTGGCTACAACTTGGCTTAATGTTCACTATGAAGTATTCTGCCGCCAAGCAGTAATATTGTTGTGTGCCGATTTGAAGGGTGAGTGAGCCAGTATAACTACAGGCACAAGAGATATAACATCTTAGTTTTCAAGATTCATACAATGCCAATGTTGTTTTTACACCTGATGTTAAGTGGTCACCGCCCATAGACATTATAGGAGCGGTAGTGACTACTTATGATCAAGGCGGGCCATTTAATAATCGGCCTATCTATAGTATATTTAAAAAAAACTTATTTGACCCAACTTATATACATTACTCATTTACTTTAACGTTTTTTTTTTTTTTTTTCTTGTATAGGTAGGCGGACGAGCATTTGGGCCACCTGATGGTAAGTGGTCACCAACACCCATAGACAATGGCATTGTAAGAAATGTTAACCATCGCTTACATTACCAATGCGCCGCCATGGGAACTAAGATGTTATGTCCCTTGTGCCTGTAATTGCACTGGCTCACTCACCCTTCAAACCGGAACACAACAATACAAGCACTGCTGTTTTGCGGTAGAATATCTGATGAGTGGGTGGTACCTACCCAGACGAGCTTGCACAAAGCTCTACCACCAAGTACGGTAACGTAATAAAATATGGCTGAATCGAATTGATTGGAAACTTATCAGGTTTTCTACTATTTCTCGACGGATAAAATTGGATTGAGTTATTATTTGTGCTTAACACGTGCGAGGGAAAATAATTCACACAAATATATATTCTTCTGAAAACATAAAACGAATAAACGAACTGAGATTAAGATTCTCAGCAAAAAAATGCAAACTTCAGATATAAAATGAAAAAAAATGTTTACGGAAAATGCGAGAAATTACTTACACTTTTATGTATAATAAGGGATTTTAGAACTTGTGCTGAAACATTGACTTTGGATACTTTTAATCAAGACAAAAAAAGTATTTTCCAAAATAAGACCAAAGGTACTCGTATAAATATTTTAATGTATGTTATGTAAACAATAGACCGTGCAGAATACTAATTAATAAATTTTTTTTTAATTTCTTTTATTGTACCTGGGAGTTTAGTCATTAGATTGACTATGTCACCCCCGTATAAACAGAACACAATATCAGAACACAATAATCAGAATCAAAACAACTTAATATCTAATTAACTTAACATTACTTCATTAATATTATCAATAATCTGTTCTTTTCTTTTTATATAAGGTATTATTAAAGACGAACAAGTACTCATACACACATTTTTACTAATAACTTAGCTTCGCTTGATGATGGTAGCGCGAGCAAACTGTTACAAATACCCACATCGTATGATTTCAATAGACGGGGCCGCAACGACGCATTCCGCGCGCATTCCATCAGTCGGTGATAAATATCATCCATGCAGTTACATGATACGCATTTATAGGTGTTTGTTTTGCCCATCATAGAATAGAACTTGTTAGACGGAATATGACCGGAACGAAGTCTCATAAGTGCCACTATATTTTTTCTGCTGCTTTTAATTTTTTGGAACCATGGGCAATGAGGAAGTTCACATACAATTGTTTTGTACCAGATACCTTTATGTCGCGACCGTTCATCAAAATATTCCTGCCAATTTTGTTTACATGTTTTCTTGAACCTACTTAAAATTTCACTATTTAGAGGTATGCAGTGATAAGGAATTCCATCATCAACAGCTTGTTTTGCAGCTTTGTCAGCTTCCTCATTGCCCACAATTCCGATATGTGAAGGTATCCACTGGATTATTATGGTTTTATTTGCATTTTGACTATTGCATATGGACTCTAAAATATCATAGGCTATCGGGTATCCTCGAAAGGTCGAGGTTAACCGAGCCAAATGAAGAAGGGCGCTCTTTGAATCAGACAGTATAACAAACTGACTTCCGGCACTGGATAACGCATATGAAAGTGATTCCGAAATTGCAATCAGCTCACTATGCATTATGGACACATCTGCCTTAATTTTAAATTTGATCTTAATATCTGCCTGAGGGTCAAAGATAGCTGCTCCTGAACCAAATTTATCTTTAGATCCGTCAGCAAAAAGTTTGTAAAACGACTTATAGTTGGTATCCAGAAATGTCAGACAGCTGTTTAACATATCTGATTTTTTATATAGTGTTTTTGACATCGTTATTCCTTCTACAACTGGTATTATATTTTTAGTTAAGTCTATACCACCGACCCATGTATGGAGAGAATGACATTGTAATTTTTTATTTGATTTAACAGAATACTGGCATAAATTTCTATAAGTTGTAACGAGCAAAGGAAGTTTTTTATTTCTCCAATAATAATTACGACAAAAATTGCTTAAATATTCTAAAACATTTGTAGTCACGTTATTTTCCACCGACCTAGATTTTAGCACAAACTTACCAGCAAGGTATGCCCTACGGATATTCAGAGGTGGGATACACAATTCGCTCTCCATGACATGTATCGGTGTGGTTCTGATAAAACCACCAATAACTCGCATTGACTGATTTTGTACTTTGTCCAATTTACTTAGGTGACTCTTTACACCGATATCGTACAAAAAACTACCATAATCAAGTCTGCTACGGATAATTGAAAAATAAAGTCGACGTAAATGTATTGGATGAATGCCCCATGTACTACCGGCTAACACTTTAAAAATATTTAAGAATTTAAGCGTTTTGTCTCTAATCTCATTAATGTGCCTACCCCATTTTAAGCTCCTATCTAACCACATCCCCAAATATTTAACACTATCGACTTCTTGTAAATGAAAATTATTGTTTACCAGTTGGATTGCAGTGTTACCTCTAGGCCTGCGTTTAGTAAAGATGCAAACTTTGGTTTTTCGTTGGGATATACTTAATCCAAGTTCTTTGATAAGATTACAAAATACTTCTAATGCATTTTGAATATCGTTTGCCGCCTCACTGATTATTTTATTTGAACTGTACATAACAAAATCGTCTGCATATTGTGAGATAAATACTTGCGAAATCTCTCGACATATTCTTCTAGTAGCCACGTTAAACAATAACGGAGATAAAGGGTCTCCTTGTGGTAAGCCCACTGCTGAAGTACGCGATAATTTTTGACTGTTACTAATTTGAATAGTTAAAATTCTTTCACGAAGATATTCCCATAGGTATTGACACAGAAAAGCCCCGACACCAGCATCATCGACAAGATTCAACAGATTTGTTACATTGACATTGTTATAGGCATTATCTATATCGATGAAACAACCAACCGTCGCGATATCTTTAGTAAAGCCGATTTGGATACGAGTTATTAGTCGGACCAGGTTATCGTAACAAGAACGCGACTTCCTAAAGCCTACTGTTTCATTTGAAAAACAATCATTCTTTTCCAGGTACCAATCTAATCTACGGGTTATTATAGTATGTAATATTTTACAAACACAGGATATTAGTGCAATAGGCCTCCACCCGGATATTGATCTGTTGTCCCTTCCCGGTTTCGGTACAGGAACTATCTTAACTTCCCTCCATTGTTTTGGGATGAAACTTTCTGATAGAAACCGGTTATATAAGTTCACAAGTATATTCTTACCAGATTCGGGCAAATTGTAAATCATCGAATAAGCTATGTCGTCTTGGCCTGGAGCCGTATCTGATCGTTTTAAGCAGTTATTTAGTTCCTGTACTGTAATCGGAGTTTTTAGCTTTACATTATCGGACTTAAATATTGGGTGATTCGGTGATACAAAATCTGGTGCTAAAGTACGTAATAATTTTTCAGAAATTTCGTTATCTATAAAATTTTGGGAGGATTTGTAGCCCTTGATCCACTTCATACGAAACCACATCTCACAATATGAAGTTTCTTCATTAATATTGTCACAAAAGAGCTGCCACGATTTGAATCTACCACGTCTGATATCTTTTTGTGTCTGTCCTATCTTTTCTTGCAGATTACTAAGATTGTTAGGAGTGGGATTTCTTCTAAATTCTGCTAAAGCTAAGCGCCTCTTAGCCACTGACCACGAAATATGTTGTGACCAATAAGGTTTTGGCTTAAAATTACTAGTTCTTAATGGATTTTCAGAAATTTTCGTATATGGAATTGCTTCTTCTGCAGCTGCATTAACTATGGCTATGAACTTGTTATATGCAAGTTGATTGTTACTTGGATTTGTGTATTCATGTAGGAGCTGTTTGATTACTTCTCTGTAGAATGTCCAATTTGCTTTTTTAAGATTCCTTCGCTTCCTAACTGTGTATCTTAAGCTTATATCTAGTTTAATTTTTATCATTAAATGGTCACTTCCCAGGCTTTCATTCAAAACCTTCCACCTTAATTTAATAGCTATGTCTTCCGATGCTAATGATATATCAGGAGTTGTTCTCTGAACCAATCCATTGACTATTTTTATACGAGTATCACTGCCGTCATTCAGAGAAATACAATTACTCTCTAATAGTGCATCAAAAATCTGACAGCCTCGTGTATCTTGTTTCCTCGACCAATTACGATGATGTCCGTTGAAATCTCCTGCAATTATTGTCTTGTTCCCAAACTTAGAGAAAAATCCATTCCAGTCTTGAAAAGAGGTGTTAACTGTTGGGGGGCAATATATAGATATTATGTTTTCAATGTCATCACAATTAAATATCTTAACATATGCATATTCAATTCCTGGGTTTGAAATATTCAAATATTTTTGTTGAGCTCGTAGAGACCAGTGCGTAATTACAGCTACACCTCCAAATCCGTCTCGGCGATCTGATCTAAAAATATTATACCCCGTTAAATGACAATAGCTGTCTAAATCTAGCCAAGTCTCATTGATTATGGCAATATGAATTTTCTCCTGATTTAGTATTAATTCGAATTCCGATATCTTTGGTCTTAAACTCTGGGCATTCCATTGTAAAATGTTTATAGATGGTGGAGTATTGTTCCTATCCATATTGGCTTAAGAATCTTAAACATGGCCATTCTGATATAAATCTCACTATAGTCGATAGTACACCTTCATAAATTATACTTAAACATTCTTTAATCATTTCTTCCCATGTCAAGTCACTATTTAATATTTTATCTTTTAGCGTTTTTAGTAATGATTTCCATTCAACAAATCCTCGCTCATCTTTGTATTCATTTCCTTTTTTTCGATCTCTTTGTTCTTCACTGAGAACTGTTTCTGTTTCTGAATATCGATCTTCCACCGTTTCCAAATGATTAAATTCCGTTACTTCTATATTATTATCGTTTTCGCTGTTTGCGTTTCCAGCACTCATTAGTTTTTTCTTTTTTGGTTTTTTAGTTTTCTTTTTGGTAACATCAGCGTATGATCTTGTGAGATTTTCATCTACGGTGGATTCTTTTATACAATTTGCTGTAGACGAATCATTATCATTATTAATTTTTGGAAATTCTTGCCGTGAAATAACAGGTGCCGGAGGGGGACTGGGTGGAACATAAATAGTTAGAGCCTTTTTGTATGTACAATTAAATTCCGCCATTAACTCTCGAATTCGTTTTTCTTTTGTATAAATTGGACATATTCTGATCATAGCCATGTGATTACCGCCACAATTATTACAAACAAATGAGGACCGCTCACAATTTTGATGGTTGTCACCACATTTCGGGCAAACAATTTTGTTAGATGGGCAAATTTTGACCGTATGTCCATATCTCCAGCAACGAGAACATTGCGTAACAGGAAATACATAGGGTGTTACTGTTACTGTGGTGTCGAACATTTTTATTTTTGATGGTAACGATGACCCTTGAAAACAAATTCTCATAGCCTCGCTACCTTCCCATCTTCCATCTGCACTATTTCTACGTTTTAATCTCTTTACTCCCATAATTGGTATACTGCTATATAAACTTTCTAGAATTTCTTCTTCAGTACGATCTAAATCTATGTCTTTTATCACTCCATACGTCTGATTTATTTCCATAGTTTTATATGTCCTGTATCCATTTCCATTAAAGAAATTGTTATTTATCAATTCCTCAGCACTATCTTCTTTGTCAAACTGAATCAGCACTTTAAATGAGTTTATATATTTAACACGAACGATGTTTTGTATATTCTCTGACTTCAGAAATTTAGCTAGCTTAAATTGTTTTGGTATCGGGTCAATGGATGTAATGCAAACTTCAATCTGGTCGTCTGGTATTCTTTCCCAATCATTTGAGTCCCCGACGCGCGCAAACCTTTTACCTTTCCTCTGTACCGTTGACCACACTTCTTCTCTATTAGCCACCCTGTTCCTTTTATTTGGTCTTCTATCATTGTCATGCATCTCACGGTTCATAATCGCCCCATCTTCCCCTGAATGCTCACAGTTATCACTCATATCCATTTGAATTATATGTTCCGTCTCACTCTGAATATTAGATCCATTAGCAGTCATAATTATCTATTATTTTCGAACAAAGCAATGAACATTGTAAACAACGTTATGACGCGGTATCGAGCGCAGTGGTGATTAAACCGGTTTTGCAATCCGCCAGTAACGCGTCTACGATCAACCAGCGTCTTCGCGCGAATAATTAATAAATTATAATGTAATCTAATGATCTAGTTACCGATAACTAGATTTAATTGCACAATTAAATCTGGTTACCGGTAACCACATACAGTTGTAAAATCATTCATAATAATAATAATTATTATTATTATTATAGTTCTCCAGACCGATTTCGGCCTATCTGCGCATGAGATATTATAGTGCACAAGTGTGTGCGCAAACACAGGTGCACTCTTTATTCACTAGCTCTCATAATCCGATGGGACGGCAATCTGACCCGAACGGAAGGAATTCAGGCGCAGGCCAACGGCTTTACGTGTTTTCTGAGGCACGGGAGTGTTCACACTTCTAACTTCTAGACTCCGGGCTGCTACTGAGAATTTTCGACGGAAAATCTTAATAACTTTTTATTGGCCCGACCTAGGAATTGAACCCACGATCTCCGGGTCCGCGGCCTCACGAGGCATTCGAATGACGGTCATTACTATCGTCTTTAAAACAAATTATACCGTCTCAACAGCATGATATTGTCACGCACTTTTTTATTTAGTTAGATTCCTATTTCACATTCCAAGAATATTTCCATCGACATTAAATACGTATGGATTTCCTTATACATTTTTTTATATATTTTTGATTTTATTTTAAAAGAAAAAAAACTTAAAGAACGTTCTCTAGAAAGTCAAAGTCAAAAATTGACATATAAATTGTACATGTTTTTATTTTATTTTCAACTGTTCCTTTTTTACACTGATGTCGCTTTTTGAAATGGCAAGTTAACTAAAAAACGTATTTTTTATCCTGAAAATATATCTTTTGTTTTCTTAAATGTTCTTTAATAAAAATAACCGATGGAATTCGTTTATTATGAATATCACTGCACTTTAAATTAAAGTACACAAAACAATATATCAATTATTGGAATTGTTGTTTATTCCAACAAGGTTTTTGTACAAGGACTCTTTTAAAAAAAAAAAACATATAAATATCAATTGCTTCGTTTGATAATTCTGTAATGAAGTCGCCATAAATTTAATCAATAAAGAATTTTCTTTCGAATAGTTTACTGTGCAAGTTGCAACGAAGACGCTTTTATTACGCGTCTTCGTTGCAACTTATCGTGATTTATTATTCGTTATGGGTCAGATCATTTGTTGGTAACAATCGAAAATTACACGGTTATTCTTCCGTGGTATTTTGATTATCGACCTAGACTACGGGCTTACTTCCTTGTTATGAAAGATAGTGTACAAAGAAAGAACCTAATATAAAAGCTCAGATATGCATAAATAGTTCATACAATATTTCATACCTCTGTGTGAATATGATCGTATGATATAGAAGCGATAAAAGTACAAAATAAATATGACTTAGATTAGAAATATTTGGAGATGCATAAGCAAACTTAGACTAAGTCAAGTAAATTTGTTTCTAGGTATAGGTATAAAATGAAAATATAATCAGGTCGTACAGAATTCATAAAAGAAAACTAGCCTCATAAAAACATATCTGCATGTATCAATAAGTCGGGTAAGAAATTTAAGTGCACAACTAAACGAAAAATCCCTAAAATAAGTAAAAATAATATATAAAAATCTAGGTAGGTAACAATGTAAGATCTTTAATCATAAAGTGTTCTAAATATTTAAAAAGGATTGTAGTTGTCTATTCGAGACACGTCTGCCGTGAAATATGTAAATTAGAACTCAGCGCCAATCCGTACTGAGCCTCTGTAATTCGTTGATTTATTATCAGGTGGGAACCATCGAACAAACCACTAACTTGTAAATTATAAAAAACCGTTGGGTCATCATTGTGGGCACTGATCTTTAACGATAATGACTTTTTGCCTTGCAGTAATATTTTTTAAATCGCACTTGGAACGTAGTGAAATGGTTTTTTATTTAATTGTTAACAAATAACATTATGAATGAAACTGGATTAGTCAATTTTGATACTTTTATTTGTATAATATAAAATGTTACGTATGTTAGCACCTAAGTGTAGGATAATTATGATGACTTAAAATAGTACCGAGTAATTATATTTGAATTAATAGTAAATATAAGTAGGTATTTAAAATATAATATAACCTTATCGTGATAACGAACAAACCATAAATATAACTGTAATAATGTAACTTTTTATTCGAAAGCTATTTATTGTACGAGTAAAAGTTACTTTTTATTTACTTTAGATGTAAAGTAAAGAAAAATATCGTTTGACAATAAATTGACTAGAACCATTTTAAATTTAATGACGAAATTATCTAATTGCTTAAAGTTCCGTTATTTTTTTATTTTATTTTAATTATTAATAATAATATACGTCAAATTCAGGTACACACACAGGTATTTCAAAATTAACCACCAACAATATATGTACGTTATTTGGAGAAATAAAATTAATGTCAAAAGAAATCCTTGCTAATCCTTGACGTTTTTTAATACCGCAAAAAATATTAAATTTTACTAGATTTGTTACTTGATTAAGATTTAAATACCACAGACTAAAAATAGTACAAGTAAGATAAAGACTATACAATAGGTTTTGTTTTTTGTTGAATAAATCCTAAAAAATGTTATTATATTTTATTTTGATATCAAACAAGATATCAAGCGTCGCATACACGAAAAAAAGCGCTTTTTTCGTTTTTCTTATAACGATACATACAAATGGAAAGCGCTGTGTAACATGAGTTGCGGGATCCAACCGCTATGTTTATCACGATCGGTCATTTATTTTTATTATCATAAAAGTAGCGGTCGGTATGGTATAAAGCACTTCTGTACCGTAACGTCACGCTTCGGATTCGTTTGTACCGTCCCTAACACATCTTACAGTTTTTTTTTTTTTTTGTAGCTTCTCAATGAGACTGCGCACGCTGTTCCGTATTTAGGTACAGTGTCTGTCCAAAAGATGTTGTCAAACTAACAAAATAGATTCATCCTTTATAAATCTACGCAATGTGCCAACATAGTCAATTAACAAAAATAAACAATTTTATTTTTATTTTTGTATTTTCCTATAAAAGTTTTTAATTTTCAAAACTAGAACTCTATTATGGTAAATTCACGTTTGGAAAAGTACGAAGCAAAAAATCTCTTGTCTGAGAAGAAAACAACTTACATAATTATACATTTTAATTGGCTATGTAAGCGATGGTTAATATTTCTTACAATGATATTGTCTATGGGCGTTGGTGACAACTTACCGTCAAGTGGCATATGTTCGTCCGCGTACCTATACAACTAAATATATATATATATCAGAAGATAGCCGTGGTTGAAAATATTTTGGAAAAATATATTATTATGAGATTATACATTATTTTGACTGCCTCCTTGTTCTAGTGGCTAGATGTAAATCCAGGGATCTGTTGTTGAGTTTTTTTCAAGAAAGTTCTCAATAGCAGCTTAGAGTCTAGAAGTATCATGTGAGTACACTCCGGTGCCTCTGAAAGCATGTAAACCCGATGGCCCTGCGCCTGAACTCTTTCCGATCGTGTCAGATTGCAGTCCCATCGGTTTATGAGTGTGAACGAATAGAGGATGAATCAGTGTTTGCGTACAAACTTGTGTCCTTAAATATGTCCTGTACAGTTGGCTAATACCTCTTAAGATTTGCCGCCATGGCAGAAATTGGTGAGGAGAACATCATCATATTTTAAGACTAACATTAAACAATTACGTGCTAAATAATTTACCATCAAAGGATTAAAAAACATTAAATATTGATTTTATCATTTCACTAAACATCAAGTATTCTGTGAAATATAAGGGGTTTTCCAATAGGGACGCTTGAACTTTGACAGCTGATTGCGGCCATGTTGTTTGAGTGACAGCTGTCAAATGTAGTGTGTTATATTCATTCCGTCCTCCCAAACCACCGTGGCAGGTTACAGTGTCGAGCAGCACGTGCAAATCATAAAATTGTTTTATGAAAATGGGTCTTCAGTTCGAGCAACGTTCCGCGCACTTCGCCCGTTTTACGGTCGCGATGATCGTCCTGCCGAGTCGACTATCCGTCGATTGGTGGACAAATTCGAGTCAGTTAACAATCAGCCGGTTCCCGTGCGTCAACGTAACGCGAGATCTGCCGAGAATATCGCCGCTGTGCGCGACAGTGTCCTCGAAAACCCGCGGCAGTCAATTCCGCGTCGCGCACAGGAACTCGGCCTTTCGCAGACGACAACTTGGCGAATTTTGCGTTGTGACTTGAGCCTGCACCCGTACAAGATCCAGCTGACCCAAGAGCTCAAGGTTAATGACCATAGACAGCGCCGTGTGTTCGCTGACTGGGCATTAGAGCAGTTGGAAGTTGACGCCGATTTTGGCAAAAAAATCATCTTCAGCAACGAGGCGCATTTTTGGATGAATGGCTATGTCAACAAGCAAAATTGCCGTATTTGGGACGAGACCAATCCACACGAGGTTCACCAAGTGGCAATGCACCCGCAGAAAGTGACTGTTTGGTGCGGATTTTGGGCCGGAGGCGTGATTGGTCCGTATTTTTTCGAAAACGATAATGGTGTGGCCGTCACCGTCAATGGTGAGCGATACCGGTCGATGATAACCAACTTCTTTTGGCCTGAAATCGAGAATATGGATCTGGACAACATGTGGTTTCAACAGGACGGCGCTACGTGCCACACAGCACACGCTACGATGGAAGTTCTGCACGATCAAGCGCCCTTAATGGAAAACCCTATACATTCTTGATACATAAACATATTTAACAACTAACACTGATGGCGGTGGTGCCCTTTCTTATTGACGTACATACAGTCTTACATGTTTGTATTTACTCTATGTACTAAAAATTATCTATTTATTCAAAAACTGACAAGTTTGTCATGACCAGATATTACTCTGCTAAAGTTAAAATTATTTTACTGTTATGAACGTACACCTCCGAAACATTACTCATGATAAAGTTCCATTAAAGAATATAACACTTTTTTTTTAATTACATACGAAATAGTTAAAGAAATGTATACATTAAATACTGTTAGTTTTTGATAATGCGTGCGTGTAGGCGCGATTTTGTGAAGATGAATTAGACTAATAAACGGTTGAAGTCAGTCACGTGTCAAAGATTTTTAAATATACAGGATTATTTGTAAAGTACGAGCATCCTCGCAGGACTAGATAGCTTACACTATTAGCAACAACTTTTGTTCTACGACTTCCGATAATTTGTTAGATCTTATGTTCATACAAAAATAAGTATTAATTTTATTTCCCGCTTGAACGCTTATAAACATACGCGCATCGCAAAGATTAAGCGCGTCGTCCTTTCGTTTATAAAAAAAACATAAACCTTCAAATGTCACGACAGCACAAAAAAAACTTATAAAATCTTTTTTTTTTTCATGTATAGAGTTATGTCCGACCTCCCAGAACAAAAGTTGTTGCTAATAGTGTAAGCTATCTAGTCCTGCGAGGATGCTCGTACTTTACAAATAACCCTGTATATATTAAATTCCCAACTCATGGTACCACTGATTGTATTTATGTTTTTACTACAAAGTATTGTCCATCATAACACCAATGAACCTTTTATATGGCAGTACATTCTTGCCAATACCAAATATTAAAACAAAATTCAAATCATACCTTTTTTGTTCTGTTTGATACAGATAATATCGCTCAGAAGTTTCCCGTTTATTGTTAGGCTCTACGATATCCAATCGCCATAGAACTATACAAAGTTCATTTACTTCCTTAAATATTCATCGAACCTCTAATATTTGTTTAAAATGATTTTTTAATTAAATTAAACGTTATCATAACTAACTAAGATTACCAGTGTTTGTCTGGTGAAAAAATATGGCAATCTATTGACAGCATGCATTCTTTGTTACCTTATTAAAGTTGGTTAACGCCCTCAGCGTTGTTTGAAGTTTACACTCATCGTTCGCTTACACTATGCTTACGGACAGAATATAAAAAAATGAATGAATATAATGATTTAGTATAGTATTTCCGACAGCCGTCAATCTGGAGCTCTTTGGAAACTCAATGAAATTCAGATAGTTAAGGCAATCAAGTTCTTCATTGTCTGCGGTCAACAGAAAATCATTTAATTCTTATCATAACTACTGACTGAGATCTATCTTTTCATGTCGACATTTACAATGACATTTACAATTGTAAAAGTTTTAATGGGCAAGAATCTGGAATCCCACATAACCTGGTCCTTCAACCCGTCCAAGGCATCGTACCTTCCTGAAAGATTGAGCATTCAAGAAATGTGGTTGTTATTTACTCTGCGGGAAGTGATCCAGAACCACATATACGTATATAGATATAAATATATTTCTTTCCTTAACTACTTGAAGATATCATTCTATGATATGCGTTATCCTTGCAAAGTTTTAACAGCTCAAGAAGAAGTTACGTAAAAGTTTGCAAAGACGGAACCACGAATACGATCGTCACTTAAGATATTGAGACCTGGTGCGCTAGTTGAGTAATTTGATATAAAATAAGTTAAAGATAATAAGATAGTATGAAATTTCACATTTAATGCAACACAAGATACGTGCAACACGATCTAACATATTTAAACGTGACTTAAAATTATAAGATCGAAGACAAAAGTTTTCTATTATAGTTTCATCATTTAAAGGACATCCATAATAGTAGAAATGCACTTTATATAATTAATGATTTCGTAAAATTAATTATATCTATGTATAAGTAAGGTTCAATTTCTGCATTATAAACAATACTTATTTTAAACGGCTTGGAGCTTTTTCCACTACGATGCTCCAATGTCCAATACATTACACACGAGTAAAAGGTTTTTATCCGACACATGCAGATTGATACTTTTCCACCATTCACCAACGAACATGTAGTGAATTACATGACAATTACAATTACAAATAACATATAAGAAGTCAGTGGTGCTTGCACGGGTTTGCATGCAATGATCTTTGGTTAAGATTCTCGTGTACACTGGGCCATAATATAGTAATTTATTATTGCTATTTTCACGTCGAGTCCAATATGAAATAATCTGGCCGTGGCAGGCGTCCCCATTGTACTATAAATAAAAAAGGAAGGTAACAAGTCAAAACCAATCTCTTATACATTTTTTATAAAACTACTTACAAGACAAAAAAGCATTTAAGTTTGATGAAATATTTCAGATCGGAAACATTCCCATTATCCGGGTCTTTATAGAAGCCCTGACGGCGATCCTGGTCGCCTACACGGGAGACCAGGACATCATACCCGCCATCTCAGCTGGAATAGCCTCCATAGCCAAGTTAAATTCCAGCTGAGAATCATCTACTGGAACCCAGGTGGCATACGAGGCCACACCCGGGAACTAATTCTACTCGCCCAGTCGCAGAATGCACACGTCATTCTCCTGGGCGAGACCAAGCTCTCAGAAGAATTCGAGCTCCGAATCCCGAACTTCTTCGTGTACCGGCACGATGAAGTCCCGGGGACTCTCCTTCAGGGGAACAGCAGCCCTGGTGAGGAGAGACATAGTGCACGAGGAACTTGCACACGCCCCCTTTGTGAGCCTGCGTACGCAGGGGGTACGTGTGCATGCTGGTGAGATGGAGATCCTTCTGTATGCCGCCTACAAGCCACCCGGAACGAAATTCAGCAGTACCGATGTTCGAACGCTGTTCGACTCGCAGCTGTCCACTTTAATCGTGGGTGATTTGAACGCGAAGCACCATGCTTGGGGCTCACGCCTCATCACCCCGGTGGGCAGCGCATCTGCACGAGGACAGCGAAAGTCAGAGCTACGGCGTGTTGGGTCCAGGAGCGCCGACGCACATTCCGTCCAGCCCTAAGTACCAACCGGACGTCTTGGACATCGTACTGCATCACGGACTGGACTGCCCCATTGACAATTTATCAAAAACAGAATATTATATTATATTATTATGTGCCACATAAACGTAAACCTTTTAATTATTACTTGTTTATATAATAGCACGCATACTAAATCTCTCTTCTTTTTATAATTTTTTTATATATATAGCATCCAGAAGTAAAACTGATTTACAAAAACATTAAATTGGTCTTTTTTTTAAATAGAACTCAATTATTTTTAAAAAGCCAAATAACTAATAATAAATCTGTCCACCGAGAAAATGGCGGTTCTTTTTTCAAGGAATCTCCTATATATTGTTACTAAAATTCAATTTGTTATTTGTTGATATTATAACAAATTGAATTTTGATTGATAGCCAAATTACTTACATAGATAAGTTTCCCAAATAAGTTTAAACTGATTATATATATAAATTTGGAACATTTATCAAACCTCCTTGAATAAATAAATATCGCTAAAATTAGTCTTTTTGTAAACAAACAACAACCATAAACAGCAAACAACAACAACAATAAACAACCATTTTATAACTCAAGTATACCATAAATCTATTTTAGGTTCCAAAAATTTTTTTTTTTCAAAGCACGATGATAATTATAAAAACAGAACTATCTTAATTTTTTTTGTCTTCAATAATGACGTGCCAACGAGAATACCGCTTTAAAGTTCTTTTAAACTTCATAGAGAATGAGAAAATAACACGACTTGAACGGCTTTTAAGCCAATGTATGACATATTATACCTAGCTGAATTTTCTCTACTTAAATAACTACTGAATATTAAGCGACATATAAAGAGGCTCTTTATATATTTCATAACTTGTGCAAAATATTAGATTTCATAGTTTAATATATGATAACTGAACCCGCATTGAAGCAGCTCTAAACCCTCTCCTCAATAAGAGGAGAAGAGTCCAGCCTTGGGACATTCACAGGCCGTTACTATAACTGAAATGAACTGAGTGATTTGCTTTATATTTTGTAAAAATATTAAAAAAGAATCGTTATCTACATTAAATTTTCATGAGCAACTATAAAACTAAGTAAGTACGTTATTTCGTTTTAAGATAAATGCTTGACATTTGGGAAGACTACGATTACCATCTTCGTCGACATCAATAAAACTTGCATTATTATTAATTAAATTATTATATTACATCAATTAACTAAAGAGGCTGTTCCCCATTAGCATATAAAAAGTTAAACGATTCGCTTAAAAAAAATATTTATATAGATTTAAGACTTTTTCTAGTCTGCGTGTTGTTATTGTAGTTGGAAGTACCTCGTTTTATCAGTTTTAGATTATTGAATGTTTATGCCCCATTCTAATTACAAACGAGAATGACATATCATCTTTATCATGCTAAGAAATTATCAATCTTATAAATTAGTATAATATTTTTACTTAATTTATTATAACTTCCGAAAAAAAAAAAAATGTTACAAGAGTTTACAAAAAGTTTTCACAGGAGAACTACGCAGCGAAGCAATTCGAATTAAAAATAATTTCGTTGCTTTGTACATGTTCCATTATAGCAAGCATTCGCAGTGACAATATTCCGTGTAGTGTAACATACCACTCTAACACTCAGTGGTCTGCGTTAAAACAAAACGTTAGTGTTGTCCCGCTAAATTCATTTTCTCTACGAGACAGTAGTAATAAAAGAAGTAATACAATGTGTGTCCAAAGACCCTTCACACAGGAATATAGTTCTTAATGTGTTGTTATAAAAATGAATTTAGCTTATTGGCAACAAATGTACGTGTATATAAGCTAATTTTATATGCCCTGAAAACGTAACTTTACACTAGCCGTAAATTTGCATTAAGCAAGTTACCGTAATGACGGAATTTAAATGTTCGATCGTGTATGAACGCCAAATGTAAGTCTGTCGACCTATCTGTCAAAGGGATTTTCTCTGGGACGAATCGGTCACAATTAACGTACCAAATTATTATAAATACGTTGTGTGGACAGCTCGTTTTAGACGCAACTGTCGTCTTCTGCTTTATTGTCATGTAGAAACATTTATGTTATCTCTAAGTTTATATGTTGTATACAAATTCGTTATGACTTTATTTTTTAAATACTAAATATTTATCTCTAGTTTGGGTAAACAAAACATAATATGATTATTGTTACTTGCCACAATTATCCGAGCTATTTATAGGATCATCATTCCTTAGATTATAATTATCTGATTTTTCCGATTATCCTAAGATATATATATAATTATATACATATATACCCTGATTCGAATAAGCTTTAAAAGTAGTAACAATCAAATTACAAGAAGAAAGTCAATGGTGGCCATTAAAATCGCGATTTGAGCAATCCTAACTAGATTTTTTATAATTCGTATCGTAAAAATATTTCAATATTCACAATACATTATCTGCAACTTAAGCTGTAGGCAGGCAGTTATTGTTTTCTTTTTAAAATGCAAGTATTTGATCAAATGACATAATACGTCAAATATTTTTTTGTAACATTTTAAAACATATGATATTTTTGTTAATTATTTAATGTTTGAATGATAAAATGTGAGTACTTCATCAAATTTCATATTATAAAATGTAATAAAAATAATTGAGGCCTATGAGTCATGGTCGCAAACTTTAGCCGCGATTCGCGCGTGGACTCTGTGTAAAAATATGGCCCTCGATACTCGCAACGCTCACGGTTTCGTTCAGAGTAAAACAGTTTAACCCAGCGCGGATCCTTTAACGCCGGTCTGAAAACCAAAACCATCCAGGGAACACCTCCGCGAAAATACCTACACTTGCGTGTCACGGCGTTCGCGATCTTTCGCGTTGCGAATGTAGAGCGGTTAAAAGATGTTGGAAATAAACAATCGGCCTTTCTTTGTTAGTACACACTCGCAGCATATTATGATTTTAATACTAAACAAAAAAGATGCCTAAATTTGTAACTAAAATAATTATCATTGTTTTATTACCTATATTATTTGTATACTGTAACTGAAATAAATATCATCTACCATAAGCTTAGCATATACATAATGTCGGATCCTACACTAGACAATTGATTCTCAACTATTCATTCTCACAGTCTTGAAACGGATTTTAGACGATGCAGTCATAAATAAAAGTTAAACGACGTATTCATAAGCGAAATTTCACTCTTTCTATATAAATAATGCATGTAGTGTTTGACCATGACCGAAGAATAAATGCCATGAATACTAATACGACGAACAATAACATGCATTTCTCCTATACCTATGTTAAATTTCCCGTGAGGTTTCAGCTGTTTAATATGGAGGGACACGCTCCATAGATACTTTTGTTAGTTTAATTCGTAACTATAGATTTAGTATATTTATTATACATCCTACGTGTATAATAATGAACATAAATAAGAACGTATGAAGAATGATTGAAATATTCAGTATCTAGAATAAGGTCCTCCAAACCGATTTCGACCACGGCGGCCAATCTCAAGAGAGATTAGTCAACTGCGCAGGAGATATTATAGTGCACAAGTGTGTGCGCAAACACAGGTGCACTCTCTTTTTCTTAGCTCTCACAATCCGATGGGACGGCAATCCGACACGACCGGAACGAGTTCAGGCGCAGGACCAACGGCTTAACGTGCTTTCCGAGGCACGGGAGTGTACACACTTCCACCTTCCAGACTCCGGGCTGCTACTGAGAATTTTCTGACAGAAAAACCCAATAACTATTTATTGGCCCGACCTGGGAATTGAACCCAGTACCACCGGGTCTGCAGCCTAATATCTAGCCACTAGACCAACGAGGAAGTCACATAATCTATAATATCAGTATCTAGAATATCTATGTTAGTAACTCATAAAATCAGGCGTTTCTAAACGATCACTTGTTCATCAGAATTAATTTCTCACGTTAAAAAAAATATTATATTCTATATTAAAATTGATATATATAGTAACTGAAAACTAAATGAGATATGGCATCCTATAGATATCATTGTCACATTTGCTTGCATCGATATTGTTTTATCATTTATTAATTATCACTTTATTATATTTTTTCTTTCTATTAATAATATATATAATAATAATAAATATGTAGGATACTTACGAAGTTGAAAAACTGTCCTATATGTATCATTATTATTATATATCATTACTACTATTTATCATGTTGCGATATTTTTTAAGCAAATAGTTATTCAAGAGCTATTCTGTGCAAAATTTTTCTGTAACTACAATATTTAACCTACCAATTAATTAAATATTTTATAAATACAATATATTTAATACATACATATTATATGTAATCTAGTACCGATTTTTTATTAAAAACAACGGTAAATATACTAACATACAAATAATAAATTAAAAATAAATGTCCAGTGCTAATATTTCAAAACTCTTTAATTGTATATGGTAATATAATACTAGTATATATTTTAAGATATTTAAACAAGATGACCAGAATAAAATTATTATTACTTTGCTCTGTACTACAAAGTTTCAGTCTGAACACCATAATTAAATTGTACAATCCTCCGTATTATCTTTTTAAAGAAGTTAAGTTTAAATATTATTAAAAAATATGTCCTTATTTCGCAGAAGATTTTTTTCTGAGGGCGATTTTATTTCGCTGTTCTCCATTTATCCCAACTTGAATAAGTTATGTCGATTACACACAAATGGAGGGATAGCGCTGAGTAAGTTACCTATTAATACATTTACTATTAAGTATATCTGAAATTACAAAAATAAGAAGCAAATTGAACCTTCTTAATTCACTAACTTTACTCTGTTTATAATTTCTTAGGTGAACATTAATATCAAAAATTTAACTCGAAATAATAAAAAATATAAAAAAAACATAATAATAATTTTGAAAAAATATTATATTATTATAGATCAATAATATGGTTTTCAAAATTCGTAATAATGAAATTCCATCTCTACCATAAATGTCGTAAGAGCTGACGTGAGTGTTGAAAGCACTTGTCAATAACTTACAATGTCTCAACATCCCGTATAGTGGAGGGAAATTAACCCAAAAGCATTCTCGAGGAAAGCTTGCGACAGGCTGACGGCCGGCTATAAAGGTCTGCCAAATGCTATTTTGCAGTGCTATAAAATACACTACGCGAGTCCCGTATGCCAGTACTATAAAAGTGCAAGCGAAAATCGAATTATTATTAAAGATCTCATTATAAACAATTCTATACTTATTAGACAACAACTGTTGTCACACAACACAACTGCCTGCGGCTTCGGCCGTGCGTGAATGGAGCAGATGTTAGAAATCCAATGTCCTTTTTCTGTACTCCTGACATCGTATATGCAAAATTTCATGATGATTTATTAAATCATTAAGACGTGAAACCGTTACAAGCAAATAAACTCACACATTTATAATATTAGTTAGTTCTAAAATATTATAAAAAAATCAATTGAAACATTATTTATTTGGGTATGAAAGCAGTGGTACTTAATTAAAAGTCCTGAATATTAATGTAGACATAAACTTATTTGTAGAGCTGGTACAAAGCGCGTGTCTCAATGGGAAGATTTGATGAGAAAGTTCTCAGAAGCCCACAACGAAGAATGCAAGTATGTTCGTTTTTCAAATCTCCATTTAAAATAACTTCTTTCCTCGCACAGCACGTAAAGTTGTACGTGTCCTGCACCTGATCCCTCTCGAAAAAGTTTGTTTTATTTTATACAAGTTCTATCTCAAATATACTTAAGCATATTTTGAACTCCAAATTATCTTGGTGAATCCTTTATTATAACTAAAATGTATTCACATTTATAAAAACACGCCTGACACAAAGTTTGTTATAATGTAGTATATATTTTAATGTAAACACATACACATACGCGATGTCACAAACAAACAAACATATTGTCTGCCTTGTACAATACAATGTAATAAATTTTATTCCTTATTCCAATCCCATTTGCCTAACTGTCATCGTGCTATAAATAAAAATAAAATACATCACATCAAAAGATGACAAAAAGAAAGATTCATATAAAAAACAAAACTGTTAAAGTGCCAGACTTGGTTGAATGATTCGTTGATTTAATTTGAGAATATTCACATCCACAGGACCGTATCCTTAGATATTCCCCGTGTACTGCGATCAATGAAGAAGTTTCCCACGGGCTCCCAGTACGAAGGCACTTGGGACATGCTGGGAATGAGCGGCTATGGTGTTTACAAGTTTCTAAACGGTTAGTACAGTTGGAGTCGGTTAATTTATATTTATCTTGATGGCCTATTGGTATAAGAAACCAAAAAAGCGTAACTATTCTTTCTATAATTATAACCACGAAAGTTTTAAAGTATAAAAGTAAAACTTTATATAAGAGGCACACTCATTTCATAACATCTTTTAATAAACATTCACTTGGGATATTTATTCATTGCTAATCCACCCACGTCTCAATATAACAATATTATATTTCTAATATTAAAAAAATAAAATAATCTCAAATAAGTGATCACACGACTTTGTTTGAGTTATATACAAGACACAGGTCTAACAAAGGACAATAAATTTGCTATTCACAACGTACTGACATGGACTGTCTATATGAACACTTGTATGTATTTGTATGTGTGCATATAAGAGTAATTAGTGTAAAAACCATTGATATAATACAATACTTAATTTCCAGCGTTTGCTTAATATCCTTTATATATACCACGAGTAGTAGTTAGTATAAATAGGCTACCCTCTCTGTAAGTTTGAGGTAAACCTCACTACAAGGATCATTTCCTTAGGAGTAGCTTGTTAAGCTTAGGAAATTTGACCGTACTTGTTAGCCCAACGGTGCTCTAGTAGAGATATACGATATTAACATTACGTTGCATAACTAAATTGCTATAGAGTAGAATATTGTATTCTAATTATTTTACACTAACATATCGTT
Source organism: Nymphalis polychloros (assembly GCA_905220585.2). Taxonomy (NCBI): domain Eukaryota; kingdom Metazoa; phylum Arthropoda; class Insecta; order Lepidoptera; family Nymphalidae; genus Nymphalis; species Nymphalis polychloros. The sequence goes on from HG992253.1 coordinate 8,516,398, forward strand.
ATAATTAAACTATTGTTAATTAGATTTTTGTAAATTAGATTAAAGTGTGATCTTTTAAATTTTTATTACTTCGTTCGCGAAATCATTTACATGAAAGGTGAGTAACCCAGTGTGGTTACAGGCACAAGGGACATGACATTTTTGTTCCCAAGGTTGGTGACGCATTAATCTTACTTCATAGAAAAATGGACTATGGACGCTGCTGATTACCATTAGTTGTACACAAGCCTCATACATATTAGGCCCCCTCATTGCAAAGCACTTAGGTTTGGTTAGGTTATTATTGAAATTATATTATTTTTGGCTGGGTAGAGCTCATCAGCAGGCCGCCGGGTCCTTAGACCGGTGCCTTGCAGGCTTACATGAATCAGGGACTGGCTGGTAAAATTAAAAAGGTCTGCCTCTGTAAAAAACGGGTCTAACGAATAAACAGTTTTTATAAAATCCATCTAGAGGATGCTTTATATCGGTAAATCTAAGCGAGAATATAATAGGAGGTAAGAATGTCTTATTATTAATGAGTATTAGATGGTACGTATCTGGGTATCAGATAAGACAAGACAAGACTTAGTTCGCCCTTGTATCTATAATAATGTCTTATAACATCAATAATTTACAAATGTTTTATATGTATAACTATATATATTACAAGACCAGGATTTGGGATTGGTTGTAATAAATTAATATTTATGCAAGGTAAATAAACTGTCTGTCATTTACCCAGTACTGGGCAATCAATATAATCAATAATTTAAAATAATATGTATGTTACTTCAGTGAATGTAAGTAAAATCATAATATAAATTTTGACACTAGGTGTGGTGTACGAAGGTGAATTCGATGACGGGATGTTCCATGGTGCCGGCCAATTAATATATCCAAATGGTGCTATACTTCGTGGTACATGGAACAAGGGTCAGTTGACTGAACGGAAACTCATCTTCGCTGATGGCTTGGAGTACAGCGAAATAGATTGGAAATATTGTAGGATGCCAGATAGAAGGTTAGCTTAGATTAAGATTCATTTAATAATGCATTTTGAAGACAACATATAATATATGAATAAGTACTGTATCTACATACTTCTTTATTTTCAAATATATAAAGCACATCCCATTAATCCGATTTCGTATTTGGATTAAAGTAATTTTTTAAATCAAATAATTTGTGTGCAAACAAAGCAAACATTTTTCCGTAAATTTTTTCGGTAAATGCTAAAAACTTGGCACAGTCTATCGCTCTCGTGGCGGCTATTATGTAAGTAATTTGTGCATTGCCAATCGGTGAAGAATAAAGCGCTTCCTTTTAAAAAAACTGTATTTAGCACACTAAAAGAATATTTATTTTGATATCATTTATAACATTATTAGATCTATGCGAAGAACAACTTATTTTGTTTCCAATATATTTTTTAAGTTATTTCTCTTGTCTTTATATTAATTTAAAAATAATAGTTTAATTTCAAAATTATTTTCAATACTAAGTTATTGTACTCTAACGAGTACCTGTAAGCTGTAGAACCTGTAAGTGGTATTATGTGTAATCTCGTAACTTAAGGCTTTGTAATCTACACCATAAAATTACATATAATTAGGTGCTGGTTATGAATAAATAAATATATACATATAAATATACACCACAGCAATAATGTCCTATTTCAAACTTTTGCAGCGGGATTTATGTATCGTATTGCGTACATAAGTCTGGTATTTATGTATATATCTAAAGTGCTAAATTGTGAATAAACTGTTCGAAAATGACACCAATATTGTTTCGATAGCAATGTAAAATATATTTATTATGAATGTAATTTATCAACAAAATTTAATAATTTATTACTGTAATTGTTTTATTGTATATACCATTTAAATGATATGAACAACATAATCCGCCCTTAAAAAAATAGTATATAAACGGCATCTGTTCTAGGTACACGATAGAGTATGATAATGGTTTGAAACCAGCTGGTCAATCGTATCTGACGGCAGACCAACCTACGCGACCAGTACCGCCTGGCTATTATGACACGGGTGACGGCTTTTACGACCCTAAGACTAAGGTTGTATACAAAGCTGAAGATCTGAATGCTATAATAAGGTAAACGAAGGATATAACTATGAAGTTTTAATCTGATTTTTTTTTTTTTAACTTTCTCTAATCCCTCCATGACAAGTACAAACGAAAATGTTAAAAAAAATCCCCCACTTTCGAAACAATATAAGTGTTAATAGAACAATTGACCTGTTGCTAATTACTTAGAAGTTTTCACATTATCGCAATCGAATCGAAACCTAATCGTTGCCTTTAAGCCTTTTCCTTTACAGAACCATCCAGTTGCGGTTTGGTAAGTGCGACTGATGGTAAGTGATCACCAACGCCCTTAGACATTAGCATTGTAAGAAATGTTAACCATCGCTTATATCGCCAATGCGCCAGAAGCGGGAACTCACCCTTCAAACCGAAACATACCAATACTAAGTACTGCTGTTTTGCGGTAGAATATCTGATGAGTGGGTGGTACGAGCCTGCACAAAGCCCTACCACCAGTTGAATCGAAATAGAATCAGGGACGTATCGTGACAGTTAAATAATTAGAATTGGAGCCCAGAGGTTCAGCTGAGTCTTGACTCAGCTGAACCTAAATGTCTTGTGACTTGTCAAGCTACAACCAAAAACGGGATCGTATCGTAACCGTTATGAATTATTAGCACAATTGGCAATCAGCAACCCTGTTTACTATCAACATAAGAACAATACGGAATAATTAAAACATAGTAAATTCGAATAAAATCCAACTTGTATTCAATGTATGTCGTTATAAAAATATTTCATTGTAAACTATACAAGTTTTTGATGAAAATTTTCAGTATAATAAAAACGTGCAAGTAAATTTAAATATTCGCTGCAAATATCTGAAACATCACACCGATTCACATCGAGCGTGCTTAATTTATAAATCAGTCAATCGTATCGTAATCGCAGATAATTGACTGGCTGATTGATTAACTTCATTTTCATGAATCCGGAGTATGGACATGAGCTTGTGTAAACGTTTTTATCAAAATGTATATAAATTTAACTCATTTTAGTATCATCCTTTCGAGTATATTTTTCAATATTTATAAAATGTTTAAATCAACAAAAGTTAAGCAAGGATATTAAACAAATATTGTGGGCTTAACCGATGTCATTGCGTATTAAGTTCTTGTTTGTAATACCTCTCGTGCTGACTGGTGAAATAGAATCATTACAACTTCTAAGACAATTAGTCAATTTATGAAGTTTAGGGTACTATAGAAGGAAATATTTAACTAATGTATTTTGTTCCTAACATACTAATGTACTTAGGTACATTACAACATTACAATTATAATTTAAAATATTCCGTTAACAGTATTTGTTTCATATATCATTATAAAATAAGTTATATAATTCGAATAATCGTAATCTATTTAACATCACGATGGAAGATATAGGAAGCATGACTTATCTATGCGAATAAGCGCCATCCCCTTGTAAAAAAGCTGATAGATTGATTCTAATCGATCTAAGTCGAGAGTTACATAAACATAGGAAACGGTTTACTAATAATAGTGTAAGTGGTCAAAATTTTGCTATAATCAATATTTCATACATTTATTTTTAATATTGTTTAATATATTTTTTGATAATAGTTGACAAAAAGACGAGAAATCATTTAACACATGTTTTAAAGAGCTCGAAAACACAACGAACGTCTTTTTCTTAATCTTCGCATATTTTAATTTTTACGGCTTAAACTTCAAATATTCTAACGATAGGTGCAAAATATATACATATATGTAGATAAGTAAAAAGAAAAAGAGTATAGCTTTATTACAAAGCACTTTATAAAGTTATGGCACCAAACACCCTCTCCAACCCTCCTCCCTCCCCATTCTCAATCTACGACAGATAAAAGTACAAAGCGAACTTTAATGCAGACTAATTAACTTTTAATAACGTCAGTTAAACATAGAGAGCCAAGTCTCGACTACGTAATTTAACGTATATTTTCAAAGCATTATTATCAAAGCATAGGTCGTCAAATATACGAGTAAGATAGGGAAAGTATAAGTAATACTTATGAGTTTCAAAATATACAGGAATGGTAACGAAATTTATATAAAGGTAACGCGGTAATTTGCGGTAAAAGTTACCTTAAATACAAATCGAATATAAGCAGAGCTACGGGCAAATCAATTTCCTGTTAAAATGATCCAAAACGATTCGCTTGAAATTTTATTTTAAATTTTTCTCGAGTTTCTTATCCGCAATTTTAAATAAGAAATACATCAAACATCGAGATCGTATAACGGAATACGATTTAAGAACTTTCGAGCAACGCAAGAACGTCACAGCTATATCGATTTCATATACATATGTATTCTTACATTACTTAGTTATTACAAAATACTGAATTCCTAAATCTGGCTTGAAATTATAATAATAAATATTGTAAATGAATGAAGAATTATATACTGTAGTAGTCAATTTTAATATGGATTTTCAAATAAGTATATTTTGGCATTTAACACGTGACAATAAAATAAAAGTGTATAAATAACGAAGACGTAGGTCATGTAATTTACGTTTGAACTTTAAAAACAGATCACCATCAGTGCGCGAACAAAAATGGATAATAGATAACTGCCGCACATCACCAGACCTTCCGCTTGGACCATGCAAAGATCTATACGAAGAGTGGCTCGAACCGCAAGTAAAGCTCCCTGAGCCTCCACCACCAGCGTCTACATCTCGGGCTACAGAATCAACGCAGCCGTCACGTGATCTGGAGCCAGATATTGTAAGATAATTTTCCAGTAAACTTGCAATACTACAAAGTACTATATGATATAAACACAAAAGCGTCAAAAAAGTCTGACGATGTTTCTCGTGACGCCATTGAGCCCACTCATTTAATATTTTAGGAGTTCTTACGCAAAAGGTAAGCCATATTACTACGTCATCTCTTTGTATCTTGAGAACCGTACTAGCTAATCAGTTGAAATGTTTACATGATACGTAGAACCATTGGCGCTAAAATAAGAAAGTCTAATTAGAATTCTTAGTACACGTATCTCACTCACTTTAATGAATCGGTTTTTTGTTCGATATTAAGTTACGCGATGAAGAAAAATATCGTCAGAAAACTTGCATGTTTCACATGAAAATGTGCCGCAGTTGAATTCACTTACATCCATTAGATCAATATTGGTACAATAAGTTACAAGTTTAATTAAGATAGGTATAAATGTAAAAAAAAATCAACAAATTATAATTATTTCTGCAGGAGGTGACATTTAAAAACTTTGAAATAGATGATACTGAATCATCAAACAGCTCCGATTAAATTATGGAATAATTAATAATATAAATATTAATATAGATAAATTGGACCGACATTGTTAACATATTTTGCTACTTCTTGTCATTATTAAGTTAAGAAATTTACGTCTAATTATTGTTATAATGATAAGTTGCGTTACTACTAAAAAAATTTTATTGTTCATTTTTTTTTCACGTGGACACAAAGTTTTACGTTCAATTTAATTTAAAACACTTAGCATATTATTATACTTATTAAAGTTCATCGCTAGCTTTTATTTCATTATACGCATACTAAGAAATATTCTACACTGATATTCCACAGGTAGACGGAAAGGAAAGTATATTTTGGAGAAAATCATCCTCGAGGTGGAACCAACGGCCACTTATCAAATTTGATACTCTGATATGATATTAATATTTTTTGTAAAATATAGATTCTTTATGAAAACCCGCTTTATTTTTATTTATTTTTATTCAATGGGTAGACATAAACCTCCTTCTGTACGCTTTAAGTGCGACCTCGTATTCATTTTAAATAAACATAGTAATCGATCTACCTTACACTGTTTATGTCGACATGGGATGCATAAACATGCAAAGGTTTATAAGGTATTATGGCCTAAGAGCCAGTGATCCGCAGACTTACGGTATTTTAGCAAAGTTCATATTTATGCTAGGTATACTATTTCACATGCCGTAGCTGAAATGGGGATTCACTATTCTCGTCGAGTCAAAAATCGTCAAAATTGACTTTTTTAAGGGTACTCACCCTTGTAAGCCTGTGTAATTACAGGCACAAGGGACATAACACCTTAGTTCCCAAGGTTGGTGGCGCATTGGCGTTGTAAGCGATGGTTAACATCTCTTACAATGCCAATGTCTATGGGCGTTGGTGACCACTTACTATCAGTTGGCCCATACGCGCCCAATTCCATCTCCCAATTTTATATTTAAAAAAATCGAAATTGCGGACTTTTATATTGAATTGTTCGTTGATGTCAGCAGCCTTATATGTATCAATAAACAGCTGAAATCTGGCATCGTTTACATCAATGCATTCCCTTAAATTATACATTTCACAAGTTTTTTTTTAATAATATCTGGCTGGCTCTCTGTCTATTATATAAAGGAAGCCGGCTTTATTTAAGTTAAAATTAACAATAACCCAAGTATTCATAAAATCTAAAATATCAAAAAAGAATCGATTCCAAAAAGATCTAAATGATTTGAAATTATTACTAATAAAAGTAATAATATTCATTAAAATTGTAATTTTTTTTCATACTAGCATTAACCAAACGTAAGCCGGAAACAGTTGTTTGACGTTACGATGTTACCATAACATTGCTTTTTCCCCAAAATGCATAAGCTTGAACAACTTTACTGAAAATAAATTAAAGAATAAGAATTGTAAAATACAATTTTTTTCATGAAATTTTAATGCATATAACAACAACCATCATTTTGTTACTTTTATTTTATAGAAACCTATATAAAAATAATATATTATTGTTCTTAAATTATTGACAATTGTATATTTGACAATTTCAATCAGTGGTAATTTTATTTCTAAAATATAACAACACAGATGTTATGAGCGAAAAAAAAAGGAGCATGGAGTCGTGTAAATGGACATCGATCATTATTATTTCACAATAATATTTGTATAATATAAATTAATCAATTGATTTTTTATTGTAAACCATTAAGTTCCTATTATTTAGTTACATAAAAAAATTGTATACAATCGATTTTCTTATGATAAGTGAAAAGCCGCTCGTCAGGTTATTTTATTTTTTCGCGAAAATTGTAACTGCGATACACTCGATTAATATTTTGGAATAAAGCTAATAATGTTTGAATAATGAAGTGCCACTACGAAGTTTTGTGCGTTACGCGGGAGGCAAGCGCATCGGAAATAAAAAAAGCTTATCGACGTCTTGCACTGCAGTGGCACCCCGATAAAAATTTAGACAATTTGCAAGAGGCAAAAGAGCAATTTCAAATAGTGCAAAATGCCTATGAAGTACTCTCCGACCCTCAAGAAAGAGCATGGTATTAGAAAAATCATTATTTAAATATTTAATTCTTTGTCAGTAAACATATTTATTTATGCAGAATATTAGGATATTGGATTTGGATACCAAAGATTGAAAATTTATTAAATTGAATCTTCAGGTACGACAACCACCGAGAGCAATTATTGCGTGGTGCAGGCAGTTCCTATAATGATGATAGTCTTGATGTTTACCCTTACTTTAGTCCGTCCTGTTATAAAGGCTTTGGTGATGATCCCCAAGGTTTCTATGGAATTTATTCTGAGGTATGTACAGCATTTTTATTACCATTAACAATTTTTTTTATTAAATTGCTTCTAATTATTTGTTTAATGATTAAAGATTTTTTTATATTAAAGGTATTCTCCAAATTGGTATCTGAGGAAGCAGATTTTCTGGATGATCCAGAAGATGTTGACAAAATTCCGAAATTTGGAAACTCAGAAACTCCTTATGAAGATGTGCATGAATTCTATGCTTATTGGATGGCTTTTTCCACTAATAAAAGTATGAATAAACTTTTTAGTATTAATTAAAAAGAAACTACACATCTTAAAATATTCATCTTCATCATCTTTTTCTAAGTTTTTTTTTTTCATGTATTGAGTTATGTCCGATGTCGTAGAACAAAAGTTGTTGCTTATGGTGTTACCTATCTAGTCCTGCGAGGTTGCTGGGTCGTTACAAACAACCGTGAATAAAACATGACAATTATGATGTAGACATTTTTTCACTCTTGTTTTACCTTTATCCAGGTTATGTTTGGTTAGACCAATATGAAATATCACAAGGTGATAACCGTCGAGTTATCAAGTTGATGGAAAAAGAAAATAATAAAATAAGGCAGAAGGCTCGCAAGGAAAGAAATGAGGAGATCAGAAGGCTAGTAAGCTTTGTTCGCAGAAAGGATAAGCGTGTTATTGAACATACCAGACAGCTTCAAGAAAAGGCTGAAGAAAATAAAAAAAAGGTAAATAGAAAGCTTTTAAAATATGGTATTTAATATATCATAATCATATAACAAACAAAGTTATCTATTTTTAAATAATAGTAATATGCATTTTAACATTCTTAATTAATCAAATTTCATTTAAACATTGCTCAAAACAATCACATCCAATTTTCAATTTGCTTCTTTTTGGTATACATTGTGATTTACTTTCAGGCGGAACAAGTTAGAAGAGAAAGAATAATTCAAAGACAGAAAGAAATAGAAGAAGCTAAAAAGAAAGAAGGAGAGTCATCGTTTCTTCAAAATGAGGATTACCAAAAGAAACTTAGTGAAATTGAGTCATTGTTGGCAGAAGAATTTGGTCTATCCTCAGATGATGACACTATTAGTGAAGGAGGGATGGAGAGCAGCAATGAAGAAAGTTCAAAAACTGAAGAAGTAATTAATAACATTGTATTTATTTTTGACTAGAGCAAAATTATAGTATACAAATATATGCAGCTGAATACTAATTCTACTTAATACTTCATAGTAATGATTTATAATTAATTTATTAATTAAATTAATAAGCAAGGTCTTATTTACAATTACATACTAATTTTATTTTTTATTTTATTAAATGAAATGTAATTAAAATGAAATTTTGAAATATATTACAATTTCCAGGTGAGTGAAACTTCAAGGGCAACAAAATCATCAGCTAAAAATAAATCAGCTATCAAGAATTTGTACTGTACAGCTTGTAATAAGCTATTCAAAAATATAAATTCATTTGAAAATCATGAGAATAGTAAAAAACATAAAGAGAATGTTGCCAATATGGCTTTGGATGATGACATTGATATCTCTGATGCTGAACAAGGTGAAGAAAGACAGGAAAGTCTGTGTAAAAACAAAGAACAGAAAATTAACGGACAGACAGAGGAGGAAGGGGATGAATTGGAAAATTCAACATCTGACATAGAAGACAATGACATAAGAGAAACTCTAAGCGACGATTCTGATAAAATACAGGTATGATCAACAATTTTTGTGTGAACATTAGTTTAACTTATTACTTATACACATATAGCCTAAATAAATTTACATTACTAACACCAATTTTATAAACATTGTACAATATATTTTAAAGGCTTGCTTATGTGGTAGTGCACTGTCAGCAGATAAACAGTTTTTATAATTTAATTGGTAAATGCTTAATATTAATTCTCTCCAGTCATTTCATAGTCATCCTCATCTTCTCTATCATCATTGCATATAGTTTCCATAAATGTTTATTCATTTTGATATAGTTTTTGAATGAATTGTCATTGAAATCCTCAGTTTTTTCAATAACAAAAATTCTTCTTTTCCTCTAGTTATGGCACTAAACTTTTCCTCAGCTTGTCAATATAGCATTCATATTCATTGTATTAATTTTATGAAATAAGTTTTCACTGCCTGCCATATATTTAATTAATTTAATTATGAAGATAATAATAATACAGAAAATAAATATGGTATAAAATACGAATAAATATATACTGCAATGCAATCAATACATAATATATAATAGAATTTAATTTCATCTCATGGACCGGTAATAAAGTGTTAGATTTTCTAATGATTATAATTTCTAATGGTTATAATTTATAAGAGAGTTATTGCTAACATTGCAGCTAATAGTTCTGATAGAAATAGGCAAAATTGATTGCAGGCATCTCAAAGATATAAATGCCTTCCTATTTATATCATTGCTATGCACTGACTATGACAATATTTGAGTACACACCAAGGATTCTGACAGAGGAACAAGACGTTATTGTTGGTAATTGATGGTAAATTTGACCTGTCAAGCCTGAACTACCGATAATTATGACTCCAATTTTTATTTGTTACTATCAGTTATTGTACTACTACAAATGCAAAAATATCTCCAAGCGAATTTATTTGTGTAGTTGTATTGTATATTTATTAAATGAAATGTGTATTTTGTTAGTTTATATTTATAATCATATTGTTTAACATAATGTAGTATAAGTTATTAGTAAAAATGCTTATGAGGCTCTGATAGCTATCAATATCTTTACTCAAACTATTTGAATAATAGCCACAATAAATACACAATCAAACAAAGAGCTTTTAAAACAACTACTATCCTGAATTTTTTTGGATTCTGAAAAAAAGGTTCATTGATTTCTGGTTTTCATTGTCTTCCAGTTTGAACAATTGTAACTGTCATCATATCTTTTCTTAAATCTTTTGTCCCATTTCTTAAATGTAGGGATGGGCTTGTGTGAAGTTAATTAACCAGACTTTATTATTATAAGTAGTATTTAATATTAAGTTTAATGAAAATAAACCTAATACTTTTCTTACATACTGTTTTTAAAAATTACAGGCTTTACCCAAAAGTCAGAAGAAAAAGAAAAACAAAAAGAAGTCATTCATACCAATGCCTGAAAGTGAAGGCAATGATAGTCATGATGAAATGAGTTTTAATGAAATAGAAGGACCATCAAGAAGTAGGAAAGCTAAAAAGTTTAATATGCTCAAGAGTCAAATTCAGGCCAAGAAAGAAGCGAATCTCAAGAAAGGATCACAATCTCAAACTTCAACAGAGAATTTATATGAAGTTTCGAGCACAACACCTACGGATGATGCTTTAGGTGAAGTTGGGTTGCCGCGTGACAGGCCCTCTTTACCAAAGACTCAAAGAAACATTAAACCTAAAAAATTAGTTGAAAGGAAACCAGTACGAACAAAAGCTAGTGAAACTGAAGATTCCAGTAGTGCACTGAATCTTAGATGTGTTGTGTGCCAAGCAGATTTCCAGTCAAAGAATAAATTGTTTGACCATTTAAAAAAGACAGGTCATTCTATACCACTTCCTCATACTAGCATCGCTCAGAAGAAGGGTAAGAGAGGCAATAGGTAAAATGTGCAATGAATTAGATAGGAAGAGAAGTATTAATTATTCACTGAGAATCGAAAGATTTTCTTTAAAAATCCTTACAAAATGTAAAGTGACTTTATCATTCTATTTATTAAATTTATGATCACTCAATAAAGTATGCCTAATGAATACTGTTTTTTATTTGTTTATAAAATATATTGTACACTGTATTTTCTATTAATCACATTGATTGTATTTCATTTGGCTACAAACTATTCAAATTCTGGTATATCCTCGAAACTGTATCCTGGATATTCTTTGTACGCACAATACGCTATTCTCATATGATAAGCCCCAGGAAGAAACATTATACATCCTAAAACAATCATTGGCCATAATCTGTCAGAATATTTTGTATCTATATGGCCCGTTACAATAAGACTTCCGACTAATAATAAAGAAGTTCCAACTATAAACAAAAACGCCGCTAAACTTAAGGCTTTCCAAGGTATCTTCTGAGGTGGTGCTTCAAATTGAGCATCCGAAAATCCACTGTCGTCGTTGGGCACGGACATATAGCCATCATACTGACGTCGAGATCTAAACCGAGACATTTCGTGTAAGCTGAAAATAAATACTTTTAGTTCAATTACAGTTCAGGTTATCGTTTTTGGAACAAAAATAAGTTCTCTTTTTACTTCTTTACTTTATCATAACGAATTAAAATGTCGTCAATTACATTTATATTTTATACCTTTGATAGAGTTATTCTGTATTTGGGATTAAGTATACCTAATATTAAAGCTATGTAGGTTCCAGATGCTTATTTATTTGCTATCAAATTATAGTAACAAGATACACGACAATCAATATTAACAATATATATAACTGTCAAATGCCCATTTGCTAATGTCGCTGTCAATGTTAAATATATAGTAGGTAAGGATCTAAAGGGTACCATTCACAGTCTGCATTTAAATATAATAATTGTAACTAATTCACAACAATTTTAATAATCATATACTTTCGACACCTTTCGTAAATATTTAAAAAAATTAAATTAGGAAGTCTTATGATTTTTATTTTACATTGTATATATAAGGCAAAAAAAGAAAGATTTCAAAATGTATTGTAATAGTGCGAGCATTTTTGCATGACTATTCATGAGTATATTGTAGTTATAAGTAGTCATCTTTATTCTTATTATTAAATATAATTAATCATTATTTTTTTTAACTTATAAATTGTTTAAGCGTATTAAGAATCAAATAATTGCTAGTAATATGAAATACATAAACAAAATTAAAGCTATTACAATAAAATCGAATGTTCTTTTTTTTCAAATATCGTGCATTTAGTCTTATCTATTATTATATATATAAATAGTTGATACCTTTACTTGGTCATTTCCTAACAAAACTGCGTGGCGATGAACAGGACTGCAGAGTGGCCTTGACCTAATGCGGCACGATGCAGAATATTTACTCGGACACATGAATTTAAACACTTCAATGTACATTATTTGAAATAATTATACCTCGTCTTTCAATGCTAATAATTATTAAAATTCCAATATTGTATAAAATATTTTTATTGAATAAAATTTATCTCGTATAAACCACAATGTGTTCTTCTGGTATCGTAACTTTATTAAATAATTCATAAAATATAATTCAAATTGATCTATTTCCTATTACTTCTATTCCTCTCTAGAAAAAGCTTAAGGTGCATATTCGACTTCAACACAAAGCGGAAAGCAAACAATGGAATGAGGCCAAACTGCTGCATCTAAGAAAGAATGATAGTTACATTCATAACACGACTTGATTATAAAGAATTCAGCATATTTTAAGAGCTAGTTTTATATAGCACAAAAGCTTTTATGTCAAAAATAATTAAGCCGGCGAAACTATTTAAACTTAAAAGTAAGTTCCTACAGTCGAACATTATGACTTTTTCTTGCTGTAAATAAGTCTTCTCATTTTACTTATTTACGTATAGTTACTTATTTCGTAAAATAAAGAAGACAATGTAGCATTAGTAATATAAAGTGTCGTGATTTTCCTTTTTCCGTGTAATTTTAGCACCTCACAAACATATAACATATATATGGTATTAAACAAGTAGTATCACAGGAGGGCTAATGCAAATAATATAAATTTACACATGTAAAAAAGTTTACTCAAAATCGCTCTATTTGCTTGTTCATAGTAATATTACTATTCCATATAGAGTATTAGAATTTATCTTTATACATTTATTAGAAGTATTGACAGGTATCCACCAAAGAAATAAAAACGAAAGCCCTCAACTGCTACTACTATGTAAGGGGTTTTCCAATAGGGACGCTTGAACTTTGACAGCTGATTGCGGCCATGTTGTTTGAGTGACAGCTGTCAAATGCAGTGCGTTATATTCATTCCGTCCTCCCAAACCACCATGGCAGGTTACAGTGTCGAGCAGCACGTGCAAATCATAAAATTGTTTTATGAAAATGGGTCTTCAGTTCGAGCAACGTTCCGCGCACTTCGCCCGTTTTACGGTCGCGATGATCGTCCTGCCGAGTCGACTATCCGTTGATTGGTGGACAAATTCGAGTCAACCGGGTCAGTTAACAATCAGCCGGTTCCCGTGCGTCAACGTAACGCGAGATCTGCCGAGAATATCGCCGCTGTGCGCGACAGTGTCCTCGAAAACCCGCGGCAGTCAATTCCGCGTCGCGCACAGGAACTCGGCCTTTCGCAGACGACAACTTGGCGAATTTTGCGTTGTGACTTGAGCCTGCACCCGTACAAGATCCAGCTGACCCAAGAGCTCAAGGTTAATGACCATAGACAGCGCCGTGTGTTCGCTGACTGGGCATTAGAGCAGTTGGAAGTTGACGCCGATTTTGGCAAAAAAATCATCTTCAGCGACGAGGCGCATTTTTGGATGAATGGCTATGTCAACAAGCAAAATTGCCGTATTTGGGACGAGACCAATCCACACGAGGTTCACCAAGTGGCAATGCACCCGCAGAAAGTGACTGTTTGGTGCGGATTTTGGGCCGGAGGCGTGATTGGTCCGTATTTTTTCGAAAACGATAATGGTGTGGCCGTCACCGTCAATGGTGAGCGATACCGGTCGATGATAACCAACTTCTTTTGGCCTGAAATCGAGAATATGGATCTGGACAACATGTGGTTTCAACAGGACGGCGCTACGTGCCACACAGCACACGCTACGATGGAAGTTCTGCACGATCAAGCGCCCTTAATGGAAAACCCTATAGTTATAAATTAGTATTATTTTAATGTTATAATTCATGAAATCAATTAAACGGCAACGATAACAAATTATCCAGCTAAATATATTCGACTCATATGAAAAAATATTTCTCTGTATATTTTTTAATTATTTGGTGACATTCTAATGCACTAGTTTTTCGGATTTAGACATCGAACACTTAGTGCGATAAAATGCCTAACTTATAAGTATAATGAAATATAATTATACATATATCATATAGAATATAAATAAGACTTTTACTATAGAAATAAAACTTACTATAAAATTAGTCCAATGTTATACACATTCATACCATTAGGTACCTTGAATATTATTATAAAAAATGAACACGTGATTAATAAGCATTACAAGCTTTGTTATAATAAACAATTATCGAAACACGTATAGAATCGGAACCCTAATCCTAATACGCTAGAGTGACGTGGCTTAGTTGCGTAGGTACCCCTCTATATATCTATGTCAACAAACTGACGTAGCTCCTGCGGTCTGGATACAACTAGTATGAATATTTAAGTTAACCTAGACGTTACATATGCCTACTATTTAATAAGACATTTAATAGATATTATACACCCACTTAGCTACTAAAACGGCTTAGTAACAACCATCTTAGACGCCAACGCTGGACCGACGCCAAAACAAAGAATGTACTACACTTCACGCTAACGGTGAAAGTGGTAACGATCAATAACAACTTAGGTATAACTTAGCAACTAATGAAGAATTTAAAAATTTACATTTTTATTTATGACATTTCAATAACTTTAGTTATAGAGAAGTTAAGCTTAAGCTGTCTTTATTTGATAGAGTCTACGAATCTATAACACATAAATAACCATTATCACCATACATTACAACTACTCACTACTACTAGGTTGCAGTATCTATATATTATTCCGTTTGATAAGTAACGTATAGAAATGGCGTGTAATGGCCGCAATGGCTTACTTATCCTCAAAATCGAAGTATTATAGCGCATTGTGCGTGTATAATGTGTAGATTAGTTTAATCGCTTGCGGCAGCGGCAATGGCAGGCGTTAGAGGGCGCATGCGTGGTGGTGCAGCGCGCGCACCCCTCGGCGCCCGGCTGTCACGAGCCACTCCACCGGCATACCGATCTCGACGCACACGCGCGCCTCAGGTTCGCTACGCCAAGCAACGCCGGCCCCTCGCGGCCAGGAGCCCTGCAAGGCGCTTCCACACCCTAAAACACGACACCGATCCATCTGGGGGGCACAGCACCAGCGCCGGCGTTAGCAAACAGGGCTCCGCGGGCTAAAGGTAACCGTTTATTTTCCACTGACATGTCCGCCCTCGATTGCTTTTCACTTGTACTGCAATATCACATTTGTTAACGATTTCAAAAAATTACTTCTACAATCAAGTAGAGTCCTTAGCATTAAGTTAGGGGTAACAATATTCTAGCTTTATGTTCACATCCGTGCTCTTGTCCTTATTGTGACCTTATCTCATTAAGGCTTCGTATAAAATTTGCAATAAAATAAATATCAATTTCGTTTTTCAATTAGGTAGATAACACCAACTTATTTTAATAAACAGTGTTTCAACCTTTTCAAAATCATCCCAAAAAAATATGTTTGGTTTAAGAGTTTCGTAATTGGTTCTTTCATTGCTTAAAATTTTCCAAATAAAGCAATTCGTCGAATTTCTTTGTGTAGTACGTATTATCGAAAGTAATTATTCCAATTAGTCATAATGAGAAACTTTCATGCAGGCTAAGTTAAATATTAAGCGAACATGATGCTTTTTTAAGGCCATACTTAAGCTGAAAGAAAATAATTTTGCCTTCTGTAAATATATTTCTAGCAAACTTAAGTAAATAAGAGAATTATTTTGATGCAATGAACGGTTGTTCCACGTATTTTCTTTTGTAATACACAATTATTTGCAAATGGATTCTAAGCAATATGACGAATAATTTACCATCTAGAATTTTCCACATCATTTACAAATCGTGTACAACAACAGTAATAGAGATTTTTTTATTAGAAATCCGAGTATCAGCATTGCAGATACGACAGTGACTTAAAATTTAATTCTCTTAGAGACATTCTTGTGAATTATACTAACTACTGGTACTGAATTTATAAACGAACGAAGTGATTGCTCCTGACATCGCAAGATTACAATAATGACATATTAATTTCGAAATGTTTTTTTAATCTCTAGTTACCTACCTAATAGTTTTCGCGCCAAGAGGCCGCTCTTCGTATTCCGTTATCATCAGCGATATCAAATACTATGTGGTTACGCGATGTACTCATAGAGCTGCATCCTAATGCGAGTCTCATTAATAATTACTAATTATTTCTAAAAGTCTCAGTTCAAATAAGAATATAAATAACAACTTTATCTAAATACATAAAATTTAAAGCATCGTCCTAATTATTTTAAAAGTTAATCTTTAAATATAGGCTTACGAATTTAATATAGCTGCAGTTATGCACTACAGTTATTTATCCATTAAATTATATTATATATTTTATTATACCTATATCTTTATTACTATATACTGCCTGCCTCGTTGGTCTAGTGGCTAGATATAAGGCCGCAGACCCGGTGGTCCTGGGTTCAATTCTCAGGTCGGGCCAATAAATAGTTATTGAGTATTTCTGTCTGAATATTCTCAGTAGCAGCCCGGAGTCTGGAAGAACTGAACTCTTTCCGGTCGTGTCGGATTGCCGTCCCATCGGATTACGAGAGCTAGGGAATAGTGAGTGCACCTGTGTTCGCGCACACACTTCTGCACTATAATATCTCCTGCGCAGTTGGCTAATCTCTCTTGAGATTGGCCGCCGTGGCCGAAATCGGTCTGGAGGACGTTATTACTATATAAATCTATTGGTTCTGTCTGTACATTTTTTTTTCACCTAATTTTGTGTGTCTAAATAAATAATCGTTTTATGATGTAGTGATTCACATTATACTATTTTTTTAATTTTTGTCTGTCTGTCTGTCTGTATGTCTTCTTACAACTCAAGAACGGCTTGACCAATCTTTATGAAAATTGGTACACACAAAGAGCATGTGATGGCGCAAATGTGAGGCCATATATAAGATCGGTAAACCCTACGGTATCTTATGAAAATTAATTTCATATCGTTACTTACGTGTGTGTGCATGTGTGTGTGTGTATGCGTGTGTGCGTGTGTGCGTGTGTGTTATTATAGTAATAAAATAATTTATTATAATTTTATAATTTTAATTATACGCGGGTGAAGCCTCGGGGCACAGCTAGTATCTTATAAAATCGTGCTTTAACTTTGTTGTACACCACATTGAAAAAAATACAAAATATGGATACCACCTTATACAGAATACAACTTTGGCGACCAACGGTGCAAGAAATAGTGGCGCCGCAATAATAAATAAAATAACATTAGTGTAATGTATAAATAAAGGTCAATCAAAATATAAAATACACATATCATAAATATAAATAAATTTTAAAGTAATCTAGGAGATGTGTGGTAAATTTCACAACAACAATCGAAACTAAATCTGTAAAAAAAAAAAACGAAAAAATGTCTTCTTTTGTGACATTAAAGTATTTTTCTAATTCTCACTTAAGCACAGTCATATTTTAATGTAAGTTAACTTAAAAAGCCGAGATGTCCCAGTGATAAGAACGCGTGAATCTTAACCGATGATCGTGGGTTCAAACCCGGGCAAGCACCACTAAATTTCATGTGCTTACTTTGTGATTATAATTCATCTCGTGCTTAACGGTGAAGGAAAACATCGTGAGAAAACCTGCATGTGTCAAATTTCACTGAAATTCCGTCACATGTGTATTCCACTAACCCGCATTAGAGCAGCGTGGTGGAATAAGCTCCAAACCTTCTCCTCAAAAAGAGGAGAAGAGGCCTTAGCCCAGCAGTGGGATATTCACAGGCCTAACTTATTTTGTAAGTTAAGTTACAGTACAGTAACTTAACTTACAAAATATAAAATAAGTTAGGTAAACTAGGTTTTATTTCGAATTATATACCTATTTATGTTAAAACCTACAAAATTTACACAGCTGTATTCTTTAATTCAAAAACATTATAAATAACAATAAAAGAAATACTTTGGGTCATTTAACTTTAATTTGTTAAGTTTTTTAAGACAGATTTTATATAAAACCTTTTATTCAGTCACTTCCATTTCGAGTAATCTTTTAACAATTTTTTTTTTTTAAACTTTTTGTTAATGTCAACGATACACATTCAAGATTAGCAACTTTGCTTTATGATCGCTCTTAATGGCATACTATTAGTGTTTCCGCGAATAAACTGCACGAGATTTGTTTCGAATTCCGCAAGTTTAACATGTTAAAAAGGTACGAAGAAATATTAGAAGCTGTATTCAAAATTTCAAATTCCTTTAGTGATTCTAAACTATGTAAGAATTCAAATAATAGATACGAAATTTTAAACATCGTATTATTGACCGCCTTATTGTTAATAAGGACGATACGGCCCTGTACCAGTTTTATTATACGCTCAGAAATGTAATCTTTTGTTTTAGTACGTAAGTAACGTAGGTAACGTTGCAAGGATACAGTGACTATTTAAAATAAATATTAATATAATATGAAAAACTGTTGAAGCCATGCTTATACTTTTAAAACATTTTTCCAGGACACGAAAGAAGGAATATACGCATAGTGCCATACAAAAAATATGCAATAAAATAAAAACAAAATATATTCAAATATTACATACCATGTAAAACATATTTTATTATTAACTTTGTTTGACACAAAGTCTACTTTCACCGTCGTTTTAAAATAGACTTATATCATATTAGCGAACTAGTGTAATAACCAACTACAGAAACAATACCTAACATGTATCCTCAATCCATAATGTCGTATATATTTTTTTGTTAACATTTCATTGACAAGACTAAAGCCTATGAGCAGTCGTCAGTTCTCTTGTCTCATGGAGATTTAATAAAAAAAATATTATATAATATAAGCTTATGTAAGGTAAATGTCACACGTATATTATGAGGAACTCTTATCAATTAAAATGAACTCTGTTTAATATAAAAGCTTACATAATTCACACAATTAATCGTTTTAATTGCGTGTTCCTGGTATTCACTCCGTTTTTTTTAAATTTAGTTTTATATACACGAGGCGCACGGCTACAGCCCGTGCAAAGGTTTAGCTAATTCGTTTTAATACCTATACCAAAAATATATTGTCACGTACTTTAATTAGTTATATTATTACTAGAGTTTCACCCGAGTTTCATTTGCGTTTCATACTCTTTCCTTGAAAATTCGGGGGCAAAGTGTAGTTACTCGCTGATAATTAATGTATCTTTCAATTGGTGAAAGATTTTTTTAAATCGGTTTAGTGGCTAAGGCATGAAAGCGTAACAGATAAACAAACTCACAATCTCATTTATAATATTTGTATAGATTATGAAAAATAAAAACCTGTTATAAACTATATCGACATCAACAAGAGCTTATCAATTATTTTGATAGAAGAAGAAGCTATAGATAATTTACATATTTTACAAACGTGTCCAAATTTTTCTTTTCGTGGAATTTTAGTATATAATACAATAGTATAACCTACAACATAATTAATTATATTTTAATAGTGATTATTAATTAAACAATAGTATGATTTTTAGTAACATAAAATGACATGGTATATATTTTTTTTACCTTTATATCATATTCCTCCAAATTTTACAAGGTTAATCCAATATGTGTCATATTACATAACTGAGAGTTGATGGAACCTTCTTAAGTAAAAAGGCTTTTGTATATGATATTAAGTCGCTATTTTTCTTTAGAGGTATTTAGGTTACAAAGACGAATATATTTTTCGAGACAACATTTATTTAAAGAGTTACAAATATTGATCCCATTGTCCTCCACATTGATTTGTATAATTTAAAATCTTAAAAATTTTTCAAATAAGTTTATACGCTAAAGCCTAGCGTAATAAAATAAAGAAGTAAAAATTTAATTTAATACGCCGTGATATATCAAAATTTTAATCCATAAAAATCAAAGGTAAAGTAGATTATTGGGAACATACCAGCACTCTTTCTCAATCAACATCATAATGTAAACTTAGATACAATTTTGCAATATATGAATTGGATTTTTTGATTAATATGGTTGGCCGACGAGCCGGTTGGCGTGGTTGGTAAGACACTTGGCGGTTATGGGTTCGATTCCCACCCAGGACAGACATTAGTGTTCATGAACATGTCTGTCTGTCCTGAGACTGGGTGTAATTATCTATATAAGTAGTTGTATTTACAAAATAAAAATAGAATATGTAAGTATATTATTATATTATATATAGGTTATAGTGGTAGTGCCATGCTGCATAACTTCAGGTTGTAGCCGAATGGGCCGGCACGCCCGGGGAAGTACCACTCTCTCACTTAAAATCGGCATAAAGTTGTAGTCTTGCTACCGCGTTTCGTTCGGTATGTGAGAGACCCGGAGGCCCAATCACCCCCCCCCACAAAATGAGTGCGCAGAATTTAAGAAGACTACCTCTGGAGGGTACCATCTGCGACCTCGGTGGACAATCCCTCTCTGGACATCCATGCTTAGGACATACACCACCTGAGCAGGGATGCCCAGGCTGCCCTTCGAATTCTGGGCAATTTTGCGCTCTTAAATGGTCGAGGCAAACGGAGCAGGCATCTTAAGGCAACCCCTTCCAACCTCGCTGTGGACTTCTGCAACATAAGGGGACTGAATTCCAACTTAAACGCCGTCTACTTCCATCTTGAGACGGCGAAGCCGGCCTTGCTCTTTTTAACCGAGACGCAGATATCGTCCCCGGTGGACACCTCATTCCTCTCCTACCCGGGGTACAAGTTGGAACATTCCTTTGTACCACGGGCTGGGGTGTGTTTTTACGTCAGAGAGGATATCTGCTCTCGTCGCCTCGCCTATCTTGAAGGGAGGGACCTATCCATTCTCTCGCTGCGCGTAGACTGCGATGATCATCCGCGAATCTATGCGTGCCTATATAGGTCCCACAGCGGTAATGCCGAAACTGCCTGGCTCGTTGAGCACATCCAACGGGCTACAGATTCCGTGCTGCAGCAGATCGTGATTCTTGGCGATTTTAACGCCCACCACGCCGAATGGCTCGGATCACGTACTACCGATCATGCGGGTAGATCTGTGGTCGATTTTGCCTTGGCATATGATCTGACACAACTGGTTACCTCGCCAACGCGAATCCCAGATGTGGAGGATCATGCACCTTCCCTGCTAGACCTTCTACTGACCTCTCATCCGGATGGGTACCGTGTTTCCGTAGAGCCTCCTCTTGGCTCGTCGGACCACTGTCTTGTCCGGAGTACAGTATCGATTACACGCACCTCACGGCCTCGGTTCGTGGGATGTCGCCGTTTGTGGCACTACAGGTTAGCGGACTGAGATGGGATGCGGTCCTTCTTTGCATCCTACCCATGGGGGCGGATTTCTCGCCGGATGATCCAGATGTTGTTGCTGACTCGGTCGCTGATGTTGTGTTTCAGAGTATGGAACTCTTGATTCCGTACTCTGCAATACCCATCGGCGGCAGATTCCGGTCCTAGTTTGGTCGCTTCTGCAAAACGGCATCACGCCGAAAGGTAGAATGCTATCAAGCCTGGGCTGAAGCATCGGCATCTTGTGATATAAATACCAGCGCACTGAAAAAGAAATACAACTCTGTCTCCAGGTCTTTCAAAAGTGTTATTGCCAAGGCGAAATCGGAGCACATTGGCAGGATTGGTGAGAGACTGGTGCAACTTCCTTCGGGAACACACGCATTTTGGTCTCACGCTAAGGCTCACGCTAAGGCTGTCTTAGGAAATTTCTGTCAGCCTTCCCTTCCATCTCTGCACAGGAGCGATGACTCGTTGGCCCATACTGCGAAGGAGAAAGCCGACCTTTTAGGATCTCTCTTCGCGTCCAACTCGACTCTTGATGATCAGGGAAAGACACAACCGACAATCTTGCGGTGTGATACCACGATGCCGGAAATTCGATTCCGGCAGAGTGCAATTCGTAAAGCACTTCTTTCCTTGGACATCCATAAGTCGAATAGGCCCGGCCCGATGGCGTTCCTCCGATCGTGCTGCGTACTTGTGCTCCCGAGTTGGCACTGGTCTTATCGCGTCTTTTCTACCACTCCTACATATTAGGCGTAGTCCCGAATTCTTGGAAGACTGCTTTGGTGCACCCGATCCCTAAAAAAGGCAATCGCTCTGATCAAACGAATTATAGGCCTATTGCCATCACCTCCTTGTTCTCCAAGATAATGGAGTCCATTACTAACTCCCAGCTCCTGCGGTACCTAGAGGAGCATCAGCTGCTTAGCGACCGCCAGTACGGCTTCCGTTGGGGTCGCTCAGCCGGTGATCTTCAAGTTTACCTTACTCACAGATGAGCTACTGCGGTTGAGTCCAAGGGGGAGGCATTAGCAGTCAGTCTGGATATAGCGAAAGCCTTTGATCGGGTATGGCACAAAGCGCTTCTCTCGAAGCTTCCTACGGGCATCCCGAGAAATTATGCAAACTACTACTAAGCTTTTGCGCATTAACCGCAAAAAAGTCTCCCTTTGTCATGTCTCCTCATTTCGAGAATACTCCTTTACTGCCACAGCCAGTATCGGGATACTTGGCGTCGAGATTTCGAACGTTGTTCAGTTCCGCGGTCAACTGGAAGTTAAAGCCAAATTGGCTTCCAAAAAGCTTGGTGTGCTCAACAAGACGAGACAGTATTTCATGTCGGCCCATCGCCTAAATCTTTACAAGGCGCAAATTCGGCCCCACGTGGAGTACTGCTCTCAACTCTGAGCGGGAGCTCCCCAGTACCAGCTTCTTCCTTTTGACCGCATTCAACGTAGAGCAGTTCGAATTGTCGACGATCAAGCTATTACCGACCGGCTTGATCCTTTGGATTTGCGTAGAGATGTTGGGTCACTCTGCATCCTCTATCGCATATATCACGGGGAGTGTTCTGAAGAGTTGTTTGGTATAGTCCCGGCTGCTGAATTTCACCACCGGATATCGCGCCAGAACTCAAAATTCCATAATCACCACTTCGATGTCTGGAAATCCACAACAGCGCGTTTCCTAAGGCATTTCCTGCCTCACACAATCACTCTATGGAATCGCTTTCGCCGGCGACTTTTCCGAACCGATATGACATTGCAACTTTCAAGAAGAGAGCGTACTCTTTCCTCAAAGGCCGGCAACGCACCTGCAAGTCCTCGGATGTTGCAGATGTCCATGGGCGGTGGTAGTCACTTTCCATCAGGTGAGCCTCCTGCTCGTATGCCACTTTTACATTAAAAAAAATATCAGTTATCTGGTTTCCATATTACAAGCTCTGCTTAGTTTGGGATCAGATGGCCTTGTGTGAATAATGTCCCAGGATATTATTATTTATTTATTTATGCATCTGAATTATAGAACTACTATTTAAATTGTTTAAATAAAAAACTATATTAAAAATTAAAACTGGTAGAAACGGCAATAAGAAAAAATAATAAAGATCACCGAGTCACACTGAATGTAAAATTATTTTCCTTAATAGAAGTTACGATTAAAATTGAAAACGATAATTATAATTCAAAGTAAATCGAAGCAATTTATATTATTTAGTTAAGTATACCTAGGGTAAATTATTTGTCCAATAACCTTTTAAGAGTGAAAGTGGGTACATACGAATCTAAATGTTAATATTATGAAAAAATCGAATGATTATTTTGACGTTATATAGAGTTCAAATCAGAATTCAAAGTTGTTGAACCAAAAGTTCGCTCCGGTTCACACGACAATCGAACACGCGATTTACTAAAATGTACTTGTAGCTTTATTTTAATAAAAATATTATGTGGCTGGCTTTATTAACTGTAATCAGTATAATTTTCGAATATATAAATTGAAACAAATATAATAAAGGGTCGATTGTACGAGCTCAGCTGCACTAGTTTTATTTCAAGTTGCTATTGATTAGGATACAAGAAATGCACTGTCATTCCTTATAATACTTTAAAATAAGCTCACTACAAGAAATATTATATTTAGTTCTTCTCGGACATGGAATCTACCATCTTAGTATTATATTATATTATTATTTATATTATTTATTATTAAATTTATTAAATTTATTAAATTTTACTTATAGCTCATACGGGAGTATAAATGTATGTATATTGTTAGTATATTTACATCTAATCAAACAATCACTATCTTACTCGTGGAATACTGAAAACTGACTTACGGTAATACATTAATATGAAACGTGTATCCTTTAAATGTAATTATTATAACAGTCACAGTGCACATCACTTAAATTTCTCTATTGTGTTAGCGGTGAGTTTTGACATTTCTTACAGAATAACTATTTTCGACGTCCATGCACGTATACATGTTTATTTATTGTTAATTATTCTGCACGTTTGCATCAATCATATGACAAGTGAATATTAATATATATTAGGTATACTAAGCGCTAATTATTGTCGATTAATTATTTGTAATACAAAATAACAATGTGCTTAGAATACAGATCCAATTATTTTCTCAAACATCGCTTGACTTCGTTGATTGATGTAATCAGGTTTGCGTCACATTTGAAATAATTAATGATTTATTTAATTCATTAATAAAAAGTAATAAATATAATATTCTACCAATCCTTCCCAGCTTTGTAGAGCTAGAATAAGATAAGGTTCTCCATAAAAAGTATATATCGTTATACATACAACTATGTCGGTTTAGGCGACGCACGCCAGTAATGCAGTTAGCATGATATTTTTCGACATCTTCAACAATCATTTACATATTTCAGCCAAATTTCCACAAAACCTCAACGAATTATTACACCTCAAATCTTTTCATGAATCACTCCGTCCAATGGTGAACCTCCGTAAAATAGATTATTTAATAATCAACTATTCAACTGTAACTATAACTCCCTGCCTTCTGCGTAGAGCCGAGATAACTCAGAGAAAAGAACACATCAACGTCAACCGAAGAACATAAGTTCTTATTCGGATAAACTCAACTCGATTATGCGAATATGCTTAACCTTTATTTATAATTAGCCTCGTGATCGATGGTGAAAGAAAACCTCGCGTGGAAACCTGTAGATGTCAGATTTTGTTATGTCATATTATGTGTATGTCAACACCACACCAACACTGAACCTGATGTTGGAACCTCCTCTTTAGGAGAAGAAGAGGTCTTTCCGAGCAGTAAGACTAGGTAACTTATCTTACAGTTACACAACTTAACAATACGCTAACGCACAAAATATCCTCAAAAGAAGAATAGACTTTAGCAGTGGACATTAATATGCTGTTATTTTACTTTATCGAATATCTCAATTAGTATAATTACGATACCAAACTACATAAATATATGGACAATAAATAATAATAAGGTCCTCCAGGCCGATTTCGGCCACGGCGGCCAATCTCAAGAGAGATTAGCCAACTGCGCAGGAGATATTATAGTGCACAAGTGTGTGCGCAAACACAGGTGCACTCTCTTTTCCCTAGCTCTCATAATCCGATGGGACGGCAATCCGACACGACCGGAAATAGTTCAGGCGCAGGACCAACGGCTTAACGTGCTTTCCGAGGCACGGGAGTGTACACACTTCCAACTTCCAGACTCCGGGCTGCTACTAAGAATTTTCTGACAGAAAAACCCAATAACAATTTATTGGCCCGACCTGGGAATTGAACCCAGGACCACCGGGTCTATGGCCTTATATCTAGCCACTAGACCAACGAGGCAGCCAATTGACAATAAATAAGGGAATTATTAAATATTAAATTTTCTAACAGTATAAGTCAATAAAACATTTTTCGTACATAGTCGAGCTATGTTAGCTACGGACAAAACCTTTGACTTGACTTAACTTTTGAATTTTTGATAACAATGACGCTCGACAGCGCAGCGGCAGGAAAATGAATGCCTGCAAACCCACTGCCTTAAATAAATGCACCTTTGAAATTTTCTAAAGAATGATAAACACTGCTTCATTACGAATTCATCATCACGAAACAGAGCCGGGATAACAATACTTTGCATTCAGCTTTTGAATAAAAATTTTAGGAAAAGAAAAAAAAGCACAATAATATTTTTTTGAAAAAGTACTTATTTCAAAATCACGTCCGAGTACGTAGGTAAATAAATATATGAGACGCTTTTTTACCGTTTGCAATAAAATTATAATTTATTATCAATAAGTCAGTGTTATATATATAAAAAAATCTGTTTTGAATAGTCATTAATTGTGAAAACTTAAGAAAATACTTTCTTATATGCATCAAGTTTTTTCCCGTGGCTTCGACCACGTGTGGGGTTGGAGGGTATGTGTTAAATATTTTTTCTGGCTTGGCTCATCTGATGGAAAGTGACTACCACCGCCCATGGACATCTGCAATATCCGATAACTTGCAGGTGCGTTGCCAGCCTTTGAGGAAAGAGTACGCTCTCGTCTTGAAGGTTTTAATGTCATATCGGTTCGGAAAAGTCATCGGCAAAAGCTGGTTCCACAGAGTGATTGTACGAGGCAGAAAATGCTTTAGGAAACGCGCCGTTGTGGGTTTCCAGACATCAAGGTGGTGATGATGGAATTTTGCGTTCTGGCGCGATGTCCGATGGTGAAATTCAGCGGGCTAAATCAAACTACTCCTCAGAACACATAAAAAAACGTAGTTAAAAAATGGAAGTAAAAAAGTAGTCTATGTCCTTCAAGTTTGTTTCATACCAAATTGCATCAAAATCGGTTTAGTGGTTTAGTCGTGAAAGCGTAACAAACAGACAGTTACATTCGCATTTAATATAAATAAGTAAAAAAAAAAAAAATAATAAAATAATTTTGTTATATTAGTTTTCAATTAGGCGGCCCATAAAAACGCTTTTATATAATCATGTTTATTAATGTATTTATTTTATTTAATGTCAAGTCGGAATGATTCCATCTAAGAACCTATAAAAATCAAAAATAATCTCAGTAGCTATTCTATATATTTTTTATTATTACTCTTTTCTATTAATTTACATATGAGTATGTTAGGTAATTCAAATACAGGATAAATAATAAAATTATATTGAAGCAGCATCATTATATTCAACCAGACTTCAATATGTTTTTACTATATCAATAAAAAACGAAAAACTGCAAAGTATATAGCTTATAAAGTATAATTATTCAAAATAAATGGCCTCCATTATTGTTGATCGATTTGATAATTTTATCTTAGTATAGTATAGCGGCACTTCCTCAAAGTATATCGTAACATATAATGTATTTGTAAAAATAAATTGTTGAACTACAACCCCTTTTTGGCTGAGGATGCGATAAAAAAATGCTTAAAAAATGTTTAAGTGATCGATAGCTGTCGGGTAGGGAGTACTGCAGTGCTTCTACAGACTCAAGGGCGCCGCGCCGCAGCCAAGCCTTTTTGATTCTCACGCAAATTATGCCACGGAAGCTTTGGGAACATGTTCACATGTTAGGACTTTAATATTTAAATCCTCTTTATTTTCTGTCATAATTAGTTTATTAATTTTCTTAATATAAAATAAAATTATGTATTTCTGTTTATTAATTTCCGATAATGAATTCAATTCAGCTTCGACTATTCCTTATTAAATCGAATCGGCGTGATGGTACCATATACAAAAGCCAAAAAACCATAGTCAAAGTCAAATTTAATTGTTAACTTTTGACGTTCCATCAAGGACGAATCGAATCGCAACCGGATCGTTGTAAAAAGCTGGATTATATCATTTCAATTCCGATAATGTGATAATTTTGTTAGTTGATTTCGCCTCATAAACATTATTAATGGGATTATCGCGTTAATTTAGGTCAGTAATTTTGTATATACAGACCAACCAAAGAACACCAGACTGAAACATTATTCGTTGGTTCTATATGGACGAAGTGGTCAAAACCAACGACCGTTACTTTATTGCATTCAAAAGGAGCGACCAAAATCATCCGAACAATTGCTCAGGTTTACCTGAGCTTAGCGAGAGAACTTGGCATACAAACCTCAATAATAATATTATTATGATGATGGTTATTGATGTGACATTGTCCAAACAACGGTACAGCAATAATAATTCTTTGAAATTCTACTTTATTAAAAAAAACATGGGCGAATGTCGTTTCTTGGCCATAAGTGCATCTCGTGATTGATTAAGTATCTGCACCAAGTATAAATTTAAAATTTCATATACTCTTTGGTAATGGTATATTAATTATTTAGAAATACAAGGGTATTTCTAAATAATAATAATAAATAAGCCTAGTATAGAAATTATCACACTTTATAAAGATAAAACCTTTTTTTTTTCTCACTGGAAAAACGCGGATCACTGGAATTTACGCATTTCCCCTACGTGAAGTGGGGGGGGTATGTGGGACTCGCCAGCGCCGAGCATGCGGCAGAATACCCACTAAAAAACCAGCGGTACCCTCTCCGCCCCATCGGGAGACGTCACGAGATCGCTCGCGCATACTACCATGACGCCCCGACGGTTGACCCGCCTCTGCGGGCCTCCATTTCTTAGGGGGTTCTCGGGGTGCAGAGACTCCCTAGCCCCAGTGACACTTATGGCGGGGGGAGAAGATGCGCATAGCGCCGAAGCCTTCTCCCCGGTCTTCTTCGGCGAAGCAGGTCAGCGGAGGCACTGTTCACACGCTCCCGCTCCGCGGTCTCCTTCTGCGACATGACATTTTCGCAGAAGGACACCATCTCTTTCCAGCACCTCTCGCTACCGATCATGGCGCTTATCAAGTTCAGCGGTGAGAGGTCTCCGCCTACGATGGCCGTCAGAGAATGGCGCTGAGACCCCCATGCGGCACACTCACTCACGAGTGTGACGCACCGATGGCGCGCCACACTCATGGCAGGAGGGTGTCTTCTCCCGCCGTACTATCTGATGCAAGTACCTATCGAAGCAACCGTACCTGGTAAGTACCTGCGTTAGCCTGAATGTGAGTATGCCGTGACTCGTTCCACCCAGCGACTTAAGTGGGGACGAACCGCCTCCACCATCGCCAGGCCTGCTGAGGGGGACCCCAGGTCCTCCTCCCACCTGCGAACCAAGGCTTGCTGGGCTAGTGTCCTGATTGGCTCCACCTCCGCCAATCATAGACAGTCGCCGCTCGACCTCACTTCCACCCGGAAACGGTACAATTCCGCAAGCACCTCCGCCTAGAGTTCCCTGCAAGAAGTGTCGACGCCGTCCACGACACCATACGGTAACCGCGTATCGCCCTCACCGCTATGACTCTCTGAGGTCTTCGCAGAAGAGCCTTGTTGCGAGCGGTGAGAGCATCCACCCAAATGGGTGCGCCGTACAGCGCCATGGAGCGCACCACACCAGCGTTTAAGAGCCGGCAAGGTGTTTCCGGCCCTCCTACGTTGGGTAGAAGGTGGCCCAAGGCGGCAGAGCTTCGGGCCGAGTTGGACAAAATGCTGCCCGAAGCTCCATCTTCCGTCCAGGATAAAGCCCAGACACCTCATCTGAGTCTGCAACTTAATCACCGTCCCCAACACACGCCCCTCGAGGTGATACACGCCCCTCGAGGGGGGGGCCTGACGTGGACCGTGGAATAGGAAGGCCTCCGTTTTTGTGACAAAGCCCTCAAGCCCAGCATCCCGATCCGGTCCATGGTGAGCGACGCTCCGACCTCGGCCAAGTGGGCCGCCTCCTGAAAAGTCCGCCCCGTCGCCGTAATGAAGGTGTCGTCCGCGTAACACAACACCCCCATCCCGGGAAGGACGGGGGCTGGAGCCAGTCGAATCCGACATTCCACAGAATTGGGCTAGTCCTAGTACAGACTCCTCTGGAACGGCGCAGCCCACCAAATGCCGGCTGAGTCGCCCATCGCCCCCCTCCCAGAAGACCACCCGGTCCTGGAGATATGCCCCCAACAGCCTTCTAAGATAGGCGCTCCGTGGTATAGGAGTGCCTCCTTTATGGTCCCGAAGAGAAGGCTGTTGAAGGCGTTCGCCATGTCTAACGATACCGCCAGGACCACATTCTCTCGGGCTACCATCTCCGTGGTCCGGGTCGTCAGGGTGTTCAGGGCGTCGATGGTTGATCGACCCGCCCTGAACCCGTACTGAGCCTCTGAAAGACCCGGTCCCACCTCTTCGAGGTGCTGAACAAGACGGCCAGCTAGAATCTTCTCGAAAAGTTTGCCCGTCTCATTCAGCAGCACAATTGGCCTGGATGCCGAAGAAGAGTCGAGTGGACGCCCCTCCTTCGGCAACAGACCAATTTTCCCTCCTTCCACAACTTCGGGAACTGCCCACTGAAAAGACACTCGTCGAACAATTCCCGAAGTCTTAAAGTTAAAGCCTACTTGAATAAAGAATTGTTTGATTTGATTTGTCAGATATCTGAATATCTGGTTTGCGTTATCTTCCATTGTCCTGATCTTAAATTTTATCGTTCATCAAATGCATAATAGAGTAATATTCTTACGTGCTAATCGCTTAAATTATATAATGCTATTGTTATTGTTTGTGAGAATATTCGGTAACTACCGATCTATCGTTAATTGTTTATTAAATATATTGCACCCTATGCAAACATTTTACATTCTTCTTCTATTTTCAGGTTATTTAGAAACGAGGTTTAAGTACCTACACGTAATATAGTTCGTAAGTTAAGAGGTTAGCGTTATCAATTTCAAAATACTTTACATAGGATTTGATTTAATAACACTACTCTTCAGGGAATATTAAAGATTATTATTTGTACGGCACCAAAACCGGCCACGTGCAATATCTGTCATTTATTGCTATATCTAATTAATAAATATTTTTAAAAACACTCAGGTAAGTTTTACGGATTCATAAAATTTTATATTCTGCCACTTTATGGTTAAGTCGTTACTTTTAATGTATCGCTGTTTTAGTGATAACCTGATCATAAACTAAACTTAGTAGGTGCCCTTGGATGAATTCTAATGTTTCGCTTGCTTTTTCTTTTACTTGCTAGCATTATTATATAAAGCAATAATTTCCCATATCGTCGTTGAAGTTCTAACACCACGTAAGTCAAAAATAGCAACTTTTCAGGAGAGAGAGAACACTGCATAATTTTGTATAGAAACTATAATAATACAAATTTACTACTTGCGTATATTTAATTTTCTATTGGACGAAACGTGTTTCTGATTGGCTAAAACGATGCGTCTTCCAATTTGACAAAATGTCAAAACAGCCAAAAAGTGATTTACGTGGTGTTAGAACTTCAACGACGATATGTTTGTTTTGAAGTAAACTTTGATAATAATTTTATATATAGGTATTTAGTATTTTATACTCAATGATTCGGATTCAGAAGTTAAACAAAATGCTTTTGTATTAATGCTGTCCTGCAACTTACGACAATACATTATATTATTAGTTATAAAAATAAGATTTTCATATACCTAACACTTCTTACATATATTTCAATGTACTTTTTCTATATCATTAACCATTATTTGAAAACCTGTAAGTAACCCGTAATTACACTTCAAAGTTTTCAAATAAAATAAATGATTTACAATATAACAATATCCATTTGGAGAAATTAAAAAAAAAACATTCTAACACTTTTTTAAGCATTTTTTAAAGTTAATAATGCTTTGATAAACATGTCATGTAAACTTGAAAGTACATAATATATTTAAGGTTTATATTTTTGTAAATATAATATTTACATATTCTCGCTACGTTCGGAACTGCTACGAATAAATGTAGCTCTACGAAATTTCCTTTACTCATCTTTAAGTCTTTTTTTTAAATAATTAGAATAGCATGTACCGACAATTTGGATGCGTACGTTCGCGTGCTGCAAAACGTTTCGACCTTG
The DNA here is from genome assembly GCA_905220585.2 of Nymphalis polychloros. Lineage (NCBI taxonomy): Eukaryota > Metazoa > Arthropoda > Insecta > Lepidoptera > Nymphalidae > Nymphalis > Nymphalis polychloros. Next base: position 8,548,819 of record HG992253.1, read on the forward strand.
ACCTTTGATGCAGTTGCATTTAACATGACTGACGGGCTATGCCTGCATATTATACACAAGTAAACTACTTATACATGTTACGTAATAGTTACTAGCCAAAATAATAATATGACGAAACGATATGATAAAATATTTTTATTGATTAAAAGGAAGAACTAAGAAAGACAAGCATTCCATGTGTAATGTTTTGGCGACTAATGACGAGCCAGTTGGCGTGGCTTGTAAGATACTTGCCTTTCACGCCGCGGGTCGTGGGTTCGATTCCCACCCAGGACAGACATTTGTGTCCATGAACATGTCTGTTTGTCCTGAGTCTGGGTGTAATTATCTATATAAGTATTTATTTACAAAAGAAAAGTAGTATATGTAAGTATATCAGTTGCCTGGTTTCCATAGTACAAGCTCTGCTTAGTTTGGGATCAGGTGGCCTTGTGTGAATAATGTCCCAGGATATTATTATTATTGTTATTAATGCGCGAGTTATTATTATTATTATTGTTATTAATGCGCGAATAACGATGAAATTTTAGTTATGATATAAAAGGAGGCCAATTCTACTAACATCATTGTCACATTATCGGAATCGAATCAAAACATAATCGTTGACGTTAAGCTTTTTCCCTATTGTACTAATAACGTCAAACGTGGAACGTCAATAGTTAACAATTAAGTTTGACTTTAACATGGTTTTTTTGGCTTTTGTATATGGTAACATCATGCTGATTCGGTTTCATGAGGAATAGTCGAAGCTTGTCGGAATCGCATCGATAACGTTAATAAACGTTTAACATTAAGGTATTAACAAAACAAAAACGATCTATCCGTCTATATAAGATTGATTCAAATACAAGTTTCTGCGCACAAGTACTTTTCTGTATCCATGAGTATGTATGCAAAAATTAATGACGATTGGTTGAGCAGTTACGGTATGAAAGTCTAACAAATAAACAAACAAAGTCACTTACGTGTTTATAAAAAAAAAAATGTGCAGTCACAGGACCCCCGTCGGGGACGAAGTTCTTTGGGATATTTTTTCGACTCAAAACGTGTTTTAAAATGTTGATTTTAATTGATTATATTACTGTATTTTTGTCACACCAAAAAGTAGCTCCACCTCCTTAATTCAACTCACTCTAATCAAAGATTAATAAACGATTTAAATTTATAAAATTCATTTGAAAACATTTTAGGAAAATAGTAATTTGTTCAAATATAAATATAAAATAGCGAATTATAAGTTATATATTAAAAAAAGTCGACTCACTAAGTTTATTCTTTCACAATTATACAGAACCGTAATATAACCATCAATATAAACAAAAAATATTTTAGCTCTGTTCACAGGAGGCGCACCTAACAGAATTCAAATGGAATTAAATTTTACTTATTGTATCAAATAATTAAATTTGATTCAGAATAGTGATATAAATTCTAACGGATTTTATTTTGGATATTGTCACAGTAAATTAAATATTTTAACAATATATTCTTCTTCTTTGTCCAAACCCTCTTTCCCAGTTCAGCCGGGGTCGGGTCTCCTTGTACGTTTGCGCCAGAGAGCTCTGTTCTGGCTTGTCTGTGTACTTGGATTCTCTTTCTGGGCCTCTTTTTGCATATTTGACCACCAGGTTGCGGGCGGTCGTCCTCTTCCCCGCGGTTGGTCTGGGATATTTAAGGCTTTCTTGATGGGATGGTCATCGTTACGTCTCAGGATGTGGCCGTACCAGCGTAGTCGACACTCTTTCAGTTTTTCAATAATTGGTGTTACCTTGAACGATCCCCTGACATACTCATTTCTTACTTTGTCCAGCCGGGTTATTCCTCCCGCCTCCCATCTGAGCATTTTCATCTCGCTTGTATGCAGTTGTTGTTCGTGTGTCTTTTTGATGGTCCAACACTCTGCCCCATATGTCATGGCTGGGCATACCTCCGTTTTGTACACTTTTCCCTTTTCTCGAATGGGCGTTCTACGGTCACAGAGAACACCCGAAAGCGATTTCCATTTAATCCAGGCGGCTTTGATGCGGTGGTGGCGGTGGTCTACGTCCTTATCGATATTAGCATCAGTGGTAAGCACAGAACCGAGGTATTTGAAGTTGTCCACTTTGGGAAGTGCGCGGTTGTCTATGTAAATATTACATCCCGTCTCTTCTGTCCCACCGTAGTCACATTCCAAATATTCGGTTTTACTTCGACTTATGCGTAGCCCATGGTTTTCTATTTGTGTCACCCACCGGTTGAGTATTTCCTGTAGGCTTTGTGCATTTTTTGCTACTAGGACGGTATCGTCTGCGTAAAGCATACACTCTGGTGCTGGCTTTTGTATAGCTCGTGTAATGTAGTCCATGCACCGGTTGAATAATAATGGACTCAAGGCAGATCCCTGATATAATCCTACCTTTACGTCGAAGGACTCTCCAAGACCTGCTGGGCTTTTGACGCGAGTTTTGGTGTTTGTGTACATATCTTGTACTAATGTTACATAATACTCCGGGATCTTTTGAGCTCTCAAAGCCTCCAAACTAGATTTCTGAGTACCCTATCGAAAGCCTTTTCTAGGTCGATGAACAGGAGATTCATCAATGGCATCGATGATAGATTTTCCAGGTGTGAAGCCGCACTGGTTGTCAGTTATACGGGTACAGTGCAGCGATGATCCTTTCAAACAGTTTTAACGAGTGCGACGTGAGTTTTATGCTCCTGTAGTTTCCGCAGTATGCAATGTCCCCTTTTTTGTTTATATATTGGTGATAGAATGTCATTACGCCAGAATTCTGGGATCTTGCCACCTTTAATAATAACGTTAAAGAGCTTGGTGAGCCAGGGTGTTGCAGATTCCTTCAGCTTCTTCCACAGATCTGCTTATGGTGTTTCATTTTTGATATGGCCTTGCTCACCTCCTCCTCTAATATAGGTTTTATAGGTCCTTCAGCAGGCGGCATATGGGGCATTTTTGCACTCGGAAACTCCTCGTTCATTAGTTGCTCGTAGTATTCCTTCCATCTAATGTTGATATCCTTGTTCGCCGTTAGTAAAACGCCCTGGGCATTTTTGATGTATTTGTTATATTTAATATCGAGAGTAGACCTATGGCGTTGTCGGGCTATTTATTTTTATTTTTTTTATATTACCCGGGAGGGCAAATGGCTCTTCTCCACCTGATAGTAAGTGGTAGTAGAGTCCAAGCGCGACGACGGCTAGTGCAGTCAGGAAGAATGATTTGCACTAGCCGCCCCCGCCTTGCCGGCCCGCAAGATGCCTCTTCACGCCTCGTTTGAAGGAACCCAGGTCATAAGAGGAAGGGAACACGTGTGCTGGTAAAGAATTCCATGTTTTGGAGCTGCGACAAAGAAAAGAGTTGCCAAATTTCTTCTTGCGTGATGGAATTGATGTCACAGTTAGGCGGTGACATCGAGAGCCAGCACGCGTAGACTTGTGAAGGAATGGGGAAGCAGGAATGAGGGAGAATAATTCCTCTGAGCACTTGCCGTGATACATTCGATGTAAAGCGCTCAGTGCCGCTATCTCTCGACGCAATTGTAAAGCCTCGAGGGGAGGGTGACCTTTACGTCGCCAATAATGCGAACCGCACGTCGCTGCAACCGATCCAAGGCCTCCAGTAAGTACTTAGCGGAGCCATCCCTGGCTATTTTGTAGATAGAGTTCTCATCCTCTACGTTTTCCAAACTATCATAAAAATCTTCCCTAGATTTTGCCATGGATTGTGCTACAGCAGATTTAGTTATCTTTTTACTATTCTTATACATTTGGTGATCTTCTTCCAAACCCGATTTCTGCCATGTTTTAAAAGCCTCCCTCTTTGACTTTATTATGTGTTTACACTTTCATTCCACCAAGACGTTTATTTGCTTATGTGCAGTGCTCCACGTGAAATACCCGGAATTGCTTTAGCCCATTCTAAGCATAGTCTTTCGAAATCAGACCATATCTGGTTAGCTGATTTTTTGGTCTCAATATCTTCTTTCATATAGGCGTTGACCCATTCTAGAAGCGGTGAGCCCTTGATGGAGTGCAGTTCCTTCCATTTAATACTCTCGGTTCTGCCTATGTGTGTTATTACAGGCTTAGGTAGTTTCATAACTGGTCATCACTATGTTGTGAGGCAAGGGCATTGCCGGGAATTACTTTGCAGTCCTTATAAAGCTTAAAGATGTTGTTACTGGCGAGGATATAATCTATTTGTGTGTTATATTCTGAGCATTTGTAGGTTATAAGGAGTCCCGGTTTCTTTTGGAAATATGTGTTAATAATTTTTAGGGAGTGCCTGGATGCAAAATTAAGAATGCTTGTTTCTTGTTTATTTCTTGTGCCAAATCCATAGCCTCGATAGGAGTCGCTTCGGAGGTCATTATTTTCTCCTACATGTCCATTCAGGTCTCCTCCTATGTGGGCATGTTCTGTTAGAGGAATATTTTGCACAACTTCATCAAGGTCCTCTCAAAAATACAGCTTTTCTTGTTCAGAACATCCTGTTTGTGGTGCATATGCAGACATTAAGTTCAAAGGCGGCTGGCCGTCCATTGCTAGTATTATGCTTATGAGTCTGTCATTCTTCCTATTCACGTTGATTATTCTCGATTTCAGGTTTTCATCCAATTCGATACTTACTCCGTTTCTTTTGGTATCAGTACCATGGTATAGAAGCTGGTAGCCATTTCCGAGACTTTTAGATGCGAACGTTGGTTCTTGTCCTTTGCGTCGCTTATGGGGAAGGCCCTAGCATCTATCGCATTCTTCACATCTACGTCGCTTGAGGGCGTCCCCTTCAAGCGAGCATTTAACGTTCTCATCTTTCGTTTTGCTGTCATACAAGGAGTTTTAGTTTTTCGCTAAAGTTTTACGGCCGGTTGCCACCTGACGCCAAGGTTGTACTTCTCGTGTAGACATGCGGGCGCTGCGGTTGGCCTTATGAAGGCTCTTCCACTGCCATCCCTTTTGTGCGTCCCAACCTAGCCACACAACACTAACTGCAGCCTTTTCTCCAGATATTTTGAATAAGCCTGCAGCAGGGGTTTGTTAACGAAGTGTCCTTCTCCGGCCTGTTGGTCCACGGGAGGCATTTCATTTCCCTCCTACCCGACATACCTGTCGAGCTTTCCCCTATCCGCCACCTGGGGACGCGTTCTCTAGGGGTGAGGCTCCCCCGATAATTTTAACAATATAATAAATATCAAAAATGTATTTAAGATTATTAAGTCTTAAAAGCTAAGCTTGATAATAAGACTATATAACTTATCAGTTACCTATAAGTAATGTTCTAATATTTTCCAAAAATTATTGAAATATATATTTCGTGTTTTAGATATTTATAAAATTAAATCATTTAATCGATAACTTAGAACAAAGATATCAATATTTGACATTCGAAACACTGACAATCAAAAACCAAAATGAATTCATGAAATAAAAAGCCAAAAAGATAGTTTTCTTTAAAATTTCAAATATTTGCATTAATCTAAGAAAGCATTTCATGTAAAACTAGCAATACTCATTGGCATAAAATGTGTAATATTGTGGTAGTGGTAATACTGTTTTTTCCGTTAAATGTTTATGGTCAATAACTATTGCTATGATGACGATGTATTGCAGATTAAAGGAATCTTAACTACAAATGCAATAAACATATTTTTTGGAAACAAAAACAATACCGGCCAACCGGTATGAACTATGCATGGTTTTCAGATAAATAATTTCGTATTGAAGCAATCGAATATAACATTTAAAAAAAAAAAGTTGTAATGACTTGTTAAAAATTATTACATAAATAGAACCGACACACGATACCTAATAACCACTTCACGGGTCGGACTCGAATTTTGTTACACGCTGTATATAAGATCGGTAAACCCTACGGTATTTTATGAAAATTAATTTCAAATCGTTAATTACGTATTTCTCTACCAGTAGCCATATGTGTGTCTGTGTGTGTGTGTGTGCGTGTGTGCGTGTGTGCGTGTGTGCGCGCGTGTGTAATAAAATAATTATTTATTATATTTTTATTAATTATTCGCGGGTGAAGCCGCGGGGCACAGCTAGTTATGTAATAAAAGTGGCTCTTGATAGTATTATGTGCTGTCGCTGACTATTCGATATTTTTGGAATCCACAAAGTTTTCGTAATACTAAATTTTTGATGTTGACATGAATGAACGGTAACTACTACCGTTGCCTCTCTAGAGAATACTACAAAAAAATATTGAACACATCAATTTTCGTCGTGAACTTTATTTCCTTTATCAATAAATTTAAGTTAAGCTTACGTCAAATAAAAATGATTATTTTTGGATGAAATATTTGGCTAATCATGATCATTCAATAAGAAATACCTATACAGGATCCATTATAATTCAATAAGCTTGTGTTACACTCATTCTTCAAAAATAGAATGTATGAGTACGTTACTGTATTTCTATACATACTTCAAAAATAGTATTTATAGGAATACAGTAACGTATAGATAACGAATAGAATGATACGAATTTATACTTTTAAAAATTCATTTTGGCACAAGAGCACATTCTAATGGAAATAACAGGTTTTGTTGGTTTTTTGACGTTATTTTACTGGATGTAACCGAACCTAAAACGTCTATTTGTTTTAGAGATGGAAATCGTCCCCGAGGGAAAAAACTTCCGATTGGTAAACGAAGACGAGCTCCCAGCGGTAGCCGATATCTTAGTGCAGTATATGCCTGAATCTTTAAAGGTAATTTAAAAATCCATTCATTATAATTTGACGCAGTTAATCAATTTATAAATTTTATATAAAAATGTAACTGTAAAAACGATGTTATATTATGAATATGAGATAGTACCTACATATAAATATAAAATGAGCTTCGATCAATAAAGCACATTATTGATCGAAGAAAATAAGTGTCACATTAAAACATTTCACAATATATACAGTGTCAATAATACTATTAATTTTGTTTTTTTTTTAAGTTTCATCAAACGATTCAAACATATCTAAACAACAAGGTGTGGGACTTCCATTTTTATGTAGCGAAAAATTGGCCGGAGGATCCGATTTGCCTACATTTCCCTGGATGCACTAGCACGGTAAGATTGTTCTATTAATGGCTTAGGTATATTTCTAGAAATTTAATTTATATTCGAATAGTTATGAAAAATCGTATTTTTTTATCATAAATTACAAATTTTGCGTTACATAACATTTCTTTTGACACATTTACTACGTCACTGCCTTCATCTCATGACGAGACGTAGACTAAGTAGTCTTGAACATAAGTGTTACTTTTATACAAGAGACATCTTACATTTTTAATTTTCTCCAAGATGATGCAGTCCCAACACGATGCGGTTTTAAAATAACATTAATGTTGATTAATATAAATTATTTGTTATAATTTATGGGTAGACATAACTAATTATAATAATAATAATTATTATTATTATTGTTGCTCTAAGTACCTTATATTTTAACTATGGTGTGGTATTCAGTTATGATTTCCTTTGTTATTTTTTAATAAATTACTTCAATTTCAGCCAAACAGTCAAATTTATGAGAGCGTTACTATATTCTGTCCATCGGAGCGCGCAGAACTGGTTGATTTGTTGACATCCGAAGACGTATTGCTTGATCTAACTCAACCATTGTACCTGAACTTCACTCACCAGGCTATTGTGGACCGCTTTGAAAAGCGCTATGAAGCCCACGACAAAATCACTGGTGACGTTTACGTGTGTGACAAACCACCTGAAGAACCGACCACTGATGAGTAAGACAAACAAATTTTCCTCTATATTATATATATGGCCCAGTCCACTGTATAATAATAATCATTCAATCATCATTTCAATAATAAGTTGAAAATCTAAATGTCAGTTTTTGCAGCGGAGGTGCCAGGTAGCCAAATAATGTACAACATGTAGAAAAAAAATAGTTGTTTAATTATTATTTATGACATTAAACCTCGTAATAATCGTCACCTCGTAAAATACTATGAAGACATTTTGTATTTAACGTTTTAAAATAATAAAAATAAGCAGCTATAGTTAACAAAGGAAGAAAGATTGAGGAATTTTATATTTTGGGAGTGCCCTCCTAAAATATACAATTCCTCAATCTTGAACTGAATGTCTTCAGTTTTAAGTCTTGTAGGTACTGTCCAATAGAAGTTCCACCTCATAATTTAATCTGATATAAAGATAGTTATCTGCTATATCATCAGCCAAATGTCATATTTATTAAATATGATGATGATGATGTCCTCCAGACCGATTAGCCAATTGCGCAGAAATTTAAATAGTGCATAAGTGTGTGCGCAAACACAGGTGCACTCACTATTCCCTAGCTCTCATAATTCGATGGGACGGCATTCCGACACGACCGGAAAGAGGTCAGGCGCAGGACCAACGGCTTTACGTGCTTTCCGAGGCACGGGAGTGTACACACTTCCAACTTCCAGACTCCGGGCGGCTACTGAGAACTTTCTGACCGAAAAACCCAATAACCATTTATTGGCCCGACCTGGGATTTGAACCCATGACCACCGGGTCTGCGGTCTTATATCTAGCCACTAGACCAACGGGGCAGTCAAATAAATATATAATATTATCTAAACTATCATATACAAATTTGTATAACTTAAGTTATTATTACCATCACGTGGCCCATTTACCCATTAGCCAACCCAATTTTTAATCTCTTTTTTTCAGACTGCCACCGGACGTGGAGTTAGTTCGTTTACAGCCAGAACATATGAAGGCAGTTCACGATTTGTACCCAGCTAGTGATATAGAGTGCCGAGAAGTTTTCGAGAAGCTGGTTGCAGAACTACCTGCATATGGAATATTTGTTGAAGGGCAGCTGGCCGCTTGGATGGTACAATCATATTATGGAGCCATGTTTTCAATGCAAACGCGACCTGAATTTCGTAGGAAAGGCTATGGGATTTTCTTAGCGAGGCGTCTAACCAAGGAGGTTGCTGCTCGAGGCTATAAGCCGTTCGTCGTGATTCGTCCCGAAAACGACGCGTCCCGCTCCCTCTACTCTAAGCTCGGATTCGAGAAACGTTTCCGAACAGTGCGCGCCGTTTTGCGTCCTCGCTAATGCGTTAAAGTTGATCACTAGCAGATTTTATTTTTTTAAAACTTTTGAAAAAAATCAATTTAGCTTACGATCTTTGATCGTTTAGAAAATTTTAGTAGTAGCTATAAGAAGGAGCGGCTCTTGCTTTTGATATGCATTTTGTAACAGATGTACCTTTTTTTCAATTTGAATAGTGGTATCAACCCCATCAAAGACGATAAATAATATTGATAGTCTTTCAATATATTTGCGTTAAAATAAATTACATGACGTAAAACTGAAATAATCTTTTTTATAATTATTATATTGTGTAGAAATGACTTATTCATAAGAAATATTCTATATAGTATTTAATTTGCACATAACAAGCAGATTTAAAAGCGATAGCCGTTCGCTGCGTTTTAGCGCCAGCCTAGTTTCTGATCTTAATGACGCTAACTTGTCAAGAAATTTGGAGTCTTGGACCAGAAAACGTTAATATTTCAATCTACGTAACGCTACTATTCCGTTAGCGTAAATAATTTCTTAAAACTCATTGTAACGCTCAATTTTAATGAATCTTAGCAAGATTCAATTTATTTGGCGATATCAAGATGTAACATAGTTCTTGACATAGTTAACCTCTACAAATATCTCATTTAGGCGAACGCTTCATTATCACTCGTTGATCGAGCGGAACTGTCTATCTCATGGTTTAAAAAATTATGGGACATGTACGATAGATTAAGCGTATGTATTCCTACTTACAATACAGTATACGTGTAAACCTGGCCTGGGTGAATTGTACATGAAGAAATACATGAGAAGAAAGTTACCGTCGTAGCACTCGCGAGTTGCACAATAATTCTTCGAAAGGTTTAAGCACCATTATTGTTCATCTGACGCTAGGAATACCGTTCTATAAAAGTTTAAGGCTATAATTTTTACATCCAATTGAAATCAAAGTCAAACTTTACTATGATAGATTTTGATAAAGAATTAAATGTGGGACGAGGTACATTTTTTATTTATTTTATACTTTTGCTAAGTTTTGATATAATTAAAGGATATTGAAAAGGCTGGAACAAAGAATATTGAAAGTTAGTGTGACATGACATGCGTTTTATACATATTATAATAATTATTCGTAGCCTACGATAGTTTAAACTGTTTTTGATAACTGGTTTTCGTTTTAATATGAATTTTGTAGATACTATGTTTTATAAATGAACAATGACGGATAACGCGATGAAATCAATAAACAATTTGATACAAAAAAGTAGATAGGTAGGTATTTTAATACGGAAAACTATTTTACAATTATATATCGGCGTAGATAATTCGTAACGTTTATATCCGTGGTGTATCAAAAAAATCAATAAGTATGTTAATTTAATCAGCGAGATTTTTTTTTCTTTTACTATTTGTTATCTTATTACGTACTTATTAGATTTGTATTAGTGTATAATACGTTAAGTTCGCTTTATATAAACATGGATTTGTCTCTCTGAATGTATAACAACATTTGAAAAGCATGGATGAAAAGGCGGGAAATTTTGACAGTGAACATTTGAACAATAAAAATTTTGATTGGTTCGAATAGAACTTTTTAAAACTGGCAACTAGCTTAATTTAAAAATTGGCATTGTAACAAATAATTGCTCAAAATTTTCGAGCTTCCACAATACATTAAAAAAATTGTGTGCGTCATTCGATTAAAATAGAGAAGGCCAAAATTACCTTTTAAAAATAAAATAAAAATAATAATTACTTTTTTAAATTTAACGAAAAATAAACCGTAGGATAATTATTAACAGTTTGATAATAATTATGTGCATTCTTGAATTCATACCTAAATGTCTTTTCAAATAAGTAGGTGGCCGTACCGACTTGAAAAATGTGATATTTGTATAAATAACACAAGCACATTTTTTATTGTATCCATTTGAAGAAGTATGATTTACTCGATACAACAATACAAGTCAACACTTGATCTACATACATGTACTTATTTGAAAATGCAAGAATCATTACCAACATGCAATCATGCTAAAAGCTTTCCCACATTCCTACTCTACGTAGGTACGATTAAGTAGTTCGAAAAAAAAATCTTGAAATTATTAATTATAAGAGCAGTTTTCAGAACACTTTCCCTTGCCTAAATAAACAATGATGATATCAGGACATTACTCCGTCCTCGACACTGCAGTTGAAGCAAAATGTAATCGCATATATTTTAAATAATATATTTAAATCTTCTGCAGCTACACAAATAATGTAGTGTCCGTTCTGTATTGTTTATCACATTAACCTTGCAAAGGTATCAAGAAATTAATAAAATGATATATTATAATTGAAGTTTGTTTTATTTATATTCACTTTTAGACTTAAACAATAAATGCACCTTAGGTCTTTCATATGAGCCAAATAGGCCCTGATTTTTTTTTTAAATATTAAATCCGGAATTAATCTAAAGCCTAGGTGAAAACTGTCTAAGAACCGAGCCAATAACGATACATTTTTCATATTTATTAATTAACTTATATGTATGATACAATTTATAATAATTGAAATGATTGAATAACTAATGAAATAAAAATAATAAAGTACCTACCTAGTACTTTAATCTAATAACTAGCGCTGTGTGTCACAATAAATAAGTTAGCTATCTAAAAAAAATTAACAATTTTAATGTAGCTTAATTATATTGTTATTTATTTCATACCAATTTGTTTAATTATATATACTAGATGTAAAATATAGGATTTGGCATTTTTATTAATTAGGCGTTATTTTAATCAGAGCAAACCTAGGTCATTAAAAAACTAGCGATATAATAAATAGTTAAATTGTATACCTATACATAAAAATTAATATAGGTAGGTAGGTACCTACCCTGCCTAGATGGCGTTAAGTCTGCCTTTGCACCATACAATTGCAAAAATCGATAATATATGTATAGGGTTTTCCATTAAGGGCGCTTGATCTTTGAAATGCAAAAAAAAATACATGTAGGAGAGATATTTGCGAATTTTTTTTTATTTGGAAGGTCTATCGACCCCATTATGTATGGAATATGACATCATTCAAATGACCGCCACGGCTTCGGTTGGTGGCGCGCACACGAAAGGTCCAATTTTCGATGACTCTGGCGCACAAATCGGGCTGTATTTGATCGATGGCGTGGCGTATGTTGACTTTGAGGGCATCGGTGGTTTGCGGCTTGTTGGCATAGACCTGCGACTTAAGAAAACCCCACAAGAAAAAGTCCAGCGGGGTCAAATCGCACGATCTCGGTGGCCAGTTCACGTCGCCTCCGCGCGAGATGACCATGTCCAGAAATTGCTCGTGCAGAACTTCCATCGTAGCGTGTGCTGTGTGGCACGTAGCGCCATCCTGTTGAAACCACATGTTGTCCAGATCCATATTCTCGATTTCAGGCCAAAAGAAGTTGGTTATCATCGACCGGTATCGCTCACCATTGACGGTGACGGCCACACTATCGTTTTCGAAAAAATACGGACCAATCACGCCTCCGGCCCAAAATCCGCACCAAACAGTCACTTTCTGCGGGTGCATTGCCACTTGGTGAACCTCGTGTGGATTGGTCTCGTCCCAAATACGGCAATTTTGCTTGTTGACATAGCCATTCATCCAAAAATGCGCCTCGTCGCTGAAGATGACTTTTTTGCCAAAATCGGCGTCAACTTCCAACTGCTCTAATGCCCAGTCAGCGAACACACGGCGCTGTCTATGGTCATTAACCTTGAGCTCTTGGGTCAGCTGGATCTTGTACGGGTGCAGGCTCAAGTCACAACGCAAAATTCGCCAAGTTGTCGTCTGCGAAAGGCCGAGTTCCTGTGCGCGACGCGGAATTGACTGCCGCGGGTTTTCGAGGACACTGTCGCGCACAGCGGCGATATTCTCGGCAGATCTCGCGTTACGTTGACGCACGGGAACCGGCTGATTGTTAACTGACCCGGTTGACTCGAATTTGTCCACCAATCGACGGATAGTCGACTCGGCAGGACGATCATCGCGACCGTAAAACGGGCGAAGTGCGCGGAACGTTGCTCGAACTGAAGACCCATTTTCATAAAACAATTTTATGATTTGCACGTGCTGCTCGACACTGTAACCTGCCATGGTGGTTTGGGAGGACGGAATGAATATAACACACTGCATTTGACAGCTGTCACTCAAACAACATGGCCGCAATCAGCTGTCAAAGTTCAAGCGTCCCTATTGGAAAACCCCATATATCTATACATGTCGACACAATATGTAATCAGTATTTTTTACTTCACCACTGAGCACGAGGCTAATTATAATTAATATTAACTATGCACGAGCAAACTCTGTGTGCTTGCTCGGTTTTAAGCTTCCTATATCTTCCGTTAAAAGTTTCTTGTATTTTTATAATTATAGTTACTAATTCTGTAATGAGACACTGTATAAAATTTGATTTTAAATATGCATGTTTGACGTATAAGATAACCAATTATTTTGAAAATATGTTTCTTCAGATGCATTACATTCTAGTTATGTTAGTAAACCTAACTTGTTTAATGTTATACGCCATATTATTTTGATATTACAACTTTGTGTAATCGATCATAGAGAGCAACGTGAGGGGGAACCGTGGAATCCTCAAACCCCCCATAAATTATTCATGCAACGATATATTATAGACAATATTTAATATTATAAATTAATGAGAATTAAACTATAAGGTGTTCCCAACACATTGATGAATTTAAGTGTAAATATAAATATAAGGTCCTCCAGACCGATTTCGACCACACAAGTATGTGCACACACTTGTGTGCACATACTTTATATATTCGAACTAAAAGTATGAATATATAAGGTCATCCAGACCGATTTCGGCCACGGCGGCCAATCTCAAGAGATTAGCCAACTGCGCAGGAGATAAGGTCCTCCAGACCGATTTCGGTCAAAACCCAATAACTATTTATTGGCCCGACCTGGGAATTGAACCCAGGACCAACCGGAACCAAAAAAAGGAACCAACGAGGCAGTCAAGAAAGTGTAAATAGTCACGATATAGTTTTAGTAGTGTAATAAATACACTGACTACAATCAAAATGAACAAGTTTGCTTTATCTCCCACGTGCCTCGAATGCTTGCATAAGTAGTAGGTATTAAAAGTGTCATTTTGTCTATTGTTAAAATTCGGCTAGGACCATTATAGTCAATCTGCTAATTAGTTTTTTTTTTACGATATTTTTAGTATTAATATTATGTTTTTATATGTCATATTCATTTGATAGCTTCCCTTAAAACTATACAATTACCGTTTATTTATATCTTTAAAAATTAAATAATATATTATTGATAGTGTTTCCAGTGCCTTATTTAAGGAGCAATTTTGTATATATCTGTATATAATGATAAATTGTCATAATCTGGTAATAAAAATGTCAAAACTACAATATGGAGAATTGTTTGATGTAATTATTAATGTTTTGCTTGTGAACAAAAACAAAATGTGTATTTAATATTTTTATATTATATTTTAATCACCGAAGCAAATGGCCACTTTAATTGATAAAATAGAAATGTTAATTAAAAGGGAAAAGACTACACCTGAACGAAAGAAAGATGACACCTCGAAGTCCTCGAGTGAGATACTTTCCGAACTTTTTAGTGCCTTTAATGCCGACCCACCAAAAATTGACGAAATTTCTCTTAAAAAGTCTAAAAAAAGTAAAAAGAAACATAAAAAAGAGAAAAAGAAACGTAGTCGTAGTGTAAGCTCTGGTAGTGACTCCGAAAAAAGCGAATATTCTCATAAAAGAAAGAAAAGAAAAAAAGCTAAATCAAAAAAACGAAAGGAAGTGCGATCTCCTTCAAACTGCCGTTCAGGAACACCTGAAATAAAACCTAAAACAGAATCAGTTAAAACAAAAATCAAAAAAGAATCTATCCAATTCAAACCTGAAACTAAAATAAAAAAGGAAATCAAAATCGATAAAGTGCTTGAAAACAAGGTATCTATTAAGACCGTAGATTCGAACAATAAGAAAACCTCGTTGAATGTAGATGCAAGTATGATACCAATGCCAGAATCTCCAAAAGAAATAAAACTTGAGTCCAATGATCTCCGAGTACAGCTAGATAAAAAGGTAGATTCTACAACAGAAAGTGATAAGGCAAAAGGAAAAATTCAAATAAAAAATTTAAAATTTAGTGCAGTGTTTGAAGAAACAGTTAAAAAGGCAGAAGAAGAAGCTAGAAAGAAAGCTGAAAAGGTTGAAGAAGGTGAATATACTGATTCATCAAGTAGTTCAGAAAAAGACGAGGAGTCAAATTCACAATTCCCTAAGTCTTCAGATCCTGGTGGTATATTAAAACAGCAGGCTGCTGATGAAGTCAAAGTGTATGTTTCTTATTATAATATTAATTCTATTTATAACACAGCTAAAGTAACTTAGAAACTTCATTTACAGTCCTGAAAAGTTGAGCAGTGAAGATAAGTCTTCGACAAAACAAAAGCAACCAGAAAGTACAAACAAGCCTTCGAAGAAAGAAAGGAGTAGATCCAGAAAGAGGTTATATATGTGTATCTTACTGTGCTTTCTAACTATAAAATCTATCATTAATTTAATTTTTGTTACTCCATTTAATCAAAGAACATATAATATTCAAAATACAAAATAATTTATTCAAAAAACTATTATAAATTCTTTAAAATTCTTTAAATTTATAATAGTTTTTTGAATAAATTATTTTGTATTTTGAATATTATATGACACTTACTAAAATATATTTTCATAGTGGTAATTTATAATGCTACAAGTTTAGCTCGTGTTTACAAGATACCATTTTTTAGAAAACTAATTTACATGTAAAATGTTTAATTCAACCATGTGACATACACATATACTAGCAACATGGGCAAGTGTTATACCTATATAGTGTTATATATTTCCATTATAGAATCATGAAAGAAATACAATAAGTTTATTACTAGATTACTTGATACAACAAGATTACTTGTGTACATATTTCGATAGCCATTCTGCAATACATAATATTACTTATTATTGCAGATCCACAAGCAAGTCAAGGCGATCTAGATCTCACTCTCACTCGACATCACGGCGGAGACGCCATAGAACACGGTCAAAGTCAAGACGCAGAAGTCGCTCCAGGCACAGATCTAGATCTAAACGGAGATCAAAATCCAGATCACGGCACAGGTCTTCCTCAAAATCGCGACATCGGTCGTCCTCAAAATCGCGACATCGGTCGTCCTCAAAATCGCGACATAGGTCATCCTCGAAATCACGACATAGATCCTCCTCGAAATCAAAACATAGATCTAGACATTATTCACCCAGGCATAGGAGTCGGAGGTCAAGGTAATCTTTATTAACCCCATTCCTCAATTTAAAACTAAATTTCATTCATGCCTTTATAATCTTGAAAATGGAAGATAATTTCTTTCAGATAAACATTACTTTTTTGCAAAAAATATGCTATACTTATCCCCTATGTTGTAGATCACCAACAGGTGTAAAGTTAGCTGATAGTGAAAAGAAGCGTCTCCTTGAAGTAGCAAGGCGAAACGCAATTAACATGCTTAAAAATGGGGCTGTCCCAGCAGGAGCAGCTGTATTGCCCCCGCACACAAGAAATCAAGTCATGGCTGCCATACAATCTGGAGGTAACATTCATTATACAACTTATGACTGATACTGAGATTCCAAGTAAATGATAATTATAATAGCTTTCAAGTACAAAAGATAACTTTTTACCTAATTTATACAGGCAAATCTGTGGATGAACTGACAGACTTCTGCAAACATCTATCAAAAAAAGAGGCACTGGGTGAACTATCATCCGTGTCCTCTAATGATGATGACATGAGTGAGAATGAAGATACTATAGCCTTTCATCATCCCTTTTTAGTCAAAGAAAAGGCCCCCATTGTTATGAATATAAGAGTAAGTAAAATAATAAGAATATTTATAAATGAGTGAGTACTATTTATTCTTCACATATTCGTAGAAAAATATGATAACTTAATATGTTATTTGGGAAGCAATGTTTAATTTTTTTTATTGAAACTTTATAATCACTGTCAGAGCAAAGTATAATTAATTTTGCACAAGCAAATTCACAGCTAGATTTAATAAAATATTGTAATATTACTATTACAGGGTGGGGCCCCTCTGCCAGCAAAGTCCTCTGTAGTGCCAATAGCCAATAAAGAGGAACTTCGGCTACAGTTTCCAGTGTCTTCTGGTACACAGCACAGAGAAAAAGCATCAGAATGGGTTCCTGTTTCACCTAAAAGGGATATGGTAATTTTAATTTTATTGAAATCTTAGTATGGTACTCATATTATATTTGGCTTTTTACCCAATTTTCGATGGGATATGATGGACTGCAAATACAATTGCACTCCCTATTCCTTACTCTTATATTTTGATGTGATGGCAATCAGATACAACAGATAAATCAGGCTCAGGATCTACAGCTTTAAGATAATTTTTCAACAGATAACCTCATAATTTATAAATTGATCCTGATAATCTAACCATAACACTATGAGGCAAAATATTACCATGATATACATTTCACACTTTGAGGTATCATCAAGTTACAAAGTTTTCTCATACAAAAAGCTACAAAAGTTTTTTTTTTATTGTTATTGCAGCAAGTCGCAAAGCTGAATTCCAAATCGCCAACAAGATCCACTACACCTCCAGAGACATTAAGGTATCTTGAGCAATTTTATGTTGTACTAACTACCTCTACTTAAAGTTAACGTGTGGTAATTATTTATATATATCGTGGTAAAAAATAGAACCTACACATATTATGTATGACTTTCCTCACTCCATGTATCGTTTTTAAACATTTTATATATGTATCTAATTCAATTTCAAAATGTAAACGAAAATTTTTTGAGTAAAGACTAAAAAACAATACAGAAAACTCATTATTAATTCAATAAATTATTGATAAAAGATAAATGTATTAAATTGATTTTTTATAGACATAATAAAACAAATTTGTTTTGTTATTTTAGTATATGTGCCGCCCCATTGGCGCTTCCTGCGCCGTCGTCAACCACACCTTCATACTTGAAGAGTTTTACAACTGGAAGTCGTAAGTATTTTCTTTAAATCAAGCAATACATATAGCAATACATACATTTCACACTTTGAGGTATCATCAAGTTTTGTCATACAAAAAGCTACAAAAGTATTCTAATATCATCATATAAAACAAATTCATTTATTACATTTCTAAAACAAAAGAAATTTGATTCTCTAATAATAAAGCAAATACTATTATGTTACATTTACCTAATGATTATTTAAAAAGAAGCGAGGATTTATTACATAGGAAATATACGATAAATTATATTTGATTAGTAAATATATTTCAATTTTAATTGATAGCTCTACACCTAGGTAAACTTTAAAAAGTGCTTGTAAGAGCTAACTAAAATAAATTATTCAATACTTTAATTTTGATAACCATGTGATGACATTGACTATCACATCCACAATGGTAATAATTATATACATGTATAAACTATTTGTCTAAATTATTGTAATAATATTTAAGTTTTATACATTATATAAAACATTAAAATGAATTATATTATATGGGGTTTTCCAATAGGGACGCTTGAACTTTGACAGCTGATTGCGGCCATGTTGTTTGAGTGACAGCTGTCAAATGCAGTGTGTTATATTCATTCCGTCCTCCCAAACCACCATGGCAGGTTACAGTGTCGAGCAGCACGTGCAAATCATAAAATTGTTTTATGAAAATGGGTCTTCAGTTCGAGCAACGTTCCGCGCACTTCGCCCGTTTTACGGTCGCGATGATCGTCCTGCCGAGTCGACTATCCGTCGATTGGTGGACAAATTCGAGTCAACCGGGTCAGTTAACAATCAGCCGGTTCCCGTGCGTCAACGTAACGCGAGATCTGCCGAGAATATCGCCGCTGTGCGCGACAGTGTCCTCGAAAACCCGCGGCAGTCAATTCCGCGTCGCGCACAGGAACTCGGCCTTTCGCAGACGACAACTTGGCGAATTTTGCGTTGTGACTTGAGCCTGCACCCGTACAAGATCCAGCTGACCCAAGAGCTCAAGGTTAATGACCATAGACAGCGCCGTGTGTTCGCTGACTGGGCATTAGAGCAGTTGGAAGTTGACGCCGATTTTGGCAAAAAAATCATCTTCAGCGACGAGGCGCATTTTTGGATGAATGGCTATGTCAACAAGCGAAATTGCCGTATTTAAGACGAGACCAATCCACACGAGGTTCACCAATAGGCAATGCACCCGCAGAAAGTGACTGTTTGGTGCGGATTTTGGGCCGGAGGCGTGATTGGTCCGTATTTTTTCGAAAACGATAATGGTGTGGCCGTCACCGTCAATGGTGAGCGATACCGGTCGATGATAACCAACTTCTTTTGGCCTGAAATCGAGAATATGGATCTGGACAACATGTGGTTTCAACAGGACGGCGCTACGTGCCACACAGCACATGCTACGATGGAAGTTCTGCAAGATCAAGCGCCCTTAATGGAAAACCCTATATATTATCCATAATTAAGCCATATTGCATTATTTAATAAATAAGGGCTAGGTGAGTAATATATTTTGTTTTTGTACACATAAAACGGTCAGTATCGAATCACTAGATAATATAGAAATAGAAAATATTGTTTTGGTAATATTCGTATTTAAACTTTTCTTTTTTTTCAGACCTATCATCTGTTCCTGCTTTACCTGCTCCAGGACCTCAGGCATACCCCCCAGGTGTTAGTTCTCCAATGATCGTAAGTAATTCATCGAATATTCGAATTATAGTAAATTTACTTTCGCAAGTGACTTTTGAATTTTGTAAGAGGGACAAGTATTCGGTAAAAAAAATTCGGTAGCCTATGGCCTTCCTCGGGGTGCAAGCTTGCTTCTTACCGAATTTCATCAAAATCGATTTAGCCGTTAACGCGCATTTTAGATTTCCCATTTATAATATTAGTATATGATTGTAATAAATTAGAGATGTGAAGTTTAGAAAACGTCAATCATAGTATATGTTTTTGTAGGATGTGGAGTCGATCGTTTCACAGAAGTTACTAATGATTCGTAAAGAACAAGAACAAAATGAATTGGATAGTACACAAGGCGTAAGTATATTTTTTTTTTGTCTCGAAATCAGTGTTTATAGTAAATTTATGATTTCTTTATGAACCCGACTGACATAGAACATGCACCAATCCACAACATAATAAAAGAAACATTAAGTGTCAATGCAATACTATCATATACTATAATTGACCCGACCCTAACGACTGCTCTTTTTAATTCTCGCTTAGGATATATATATATATTCATAGACCGAATCTTCCATTTTTGTTCTACTTAATAAATAATTAATTCCAAAAAGTCTTCATATATGTTTTCCAATATATTTTATAAGCTCGACAAAATAAACAAAATTTGATTGTAAAAATAATTAATATGGCACGCAATGTGGTCGATCCATAAGGACATGTCGATCCCGCAGTTCGGCTGGACGAAGGAGAGTCGCCCGGGCCAGTTCACGGGCTCCACGGGCGCGCACATCCTCACGCCGCGCGAGCTCGCCAGCGGCACGCAGGCCTGGGCCAAGAAGGTACCGCCAACGACCACCTACACAGCTTCTAGCGAACACCTATTAGTAGTGGCAGAGGAATGTTTATATTATGAGACTGCCGTCTGCACTCGGGACCTCGAATATAAATATAATCCTTTTATTAGGACATTAGGAAACTTATTCTGTATAGTATATTTAATTAATTATGTAATCTATTACTATATTATTCGCAATATGTTGTTAAATTATATAAAAGTTTTAACAGTACTCGAGTCATTCGCATAAATTATGGTATCAAAAGGTTTGGTAACCCAGTAATATCGATTTGTATGCTTTAAAACAACAGTATCAAACAGAACCTGGCGAAGTATTTTAACCCTACATTAATACTTTTTATTTTATTCCAATATATAACAAAGAAAAAAAACCTTTAAATCATGTATTTTTATATCAATATGAAATAATTATTCATTCATAAACATATTGATTACATTATACTTATTTTTATATTTATGGTTACAGTCAAAAGCCATAGGTTCTGTTTAATACTGCGATACTTTAAATAAATTTTCTTTCAGCTCGGATCGCTGTTCGGGATACGGGTTATCTACTCAATGGTCCGGCGGCCTCAGTCAGAAATTATAATACTATGTATTATTCTTTCTGACTTTATAAATATTTTGTGATGGTCATGACAACATTACTTTTAACATTAGGTTTTGGTATATGTTAATAAAATTCCCAGCCCACTTCTCTGGGAAAAAAAAGCATCTATGTAACATAAACGAGCTCTATGAAACACTGTGACAAGTCACATTTTTATACATAATATGTATTAGTAGTAGTACATCGTGTATTACTTTTATTTACTTGATTAAATTTTATCTGCAAATTCCGCTCTGGCAAGGCAAGGGTACGCTAAATCTCATAAATAAAAAATAACAGCCTGCGAATGTCCCACTGCTGAGCTACGGCCTCTTCTCCTTTTTTTAGAAGAAGTTTTGGAGCTTATTCCATCTTATTCAATCTCATAAATGCTATGCTGAAATCATTTTTTCAGCGAGTTGCGAGAATTTCCTTTTTTTAATTATTATGAATATTTATTTGCACTAAATATTTCTACCGTAAGGTGAATCAACACATTAATTAATATTATGAGTTTTAAATAAATAAATATATTTATATTGTATTGGTTATAGAAAATATTTATTATTCACTTGATATATAAAACTTAAATTTTTAGCGAGTTTCTTGCAGCTAATGTTGTTGTAACCATCTAGTTAAAACCCTGATTTACTCACGTCACGTGTAAAGAGAGAACTTTTGTAGTTCACTCATTACACTCGTAGGTTACTGTAATTGCACAAGATGGTAATTTTCATGCCATAGATTATGGCATGTCATTTATCATTGCCATTATTGCATACAGATATTCAGTTTTCCCCTTCTTAAATGACTGGCTAAAAAAAACAGTATAAAAGTAAATAAATAACTCAAAAAAAGTTAACACGATTTCACACTCAAAATTTTAATAAAAATATTTGATACCGAATTCAGACACACTCGCGAGTGGCGAGACGAATCACGAGCACGCATGAGTTAACGGTCGTCCGTCATTCGTGTTTCGCCTCGCCTGTTGTGAAAAATGTGTTTTTTAAAATTTAAATTAATTTTCTTTTATGGATCCATTTCTTAACGATTGGCCAACTTGCCAACTGGTCCAAGCACTGTTTAACTATGTCAGTCCACGTACATTATTCATTATAGTCTAGTGATTTATTGGATAAAAAAAAACGGACTCCAAGAAAAACTAGACCTAAATGGGGAAATCGTGAATATTTGTTGCAGCTTTTAAAAGATAAGGAGACGCGACCACTTCGATAGACGCACCGCCGTCGACCATAGGTGCAAATAATGTACCCGCTGCAAAGGTAAGGAACACAAAACGGAAGAAAATCGTACAAGAGAAGATATACATAAAAAAAATATGTCATTAGAAAGTGAAATACTTGTGTTGTGTCTTATCATAGGAATAAATTTAAATGTCATTACAATTCGAGGGAATTTATAGGTACGACTAAAAAAAAACACAAAATAAAAACAGTTTATTTTTGTGTAAATAACTTAGTTTGTAATTATTATTGAATCAAGTATTTGAACAATAGGATCAACTAGTTCGCGCTGCGCCTGTTGAAGGCGGTATGGGGATGCAACTCCTTCAGAAGATGGGTTGGACCCCTGGACAAGGTTTGGGCAAAGAAGGAACGGGAACATTACAACCTCTTCTTTTAGAAGTTAAGTTGGACACAAGAGGTTTGACATCCAAGGAAGAGGTCAGTAGCAGACATGGAAAAAGTGTAAGTATATCAAACTCTTGTGCATGAAAATATATTACCGTAATTTTGTGTGGTACTGTGTTACCATAAATTTTTCATATAAATACAAAAACTCAATTAATAGAATCTATTACTTATGTAAAATTTATCGGATTATGTTGGTTTCAAAAGACAGAGATCCAGTGAATAATGAAAAAACAATTACCATAACATCTTGTATCCTATGACTAACAGATATATTGTTTAATTAGACTATAATTTTATTTGGTCACTTTGATACCTAATTGAAAATAAATATAGCAATAACTGGAACAAAATGAAGCCAATGTGTAGTTTTTTTTTACAGATTAAACCCCAACGATTGGGTCGTAGAGGCTCTGCACCATTAGTGGCTGGTGGAAAACATCCTGTATCTTTACTTGGAGAATATTGCTCAAAACAGAAACTCGGACCACCCGAATATAATTTGTGTTTTGAGTGTGGTCCTGATCATAAAAAAAACTTTCTTTTCAAGGTTAGTTCTAAATTAGTATGAAAACATATGAAGTATTTGTGATCAAAAGTTTATATCAACTATCATCATTCATTGCCATTTCTAGCATATTTTTGTATGTTCTCACATCAAGTATTCCATGAAATTTAAGTAAATTTTTAATGAAGTTTCATTCATCTCTTGTTTTTGCCTAATATTTACAAAGATCATGGGTTCGAATCTGCGCAGTTTTAATTTGCTTCATTTTTTGTTACAATACATATCATGCTTAGTGAAGAAAGAGAATATCGTAAAGAAACCTGCATGTGTGTAGTTGCATGGAACAGTTAGTATGCTCTAAACCTACTTATAGAAAGACACTTCCTTCACATGAATTAGCAATTTAAATTGCTTAAAGAAAACATAGCCAAAATATAAAAAGAATTGAAGAAATAACCTATTTAATGCTTTTTTAAAGGTGAAGGTTGCAGGAGTTGAATATCAGCCTGCAGTGGCCAGTGCAAACAAGAAGCAAGCGAAAGCTGATGCAGCACAACTTGCCCTACAAAAATTAGGCATTGTAACTTAGAGAATAAGACTCAACTTTTACATTTATATTATAATAAATGTGTTTCACATTTTTTTTTTAATGAGTAACATTATTACGTTATCGCCTGTTGTTAATTTAAAACCACTAATTATTTATAAATCTACCAACATTTTTTGCTTATAGTGGTAAAGATATGATACTAATTTTTTTTTTATAATTCCTTTACATTAATGTGTAGTAAAATAATCCTCTAATATATTATAATGTATTCCTGAACTTAGGCAACTGTAGCCAATCTCAAGAACTAGCCAACTGATGGGACAACAGCAGACTCAAACCAACAACTTTACAGTATGCTATCCAAGGCTGTGCTGTATAAAATAATACTGACTTATTCTCAACCTCGGGCTGCGACTGAAAATTTCAAGAATTAAGGATCCAACATGGTCATTGGGCCAAGCGGTTATAATAATAAATAAATTAATTAAAATAGCCTGAGGTGTTTCATTTTTGGTATAAAAAAAAAACAATTTTTAACTACAAATACATTATATAATTATATTACAATTTAAACAAGTAAATATTTAATTGACCATTCCACATTAGCTTAAATAAATTAAAAATATTATTTTATGAACATTTTAGTGCTTGAAGGGTCGTATAAGATCCGCATAAAATAATGGTACCCTAATGATACCTTATTCAATTCAAGCCTTTTATTTCCGAATTATGTATGTAATATTGTGGTAATGGTTGGATCATCAAAAATCTAAGAATGTCTCGCAATTCGGTGTGCCTCTTTGCATAGGCCTCCTCCATCTTTCCTATGTCGCAACTTTAGTCCAATATGGACCCAGGTTAGGCGGATATCGTCTTCCCATCTCATTATTGGGCTTCTCCATTTTCTAGACCCTAACCTTGGGTACCATAGAGTTACTCGCTTACTCAACTTGTTCAGTTCGCAGCGCAACATGTGTCCCGCCCCACTTCAGGTATGGACTCGAGCCAAAATATCCACAACGTGGGTTTTTCGTCTAATCTCTGAGGCTCTTATCTTGTCTTGCAGTTTGATTTCCAGCATGCTCCTTTCCATTGCTCTTTGAACCTTATAGTGAACCTTTAATAATAACAATCCTCCAGACCGATTTCGGCCACGGCAGCCAACCTCAAGAGAGATTAGCCAACTGCGCAGGTCATATTATAGTTTACAAGTTTGTGCGCAAACACAGATGCACTCTCTATCCCCTAACTCTCATCACCCAATGGGACGGCAATCCGACACGACCGGAAAGAGTTCAGGCCCAGGACCGGCTTTATGTTTCAGAGGCACGGGACTGTACACTTTCAGACTCCGTGCTACTGAGAAATTTCGACAGAAAATCGAAATAATATTTTATTGACCCGACCTGGGATTTGAACCCAGGACCACCGGGTCTGTGGCCTTACATGTAGCCACTAGACCAACGAGGCAGTCAAACCTTAATTAATAATTTAATTACTATAAATTTACTTGTGTCTGATAAGAATGAAAAAAAAAACACTTATTCAGGCTATTATAACAATAATTTTATTGTGAATGTATTAAAGTAATCACGGCATACCTACAAATATACTTCCCATTCCTTCCTCCTTGATCAGTAGCTGCAATTATGTATTTGGAGAATTTTTTTGGGGCTTGTTTTATGCCCAGTATAAAAGACAACCTTAATTATATTTTAGGAGGATTTTATTTTTTGATCATCTGATTAATTGTGTGATCACTTTGTGCTATAATAGAAATAAAAGGCAGCCTACTAATCGGTCTTAGGACTTTATAATCTGATTTGTAATTATAGGGTTTTACCTTCGCTTATTGCTAGCATCAAAAAAGTGTAAATATTTCTTTATTTTCTTTAGTCAATTGAATAATTTATATTAAAGTTGCAAGTGTTACTGATAAAGTAACATTAATAATAATTTCTATAAGTAACTTTTATAATAATTTCTATATTTATAAGATTGTGAATACATGAATTAGACAATATGCATTTTAAGTTTTCAATTTATCAATTCCATAGGTTTGAAAAATTTCAAAAGTTTAGTCTCTTACCACATACAATTATGACATTCATAATGTAGTTTGTGCGAACATTAAGAAATTGTTATTATATTATAATAATTAAATATTTTTCTTAAATTGTTTAAAAATTTAAAGTTTTATTGAAATTGTGCATGCTCCTTTAGAAACAAATAGGAATAATTAAACAAACAATTTTGTTACTGATATAATTTATTATCTAACAACAATTGATTAATATTACTAAGACAGGGAATTCTACTTAAATTTTGGAATATCTGATTTCCAGTTTCTATTATTACAACACATTATGACATTGATAAAATTTTTAAAAGGGGTAAACATGTAATGCTTAGACTATTCTCCATTTTTTCATAACCAGATATTTCCCTTTACAATCACAGATCTGTTCCAAACATTATCTAAAACTACATATTGCATTTATTTCTTATCAGCTTCTTGTTTCTTGATCCTATAGTCCGAGAGTGCTGCCTTAATAGCATCCTCAGCAAGCACTTTAAATAAAATAGTGAGAAAAATAAATTATTATGCAATTAAACAATTGAAAATTTAAATTAATAATGTAGAATTAAACTTACTAGAACAATGCAACTTGACTGGAGGCAGCGAAAGTTCCTTAGCAATGTCTGTATTCTTTAATCTCAAAGCTTCATCTACAGTTTTGCCTTTAACCCATTCTGTGGCAAGAGAACTTGAAGCAATTGCTGAACCACATCCAAATGTTTTAAATTTCGCATCAATGATTTTACCGTCGTCGTCAACTTTTATCTGCAATTTCATAACATCGCCACAAGCAGGAGCACCCACTAAGCCTGTTCCTACATTTTTGTCCTTTTTATCCAAGGACCCAACGTTGCGAGGATTTTCATAATGATCGATTACCTACAAAATATAAATTAACTATTAATAATTTGCATAAGAGATAAATCGATAAACCTTGGCATTGAACGTGAAAACCTTACATTGGCATGATACGACGCAGTTTGTACGACGTTAAGTGCAGAACGGTTTCTCATACACAGACATTTACATATATTAGACAATAAGTATGCCATACTTAATGCAAGATACAAGAATTATTACTTGAATTAAGTTTAACCTTAGAATCTTTTTTTACTTTGTAGCCTGTTTCGAATTGCCGATTTGCTTGGGACAATGTCTAGTGTCTACACTGAGTAGTGAATAGTGGGTAATAATGGGTATAGTTGTCAAATTTACGTCAAAGTCAAATAAAAGAGAAATTGATACCTAAACGATTCTTTGATAGTTAAAACTTTATCGAAAAATCGTCGATTCTCGAATGCTCTTCAATACATAATGTACCTATTGATATTATTGTCAAGACTATTAGAGACAGTATTAAATATTCTTCAATTTTTTGTAGCTAGAGTATTAGCCATTTAACCATTTTACTACTAAATCGCTATATCATATTATCGATACTTGGTATCGAATTTTCATTATATATTATGTGCTTAGATATCTTTTTTTATAAAACACTTGATTTATACTTGAAAATATCACATTCATACAATTATCAAAACTATTTTTATTAAAATAAAAATATTTATTTTAATTATAACAGCAAAGACTATCTGTCTATTTAAATGCACCTCAGAATCACTCTGTAGAAGTCGGGTAGTAAAAATAAGTTTTAAATCAATAACATGACAATCGGATTTAGAACGATATCAAGGCTTGTTGTGCCTGCTTTAGGAAATCTACTTTGCTTAGCTCGAGTTCAACTTAGTACTGTGTAAGTATTCAGTAATGTCTAAAAATAATAAAATACATTCACAAATCATTATTATTATATAATACCGAACCGGTGACCGGTATGATATTTGTTTACATTGCACAACAATATATTGTCATTACGTTTTAGTTATATACTCTCATGATATTTGTTATTTCATTGTAACTACTACGTATAATATCAATTTGTCAACAGAAATATGGCAGTAAACAATCCAGATTATAAAAATGCTACTAGCATCCATGAATTTACAGTGAAAAACATCAAAGGAGAAGATATTAAACTTGATGTATATAAAGGTCATGTTTGTATCATTGTTAATGTTGCTTCCCAGTGTGGTCTTACAGCAAACAATTACAAACAACTCAATGAACTTTTTGATCAATATGCTGAAAGTAAAGGTGAGTCTTAAATGTGTAACAAAGTTCAGAATAAATAAATATTTTATTTTTCTGTCTACATGGTAAGAAAAAAGTAATATATTTTTTAACTGTACATTGTGACTTATGTAGGGTTACGCATTTTGGCATTCCCTTGTAACCAGTTTGCTGGTCAAGAACCTGGAAACTCCGAAGAAATAGTTTGCTTTGCAAGTGAAAGAAAGGTCAAATTTGATTTGTTTGAAAAGATTGATGTCAATGGTGATTCAGCACACCCATTGTGGAAATTTTTGAAGGTACTGTAAAATTTGTTATCTGCAAGATAATAACAAATCTTTTTCAATATCTTCGAACTTATTTTAATGATTAAGATAATTTTAACCTTTAAAATGTAAATAAAAATGATGTACATTTTTTATAGTAACTGATAATATTGAATATTATGTTTTAAATAATGAATTCCAATATATTAGTAGTGACAGTATTTATCAAAAAGTGGTTACACTTTATATTTAAAACAAAATTTAACATTATTTTTGCTTATAGATGTTATCTTATATGAAAGTTCAAATCTATAAATAAACAAGAATCAATACTGACTATATAGCATTAACTCCACTTGCACATTAATTATTCAGTTGAATTTGTCATGTTTTACTTATTGATCTTTAATAGCCTTGAATTTTTATTGTTGGCTATAATTTGTAACTTAGTAACATTACATTTGCTGTGTTTAATTCTCTTTGAATCAATACTATGACATTACCATATAAAATCCCCTTTTCTTTCAGAACAAACAAGGAGGTACTTTGGGCAGTTTTATCAAATGGAATTTCACTAAATTCATTGTTGACAAAAATGGAATCCCGGTCGAAAGACATGGACCCAACACTGATCCATTGGACTTGGTAAAGTCACTTGAAAAATATTGGTAAAAATAAATGTGGCATGCTTCAAATAAGTTATGACACTATAATATTTATTTAATAAGCTGTCTGTATCATAATGAGTTAAATAAAAAATATTTTGATATATATAATAAATATTCAAACGTTATGCACGGTGTATTTATAGTTAAGGTTTTTGTTAAAGCAATAAATATTTAATTAATTCAAATTTTCTTTTCATTTTAATGATTTCCAAACCATTATTACCATGTGCAACTAAGTAAAACAAGAATAGTGCAATATTATTTTTCTAACGATGATATGTAAACTCGTTAACTGATCTATTCGCCGTAATGTGCTAATGCGTGATTCTGGTCCCGCGTATTCTCATAAGCACCTTAATCATATAATATTTCGCAACTGTTTCGAATTGTAAGTGTACAAAACAATACTTACTACCACCTATATAAAACATTTCAAAATTAATAATTATATTGTCAATACATATATGACTTTTCAATTTATTTTACTATGTAACAATTAACTCGCAATATTCGTAAAATTCATTTATTCTAGTCATTGGGCCATTTCGGCTCCATGTCAATGTAATGATTTTTAAAAATTAAATGCTGTAGGCCGTTATACATTAATGGTCGTATAATTAGAAACACTACCTACGGTCCTTGACATTATGTAAGATACTTCACCGCAATCGTTTTTATTTTGAAATTAAACAATAAATAGGACAACAATATGTTCAAAGATTTATCATTTATTAGAAAAACAATATAAATCCCATTACACAAGTGCAGTTTCAATATTACATTACGGACAAACATTTAAATCAGTTTTAAGGTATGAACAATAATGGTCAACTAATTAGAAACAACAACAAAAATATAAAAAACAATATTTTTTTAAGTATTAGTAATTAGTATTGTTATTTACGAAATAGCTACTATCCACAGCCTACCAATAGTTATAATTAATATTTAGTTTTCAATAACAGCACTGCGACGTGGCATTGATTCAATCAATTTCATATATTTTTCTAGGGGGATTGAATTCCATGCGTCAACAAATGCTTCATATAGTTCGTTTTGACTGGTGTTTCGTTTGTTTGAGACTTTCTTTTTAACAATTTTCTATCGGGTTTAAATCCGGACTATTTGCTGGCCAGTTTAAAACGGATATACGCTGTTCGCTAAGGAAACATTTGACGCTATTGGCCGTGTGTTTAGGGTCATTGTCATGCTGAAAGATCCAGGTTATAGGCAAATGATTGTCCGAGTAGGGAATCATTTTGTGCTCTAAGATATTTTTGTATTGACATTGATCCATTGTACCGCCACAATGCTTGACTTGTTTACAGGGCGTCTAACATAGCATTTTCCATCGGAATTGACCATATGGTTATTTTTGTTTCATCTGAAAATAACACTCTTTTCCATTCTCGTACCGTCCAATTAACATATTTTTTAGGGAATAATAATCGCTTCTCTCGGTGTTGCTTGGAAAGGTACCGCACCTTTCGAGAGATTAATACAAACAATTTAGCTTCCATTAATCTTCGACGTATCAGTCTTGACGAGATGTTTTTCGGGTCATCAGGCGAAAAAACTTTATTTTTAATCTGGGTGGAGCCTTTACTTGGGTCTTTTTTAGCAACAAGAACGATTAGCGTATCTTCTCTGGGAGAGGATTTTCTTGGCCGAGCCTTTCTAAGAACATTTTCAACAGTTCCATGTGTCTTATAATGATCAATTGCATTAAAAACTTTCTTAACAGAACAATTTAAATGCTCAGCTATTCTTCTGTATGCCCACTTATGATCTATATGTAAATTAACAATGATTTGCCTAGTTGACTTTTATTTTTGCCCATTTTGAACAAATTAAAATTCAGATTAAATTTCGAATTGCCGCCAAAATAATAGAAAAAGAAATGTTATTCTCCAAATTCGAAAAAAGAACGAGCTATGGATGCTTTTTTTATATGTTTCTAATTAGGCGTCCAAGCGGCCAGTAACAGAAAATAAACTCCTGTGTAAGACTCATTTTGTAATTAAAAGTAAGATATGTTTTATATTTTATGCATTTAATGAGTTTTTTATTTGAGTGGCTATATTATTGCATAATTATTAATTATTGAATGTGTATATTTTTTACGAACATTTGTACGTTGAAGTTATACTTTCTTTATTCATAAGAAGTGTTTCTAATTATATGACCACCACTGTATATATACATATAAAGTATATCTTCTAGAATAAGAGTCGCGCTTGAATTCATCACGAAAGGCGCTAATGTAGTGAGAGTGCGATGAGAGGTCACTAGATTCTAGAAATTAGAAATGTCAAATGTCACTGAACAGCGAAACGTTTACTGTTTGAGAGATTTTCATCGTAAATATTCACAAATTATTCACGATATTCGTTGATGACAATCAAAAAAAGATTGTGCAATTCCTGTTTAATAATGGCAGACATGTGATAAACCACTGTTTTAGACGAGTTTTCTTTCGCAGAAATACATCCTTTTTTTCGAATCAAATTTCAAAACGTTATAAGCAAAATATTATTCATTTAAATTATTCAAAATAAAAACAAATTTATATATTTGGTACTAACTTCAGCTCACGTGTGAAGGAGGAGGGGGGAGGAAATACCGTGTGAGTATTCTTTATCTGAACACCTGACAACGTGTATGCAAAATTTCATGATTATCGATTCAGTAGTTAAGACGTGACAGCGTAACAGACAAACTCATGACGTTTCATGTCAAGTATCCCTCAAAACACGGTCTTGTATACAGATCTTGCAACAGAGTCCAATTTCAGTGGTGAGAGATAGGCGCGATTGTGCTACAACTTCTATTTCGCATTTTCGCCCACTGTACGTCGCTGCTATCGCCTATCGAAATAATTTTACTGTAGCGCACGATAAAACAACTCGTGTTGTGCTTATATATGTATATTACATCTAATGTGCTCATTATATAATAAACACGTTTGAATACAACATTTTGAAAATAATATTTTGAATTACAGTGTTATTGAGTGAAAGGCAGAAGAAAAAACTATGGTCCGTAACTATATAACCGTATTACCCTTCGCTGGAAAAGTGTGTAAAGCGAGGGCATCGGCCACATAAACGTCAAACGTGATATAATTTTGGACAAATAGTATAATTTTATATTCCATGTACAATAATTGTTTTGAGTATCTGTATCCAGCACGAACCTATCGTCATGCCTCTGGCCGTTGGCGGCCGTAAATTGAAGTGAACAGCGTCATTATGTTAACGTACCCCCACTACTGAAGTTGCAAGACCTGTGTATACGACCGTGCCTCAAAAATCCAAACGATCCGTTATCCGCTGGAAATTCCTAACGAAAGGGTTCTATGTAGCAATTTTTCAGGTGTGTTTTCTGAACATAATTGTATATTTGGTGCATAGAAAAGATAATTCGTCACCCTTGGCAGGCACCCTAAGGCAGTGGTTGACCATCGCAGTTAACGTCTCGTCGTCTAGACTACAGTCTAGTGCAATAACATGTGGCAGCTGTCGCGTAGTACTTACCGGTGCTCTCGGAGATCAGCGCGCTGTCTTCCACATAAAGTACGATCTATTCTATCTACAATACTACTGTAAAACCGATTTTAGTATACTTATTGAAACCTGAGGTAGTGCCGCTGAAATCCACATCAAAAATCTTCAAATATCGCAAAACAAACTGCTGAAAGTCCAATATAATATGAACTATCGCACTCCTACGAATAATATTTTTAGCACAACAAAAATGTATCAATAAAACAAATTTATAAATACAAAATATGCTTGTTAATTCGTAAAATAGTTTTACAAACACCGCACATTCAGAAATTACCTTTTAACTTAAAACCCATTCTCATCTTAGTAGAAACCGGCATAAAATTGAATTACAAAATATGGCATAAAAACTATATTATTTGAAGAAGCATAGCTTTATAATTCAATACCAAAAGACGTTATAAACGCAAATCCAATCAATATATTCAAAAAGAGATTAAAAAAATATTTACTGGCACAAAATGTAGACTTGTAAGTTATGCTATACTTATATTTATTTAATGGTATTTCTTAAGTTTAAGTGGACTTTGTTCTTTTTTAGGAAATAAATGTCTTAAACCTTAAGTACCAATATAATTTTGATTTAATGCTCGGTGTACGTTGAACAAGTTGTTAAAATGCTTAAGGCTATCGTTAACTACTTCAGCGCGCTGCGCGACAAACTATTAGATAACATATAAAATATTAGAAAAGCAAAAGTAGGTTATACAATGGATTAGTAGGTACCTATTGCTTTTTTAAGCCAACGGTTGCCTTTAGTCTCACAAGTGAGCTTCCAAAAATCAAAAACACTGTGTTGAAATCGCTTATTATAATAATTAGAAAACAACCCTGATTTTGTTGACTGACAAGATAATGGTGCTTAGCTTAGGCAGTACATAGACTTCCTTTTTCTTTCTTTTATAATACCCGGGACGGCAAATGACTACTCCACCTGATGGTAAGTGGTAGTAGAGTCCAAACGCGACGACGGCTAGTGCAGGCAGGAAGAATGATTTGCACTAGCCGCCCCCACCTTGCCGGCCCGCAAGATGCTTCTTCACACCTCGTTTGAAGGAACCCAGGTTATAAGAGAAGGGGAACACGTGTGCTGGTAAAGAATTCCATGTATTGTATATCTATGTGTTCCATGGTGCGACAAAAAAAAGAGTTGTCAAATTTCTTCGTGCGCGATGGAATTGATGTCACAGTTAGGCGGTGACATCGAGATCACGCGTAAACTTGTGAAGGAATGGGGAAGCAGGAATGAGGAAGAATAATTCCTCTGAGTACTCGCCGTGATACAGTCGATAGAAAGCGCTCAGTGCCGCTATCTCTCGACGCAATTGTAAAGGCTCGAGGGTGTTGGTGACCTTTACGTCGCCAATAATGTGAACCGCAAGTTGCTGCAATCGATCAAAGGCCTCCAGTAAATACTTAGCGGAGCCATCCCAGAGGTGCGAGCAATATTCGACGCAAGACCGCACCTGTGTTTTATACAACAGGAGCAGTTGTTGTTGCGTGAAAAAACGCCGCACCTTGTTCAAGACTCCGAGTTTTCGTGAGGCTGTTTTTATAACAGCCTCGATGTGATCCCTTGGACTGAGGTCGCACCGAACGTCAATTCCCAGTATGGCGACTTTACTTTGTATCTCCAGCGTAGTACCACAGAGGGAGGGAGAAGAGGAAAATGGTGACTTTAACGCTGTGAGAGCGCATAACACAGGTATGCGTGCGTTCTTGGCGTTAAACTCAACAAGATTATCAGAGCCCCATTTGGCATTGAGTCCTAACATCCTATCGAGTTCAACAACAAGATCCCTCCGTCTCTCCTCAGTTTCCGCCCACCCAGCAACTGCGCGTCCGTGGTATCCTCCGTGCACTGTACTGTCACCTGCATAGCAATGTATGTTCCCGAGAGAGAGCATATCATTGATATGCAAAAGAAAGAGTGTGGGGGATAGCACAGACCCCTGGGGGACCCCAGCATTCACTACATAGAGTTGTAAAGCGCAACCATCAATTAAAACGCGAAGGCTACGCTTGTGTAGGAAGCTGGCAATCCAGGTGCAGAGCTGAGCTGGCAGACCGTATGCCGGCAACTTGGAGAGAAGACTTCTGTGCCAGACCCTGTCGAAAGTCTTGGAGATATCGAGGCTGACAGCCAACGATAACGCTTGTCGATAGCTTCACCCCAGAGGTGTGTTACGTACGCTAGAAGATCTCCTGTGGACCGTTTTGGTAGAAACCCGTACTGACGATCATTTATTAGACAGTGATCTAGGTAATGGATCAGTTGGTTGTTTAAGATCCGTTCCATCACCTTACAAAGTACTAAGGTGATAGCTATTGGCCGATAATTTGCCGGGTCAGACCGATCCCCTTTTAGAGTTGAGCATTGAAAAGGAAGGATCCTCCGACCAGACGGGTGTTGGTCTGGTGGGCTACTGCCCCACGGTTGTTGTCGGGTTCTTGTATATATGTTCAATCGCTCGGATAACTTTAATATCGCGATGTAGGGTACGTCAGTTTTTAGTTTTCGTATGTGGCGAGATAGATGTCGCTACATCACTCCCCTCCGAGACCGGAGGTCGATAGCAGGTTGAGTCGTCCATATGTCTTGTGATGTTTGCCGGGCCAGTGGAATGTTCCAGTGAGTCGGAACCAGATGCCGCATAAGTTCACGGTGAGTTGGAACTGTCTGCGGTGATGCCCCAGTGAGTCGGGGTGATGCTGCAAATGCTCCAGTGAGTCGGAGTGGTGCAGTGCTGCGTAGTGGCTGGCTGCTGCGTCGACCAGGAGAGAAGTGCGTCTCTGCTTGCTGACCGGCCGAAGTGCAGTGTGCTGTGCCAAGGTCGCTGAGAAGACTGTGGGTGATGACCAGGAATGCGCGTCGTGCTGCATGCTGGTGGTCAGGATACCCGTAGTAGTCGTGGATGCTGGCTGGCTGTATGACTCGCTGCTCGAAAGCTTGAGGAAGTAATGATGACGTCACGATGACGTAGTTTTTGCGAAGGCTGCGCTGACGTTCATGCTCGGGGTCACCAGTTTGGTGTTGGCATTGAAAAGGGAGGATCCTCCGACCAGACGGGTGTTGGTCTGGTGGGCTACTGCCCCACGGTTGTTGTCGGGTTCTTGTATATATGTTCAATCGCTCGGATAACTTTAATATCGCGATGTAGGGTACGTCAGTTTTTAGTTTTCGTATGTGGCGAGATAGATGTCGCTACACCCTTTTTCGGGAACCACTTTAGCACATTTAGCACATTAGCTTTTCTCCAAGAATTCAGCACACATCCTGTAGAGAAAGATAGCTGAAACAGGCGCGTCAACACAGGAGACAGCTCCGCTGCACACTTCTTCAGCACTATGGCTGGTATTCCATCGGGACCACTAGCTTTCCGTACATCGAGTGATTGCAGCTCTGCACGCACATCACGCTGCCTGATTTTGATGTCAGGCATCGAGTGGCCACATGAAGGTATTGAAGGTGGTAGCGCACTGTAATCATCGATCACAGAGTTATGCCAGAAGATCGGCTTTCTCCTGCGGACTGTGAGCTAGTGATCCGTCCGGATTCCTGAGCGGTGGCAGCGAAGGTCGGCAAAAATTGTTTTGCACAGATTTGGTCAGACGCCATTGCACCCTAGGGGCTCCCGTAGCTTCTACGGCAGCCCCTAGGATGCAAATCAAGGTCATGACTAATCTGTGCAATGCGCTGTTCATCCGCTCTCGTATATGCCTTCCTACAGGACTTGGAGTTTGTTGGACTGTGGCACTTTGGTGGATATCAGGCAGTGATCCGAAGAACCAAGAGGAGCCTGAACCTCAAAATGATATTCCACCGGGTGATTAGTCAGCAGAAGGTCCAGTAGGGAACCGGAGCACCTCGAGGCCATTATGGCGGCAAAACTGGCCGGCTTTGAGGCTAAAATCTTTCCCGACCGGGTCATAAGGCCTCCGTTGGGGAGGAAGCCAGCACCAGAGGCAGTGGTGAAGGTAGTACAAGGGCCGCCTAAAAGTAAAAAGGGAAAGAGGAAGGACGGGAGCAAGGCATCTGCTCATCCACCTGTTGTAGATTTGCCTGCAGTGGTTAGAATGGTACCGCAGGCTACAAAATCTGCGACATCACCTGAGACTTGGGCGTCAGTGACGAAAAGGAAGTCAACACCCAAGTCCCAGCCGAAAGTGGCTCCTCGTCAACTGCAAAAGAATGCGAAGAAGCGGAGTAAAAAGAGACGGCGGACAGTCCCGCAGACCGCAGCGGTCCCGGTGACTGTCCAAAAAGATGGGAAGGCTTCATATGCTGAGGTCATGACAGCCGCCAAGAGCAGAATTAAGCTGTTTGACCTCGGTATCGAGACGGTTGGCCTTAAAAGGGCTCTGACAGGCGAGATGCTGCTCAATATCAGCGGCCCCGATTGTCATGAGAAGGCTGACTGCCTGGTTACGCAGATGCGTGAAGTCCTTACGGACTTCAGTGTGACGATAGCTCGCCCAATTAAAACGAGCGAGCTTACGGTCTTGGACTTGGACGATGCCACGATGCCGACCGAAGTCACGTCGGCTGTCGCGGAAATGGGCGGATGTTCGGTGGAGAACGTAAAGGTGGGAGAAATCTGCCGAGCGCCCCCGTCCCTTGGCGTCGTCTGGGTCCAATGTCCTCTCGCCGCCGTACGCAAAGTGACGGCAGCGGGGCGGATCCGCGTCGGATGGGGCTCCGCAAGAGTTAAGGCACTAGAGAGCAGACCTCTACACTGCTACCGGTGCCTCGAGAAAGGTCACGTCGGGCAGAGGTGCTCAAGCACCGTCGACCGGAGTGACAGGTGCTTCGCTTGTGGTGAGATTGGCCACAGAGCGAAGGAATGTACCTCTCGGTCGATGAAGTGCCCTTTGTGCGTGGACATGGGTCGTCCTTCGGCTCACCGTTTCGGCACCAAAGGGTGCTGTCCGACAAAGGGGAGGAGAAAGAACAAAGCTTCTCCTACTATCTCATCTCAGACGACCGCCGAGGCTCTCGCTTCAGCACCGGGCCCTAGCCCGCAGGAGGCAATGGAGGTTTACAATTCGCGGGTGTAGGGATCCAGGCGAACCTTAACCACTGCCGCAACGCTCAGAAATTGCTGATGCAGACCGTTGCGGAGCGGTCCATAGGCCTCGCAGTTGTGGCGGAGCCCTATAATGTCCCCGACCACCGTCGCTGGTTCGGGGACGTCACTGGAACAGTCGCCGTCTATTGGGCGGGTGGCTATGGAGTTCCACCTTGTTCCCTGATGGAAAGGGGGCAAGGATTCGTGGCCGTACATTGGGGCCCTTTAGGTATTGTGGGGTGCTACGTCTCTCCCAATAGGTCCCTCGCCGACTACGAGGTGTACCTAGACGGGCTGGCAAGCTGCATACGCAGATGCCTACCCCGTCCCTTGATCGTCTTAGGGGACTTTAATGCTCACGCCAGGGCTTGGGGTAACCTCAGAGACGATCCAAGAGGAGAGACGTTACTCGAGTGAGCGGCAGTTCTGGACCTCCGGCTATTGAACCGGGGTTCGGAGAGCACGTGCGTGCGATGGCAGGGTGAGTCAGTCATTGATCTCACATGGGTGACTCCCGCCGCTATTCGCATGGTGTCAGGATGGCGCGTCGCAGAAGAGGTGGTCACACTATCCGACCACCGCTACATCGTATTCGATGTAGCTCTCCGCCGTCCCAATTGCTCTAGCCAGCATCGAGGAGGCCCCCCACTGCGCCGATGGTCTCTTAAGCAGCTTAACCGAGACTTTCTCGAAGCCGCTGCCATCGTCGCGGCCTGACCAGAAAACGCCGAAGAGGTTTTGTCCGATCCAGAGGGTGAGTCAGTCCGTCTCCGGGATACGATGACGTCAGTCTGCGACGTCTCTATGCCCCGAGCGGACCGCCCTGAGCGCCGGGTGGTGTACTGGTGGTCAGCACAGATCGCACAACTGCGTGAATCCTGTCTGCGCGCACGCCGTGAGTACACCCGTACCCGAAGAAGAAGGCAAGCAACTCTAGACCAGAAAGCTGAAGCATACGAGGCGTTCCGGGAAGCCAAGTTGGCTCTCCGAGCCGAGATCTCGGACGCCAACGCGCGTTCCTGGAACGAGCTCCTAAAGGGACTCGACAGGGATCCGTTCGGGCGTCCATACCGCATGGTGCTGGGCAAATTGCGCCCGTGGATGCCCCCACTAACGGAGACCTTAGATCCAGATTTACTGAGGAGAGTGATAGACGTGCTCTTCCCAGTGATCCGGTCAAGTCCCCGGGTCCCCGGGTCCCCCCCGGTCAAGTCTACCAACACCAGCCTGGTCCGATGAGCTGGGGGTGACCGAACAAGAGCTGAGCCGTGCGATCGACCGCATGCGGGCTCGTAACACCGCGCTCGGCCCCGATGGGATTCCAGGGCGAGCGTTGGTGTTAGCTTCGGCTTCATTGGGGAATAGGCTGAGGCGGCTGTTCGACAGCTGCCTCCGTACTGGCACGTTCCCTAAGGTCTGGAAGGAGGCGAATTTGGTTCTCTTGAAGAAGGATGGCAGGACTGCAGAATCTCTCTCTGCGTACCGTCCCATTTGTCTGTTGGACTGCGAATTGTCGCTTCTCGTCTGTGTGGGCATCTGTCGCGTGTCGGCCCCGACCTGGCTGAGTGTCAGTTCGGCTTCCGACAGGACCGTTCGGAGCAGGCGGTGGCCCGGGGTGGCGTGGCGTTGGCGATAAGTCTTGATATCGTCATTCAACACGTTGCCCTGGGACGCTATTAGGGGCACACTCTTACACCATCGTGTGCCCCGTTACCTGCAGGCGATCGTCGGTGACTACTTGCACGACAGATACGTTTTGTATATGGAGCAAGACGGTACGAGGACCCGGAGAGTGCGCGTATAGATCATGTCATTTTCTAAATGTTTATATTGGTGCTTATACGGGGAAAATTAAGCTTTTCTTCTTTACCAGTCTGTAATCATACCAGCAGTTGACACTTTTTACATTTTTATTTATTGTATAGATAGGCGGACGAGCATATAGGTCACCTGATGTAATGTGGTCACCAACGCTCATAGACAATTGCATTGTAATAAACGTTAAAGATCCCTTCATCGCCAATACGCCACCAACCTTGAGAACTAAGATGTTATGTCCCTTGTGCCTGTAATTACACTGGCTCACTCACCCTTGAAACCGGAACACAACAATACAAAGTACTGCTGATTTGCGTTAAACCTGTCTGATGAGTGGGTGGTACCTAACTTTTTTTCTTTTTTTCTTTTTTTTTTATTGTATAGGTTGGCGGACGAGCATATGGGCCACCTGATGGTAAGTGTTCACCAACGCCCATAGACAATGGCATTGTAAGAAATGTTAACCATCACTTACATTGCCAATGCGCCACCAACCTTGGGAACTAAGATGTTATGTCCCTTGTGCCTGTAATTACACTGGCTCACTCACCCTTCAAACCGGAACACAACAATACAAAGTACTGCTGTTTTGCGGTAGAATATCTGATGAGTGGGTGGTACCTACCCAGACAAGCTTGCACAAAGCTCTACCACCGAGTAATCACAAAGCCCTACCATCGAGTCATAAAGCCCTAACACCGAGTGTCAAAGCCCTAACACCGAGCCACAAGCCCCTACCACCGAGAAACTTGTTAGTTTCTAAATCAAAATAATATCGCAATATCGTTATATTGGTGTTTTAATGATATCAAAATATCTATACTTGAGATTTTTTTAAATAAATGCTAAATATTAAAATAATGTAGGATGTTATTAATAATTTTAAAAAGAAAACAGCTTTTAAGAATGTTTGACTTTGCAACTTTTTGAGTACCTAGGATAGGTACCTAGATAAGGTAAGGTACCTAGGATAGGATGAGTATTGTGATAATGATTACAAAATAGACCGTAATTTTGTGTAAAGCGCAGAGGTAAAATCCCAGAATTAACGCAAATTTACAACAAATAAAAAAGCTAACACAACTCACTAGTAGTAATAAGCAAGCTGTTTTCAATTATTTTTTCTAAATATGCTCTCCGCGTGTGTCTTGATGCACCATAACATGAGTAAATACGACAAAATAACGTACGGTCATGACCGATCGTACGATCCGATCACCGGATCCCTGTTTGAGGTTGCTAGAACTGAAATAAGCTTTCTTTTTCTCTCTAATGGTATAAAGGGAGATAGCAAACTGTAACTTCCCGTGGCTGTCGTTGATAGCGCCAACTGCTTTAAACCAATCATAGCATTTTTTTTCAAAATTATTCGAGCGTCGTTGACGCTTGGCATAGCATAGATTCTTGAATATAAATTGTGAATTGCGAATTAGTTATATC
This sequence comes from Nymphalis polychloros, assembly GCA_905220585.2. Lineage (NCBI taxonomy): Eukaryota > Metazoa > Arthropoda > Insecta > Lepidoptera > Nymphalidae > Nymphalis > Nymphalis polychloros. Next base: position 8,589,902 of record HG992253.1, read on the forward strand.
AGACAATATATTTTTGCATATGAATCTTGAATGAATTTTGATCTCTTTAAAAAATAATAATAACGGCTACTTTGAACATTGTTTGAGTTGATTGTATAAATCAGTAAAAGTGAAAATCTTTGCGTGTGGTCATGTCATAATTTTAACAATTAATATCAGGAGCTGATTAACGGGTTGTGTAAACATTAGTGAATAATAATGTCTACAAGAAGCGGCCGGATAAGGCAAAGTCTTATTGAGACAAGCCCGCCGCGCACTCGTAAAGGAGTATCCCCGACGCGGTCTCCCGCCAGAAAACGAAAAAGTTCTCCAACCGTTAGCTTAACTCAAAAGTCGCCCTCCCGCAAATCGCCCAGTCGAAAGTCTTCCTCTAAATATCCAGCTCGCAAATCACCTTCGAGAGTAGTGAAAGAAGTTAGAGAAGCAGAAAAGGAAGCGTCAGTGCCTAAATCTCCTGCAAAACGACCTGGCATCAAGAAAGATACGGAAGTCCGATTAGAAAACTTGTCTTCTAAAATAGAAAGTTTAAAGAGCACACGATCTAGGCGTTTTGAATACTCAATCAAAGATATCCCTGCAACGATACCAAAAATAGAGGCGACGGTTCGTGATGAAAAAACAAATGGGCTTGAGAGTATACATTCAGTAAGTGATATTTACAGTCTGAGAAATAGAAAGAATGTTGACGATAATGTCCCAAGGAGATCTAGCAGGTTGAGAGACATTGTTGATAGTGTACCTGATATAAGACAAAGCTTCAGTAAATCACTAAGTAAATCAATAAGCAAGTCAATCAGTAAGTCTATAGATACTTATTCAGATGATGAAAATACTGATGAAATCTTCGTGAGAGATAAATCTCAATCTGTCTCAAGAAAGCTTGCAACTCCTTTGCGCAGTAGTGCGACTCTGTCTCAGATAAGTAATAGGTATGAATTTGGTGGTATGATAGGCTCAGCTGCCTTATCTTTATTAATACCCTTGGCAGTTTTCTACATCTTAATATCATGCTCGAAATCTTGCTCTTCCATATCACTTGTGGACCTATTTAAATTTCAGTCTATATTGAACTGGTTCAATACTCAAGTATCACTTTATGTAATCACCAATTTTATTTTGCAAGCAATCTTTTTATCTTTACCAATATTTGGCACCAAGGAAATTGATGAACAAGGAAAGAATTATTGTTTCAATGCATTTTTTTCATGTTTCTGTACTTTAAATATTTTATTTGCTTTGGACTACTATAAATATCTGATAATTGATTTGCTTCCAATGTCCTACTTGAAAATGGCCATAACTTCTTATCTGATTGCATTATTTCTGGTAATTGTTATACACATAAAGAGTTTGAAAGTTGATGGTAGAGACTTAAATCCATATGCTACTTCTGGACAAGTTTTATATGATGTGTTTATGGGCCGACAAATACATTGTTATTTCATGAAGGTTAATGTGAAACTATGGCTGTCAAGGATATCCAACATAAGTACTGTAAGTATACTATAAAGAAAATTTATTAATTTTTCTTTAACACTTGTATAATTTACTACATTAGTTTAAATTTTAATATAGTTTACATTGAGTTTCTTTCTAAACTATCTACTGTAATTGAAACACTCTTACTGTAGTAATGCTTTGATTTTAATTTATTATTTCAGCTAATTTTTGCAATATTAATCTTCAAACGTGGCTTTTCTATCCAACTGACGGAAATCGATAGCATATCATGGGATAAGCTTAAAGAAATTTTAGACAAAGTGCAAGTTAAACCCACTTTATTGGTGTTTAGCACCATGCAAATTGTTTATGCGCTATACTTTATAATGAGAGAGAAAAAAATCATAACAACATTTTATTGGCAATCGGAGGGTTTAGGGTATCTTCAAATTGTTTCAAGTGCTCTTTACCCTTTCTATTTTACAACAATATCGAAATATGTAGCAGACTCTGATTTACAACTATCGAGTAATATACTAATAGCTGCTTCTATGCTGTACTTACTGGGCTTAATCATAATGCTTATCAGTAACAACATTAAATATGAATTCAGGATAAACCCACTGCAGCCTAGCTTGACACGTAAGTTGAACTAGTTATTTGCTATTTATAATTTTGATACATGTTTTCCCTTTAATGGCTTCAAAAATAATTCTATATGTATTTGTATAGTTTGTTTCATTATTAATTTAGCTTTAGTTTTAAAAAATAAATGAAATGAATCAATAAATAATATATATATAATAAATGTTATAATTTTGTTAATGATGGATTGAACAAGTTTGTTGATGTCCTTCTTTTATTTTTATAAACTCCTAGTAACTAGTAAAGTTATATTATAGTAGCATGGAAATAAGTAACATGCATTTTCTTTCAGATTTAGATTCAATGCCCACTTTTCACGGAAAGAAGCTTCTGGTGTCCAACCTTTGGGGTATTTTACGCCATCCAAATTATACTGGCGATATTATGATACACATAGCACTTGCATTGCCAGGTATCCTTACACGCAATGTCATAGCCGCCATACCAGCTTTGGCAACTATATTTGTATTCTTACATCGAGCATGGCGGGACCATAACAGATGTCGTCGACGATATGGGGCTGCTTGGCAAAGGTATTGTAAGAGAGTGCCATCTGTTATCATACCAAAAATATTATAATCACTCTGGCTGATAAATTACCTATTTGAGACAGGAGTTTATAGTATATTAAAAATAATGCTGAATTCACAAAAAATGCCTTAGTATTTATCAAATATAAGGTAGTTTTCAATTTTTAAAGTTTTTAGTAATAATTTTAGTTTTACAAAGAGATTGTATTGAAGAGATTTTTTATACTTTACATTATGTATTAAAATTTTTTTATTCTTAGATTATATTTAAATATAATAGACTTATATTTAATGAAATCCTTATAAAATTGTGTGTGGTATTATGTATTCATTATTTTTAAATAGAATAAAATGTCCTTGCCATAACTATTCCCACTCGATGAAATGGAAATCAATTTAGTTTTCCTTTTTAATAATTGTATTTTAATCTATTTTTTTATTAACATAACATTAGATATAACTTGTAGTGATTTTATACATTAAATAATATGTGTCATGTAATAATAAAAATATAGGAAATGTAATGCATTATGTGCAACATTCGCATCAATCAACCAAGTATTAAATACATCATAATTTTAGATCACCATTATTCTATCATGTCTTTTCACACTTGAAAATCGTGTTGTCATCGGACATCGTCGTATTGTACGTACGTTTTAACATCACGGGTGTTGCCTTGTGTAGTGTACTGTGTATGCGTTGCCTAAAAGTAATTTAATATATTTTTGAGAAAACAACAGGCATATGCTCAAAATTATATCATACCTTTTGTTTTAAAAATAAGGTCTTAATTTTAAAGATTGTCTATTTTCTCGAAAATGTCTGTCTGTTTTATAAATAATATTTTGTATAAAAATATTTGGTTGTTTTATTTGAAAAAAATAATACAGTTTTTAATAATTGCCTATATACGATTCATACTTCTTTTTCTTCAAGTTTTGGTATAGGTAGGTGATATCTTATTAGCCCCTAAGACATCGACGATTTTCTGTGATAAAGTTTGCATCGTAAACGTAATCATTAAAAATGAAACACTACCTGAAGATTACAATAAATTTAACATTTTGAATACATTCAGTAATACAAAAAGTATGAAATTAAAATAATGTAAATATAATGAATATTTGTAAAGGATTGGAAGACAACAAAAGACGAAATCTGTTAATTTATTTATTTTTCTAAAAAATACACATACATTTGTAAATAAACAATTCAATATTCAAATACATATCTAATTATAATCTCTGTTTCTAACAAAGTATTCATTCATATCGACTTATTACGATGGTACTAATGGATACTTAATACGATGCTAGAAATACGCTGGCAGCGATAATAAAACGCTTCTTGTGAAGTATATGCATTTATTAATGTCGCTAATTTAATAAACTTTGTTACAGTGAATAGCGATTGTACACAATCGATTTGTGTTAGCAATTATAAATTATTCAATTAGTCTTGAACTTGTTTATTTAATGACAACAATAAATGCAATATATTTTAAAAATAGCTACCGAAAATTTCAAAGTTGACAGTTTACTGATATGTAATTCGTGTAGCATTTAATAAATTTGATTACCGTTCTGTTTCTGCTGCCTAACTACAATGATTCATGCAAAGGTAACAGCAATTACGACTAGTAAATAAACTAACACCAAGTATCTGCTCATTTAGTCTAGTACGTGGACTCATCAATTTAACATCAATTTATAATTATATTTAGGTCTAGTAGGCCATAAGTGCCAGATAAAGATTGCAAAATTACCTACACAGCAATTTCAGATTTATACAACATGATGGATGAACTTTAAAGGAAATGTGACTAGAGTAAGTACAATTTTATAGTTGGTTTTGTAATTTTTAAGTACTTTATCTTAATATGAAACTCATAAATTAAGTTTTATTTATTATTTGCAATAATCAATTAGGTGGATATTAATTATCATTATTAATTTTATTTCTCAATACTTATTTTATTACTAAAATATATTTAAAACAAAATTACACCATTTATCCAATTATGATTTCGACTTTGGCACAAATTAGAAAATGTATGAACTTTATTGCAGGTATAATTATGTAAACATTTTTTTTTTCATAAAAAATCAAATTTATATATTTATTTAAATGAAACCGTCTTATTAAAAGTGTACACATCGACCTTATGAAAGTTATAAGCGGTGAATAACATCAGTAATTTAAAATATGCAGACCTTTTGTAAATACACGAACAATTTACGTCTGGAACAAGTAATTCACAATTTAATATAAATAACCCTTTAGTAACACAAATAATTAGTAAGTAGGTATATTTTCATCAATCACTTGTATCATGAGTTTTTGGTAGGCATCTTAATAAAAAAGCGCATTGTATAATTATAATAACAAACTCGATATAGTCCGTGATTTGCTGTAATAATCTTGTATGTATTGTAATTATTATATTAAAAGCGGTCTTGACTATTGCTTCATAATAAAAAGCTAACTTAATTAAACTAAACGATAACAATTCAGGAAGACAAATATTTTATCTATGTAAGCTCGACCAATAATTTTATGTTATTACGAAAAAAATATATACGAAGTTCCCAAACCATAGTAGAAACAAAATCCAGGACACAATTGTATAATGAGACTTTTATAAGAATGATTTTCGCTTTAAAAATATTATTGTTTTAACAACTCTTGTGACGTTCATTTATATAATTATTATAAACATATTTTAAGCAGACTAGTTATTTGGTTCTTTTAACATTCACTATTAAAATATACATTATAATTCTATTTAATCGCATTATATACAATTAAATATTTACATTTCAGATGAAAGTTTCTTAGAAAATATACTTTGTTAGTTATTTGTTAGATATTCTGTGTATAGGTTATATATATATATATATATAAACTTGTCCAGTACAGATAAATAAATCAGCTTAGACGTTTTTGCGTTTGTAGTAGTGTACAGGTGCCAGTTACGATGGTTATAACCAGTGGTGTAGCTAGGTGGACAAGGGCCACGGTGCATAAAGAAAGAATCGTGCCTTCACCCCCTCTTTCCACGTAGCTTGAACTTACATATATTTTCTCTTTTTCTTTTATGCTCCTCTCTTTTCAAAGATTAGGTTAGAGGGCCCCCTGAGCTGGTGCACTGTACCGCCTGGCCCTACGATAGTTACGCCACTGGTTATAACATGTCTCGATTGCTAGCAATAGTGTTAATATGTTTATTATTCTTATCTTGCTAAATAAAAATTAAATGGGGAAAGTTAAAGTTTAGGTTAAAAAATGAATTTATATTCGTTGTAATTTTATTTTTTATTATTACATTCATATTTCATAATGTAATAAATAAAATATTAATCGTAATAGTGTAGCTGAGGAAAACTTTAATAATATATCTGTAGAAGAATGGATAAATATTTGTTACAAAAGTCATGCTATTGGAGATGAAAATAAATTTCAGGGTAGAGAGGAGTCTATAGTTACAATATCAGAACGAATTATCATTAGTGAATACTCCTCACTGGATGAGGATGACTACGAAGTGCCTGGAGTTGAAGTTGAATTCATGACTTAAATTACTTGTTTATTTATTTATTAGCTGACTACAAACGCAGAAACCACTTTAAGATGATACTGTACCTAATAAATAAAAAAGAATATGTAGTTATTTTTCATTAGAAGTGAAATGTCAATACAAATCGTAAAATACAAATGTCACATTGCCTAAAACTTTAATTTTTTTAACGTGACTTGGATTCACAGTAAATAATCAATATCTCTTACGTGTATTATTTGAGACCATAAACGACTTATTGTTAGCGGTACACTATAGCATATTTAACACGGTCTTGTATACAGGTATATCAACGGAGCCCAATTTCAGTGGTGAGAAATTGGTACGATCGTGATATAATTTTTATTTCGCGTCAACGCCGCTGTACGTCGTTGCTATCGATGGGTGCGGTCACGTGCCGGTTGAGTGACACACAGTACGCACTGCGTGAGAAAAAAGAGACAGAATGCTATTCTGTCTTCGTTGCACAGCACACCCATCAACCGTCATGCCTCCGGCGGCTGGAAATTGAACAGAACAGCGCAATCATTAAGCCGACGTACCCCCACTACTGTTGTTGAGAGACCTGTGTATAAGACCGTGATATTTAAGCCATTGTCCTATTTTGTTCTCTTCACAGTCGTATACACAGGTCTTGCAACTGAGTCCAATTTCAGTGGTGAGAGATGAGGTGCGAATGTGTAACAACTGCTAAATAAATTTTAATAGTAACACTTTGGTTATTATTTATTTGAAATGTCAAAAGCTTAATTAATTGTCATCGTAATTCTAAATCACGGTCGTATACACAGGTCTGGCAACTGAGTGCAATTTCAGTGGTGAGAGATGAGGCGCGAGTGTGTAACAACTGCTAATTCGCAATACCATCCGCTTGAGGTACTACGTCGCTGCTATCGAAGCTGATATTTTTCTCTCCCAAGTATTGTGTTATTTAATCATTGTTATATTGTTTTCGAAGCGAATTGTCATGCCTCTGGCGGCTGTAAATTGAACTTAACAGCACCAGTATGTCAACGTACCCCATACTGAAGTTGCAAGACCTGTGTATACGACCGTCTTCTAAATGATGTATTCAAGTTACTGCATTCTATTTTATGGTTATGCTATATTTCACAAGACATTTTAAAATAATGATTAATGTTGGTTTTGTTCATTGAATAATAATGTACTAACGTACAGTACTTACATACTATTATTATTCAATGGTTTTGTTAATTATATTTTGTAAATTGAAGAACCAACCTTACAAAGATATAGGAGAACTAGTGTGTTTAACTAAATAAGTAATACAGTTAGTTTCAATCCAATGCGTAATAAAATTGTTAAGATAACCACATTTTCGATTTATATTAATCGCGAACAACTCAATTTAAAATATAACGGTCCACACTTTTATTATGTTGCTTATTTACTAGCTTTGATTTTCAAAAGTATACCACATTTAATAGTGAAAATTCAAGTATGTATTGATTTGAAATGATCTTAAAGCAAAATGCATACCACCTTGGTACAGATTCGTGTGATGTTCTGAAAAAATTGACCCTTAGCGTTTTTAATTTCTATCGATATTAATTGAAGCTTCACCTAAAGCTTACATTGTGGCTAAAGCGAATTACATTGCATTTGTGTGTTACATAGCGAAAAACAATTCCAAATTTTGACTGAAACCCTAAATAACAGTACTTATTGTTTGTTATCCATTTTTTAAAAGTTAATAATTTTTGTTTTCAATAACTATAGCATGCGTTATTTTTCTTATCCACTGATGGAAAAGCCAAATAATGGTCTCCTGGCCTAAAATTGTTTTTTTATTATTATTAATGTAGTGGCAGTGTTTTTTTTTATTACAAATTGTAAGAATATTTTTTAAACCATGCATCTTTTCACTTCTTATTTTCTAATCAAAGTCTATTCCAATTTTGGAAAGTATTTTTTAAAAGTTAAATGAAAATGAAAAATTATTTAAGTATAATAAAATATAAATTTGTGTGAATTATAATTTATTATACATCAACAACTTTCTTGGCGCCAATTTGCAAATCTGGCGTGTTAAAGTGTTATTTGTTTTCTAATTTGAAATATTTATTAGGTGAATTATTATCAATTAATAGTCAGTTACACCTTTTTCATTTATCAAATTAAAACAGTTTTACTAAGAGCATTGAAATAGACTTGTTGATTGTGTTGAACTTCATAATTATTAATAGTTAGAAGCGTCAAAACAATTTGTTATTGTAAGATTGCTATCTATCAGTCCAGATTTTGTTGAAAAATTAGTAAAAGGTAATTAAATAAAATGTACAAATTATTGTATTCCAAGCAGGACACCTATGCTAAATAAAATTGAGTAAAAGCTATATTATTATAACATTGTTATAGAAATATTATTCTAAAACTATTAAAAATGGCCGGAATAATTAAACAGAAGGGTAAACAGCTAGACTCAAGTTTGATCAAAAACAAATAATTATTACCGACGGGGAAAATTTAGAACTAGCTAGTAAGTAGTTTAGGAAAAGATAGAGTTTTTCAAATTTATGTAGAGATTTACACTCTCATACCTATCTACACGATTTATTACAAACATATCTACGATTTACACAGCCATTGACTTAGTTGATGGCATTTCTACACGTTCATTATGGACACTGTATAAAATATTACTGAACTATAAGTATAGTTTTCTTCACTCTAACCTTATTATTTCAACATTTACACGAAAGAGATAGAAAACGTACTCATCGATACTAGACAGGCATATATTAATATTTTTTTTCTTTTAAATGATTTCTCTATTTATTAATTTGTAATAGGGATCTAGAGAAAATAGATATCTATATAAAGGAGAAGACATTTATAATGTTAAACTACGATTTAGAAAATTTTAAGATTTAAAGTTGTCCGAGCTCGAATTTCGCATTTATTTCTATAAGGCTCATTAAAAATATCGATTTTATTGTTTCCCATTTTATCTTTCCATAATCGTGATTCATGACTACGAATTTTCTTGTAATGTAAAGTCGAACCCCAAAGCCGATAATTGTAACAAGTCAAGCAGCAATGTTGTACTTGTAGGATTAACACGTTTAGAAACATCTGTCTATAATTATTTCGTAATAATTTGAAAGTTTTAAAATTGAATTCCAGTAAAACGCGTACTTTCGATAAACAAAGGGCAAATGTACGATTGAATTTTATTAGAGGTTCTTAAATATTTGATAATCGAAGGGTACAGGTAAAAAACCGGTAATGTTTCTTTTTATGTTCGAAAAATGGTAGCACTATTCGTTATTATGAGTTTTTTTAATAACATTTTCGCTAAAAACAAATAAAATATCATAATTATCGGTGTATAATGTGATGTAAAATGAGACAAAAACGTCATTATAAAGTTTAAAATTCAACCAACTACCAAAGAACATTTACCGATACTGATGATGATGTTTTCACATAGGTAATTTCATATTTAGCCTGATATTAATATATGTATGTATATTTAAAGTAGACTAACTATTTCTTTTTCAATTATTTTTTTCTAATTACAAGTAAGTTTTAAGTAAAAGTCTTTCAAATTTCCTATCCTTGTTGTTTGCCTGTACCCTTCTCACGCTACACGACTGCAGCCGAGGCGCGTGTGCTAGCGCGCTAGTGTGGGCGCGCAACCGCGGCGCGTCAGAAGTTGCTGTCGAACACGCCCATGGAGCGCGTGATGTCTTCGTCTCGTAGGCAGCAGTCCAGGAACTCGTCCATTGTCAACACGCCGTCGCGGTTTAAATCCATTTTCTAAACAACATTTTATAGATTTTATGTTTTATGATCTTACATTATATACGAGTTATTGTTTATATAGTTATTATGCGTATGTCACCAAAATAAAGTAAATCAATTAATATTACGATTATTTATATATGTACCTTATTGCCTTTTTTGTATTACATATCTCAAATAAGTATGCTTTACAATTAAATATCATCATCATTAAGAATATAAAAGCAAGGTTTGCAATCTTTAGCCCACCTGGAATAGTCTTTCGACTTTTTCTCGAACAACTTCATCATCAATCATAGGCTCTACGATTTTACCCATGAGGTCGTAAATAGCATTTACAATTTCAGTCATTTCCTCCTTTGTTATATATCCATCGCCATTTATATCATACAGTGAGAACGTCCATCGCAACTTCTCTTCTAATGTTCCTCTTGAAAGAATGGACAGGCCAGTAACGAACTCCTGTAAAATGTTTTTTGTATTAAGGAATAAATATATCGATATATGTGTATAGACTGTGTAGTTACCGACTTTCTATCTAACAAATACAAACTTTTGATTTGTTTCAAAGTTATATTCTCGTTTGAATGTTACCACTTGTGGGTATAAATAAATACCACCCAGGTACAATATTTATTTTACAACGTTTTAATATGAATGCAAGGTGTAATAATATAATATTGTTGCAATCTTATATCCGTAGTAAATATTCGAGAATTTCTGAGCAGATATATTGAATATTTGAGGCTTATCTACATACAAAAATTAAAATACATAAAAAAACTGCTACCTTATTGAAATAATTGATTAGACCACTAATTGTTTAAATAGTAAATTACCTCAAAACTTAACAATCCACTTCGATCTTGGTCCAGTGTATTAAAAACATAGTGAGCATACTGTGCAGTGTTGGCTGAAAATAAGTAATATAATTTTATTATTAAATATCATCAAAACTTGATTCATTTTAGATTTAATAGATATGTACTGTTTTTTAGGTAACGTTTTTTTGTTACTGTTTATTTTGATGATTTTTTAAAATTGATTTGAAATGAAAATCTTAAAGTATATGGTAGGTATTGAAAGAACACAACTTAATAAAATAATAATTGCGTATTATTGTGAAATGTTTATTTATAGAAATGATGCAATTTATTGAATTCAATCCAGGCAAACCCACATAAAAATTTATTGTAAAGGAGTTAGGGTAAGGAAAGCATAGACAAACGTTGAAATATAAAATAATAATACACATAAAATTATTACATTTACTTTATTCCAGATAGGTACATCAGCGGTTATAGATCTGACAATTGGAATGGACAGAAGTCCAATAAATTACAGTTAACCACATAGAAACATGAAAATGCCTTAGTGCTTCAGCATTTAGAATACTGGCTGATTCTAGACATGTCAACTAAAAATTATCACAATGGAATAATTGTTGAAGTTACCTAGAACATTTGGTTTACCTCAAAAATCCGTCTTAATTACTATGAAATTTCCGAGACATAATAGATAAAGAAAAAAAGAATCTGCAAGGTAATTATGTCTCGGAAATTTAACAATTTTTTAAATCATACAAATGTTGGTATTAAAATTAACTTAATGTTAAGTTTTGAGATGGGCACACTGTGGCGATCTTCGCACATATGGACAGTCCCTTAAGTTATAATTTACACTAGAGCCCCTCCTGTCTGCTGCTGGTACACCTCTATTGTGTCACCTTCTTCCATCTCCAGTGATGTAGGTGTGTCATTTTCATTGATTGGTTGTCCATCAAATCTGAATCGGACTACTTGCATTGATAGACCCTAAAGAAAACAAAAAAAAAGTTGCTGTCACGATGTGCATATGGTGTTTATGTTTGTAAATGAATGCTATAATATATAAAGCTATATGATAACTAGGTGATAGGGCTTTGTGCAAGCCTGTCTGGGTAAGTACCAACCACTCATCAGATATTCTACCACTAAACAGCAATATTTAGTATCGCTGCATTCCGGTTTGCCATGCCTTATATATTGCAAAAGCGTCATACTCTAAAAATGAATTTTATAATGTTACAATGTATAATTTGAAACTAAAGACAAATTGGTTGTTAAAATATGGAAGTAGTATGCTAGCTTTGCTAGATTTTAACAAGTCGTTTCTCTAAGCAATGAAATAACAAAAAATTTTATAAAAATTAACAAAGAATTTGATTAAAATGTTTGAAACCAGTAATTATTATATTAAGTGAAGTTGATGACTATGTTTAAATGGTTTTCCTGATAAATACTAGTTATTTTAATTTAGACGCTTACTAGCAGAGCAAACTGTAATATCTATATGCAGTAGTATGTCGTAGTAAATATCCAAACAACATATTTAGACTTGCATATGGACAGTTAATAAATAACACATTATAACATAATTTATAATTCCAGTTAATACTTTACAGTCAATGGCAATTTTTTCCAGATAATATTAAAGTTTACCATGTAATTTTTTTTTTTTTAATATTTAGTATTTGTAGCTAGCCAAGTCGTTTGTTTTATATTATCTTCACTGCTTAAAAATATATCTTTAAATAGCAAATATATATATGTTTAACTCTTGTTCAAACTATACATTATTTAATCGTTCTTAATACGAATGCCATAATCAAATGAATCAAACATACATCTCATTTGTTTCCATGATATGCTAACATGGAGATGAATATTGTGCAACAATTTTAAAATAAAGCTAATGATGTGATGTAAAAGCACATTATGAATATCATTGTCACTAAATATTCAGAATAGAAATTTTTTAATCACTGCAATATTTAGATAGCACAATTAGATTATTTATGTATAGGAATCACGGGCCGATCGATATTGTCCCTATCAAATTTTGCGTAAAATATGCCGGTATGTTACTTTGACATTCAAACAGTGAATTGATCTTTTAGATTTTCTTTTAGTTGCATTGACAACTGTGATTCATGAAATAAAGTTTAAACTTAAATATACTAACCGCTCTATCACAGTAGGCATTCATCAATTTTCTGAGGGGTGTGTGTTTCTTTATTTTGAATTGGACAATGGCATTGTCTTGTCCTAGTACTTTTAAGTTGATATGTTCGCTTTCTCCCTGGAAATAAATATTTATACGTCACGTATATGAAGATTTACACATAAACACAATATTTAATAATGAACAAATAACCACATTGCACTAAGAACGCCATGTCTCTACGCTCAAATTTAATAATGTTTTATAACTGATAATACGGTATATAATCTACCTTTTTTTCATCCGACATCTTCAGATTTTTTATTAATTTTTTTCTATGCACGAACACGAAAATTCAGAATTAAAATGAATTATCGAAGAACCACACAAACTACACAGTGACAGATTTGCGATTCAGTCCCAGTGGCGTGGTAATGGCGTCCGGTAGAGTGGCTTGGAGGAAACAGACAATATTGCCAACATAACATGCGCAGTATGACGGTAATGGCGCGCTTCTGCGCACTGAATGTCATTCAATTCTATTTAATATCACAGATTCCACAAAAAAAAAAAACAATTTTTGTTTTAATTTAACCATAACTTTTGTACAAACAATCTGTTAACTCAATATTTAGGTAACTTACAAGAGTAAATGCGTAGTTCCGTTAAATAGCATCTCTTTTTGTAGAAAAATAAACACTATCGAAATGCTTATCATTATTTGTCAATTCATAAAATCCATTTTGAAATCAAGACGAAGTTTATTTAAATAAAGTGACTGTTATTATAAAAAAAATATTGTTTATTTAAAATATCAGTTTCTTGACTTCCATCTTGTACAGTGCTGCCAACATTATATTTGAATGTAAAAAAAGCTATAGGGCCGTACACTTATCGTAAATGAATGAATTTTGCCGGAAATGAATAGTGTTGTTCTATATAGACGATTATTTAAACGTAATATAAAAGAAACATTTGAAATATAAGGTAGTGATAAATTATACGAGTTTTGAGTAAATTTATTTTACTCAAAATATAAAGTTTGTATTAATTACGTGGAAGATTACATATTCCCAATGACGGCCCCACATATTAATTTAATAATTGTGTTTCTTATTTTATATATTTTTTGTAAACTTATATTACTATAGGTAGGCGGACGAGCATAATGGGTGGTACCTAACCAGACGAGCTTGCACAAACCCCTACCACCGAGTACATATATCTATTTTATGAACAATTGAATTGGATTGCATTTTAGGAGCGAATTTGTATAAAAAACCGGACAAGTGCAAGTCGGATTCGCGCACTGAGGGTTCTTTACCACCACACAATACTGAAAGATTTACCAGGTTATTTTAAGATTTAGATTTTTCATAGGTTTTCATTAAATTTGTTCATAAAAATTAAATCCTTTTTTTAAAATTACTTTACGGTTTTCGGATGTTTTCCTATACTTGTTCTACAAGACATTGCTTCTTGCCAAATTTCATGATTCTAGGTCAACGGGAAGTACCTTATAGGTTTTGATTCCCCATGCGAATATTTGAGCAATAAGACTTAAGCATATCTTTTGATTGCGTAGACTTGATATTTTTACAGCACTAAGAGACCGCAGACCTCAGTAGTTGGTATTAATTTCGACTTTATATATCTACGCGTTCCGCAGAGAAAGGGTCTTGATAATCAAATAAATTGATCCTATAAATATTGTTTTTTATCTTTATTAATATAAATAAAAACCATTTGATATGAGAAGTAGGAACACCAAAAGCAAAATTAAGCCCCTTTTTTGAAAAGTAAAATTGTAGTTTGTTTCGATTGCAGTTTGTTTTCGATACTACGGCTGTTCTCATGTTGAAAAATCAAAATATATTATTATTTTAAATAATTTACCATTTTAATTACCTGGCACCTAAGATTTCGAGAGACCACCGTGCCTAATTGACTTAAAAATTAACTAAATTCCTAAAATTGTAAATATTTACATAAACAAAGTAAGGGCTACAAAACCCGAAAGTGAAGTGACTTTGCGAAAGTGTTGAATACCAAGTGCTGACTAAGTTAGAAACCTTCATTGACCGAGCGAACGTGTGTAGAATAGATTTAATACTTTGTTACTAGGTTAAGTTTTGACACATTTGGTTTTTAAATTTTTCAATATTTCTTAGTTTTCTAAAAATTTTTACAATAAGTCTTTTCTGCATTTTTTGATACGTGGAAATTTATAATACCATTTTAAAATAAATTACACTGAATATTTCTTGGAAGTGAGTGATGGTTTGTGTAATACATAATACATATAAGTTTTTTTGTGTAAGTTAGAACTTATAAATATTTAAGTACATATTTTATTTAAAAATTGGTGTAACAATGACGTCACTTTAGAAGTATTCTTTGATGGATTTTTTCTGTGAGCGCATTTATTTTGGGTGCAGTTGAATAGTTGGGTTTAGCATAATATATGTATGTGTTATATAATCTTAGTCTACATCTTGTGTCTGGATCCGGCTCCTTATCAATATTTTATTATTAATTAAATAGTGTTTAAATTAAATTTTAATTAAAAACCATTTGGACGCATTTGCTTGTAGACTCGGTTGTATGACATTGCAATTCTTAAATAGTTTGTATAACTTAAAGTGAATACCCGCTAAAATAATTAAATCTTCAAATATTCATTGAGGGAAATCTTCAAATTCTGAGCTGCTCCAATACCCCATGGATAGGAACAGTTCGATAGTTGAAGTTTGAATTTGAAGCAATGTCAGTTGCGTGAGCGCAATGAAATACGACTAATGTGTAAGAGAGACAGTGTTTTTTTATTGTTCACCTGAGTCATATCGACCTCTGATTTCGTAACTTACCAGTGCACGCAAGCACGCAGTTTGATTTTTATAATTTTTCAATATTTTTATGTATTGAAAAAAAAAGTGTAACATTTCATCTTAGATAACCTTTTTTCCGTCGAAATTGAATCACTTATTTATATGATTATATTGGAAGGTAATAACGACTTTTTGATTTTGGTTCTTTTTTTAGTTAGTGGCCGCAACTTTCGATTGCGCCAGGTTTACCTTTATAAATACTTATGTGTTCCGATTTCATAAAATTCTTTTTATAACGACCCCTTTTTTGTAGACAAAAGTAGGCACTCTAGGCTAAATGCCTTTGTAAAATACATTTGACCCCGTCACTAAGTGAAACGTAACTAATAAATATAGTTAGTTACATTTTTGATCACAGTGACATATAATTTAACTTTGACGAGTCGGTTGGCGTGGTTGGTAAGATGCCTTTCACGCCGCAGGTCGTGGGTACGATTCCCACCCAGGACAGACATTTGTGTGCATGAACATGTCTGTTTGTCCTGAATCTGGGTGTAATTATCTATAAAAGTATTTATTTACAAAAAAAAGTAGTATATCAGTAAGTAAGTCAGTTGTCTGGTTTCCATAGTACAAGCTCTGCTTAGCTTGGGATCAGATGGCCCTGTGTGAATAATGTCCGTATATGTGTACGTCCGTGAAGTATTTTTTACGTATGTCAATTAACATTTAAAAAAAGAAAAGATACATTTACCGTATTATAATATATGTGGGTAGTCATAAATAAGATAATTAAATAATATTATGCAGTATATATACATATATTTTTACTACGTATTTTAAAGTTAGCTTTTAAGTAATTTGGGGCAATAATAGTAATAAATATCTTTATTGCACATTCAAACAAAGGAAAAAATATATAAAAGAGGGATAATATCTTAAGATATAAAATAAAAGCATGCAAGGGGCGGGCTTATCACTGAAGTAGTGATACTTCCAGACAACCCTGCGTTAGGATGCTCGCACAACACATCGGGGGAAGGGCATTATATATAAACAGTACAGTATATATCAATACATACACACACATAAATATAAATATGTATATAAATAATCCAAAAAAATGTAACAAATAATTTGAATACGATACGACATACTTATACAATAATATACTCAACAGCAGGTCACATTTATAATATTACAGTAGACGAAATGAAATATGAAGGAAGTAAGTAGGTAGGGTTACAATAATAAGTAATAGTTTTTAGTGCAAAATTTGCAGATAGAAATTGAATAGCAATTACGCTCTAAGGCAGACGTCTTAAAGTGAATAACCATTTTGACCGACTATATTAACGCCCCTAGAAACTAAAATTTCGTTGCAATATAAAACATTAAATTTGATGTTATTTGTGTCTAACAACTCAAGACATTACACTCATAGCAAACGCATACGCAAAACTAAAACAAAAACAATTATAATTTCAAAATTGTTCTCATCTTAAAATAAACAATCATAGACTAAATAAGTTTTCAATTTATTCTCTATTATTTTTTTACCAGTTACAACCTGAAACTCGGCCTTTTTCTCGGATAGGTATTATAGGCAATGATTGTTATATCTGCTGGGTTAGCAATGGAGGTCGTTTGTCGTGAATCGTGAATTTGTGGCCAGCTCCAACCGATAACTGGGGAAGCGAGGAATTATCACAATCGTCCCACATATATTGTTTGAATTGAATCGGCATACGTGATTTGATTTTTGAATTCTACTTTCCACATGCCCTATGTAATATAACATAAAATTTTATCCCATTTTTTATTTGCGCTTTCTATTATTTTATATCGGTCGAAATGTGCCAAAAACACTTAAATGAAATAGAACTTTTATATTGAATATGATATACAATATATGTTTTAAATACATTGTAACTAAGTTGACTATATTTATAGAAATATTTATATAGTATAAGTTAAAGAAAATGGTCAACATATTTTCAGAACGTTCAAATATTTGACTATTCAAATGCACTGGCTTGAAATGTTAAAGAAAGAAATTGTGATATCGCAGTCGAGCCACATTTTCAAAGCGGGTGTAGTAACAGACACTTGAGCCATTTGAGCACAACTTGAAAGTCCCTCGTTCCAGTCTAGGTACGTCTACTTTATGAAATGCATTTTCCGAAAAAACGTCTTGACGCTGACTGAGAATATTATATTTAGACTTTACAATTTCGGAAATGTTTCCTAAAGTTCTAAGAAGCTAAAACGTTTACTATTTTATTGTAATCATTTGAATTATTATTTTTAGTAATACAACTCATTGATGCCTAAAAATTTTAATATTAAGTACTTGAAAAAATGTCCCGATCTATAATATATTAGGATTTAGATGATTACTGTAAAACGGTTACAATAAAATTGAAATGTACGCGCGTAAATTGAATAGGTACGCGAAGTTGTACATTTTATATAGGTATTAGTGTAATAGACAATTTTATTCCATAATACTTAGGTCCTAAACATACAAGTGGGCATAGAAAATATTGGTCAAAGCGCCCGCACCCAAACACTTAACTTGATAGCATTATATAATTATGTAATGCGTTTTTCGTGTTAAAACTGTAATAGTTTTACATATTAATTAATTTTTATTACATGGTACATGTTTTCTTATTCCCTAGAGCTTTTTATTAGCATAATCAAAGTATATACAGTAAAATAATTTTGTGTAAACATAATTAAAAATTGACATATAAGGATGATTACCAGATAACATTTCAAAATTATATGTGGGCCAATGTGCTAAAGAAACAGTTTAATAAACACATACGTCCACGATATTCGTGCCTATAGCCAATTCCAATCGAAGAAGAAAGAGATATAAACAATCATTAGACTAACATATTCTATGCGATTTGCTAAAAGCTCTGTTGCATTATGTACCTACTAAAAGCAGTTTTCAATAATATATTTTTATTTATAACTAACTGGTGCCCATGGACGAAGCCGTGGGCACCAGTTAGTTATAGTCCGTGAAAGTTGGTTTTATTACGATATACTAAACATATTTTCATATTATGTTACTCTTTTTTTGATAAATGTATTCAATGTATAGATACTATTATTATTTTTTTTTTTTTTATGTAAGAGGGGGCAGACGTGCAGGAGGCTCACCTGATGTAAAGTGACTACCACCGCCCATGGACATCCGCAACATCTGAGGACTTGCAGGTGCGTTGCCGGCCTTTGATACACGGTTTTTACTGCTTTCTTTTATATATACATAGATAAATAACTATTCCGTTTTCACTTACACTTGAATATAACTTCAAAATATCAGATTACACCTTCGCCGAAATTTAAAAAGCCATTTTTTACGAATCCATAACGAATACTATAAATTATTCAATATATATGATATTAAATGATATCGTGTAAATAAATGTCAAAATTGTTTTTGTCTTTACTCCTCTAGTGGTTAATAAGCTGTACACATATTTTTAATCTAAACAATGAACGGTGATAGATAATCTTCTATTTTATTTAGTATGCTTTTGTATAGAAAGAACATGTAGTAAATTGTTCAATTCTAATATAGTCTTATATGCAGACCGCCTTCCTGACTATGATTGGTAGACATTGTACGCGTGTATATGTATATTACTTATGACTAAATTGATTTTATGAAACATTATGTAACAGTAAACGAAATAGATCACTTACGTTATTCAATCTTACTATGTAATGAGATTGTCTTCTTTCTTGATTGGCGTAATATTCTTGAAAGGGTAATAAAAGACACCTAAATTTCATTATTACTTTATTAAACCTTACTTGTCACACCTCTGTAGAATTACGCATTTGCCACCATGGGGTAGATTTGTACCCCAATGACAAAAATTGTTATAAAAAATAAACTATTAAATATTTCGACTTCAAAATTGTTGTAGAACAAATTGAAATCTTTTTTTTAAATATTATTTACTTTATATAGCCAAAATTAAAATTTAAGTACACTAAAAAAAATGCTAAAGCCAACAAAAATGGAAAAATGACTAAATAACTTGAAAAAAAAAGGCAGAAAAGTGATTTCCTTCGTAGGGTGATCGATCGTTGCAGCACTCAAAAATCACTGATATAAAACACCTTTGATGTTGAAGATGAATTATTTATAACCAAACATAAACAACAGCCCGTAAATACCCCACTGCTGGGTAGCTCCTTTCATAATAAGTAGAAAAATTTATGGAATGGTTTGCTATCCTTTTAAAAATATTGAAACAAGAACGCGGTTTGATAATATTACGTGATTTTTTTACCTTCGGCTTTCATTATCTTTCGAAGTTAGTTGGCAAAAACATTGCCAGTGTTTATTTTTACTGCTTTCAACTTAGCGTAGTTTGTTATAGAATACGATTATATATAACATATAAAAAAATACAAAGAAGTCGTTGCGTATAGCCAGAGTTATATTTATTTGCGAGTACTTACCTCCTTGTGGAAAAAATTGCGAGTATATAAGCTTGAAAGTTTCTTCCTTCACGACGCCCGTCGGACATTCTGCCTTGAACCCTCGGTACAATCTCTTCAGCTCCGGCTCTGTGAAGCGTGTAGCTCGACGCAGCGCTGCGATCGAGTCCGGGCGGTACCGGGGCAGCTGTTCACCCAACTCCTCGAGCTCAGAATCTAAAATCAATTGGAATCTACAGTTAACTTTAATTTATTATTAAAGTAAATAAAATAATAAATACACATTGTCGGACTAAAAAGAGTATTTTAAACAGTTGTATTTATCAACGGGCCCATTTGAGTAGGTACCAACCAGTTATTCTGCCGCCAGATATAAACAATTTGCTGTGTTTCGACATGAAAGTGTTTTATTTATTAAAACTTAAGGTACAAAGGACATTAGCATCTTGGAACAAATGGTTGGAATTAACACTTCTTACAGTGCCAGCTTCTATGGGCGAAGATAACTCATCCCCAGACGATGGTAAATCGCCGAGAAAGTTCGAGAGATATTGTAAGAGTCGGAATCGCTGTAACATATAATGTAGATAAACAATGACGCCATATTCGTATTTTCATGAACACGCGATGATGATGAAATACAAGCCGGAAAACTAATCTTAATAAATAAAATTTCAATAAACTAATTAGATTTTTCTACCACATTATGATAAAGAAACAACACTTTAGTAAAATTACAGTGAGATCTGTTATTCGCGGGAGAGTTGCCAATGTTTTAGACAGCGCTGATTCTGTTTGTTCAAAAAGTCCTGTAGTGATATGGCATTAAAACTTTGGAATTAACTAATTCTATGTATATAGACCGCATGATCTTCAGCAGTTTTAAGCATATTCAATAATTTTATTAAATTTCTTGAATAAAGATTATGTTGATAGCATAATTTATCTATTTATTTAGTGCTTTATTAATTTTATGTTATTGTACACTTGTGAGTAGAAGATTAAGGCATTTACTTTATTTATTTTGTCTCTTGCCATATGTTTTGCAATTGATTCTCTGCAGATGCAGATGTCTGATCTCTGCTTTAGCGATATTTGTGTATTCCGCTAATTTTATTTTGTAATATAACGGCATAATCTCATTTTCCGCCGCCACTTTCAACTCTCTTGAGTGAACGTGATGTGTGTTGACGTGTATACTATCTACACCGAATTTTGTGATAAATAATCGTTTTATGATGCAGTGATTATACTATTTTTTTCATTTTTCATGTCTGTCTGTATGTCTTCTTATAACTCAAGAACGGCTTGACCAATCTTGATGAAAATTGGTACACACAAAGAACATGCGATGGCGCAAATGTTAGGCCATATATAAGATCGGTAAGCCCTATGGTATTTTATGAAAATTAATTTCAAAGCGCTTATTACGTATTTCTTTACCAGTAGCCATATATATATGTGTGTGTGTGTGTGTGAGTGTTGTTATACTAAAAAAATAATTTATTATATTTTTATTAATACGCGGGTGAAGCTGCGGGGCACAGCTAGTTTATATTTTATGTTTCGTTGCTTCTTCGTGTGAGTGTGAGAGCTGGGTATGCATCTCTAATATAAATGTATAAATTACTGACGAATTTAATGTTTTATTTATTTTACCCCATATTTATTTATTGGTTTTGTGAGTACAAATTATTTTGATATACATTGATTTCGATGTTTTATATCAGGCGGGCGTACAGTGACGGCTACATTGTTGTGCAATAAAGAACTGATATATGAATCATTTCTCATACATTTTAATTTACTGCTGTGATAAAGTACCATACATCATAGTGCAAACAGCTATAATAGGTAAAAGTCAGTAATAGTAATAATCATAAGCGATAAAACTGTTTTCATAAGTGAAGTGTCTAAAGAATAATATTGGTTCTTATTGAAAGAGAAATATCAGCGCACCAATATTAAGACTGCAATAAAAGAGTCATATAACAAATCGTTACGGTAACAATCATGTAACGTAACCGTTATCTTTACGACGCATTAGTCGATATCTGAAATAATTTACCCGTGATACTAACGTTTACTTTCATACCATAGGATTTGAGGGTAATGACATCATTATTAGTAGCGCTTTGGAAGCGCCTACTCTGCAGAGTGGTTGAGATGAAAGCCTTTCTTGTATCCTTTTGAGTTTCGTGCTTTATCGAGAAAGAGCTGAGGCTTTGTATTCACAATGAAAGCCGAACAATAAGGTCAGATCATGATCTTTAGGTATCAACCTAGCGGCTAGTTTATATTTTCAGTAGTCCTCAAAATGTTAATAAAATAGTTATTCATGATAAAATATTCAAAAGCTCATGATAGCAATATTTTTGTATAATATATTATTTTCAATTTTATTTATGATAAATTAATTAATTTGTAATATAATGTATAACATATTTTAAGATTAATATCATAATAATATTCGGGGGTGATTGACGTGACCCGTATTCAAATTGTTTTACTATTTAAATTAGTTGTTAACCAGTTAACGAGTATTTAATAAATAACTGACTTTAATTAATGTATCTAATTCATTTCACTTATAAAAATGTAAAGATAGTAATAATTATGTTAAGCAGCGTCACTAGAAAGCAAGTTAATAAGAATGACTTTGCAAAGCAACTTTGAACTAAAAGTTTTCATATTACTTCGCTGTTTTCTGAGATTTACTTCGTAATGACTTATATATTGCAGCGCTGAGAGATTTCTTTAAAATTAATTGGTTATAAGGTGTAATTATAGGTACTGTATTCGCTTTTTGTAAATATGTAGTTGTATATTTCTTAGTTTTGTTCATGTAATTTTTTTTTAATAAAAGAGTTTACCCATTTTAACATATCAAAACGAATTTACATTTCAATGAACAAAGCTAGATTAGCAAGATTAGTTGCTTTATTAATTGCTAAGTTCTCTCGGTTGAGCGTTTTTGCTGCAGATGATTGCTGAGCGCAGTTTGCTTTTGACGTTGAATAGTGGCTTCTTCCAAGATGTTAGGTTTTACACTATCTTTACTTTGTTTCTCTGCCAGGAAATGTTACTCTACGTATCTTACTTTAAAAAAATGCAAGTAAATTATAGTGCTTGGTGTAGTAGTGCAAATATAATTTTATATAAAAATTATCTTACAAATTTAGTTTTTTAATATTTTTCAGTAATTTGTTTGAAAATTGAATCACAGTTACATAAATCACGTTAGATAATACAATATGATTCTTGAATATATACGTATAGTTCATCTTATACGTAAGCCCGTAGGAGTTGGGTCGAGCTGTAACGAAGCGGGGCTTATCTTCGATTCAGACGACCACTTGTTATGACTTAGTTCCTTAGGGAAACGTTTAGTAAAATTGACTCGACCAGGAATATAAGATTCTGAGATATAATAAAAATCTTCTTTACATAAAAAATACAGTGTAAGAGTAAAATATTTCTATTAGAATGTATTTATTCGAAAAATATAAAACTAAAGAAAAGAAAAATAATTTGGACATGCGTTTTGCATATGAACTACTAGGAGATATGTGATGTGGGGAAAGTAGTTTGTCATATTACATTTTTCATTATTTAATACATCAAATACAAATACTGTTTCATATTCAATGTATTATTTTACAGCCTCTGTGACTGAAAATATTGACTTGTTAAAAAGTATATTTGTCGACAAATTGCCAACGATCTTGTCTTCTTATGCCGGGTTCCTGTGTTTATAAAGATCGTTTTTCAATTACGAGTATTACGAGTATTATTAGAGCCCTATTATGTAAAGTAGTTTATACATAACATATATATGCGACTTCGAAACGACGACTCGTAGATAATTCTACCATCCGTAGACAAAAACAAATTGTTTTTTGAATATAGTAACCGGTCATGTATCCTCTATCTGTGAAATAATATTTCATATCATTTGCGAAAATGACGAAAAGTATATTTTATTATTTAAGCACTTATTGATTTGGTGTAGTTGTATTTCATCCAATATATCCATATAATAATATCATAATATATTTCTAATAAAAGCTAAACGACGAATTTTATTTTTAGTTTTTGAAGAAGAGAGTTTACAAACACACCTTATAATCTTATATAAAATTATATTATGTAAAGGTTTATTGTGTTTTGTCTGTGTGAACCACAGTTGTTAGCAATGTTGAAATGATGTTACAAATGTCCATTGGCGGAATTCTGAATACTATACTATCCCTTTTTCTAAAATAATTAAGCCGATAAGATAAAATTTACTGCTTTCTCGAGGCAAGGAAACCACCTGTTTAATGGCACCTCTAGGCATGAAATTAAAATTGTTCGCGAGGTTTCAGAATGTCTGAATTGTCTGCCAAATTACAGTGAGAACAATTTGAATTTTACTTTTGATGTTGAACTTTCGAAATATAATGTAATTAAAAATCATTGTTTAAATAGTATACGTTTAGGTATAAATACAGAACTTTTCATAGATCTATATGAAAACGAGCTATTTGAGGATTACATTCTGTAGTGTATTATAAACATGAGTAAATGACGTTTGCATTGCGTTACAAACCAGATCATTTAAAGTATCCAAAATGACATTAAGTATTTATAATATAATGTAAATTTAGTCAAACAAATAAATACCTAAAACAGAGGCATTTTATTAAAACAAAAGGTAAATTAGTAGTAAAGCTTCGAACTGTCTAAAGCAAGCCATTTAAATTAGGCAGAACATGGCTGGCAGGCATGACCCTGATTAGAATATTAAATGAGTGTATACAGGACACTCCGATTTGAAATTGGATAATTTATCGGAACCGAAACGCTATTACATAATGTATATAGCATTCAAGGAATATTCATTTAATTGAAATGACTACTACTATTAGCTTACTTCAATGTCGTCTCGTTTCTAGCAGTATACTATATCATTACATATTATAAAACAAAATGTCTCCGCTCCGTCTGTTTGTCTGTCTGAACGCTATAAATTAAAAACTACCGAATGGGCTTTCACGAAATGAGTCAGAGGAAGATTTAGGTGTACAATTAATTGAGAATTGGGTGTAAAGTGGCTTAAATACGACGATGTTTGTCGATGATGTCGATAATGCCGACTGATATAATGGCGTGCGCCGCGTTAACCAATAGTTATATATTTAGTTTTTTATTTATTAATTATTAGTAATATCGCTACTATACTGCAAGTAAAAAACATTTCATACCCTTAGCCGCATGACACCTTAACATATTGTTAAGCTTTTAATATATCAACTGATGATATTATTTTTAGCTTTATATATAAATTATTATGGGCTATTAAACTTTAATTTAAAACATGGAAAGTGATATTGATAAAGCAAATTTAATTTTATATGTGTTATTTAGAAAATTATGTTTTTATTCAATCTAATATTTAACTTGACCTGTTAACTTGTGTGGGTCAAATATTGCAACATCATTTTAAACTACTTCCATACAAAACATTGCTCTTAAATTTTGCCCACACACACATTTCGAATTCTGATAATACTTACAATATTATAGAATAAAAAAATTTAAGTTACTTAAAATTTTGTAATAATAAAGGTAAAATGTGAATGAAAATAGATCTAAAGGATTTTATTATGATAAAATTGTAAATAATTTATTATTATTTTCATAACTCATCTTCAACATATGCAAACAACGAAAATCCTTTTAACAGTTCTAATGTCTCGGAAAATGTATTTCATATCAGTCAACTGCATATTCGTTTTATAAGCAAGCACTGATATCTGGGAAGCTAGTTAGAAAGCAAAAAACCAAGGGCTTTCATTTCTGCTTTTGTGACACACATAAGAGTCCTCTTTTAATTAGAGAGGAGAAACGTGACTCGCCATTATTGTGTAAATGTCAGGCATATTTCTTTTGATACACACATGCATGATATGCTTGATACTGGAAATGTTGATTGTGTGTATTACAATTCTGATTGTGTTAAACAATACCGCTACGTGATTGACTATTATATATTCTATGGTTAAACTGTAATTGTATACACATAATTCGCTTGTGTGTATGTTCAAACTAGATTAATATTATTACTTTTCTTTTATTTTTGATCTAAGACCTTTAACTTTACCCCTAATCTTATATATATTTAAAAGAATATGTCAAATTAAGCATTCAAAATCGTTTATTCATACGGCTAGAGATACCGAGACAGTTTGCAGTCGAAGCTTGGCACGTGCGTGGAGTGCCGCGCGCTCATGAATATCAACCGGGCGTTTCATACTTTACATGCTATGAATGTCACACTAACTGATTTACAGGGTTGAAGATGGATTACACGCAAGCTGGGGAGGCAGTTAAATGAATAAACTAGAATGCTGTTTATTACAGCGTCTTTTATATAAACTGATATAACTGCTTACACTTAAGAAATACTCATAGCGATATATGAAGCACTAGCTGACCCGACAGACGTCCTGTCTTAACTTTGAATATAGAATTCGAATTGGTATAATTAACAAAAAAAGTGTTTATTATTATAATGCTCTAGGATACACAACATTCTTCGTTTTATTTTCTGGTGCGTATATGAATAGGTTTGTTGGTATGCCAACAAGGTTACAGGCGACATACAAACGCCACAAACACTTAGTGACTGCCCTTACGATTTATATATTGATATTGCAAATGCTAGTCGTACTGGAAATTGTAACCGTTTAAAGTCGAATGGCATGTCGTACGGAATCAAAGGAATCCGTGGAATAAAAACGTCTTCGCCTTTGTACTTTCCCTTCAAAATTGTGGCGTCGATGACGTTGTTCATTATTTTTTTCACTGCAAGTCAGGTGGCGTTACAAAGACGTGGCTAGTTTATATTCCACATCATAATTATTACTGATCCGATTTTTTATTGCAGATTATGAGGTGGTAATCCGGGCAATCCCAGTGAATTTTAGAATTCCGTAATGAAATTACACGAAATGACAAATTAATTATTCATCAACCGATGCATTTGTGTTAAAAGATATTTGCAGCGCACATTCTGTCAATCGCTAATCATTATTTCAAGTAACTGACAGTTATGTCAAACAAATGTCAGTTATGTAATATTAAAATTGTCATTAATTTTTCTTAATATTTCTTAAATATTTCTAATGCTCAACTTTCTTAATTTTTAAGTGATAACTTCTTATGGGAGGGTAAGCCGCTTCGTAAGGTAACGCGTTACGGCGCCATTATTATCGACGCAGACTGCTTTACCTGAGAGTTACTAACCTAACACCATCTAGCGTATACAGATAGTACTTATAATAATTTAGCTACTCTCAAGTACTAATTTAAATTATATTTAATATATTATAATTAATAATAAATATTATCACTTCTGTCGAGCGTCCCGAGACGCACACGTTTTTTCTTTCATAAGAACCTTCTCCTGACAATAAACACAACAAAAAAAGAATAAGCGAAATCGTGAATACGCATGATGCGATGACCAAGGGAAATAGAGATTAATTTTTATATGTATAAAAAATAATATAGATATAGTTATGGAAGATAGATAAATTAAACACGTTGGTCCACTTATGCTTAAAAATACTCGTACATAGTTGATAAGTCTTTTATTTAATGTTTTTTAACTCAGTGGAAGTTTCCAATAATAATACCTTTCATAAAATTAGGTATTCAGAAAACGTTCTTAAGTACTGCCGCAGTGCGTCTCATTATTGGATCAGGGCTGTTTGAATAGTCGGAAAAAACAGCTTGTAACAAATAACAAATCCACAAATCCGCAAGTAGTCAGGTGTTCGCCATCGTTGCCAACTTTGGCTTGTAAAAATATGGAATGTTGTAATTTATTGCCCACTTTGCTAATGTTGATTTTCGCTTATATTTTACTAACTCATTTTGAAAGCTTCGATATTTTAATTTATAGTGGTTAGAACGCGTGAATCTTAACTGTTGATCGTGGATTCAAGCCCGCGCAAGCACCACTGAATTTTCATGTGTTAATTTGTGTTTATTATTCATCTCGTGCTCGTCGGCTAAGGAAAACATCTTGAGGAAACCTGCAATTCTGACTGAAAACCTGCTGAAATTCTGCCACATGTGTATTCCATCAACTCGCATTGGAGCAGCGTGGTGGAATAAGCTCCAAACCTTCTCCTCAAAAAGGAGGCTTTAGCCTGGACTACTGAGACACTGCTGGCAGTGGGACATTCTTAGGCTGTTACTTTATTAACGTTCCATAATTTCAGACAAATATGATTATGAACGAGGGTAGAACAATATTTATTTATATTTGTTTTACGTCTATTTGTGGTAATGATATATCCGGTATTTTTTTAATTATGCCTGGAAGCGTTTAAAATAGAGTAAACACGAATTGCAACAATTTGGTTATACATTTAAAAAAAATCTTTATCTGTAGTACCAGTATTACATATTCTAAACGATGAAGTCGGTTGGTTGGTAGGCCAAAGGTAAAGTGAAGTGTTTAATATACTGGTAAATGCCGGCAACGCACCTGCTAGTCCTCGGATGTTGCAGATGTCCATGGGCGGTGGTAGTCACTTTCCATCAGGTGAGCCTCATGCCCGTTTGCCCGCTAATAATAAATATTATCACTTGTGTGAAGCGTCCCGAAACGCACACGTTTTTTTTAGAACGACATAGCATGTAATGATTTTATTTATTATACTGTGACATCTGTCAGGATCATTTATATTGGTAAAAACTGTATGATGTGACTATGAGTCTAGGCCACCATAAGCTATTTGTTTGTTGTATGTTTTATATTTATTTTAGGCCTGGGATGTTAGTTTATAGGTTTTCAAATATTTAATTCGTTTTTTTTCGCTTTTACGTTTTGTTTTATTGTTTCAATGTATAATTTACCTGCAATATGTTTTGATGCCATTAAAATTTTATTTTCTTTCTTTAGATTGTGTGACTAAGAGATGGTCCCGAACATGCTTTAAAAACGAGTAATGAACTTAATAACTCAATTTCTGCTGTTTTTAGTTCTTGTTGTCAGGCTCACTAGTTAGACAACACTGACATAGATTTAAAAACAATTTAAAAAAAGTATACACGCAATTTGTCCATTTGTCTTCTACTTAAATATATTTTGTTTTTGAAACAGCTTTTAAAATTAGTAAGTGTCCAAAATTATTTATCTATATATATATATAAATCTCGTGTCACAGTTTTAGTGTTAAACTTGTGTTTATACTCCTCCGAAACGGCTTGACCGATTTTGATGATTGATGATTTTATATGCATATTCTGTAGGTCTGAGAATAGGTTTATAACTAATTTTTATAACCCTAAGTGTTAAGGGAGGCTCACCCCAAAAAAATTTAAAAATTTTTTTGACAACGTCTTTTATTTTTATTTTTTTATTATGTGGCATTAAAAATACATACAATCCTAAATTTTTACCCTTATACCATCAACCCCTATTTTTTAATAGTGATATTAGTAACACTTGATCAGTCACGGGTCTATTGGTGTCACTTCTCACCATGTAAGCAGCACGGAGTAGGAATGGGAGTGTTTTCCTGTCTCTCTAGCAACAAGCTGTATCTCATCACAGTTTTCGGAAAAAAATCGGACATTATTGTTTGTACATCGATCGCAGTAGTGACGTTTACAATTATCATTTTATCATTTCCTTGTAATTCTCAACTAAATTTATTATAAATTTGCAGTGCTGTAATTATTATTATTATTAATTATTAATATTATGAGTATTTCTACTGTATTATTCTTAAGGAAAAATATTGTGAAAGGTAAGTTAAATAACAAAAATGTGTGTGTACTTATGCACACACGTTAGACCTATAATAATAAAGAAAAAAACATATAACGGGCCAACTTTTTCAAAAAGTTCTATATCATAGTGTGGGACCATTGTACGATGAGCATGAGCACATAGAAACCGTAGACAGAACCTAAAAATATAATAAAAAATGTGCGATCGGAGGAACGAAGTTCTTTGCGATATTTTTTTAACTTAAAACTTGTTTTAAAATGTAGATTTTTAATGATTATATTTATGAAGGCACGTAAAGCCGTTGGTCCTGCCTCTTACCTGAACTTTTACCGTTCGCGTCGGTTTACCGTTCTATCGGATTATGAGAGTGCACCTGTGTTTACGCACACACTTTTGTACTATAATACATCCTGCGTAGTTGGCAAATCTTTCTTGAGATTGGCCATCGCGGGCGAAATCGGTCAGGTCCTGCCATAGCCATATCCTGGCGGCGATAGTCGGTGGAAATCTCTCGCTGCCGAGCGTGATTAACGCCATACAGCAACCATCACCATGCCTGCGGCACGCATGGTGCTGGTTGGAAATGGTCTCCTTTTGCGAGAGTGTCATGTCGCAAAAGGAGGCTGCGGAGCGGCAGCGCGAGGAAAATGCCTCCGCTGATTCGATCCGTCGAAGAAGACCGGGAAGAAGGCGTAGGCGCTATACGCATCTTAACAGCCACCGGGGCTAAGGGGGCCCCTGTATCCGGGAACCCCGGGGCGTCACGGTAGCATGCGCAAGCGATCCCGTGGCGCCCCCCGACCAGACGGAGAGGATACCGCTGGTTTTTTAGTGGGTATTCCGGCACCTTCAGCGCCGGTGAGCCCCACATACCCCTCACTTCTTGCGGGGGAAACGCGTAAATGCATTTTTCCAGCGAAAAAAAAGGAGGAAATTGTTCTTACTTTTTTATCACAACAAAAAGCGTTGCCCTTCTTAATCAACTCTCACTTTTACATGTGTATATTTTATGTTATTTTTATTATGTTTTCGATGCAAAAATGTAAAGTAAGAATTAAAATTGATAAATTACATTTAATACTATAGGAAAATAGTAATTTATTCAAAGTTAAATATAAAATAGCAACTTATAAGTTAAAAAAAGAGTTCAAATTATGTTTACATTTGTTTAGAATTGAGGTTATCTCATTGGCCGCACACAATCTTTATTGTCAAATCTGCACATTTACACATACATACACATACAACCGCTAGAATATAAAGAATCAGTAAGAAAGAAAGAAGAGAAAGGTCGCTTGGAGGACAACGCTTTTTTGTTACATGACAATTTCTGCCAGGTCACTCTACTTTGCAGTAGTAAAAGAACTTTGTTCCAATAAATGAAAAAATATGTAGAGCATGTTGTACTTTACTTTATGCATTATTATTATATGCTCTGTACCACACATACACTGTACTGTATGGGCGAATGTTTATATCTTATTGATTAAAAAATGCACAGGATAAAATCCTTATTTTACCCGTACGAAGTCGGGGCGGGCAGCTAGTATCAGTATATAAAGTTAGTGATTCATAGGCGAAAATGTGGCAACATTGTTAAATAAATAAATGTTATTACCTACTTTGAATCCTTGTACGTTGTTTCTTGAACTTGGAGTCCGAAAAACAATATCGAAAGTCGTGGCCAAGGCGTTGAAAGCCAGGAAATTGCATTCTGTTCCCTACGAATGGAAGCACAGACCGCGAGGAATAAAGACAATGCTATTAACAGTGTAGTATCTTATGAATTCCATTATGAATACACATATGTATGTATATTAAATTATCTGTAACGGGATCGAATTACGTTTTATAAAAATATTTTAAAACTCCGTAAAATAAAATATAAAAATTATCTTTTTGTTTTTATTTTAAACCTTACTGTAAAAATATGTAAAATAGTATGTTTTTTTTTCTGTCTTTTCTGGTTTGATTAAATGTATAGTGGGGAAACGGAAAGTAATGTATAAACAAAAACATAACCCTATATAACGAATGTTATTATTTTAGAAGTATTGCTGAAGTAGTTTTCTTTTAAAAATGATTTACTCTATTGAAATACAAGGGACATTGATGTTTCATCTAGTAACCCGCATACACATGTCGTAGACGGCTATTTGCATGCTCACCTATGATTAGACGAGGATACGTTCGTGATTGATTATACTCCAACTCCATAATCCCAAGTAATTTACATAATGAGTGGTAAACAGCAAGTTAAAATCAAATATTTTAATAATTAGTATTTTATTTATGACTTGTATGTCCATCATAAATTAACGATTTAATACTGACTTTGACTGCCTCGTTGGTCTAGTGGCTAGATATAAGGCCGCAGACCCGGTGGTCCTGGGTTTAATTCCCAGGTCGGGCCAGTAAATAGTTATTGGGTTTTTAGCCCGGAGTCTGGAAGTTGGAAGTGTGTACACTCTCGTGCCTCGGAAAGCACGTTAGTCCTGCGCCTGAACTCCTTCCGGTCGTGTCGGATTGCCGTCCCATCGGATTATGAGAGCTAAGGAAAAGAGAGTGCACCTGTTTGCGCACACACTTGTGCACTATAATATCTCCTGCGCAGTTGGCTAATCTCTTGAGATTTGCCGCCGTGGCCGAACTCGGTCTGGATGACCTTATATATTCATACTATTAGTTCGAATATATTCAGTATATTTAACGTTTTTGTATCAAGATAAAATTTTGATGGAATAAATTGATGAAGTTCTATAGAACAGAATTGGAAATTCCATTCTAAAACGTTAAATTCTATTGAGTATCTGGGAAACATGTGAAAACTGAGGCCTTGGACACAGGATTGTATGACGGCGCGATTGAAACGATAATCCTATATAAGGTTTAGGCGAAATTGAATTTTGGAAGCAGTCTTTCGCGATTAATCTTCCCTTTGCTTCACCGGACCTCTCGTTTGATTGCGCATATCCTAATTTTAAAGGTTTGCCTACAAAAGATTTTGCATGGCGTTTTTTATTACCAACTGTATGGCGTTGATTTTGTATATTACGAGTATATTTTATATTTTCGGGCATGTTTTTTTATACAAATTCATGCCATGAATAACTAAAAAAAAAATAAAGTTTTTTATATAACTCTTATTGAACACATAATCTATATTACTATATAAATCTATTGGCATTGTCTGTACATTTTTTTTCACCTAATTTTGTGATAAATAATCGTTTTATGATGCAGTGATTCTCATTATACTATTTTTCATCATTATTTTTGTCTGTCTGTCTGTATGTCTTATAACTCAAGAACGGCTTGACCAATCTTGATGAAAATTGGTACACAAAAAGAACATGTGATGGCGCAAATGCTAGGCCATATATAAGATTGGTAAAGCCTACGGTATTTTATGAAAATTCATTTCAAATCGTTTATTACGGATTTCAATAGTTTATTTTACCAGTAGCCATATATATATATATGTGTGTGTATGTGTGTGTGTAGGTGTGTGTGCGTGTGTTATTATAGTAATAAAATAATTTATTATATTTTTATTATATATATATATATATATATGTGTGTGTATGTGTGTGTGTGTGGGTGTGTGTGCGTGTGTTATTATAGTAATAAAATAATTTATTATATTTTTATTAATTATTCACGGGTGAAGCCGCGGGGCACAGCTAGTATATAATATTTGTATAATAAAAATAAGCCAATATTATAAAGTTTCGATTCGAATGAATGACAAACATATACTTAAAAGGCTTAAAATTGCTTCTTTTTCACATAACAAAGGAAATAGCTTATAAATTTTTAATTTCATTGTCCACTTTGTTGGAATTTTGGAAGAATTTTATTCTCGCAGTCTTTTGTGTGGTTTATCAAACTGGATGAATAAAATGGTAAAAGTGCACTATATTATCATTATTTATTCGGTGAAGCATGGAAAGAATGAATTTTTTGAACAATTTTCGAGACCACATCCGCGGATCGACTGTGGTCAGCTTTGAACTGCATTCATTTCAGTGAATTTTGACTTTAAAAATTCACATTCGAGCACGTTCAATAGCTGTTGGATGAAGATAACTTTATATTTATAAACTTAAATAACAGAAATAAATATAGTTAGCCACTAAATTATACTCGTTATTTAGATCAAGTAGATTTAAGAAAATATGTAAATTATGAACACCTTACTATGGTTTATCCTCGTCATGACAAATATAAGTTACAAAGGTTAACAATAATATTACAACAACAATTTATTTGTTAAATGATAAAAATAATGCTGAATAATTTAGATAAAGGTTTACTAGACAGAGATCAAACCTTTAAGTAAATCTGATTTCTAGTGCTTACAGTGGAAGCAATCTTTGATTTCTCGAGTAATGTCATTCGACAAAACTAACTGGAATATTCTGTAAAATCAACATAACAAAAGGAGTCCAGAGTTTCAATTGAAGATGCTTAATCTTTATCACATGAAAGTGTTAAATTTATAGTTAAGCATTAAATTATATTACTGGTCTAGTTGGAAATTCTTATAATTTTTCCATGTAAAGTTTTCTGTATTTATTTTAAATGGCTTCAATCACCAAGCGCAGAATATGTTATTCAATTGTTTTCAGGTGCAAATAAGGGCGAGCGCAAATATCTCAGGTATCCCAAAACTATTTGTTCCGTCCTTTCCCAGAGATTCCGTGAAGAGTTATGACGTTATTGAGCCCCTTCTGAGGTGTGAAAAGGGAATTATTTCCGTGAGATATTGTCGCTATCTATCTTATAAAGGGCGGCTTGACCCGCATTAATTTTATATTGCATGCCTCACTTGCTGCTATAATATAAAAGTATTTGTTAATATTTATTGAATAGTTAACAATTTAATTTGATTATGTATTTTACACAACTATCTTGAATTGCAGAACAAGGTAGGCACTAGGCGCTACTGCATTCGTTACCAGACGGTTTTAAAAGTTATACAAATGGAACAACCTTTAGACGTGCAAAATAAAAGTAAAAGCTATGAGATAAATAATTGTAATAATTTTAAAACAACCTTCATTATATTTAATTTATTCCTTAATAATTTTTAAAAACCCTTTTTTACGGTCATCGCATTGACTCTAAATATCTTCAAAATACGCATAAAACAACCAGTAAGTTAAGTACATTTTTTATAGCATAGGTAGGTCATCAACGCACATAGTCATTGGCAATGTAAGAGATGTTAACCATCGCTTACATCGTCAATGCGCCACCAACCTGTTAAGTGAAGTGTTAAGATTTCTTACAAAGCCATTGTCTATGGGCGTTGGTGATCACTTACCATCAGGTGGCCCAAATGCTCGTCCGCCTACCTATACAATAAAAAAAAAACACGTAAAAGGATGAATCATTAAACTAGATTGAATAAATTATGTACTTACAATGCAAACATAATAAACACTTTATGTTTAATATAAAAAAATACACCCATTGCCCACTTTTCACTTCCATTTATTTTGTTGGTACATATTTGAAAACCTCGTAATAAATAATAATGACGTATGAGAACGAATGTGAACGAACAATAAAGATCTGTACCTTGAACGCACTTCAAACTGTGAGTGTACGTTGTTAAGTAAAAATAAAAGAATCAAATTGTTTTTAATTAAGTGCCTGAATATTGGTTGGCAGCTATGTATTTGCAATGCTAAAAACATACGTAAATTGCTTAGGTTTTTTACGAGTGGCAATCCCACAGCATCGACGTACCGTTTTATTTGTTTCATTAAACAAACTCGGTTCGATTTTTCGATGTTCTGGCGTATGTTTTCCTATATAGAAGGCATTGGTAAAATATTAACTGCCTACATATATTAATTTAAAAGCAATTATGCTTTCATCTATTTGATGTCGACATAACTTAATAATGTGTGCACTTGTTTACTTAAACTTTTATTCAAGCTTTTGAAGTGTACTCTTTAAACTTGCGATGAATTATATTAATATATTTTTAAGCTGCATATTATAAAGAAATAAGTTACTGACTTTTTATAATAATATACTTTAACCGCCTTACTAAAAAACCTTGATGAGTAGTATAGTTACTGAAAATCTATGTGTTTTTCTTTTGAATGTCAAATTCCCGATGACACTACCAAACTTGTACAGACAGTATGTATATACCATATTCTTTTATTTTTCGATACTGCCTCGTTGGTCTAGTGGCTAGATATAAGGCCGCAGACCCGGTGGTCCTGGGTTCAATTCCCAGGTCGGCAAAATCAATTGTTATTGGGTTTTTCTGTCAGAAAATTCGCAGTAGCAGCCCGGAGTCTGGAAGTTGGAAGTGTGTACACTCCCGTGCCTCGGAAAGCACGTAAAGCCGTTGGTCCTGCGCCTGAACTCTTTCCGGTCGTGTCGGATTACCGTCCCATCGGATTATGAGAGCTAGGGAATAGTGAGTGCACCTGTGTTTGCGCACACACTTGTGCACTATAATATCTCCTGCGTAGTTGGCTAATCTCTCTTGAGACTGGCCGCCGTGACCGAAATCGGTCTGGAGGACCTTATATTTATTTTTCGATAGTTAAAATATTTAGTTTGTACTAGCTGTTGCCCGCAGCTTCGCTCGCGCGTGGTCTTTATCTATACTAATATTATAAATAAGTAAAAATAGATTTTTTGTATGTTTGTTTGTAGCGAATAAACTAAAAAACTGCTGTACTGTTTTTAAAAACCTTTTTTACCTACAGAAAGATACGTTATCAGCGAGTAATTAGCTGCCCGTCCCGACTTCGTACGGGTAAAATAAGGATTTTATCTCGTACATTTTTTAATCAATAAGATATAATCATTTACCAATCGATTTATTCGCCCATCCAGTATAGTGTATGTGTGTTCAGTACAGGGCATATAATAATCCTACTTCCTACTAATATAATAAACGCGAAAGTTTGTATGGATGTATGGACGTTTGTTACTCTTTCACGCATAAACTACTGAATGGATTTTAATGAAACTTTACAATAATATAAGCTTAGGGAATACCAATTAAGTGGTACATATGGCAATAATGGAATATGTTTTCTTTATCCAAACATCACTAACATAGTGAAGTTCGTATATTTCTCCCTAAGAGATATTGATATAAGATATTGCGTATTTTGAATTTCATTATTTGCACCTAACTCTTCCAAACAAAAATAAAAGTTTCTAAAAACTTTGAAATTCATGTTTATTAATTCAATCAAAAAACACAAATAGTATATTTCTATTTTTTTTAATTTTATACATATGTTTTTACCCCGTTTCTCCCGTTTGGAGTTAAATTTCTAAAAACGACGAAATACGTATGTATAGCTTTAATACTAAATATCATTCTTCTTACATTAAAAGTGACGGAATCCCCATACAAACTTTCAACCCCTTTTTTACCCTCTTAGATTTAGATTTTCAAAAACGCTGAAATACATTTTTATTTATTTTTAGCTTGTTCATTAAATTTCATGCTTCTAACTTTAAAAATGACGGGTTTCTAAACAATCGTTTTTAGGGAATTTCCAAAAATCCTACCTTAGTGGATGTTATAAAATGTATCAACTGCCAAAATTTTAAGTTTCTAACCCCCGCAGTTTAGGCTCTGCGTTAATGAATCAGTTAGGAAGAGTAATAATATTATGTGTATAGATATCAACAAAAATACGTATTTTTTTTTACTTTTGATAGACTCAACTAATTTTGATGAAATAAAGGCTAAACGGAATCTTGAATTAGTTCTTATAATAATTCGGTTATTTCAATTTTTAGACGATTGAAAGATTAGACTGGACATACAGACATGCAGACAGTAAAAAAATTAAAAAAATGATTGCTTTGGTTTTGGTAAATCGTTAATAGCCATATAACCTTTAAAACAGGCAGTTATTTTGAAATAACAGACAGAAACTCCAATTTTATTTATATGTATGGATAATTTATTAATTAATTCGTTTTTATTATAGATTTATGTTATTTTATGTGTACAATATAAAGTATAAAGTAAAGGAAAAGTTTCTTCTGTCAGAGACTAAATAAAATCAGACTTAACCAAGGCTACTAATTTAATTAAACAAAAAAAAGGGAATTAAAACAAATGTTGTCCATTGAACTTGACACACATCTGAATAAGCTGCTTAAGCGGCCATTTTATGTAGAAAAAGTATATAATATACAAACAAAAGCAGCTATATAACAATTTTAATTAAAGTTTCAAAAGCAGTTATTTGACCGCTCTGGTAGGTTAAGTGTTAAAAATGAGATGACACTTATAGCATATATATATATATATATATATATATATATATATATATATATATAAATATATATATATATAAATATATACATACATTAGCTAAGTTTCCACCAACAATAATTACACAATCATTAAAATAAACAAAACATATATAAAATCAAACAGCTAAACCATCATAATCATTAAAGGTGTAGTAAGATATATATTTTTTTATAATCAAATATAATTAATTACTTAATGAAAACACAAATTTAACAAAAACAAAATATAAATGAAATCACATAGCTTAAGCATTATTACATTGAGTAAGGCTAATAAAATGCAGTAAATAAATGATATATATATTATTTATATATTTTTTAACCAAATACAATTAAAAGGCAAGCAAGAATATGACTACAGTACAAAATTTATAACAAACTAAAATATTGAATATTAAGATGGGTTGGTACATTCATTTTATATAAATTAATACATTTAATACATTATTATTTTTATCTTATTTATGTTATTTTTGCAGTGATTTTTTTTTAAATATATAATATCAATATCTGAGTACACTTAATTATATATTATATGCTCGCACAGATCTACTTCTTCCTATTCATGATTATGTAGCCAAAACCAATTGAATTAAGCTGCGAGATTACAAAATACTTTTATTCGGTTTATATTGGGATGAGGCAAATATAACCACATTTCACAATTTCGTTCTCTTCTTAATTAGTTGCCCGTCTGGCTTCGTAGGAACATGCACATCTTCTCTATTCTGTACTGTGTGTTGTTTAACCGGTTTACTCCCCCTTCATCACTTGATATTCATTAGATGATGACGGTGATGACGACGTCTCAGTGCTTTTATTTATGTGCTCCGTATTTTGTTGTTCGATCACTACTATTTTAGCTATCTCTATAGCTTTCTTTAGTGACAGATCAGACCGTTGTAATAATCTTTGATGTTTGGTGAGCTACTCTAACACATATTCGCTGTAAATTTATCACTGACCAATGACTATTAATTCAACGAAATCGCATTTTAAGCTGAAATTTTCTAGACTCGTAATAAAGTTGGTTATATTTTCGTGTTTGCTTTGTTTTCTCATAAAAAATACATGTCAGGCCATAGTTAAATTTTTCCTCGGTTCGAAATACTTGTTACATTTATTAATGAGGTCTTCTAAAGTAATTTCTGTTATTTTAATGTTGAACAAAATTGCTATTTTTCTCTATTTACACTTCTTATACATAACCAGTGGCTCATACTCCTTATATATATCCAGAGGCTAATAAATATAGTTCAAAATATGGTTGCCACTTTTTCCGCGTTAAATTGTTATTTATTTCGTTGTTTAGAAAAAACTTCGGTAGGTAAAACGTTTGAATTTTTATCTGCCGTTTTAAAACTTTTGTCAGGAAACACGAATTTACGAAAAAATTATACCTATTTAAAGTTTTAAGAAGTGATATACCACGTTTATGTTTAAAGCAAGCACTTCTAAAACCATGTGTTATTGTTATAGTTGTTTTTTAGGCTTTGTTTATACACCTATATACTAATTACGTATTAATTATTGTCACTGAGTTAACTGACTTGCTCACACGCAGACTTAAAGCGCACTGTTATGAAAGATATAAGATGAGATCATAAAGATACACACAATATATATGCAATATTAGTTTTTATGCAAAAACAACACACGAAGCTACTGAAAACACGAAATTGTTAACAAAACTTTTTGATTTTGACAACTAACAGTGCGCGTACTTTTCCTACAGATAATAATTTATTGATTTTTAGTAGGGATACTAAACTTATAATAAATAAATAAAGAGCTTAAAAATTATAGGACAAAATATAGGATAAATCATAAGCAAAAGTGTATATTACATGTAATATTTAATCTCTTTTCAGTTTGACCATAACCATTTTTTAATAAATGTTCTACGTGTATCTTTAAATTGACATAACTTTTTTATTTATGAACCGATTGAAATAAAACAAACACTAAATGTTAAGTGAAGTTAGCCACCATACATTAGTGAAAACCGCACTCAAATCCGTTAAGCCGTTTTTAAGATTAGCGTGCACAAACGCACAGACAAACAGACAAACAGACAAACAGACAAACAGACAAACAGACAAAAAATCTATTAATCATTGTTTTGGGTTCTATTGTGTTTATAATGACCCCCGATAAAAGTTTTACTCATTTATCTTCCATGTACAGACATCGACCAGTTACAGATTTATTATATGTATAGATAAGAGATTTTTTGGTGCTTCTTGCTAAATATAATTATAACGTTTGCATTTATCTCGAGGTCATGTTAAAAATAAACATTGAAAACATTACTTCATTTTAATAATAAAAATATTGCTGTAAAACATTATAGTTTCAATAATTGTATAGTACTAGGATATGCGCTGGTTATAAAATAAAATAAAATATTATTAAGTGGCCTCTGTCTAAGATTTCAGCAAATTTGTAGTAGTGATGCTAAATCATATAAAACATGATTTAGTAAATTATTTATTCATTTACTATAAGTAAATATTATAAAAAAAGTTCAAATAATAATGATTTAATATAAGCATTCTGGTAGTTTAGTGAATTAATGTTATTATATTAATTTAAGAAATATCCTTTACTTATGTCTTAGTTATACTGCTAACTGATTAATTGCTTAGAAAACATTACTAGTTATATTGTTGATACATATGCAAATTGACAGTCTAGCCACATTTTAAATATTCGCATTCGCATCCCTTACGGGAAGGTTTACTGAGTGTGGTCACACACTTTAATCAGTGATTTGCGAGAGGCCATCGATTTCCTTCTAATTTTCCTCAATTGGTTAAAGATATGGAGAATAGTAGAGTAGGCTACATTACAGTAACTGGTTGGAAGTGTTTAAGAGGAAAAAGATAATCTGTTATTAACTATTAATCAAAAACATAATTTACACTTTTCTAATGGTATTGAAATAATAGTATAATAATAATAATAATAATATCCTCCAGACCGATTTCGGCCACGGCGGCCAATCTCAAGAGAGATTAGCCAATTGCGCAGGAGATATTATAGTGCACAAGTGTGTGCGCAAACACAGGTGCACTCTCTTTTCCATAGCTCTCATAATCCGATGGGACGCCAATCCGACACGATCGGAAAGAGTTCAGGCACAGGATCAACGGCTTAACGTGCTTTCCGAGGCACGGGAGTATACACACTTCCAACTTCCAGACTCCGGGCTGCTTCTGAGAATTTTCTGGAAGAAAAACCCAAGAACTATTTATTCTGGGAATTGAACCCAGGACCACCGGGTCTACGGCCTTATATCTAGTCACTAGACCAACGAGGCAGTCCAGTATAATATGGTGTATTTATATAATTACTTAATGATACAACATTAATATAATAACATTAATAATATAATGTTACAATATGCAACATCATATTTGACTCATTTCTAGTAAAGGTAATTAATTACTAAGAATTCCTGAAAAACTACCTTATTTTTATAGCATAGGTATGCGGACTGACGGTAAGTGGTCACCAATTCCCATAGACATGGGTATTGTATGCGATGTTCACCATGCGCCACCAACCTTAGGAGCTAAGATGTTATGGTCCCAGGTCAGGTCAGGTCCCTTGTGCCTGTAATTACACTAGCTCACTCACCCTTCATATCGGAACACAACAATACCAAGTACGTACGAATATCTGATGATGATAATTATAACTAATACTATATATATATATTTGTCATAAAGGAATACTGTTAATCTGCTGTTAACAATATCTGACAGACAAAGTTTAAAAATAGTTTATATCTTATATATTATTATAAATGATCTAATAGGAACATTAGTTGTTGTGCTATGTAATAATAATAGAGTATATAACATTCAAGCACTTTATGTAGTCAACGATATAATCATGAGTGTTTATTGGCTTTATATTTTAAGGTTAATCAAGTAGCTTATCGAGTGAGCTTATAGTAAGCATTAAGAGTAAGGGTTGATTGTCGAGTGAATAACGAATAATGTTTTCGAATATCTATCTCGTACATACTTATTTTGTTTTCTTATATTCATGAAGATAAGCGGTCTTAGTTGATAATATAAATATGTATGTTGCATGATATGCTATTTTTTATTAAAGACGTAACATCACATTTTCATCATCAAAAACGAATTAATGTCGAATTTGACGACATTCGATAATTAAATTTCGAATTTTTGACGAGTTGAAGTTTTGTATAAATTCTTTCTTCTTAAATAAGTTAATAAATGGCTTTATCGATATCTAATCGACAACGATTTCGGGTTAGCCCAATGGTTCACGTAATCGCGTGTTTATGTCAGCACTCCACGAAGCTTGAGAGGTTATGAGATACTAAATAAAGGCAAGACTTCAAGACTGCTAGTTTATTGATGATTCGTACGAAACATATGGGCTTGGAAAATATATTTATACTTAAAAAAAGAAAGAGTAAGGGATAAAAGCGAAGAGTATACAAAATACGGTTGCGAGTTAAATTCGTTCTACGTTTTGAATTGTTTGAGAGATTTGCAAGTTAAATCTACGAGTATATATTATCATCTCTCCGATTTACCATGGGTGTAATTAAGGTTTAGCCCGAAACGTGTTTCGAAGGAGCGTTACTTTAGTTACTATGATGTGCGTATAAAATCCAAGTATCCATATCAAAAACACGTAATTTAACAAAGATAAATGAATTATTTAATAAAAAATATGTAGACAATAAACAAATTATTGATTATGGGTATTATTGAATGCGATGAGTAATTATATAGTTGTGTTTACTTGTAATAAGTTTGTATTTATTGTTTCTATAAATGCTTTAGTATAAGGGATTGTAAGCCTAATAAATAAAATAAAACTATATCGATGGCGGATGAGAAATTAAGAAGACCAGGACCTCAGGTTCTGAGGCCTGATATCTGATAGCCAAAATACCATCGAGGTGGTCAGGCAGTATTTATTTCATTTCTTTATTTATTACAAGCGCATTGCCCATGGCGTCGTCCGCGTCGCGTCCGCAAATGAAAGAAAAATCAATATAATGGATTATTGTAATGCTCAAACAACGATATCTTTGGCATGACTTACACGTAAATATGCTACACATAGTTGGCCATGGCCACATAGCAGCATGAACAGAAAAAAAACTACAACCCTTATATATATCTTATCTAATTAAACTATAAATAAGAATAAAACTAAACAATACATTGCTAATGCAAACTTTAGTAAGCCCTTCAACTAAGGAATAGGTAACGTTAAAAGTAATAATCTATAAATTCAAAACAAAAATGTTACTTGAGATGTTAAGACTACAACATTACAACCGAGCTAATAATTCCAACTTAAAGCCACAAAGTATTAAATATTAATAATGCCAATTTTAATAATGAAATTAAAAGAAAAAAACTCAAAACAATCAGAACGATGTCAACGCAAAGAACGAAAGGTGAATGCTAATATGTATGGCAGAAGGTACTCGACGCCGGAAAATCTAGAAACCGCGTTCAAAAATTGACGTATTTAGCACACCGCCATCTATAAACTAAAAGCTGCAACATACATATATTATAAAGACAAAAACACGTACATTATTATAACTGTTGATAGACTCAACCGATTTTGATGAAATAAAGACTAACTAATACATCTTATAATAATTCAGCTATTTCAATTTGTAACTTTTAGCCGTTTCAACGATAAGCCCGAACAAAACTAAAACAGACAAAAATAAAAATACTAATTGTTTTGGTTTTGAAATCTTTTAAATGGATTAACTTCAACTGAGGCAGTTATTTGGAATCACAGACATATACTTCAATTTTATTTATTTGTATAGATAATGATAATTACGTCAATGTAAGACACATTATGCATTGTTATGTATTTGTGCTTGGTAATTTCATATAGCTTTAATACAAGGTGCGTAGGAAATTATGAATATACATAAATATTCACACATATTTACTTACACACACATATTTACTTTTGCTTGATTTGCAATCATGCAATGCAATGCAATGTATTTAATTTAATTAAAATTGCTTTGTTTTGGTATATCTGCAATAATTAAGTATGTTAACAAAGTTTGCTCGTGTTGATATATAAAAGGGAGTTTACTTTATTTGTGAAACGTTTAGGTTTAAAAATACAAGAGAGTCTGCAAAGTTTCCTTTATGGAATTTTTGCTAGGAC
Organism: Nymphalis polychloros; assembly: GCA_905220585.2. Taxonomy (NCBI): domain Eukaryota; kingdom Metazoa; phylum Arthropoda; class Insecta; order Lepidoptera; family Nymphalidae; genus Nymphalis; species Nymphalis polychloros. Next base: position 8,634,464 of record HG992253.1, read on the forward strand.
CTTCGCCTTTTAACTTAGAATATTTGAGTCATAATTTCTGTTGTAGCTTAATTCAACGTTACATTTTAAAAGAAGCGCGATTCTTAATAAGTCTGCATTTTTATATGTCCATACAGATAATCAATTATTTTGCGAACTTAAAAGCTATTACAGAGAATATCTCGAAGGAAAACCCAACAATAAATTTATAAGCTATACGCGAAGTTTGATGAATGCAGGACTCCGGATTTTTGGCCGTATAAGCTAGTTACTAGGCTCTAGAGGTAATCACCAAACTTATAATGCAGTATTAAAAGACCCTCATATGAGATTACAACTTTAAATTACCATGTACGAGATTAAATCAGCGACTTCCAAAATGTTCAAAGTAATTCGTTAACTTTACGAATCAGTAGCGCCGAAAAGAATAAAAAGGCTCATAAACTTTTTCGCATTTATGTATTCACATTTGTTACTTTGAACTTTTTATCGCATCATACATTCTAATTCACCTTTCAGTTTGATCGTAAACGATAAATTTATTACTTTGAAACTGGGCCAACTTAAAAGCAGAATGTTCACTAGAAGTGATATAAATATATAGTAACGAAAATCCTTCCGTATAATATAATATTTAAAGTAGAATAGACGTTTAAGGAAACTGTTAAATGTATTATGGGATGTTTGATGACGTAGTGTATCATCTTTGTGATTTCGCCACATCATGTTACTCAGAAATAAGTATTTATATAATCATTTCTTTATGAATAGATATATTTAATGAGACATCATACATTTAATAGTTTCCGAGTATAAGCTTCTCAGAAACTATTTGCAATGATTCTTATATTTTTATAATTTTGAAATTGCAAAACGATCAACAAAATTGTCAAAATCACTTTAACATAATGTCATCACATGCGGCTATTCTATAAATATATTACGACCATGTGTTAATGGATGATTTGAAAATATGTGAATAATTTAATACAAATATTAAGATGTTTAAATTACATTTCATTATTGTTTTATCTGGAGAAATAGGTGCATGCATTAAAATTTGAGTGCCTTAAACAATAAACACTTCCACGTTTTCCAAATTTTTATATTAAGCACTATAAAAAATAAAGAAAGTTAGAACGCGATAAGACGACCAATTAACGAACAAAATTAAAAAAGTAAACTGGAGGATTTTATGATATTCTAAAATGAACCTAAGTAAAAATATATTTTTTGAATTATAAACGTGAAAACAAATTCACTTGAATATTACGTACTAATTGTCAAACATCGTGCAACTTTAACAGTTGTTACGGTTTGCGTTCCTTTCATTGAAGATTGTAACCTTTTTTTTTTTTTTTTCTCTTATTGGAACCCTTCTGTAAGGTACCCGTCTCCCTTGGGGGGGGGACCGGGTTATGTGGGATTCTTACCCACTAAAACCACTGCAATGGCCGTCCTCGGCACGGATCGGAGAGACTGCGGGATCGTGTTGATATACGCATCCGCGGCCCCTTCCGTGCTGTGCTCCGCTCATAGCTCGGCGGAGCTCTCCTCAGGTGGCGAAGATAATCCGCCCCACCGCACTCCTCGCTAGTGCGTACGACAGCGCGAGGCCATCCCGGCTGCCATCCTCCTCAGGGCCGCTTAAAATAGGACACGTGAGACCCCCACCTCACGCATCCACTGAAGATTGTAACCTAACCTAACCTAACCATTCTAACTTAACCTTATGAAAAAGTTTACATCTACCAGCAATTATTTAGTATAATTAAGGATTACATGACCTTACCCGTATTACCAAATAAATAAATAACCTAAGGCTTTGCAATGTATATCATAAAACTAAGTACAATTTTATTGGTGTTTTTTTTTTTAATTTTATTGTATAGGTAGGTGGATGAGCATATGGGCCACCTGGTGGTAAGTGTTCACCAAAGCCCATAGATAATGGCATTTTAAGAAATGTTAACCATTGCTTACATCGCCAATGCGCCACCAACCTTGGGAACTAAGATGTTATATCCCTTGTGTCTGTAATTACACTGGCTCACTCACCCTTCAAGCTGGAAAACAACAAGACAAAGTACTGCTGTTTTGCGGTAGAATAACTGATGAATGGTTAGTATCTACCCAGACAAGGTTGTTCTACAAAGCTTTACCACCAAGTAAAAAATAAATGTGAAGCTCTATTATAGTAGTACATTTGTTCTAGTGCCGAGTATAATAAGCGCATCGCAACGAGACAGATAATTACGGGCGCATTTGAACAAAGTACCCAAACTAAGTGCAAGAGTGGTGACACCTATGTGTAACTACATGTGTCATTATTACTTACTCTTTGCTACTCAGGCATGTAGTGTGATTATGTCAGAACTTCGCATATAGTTTATCTGTTTAATAAAACTTTTGTAGACAACGACATAAGTCGCACAATAGAATAAGTTATAAAGTTAATAAAAATTTAGAAATAAATACCAACGTTATTGATGTTCAAAAAATCATTCGTATTCAATGGTAATGAAGGTTTTTAATTTCCCGTAGCTTGAGCGTAGCACCTGCGTAGCGACAGGTGGCGACGTGTTGACACGTCGACTGTTAATGGGTTGAACGGATTTCATTGTTATTGTTACGCTCAGAAATAAAAGGAATACGAAGCGATGTCATTTTATACATACCATCTGTATCTGAATATTAACTATGAGAAAAAATAAATAAATGAGAAACACTCTTTTTGGATTAATGATACTGTGATTTATAAATGTTATTAAACTGCCAAGCATTCTAATCTCAAAACCTATTATCGAACATTTTCTTATAAAATTGCTTAGCCTATTATTGGATTCATATTGTCTATAATAAGTAAATTAGCGAATGAATTATCGATGAATTTATAATGAACCGATCTCAGCATTTAAATATGTAAATGAACGAATTAATAATTGTTATCAAATATCACCCTTAAACGTATGATATAAGATGCTACATTGCGTTATAAGGAATATTACAAAGTGCTATTTATAGGCTTATAAATTACGATGAAATTTCATGACCATTTGTCATCGATGAGTCATAAAAGCTTAGTGATAACAAATTACATTTTTGCCTGTCGTATTCATACGTTGATTATAAAATCAATACGAATTGCATTTATGTTCCATTAAAACACGATACAATACCCGTTTCTGTAAGGGACAATTTGTGAAAGTTGGTATTATCTTCACGGAGGTTGCCTTGACCAAGTTTTCGTAGAGACGATGAATTATCTCGGAACGACGGAACTATTTGAGCGAGAATAATTAAGCAGCTGCGAAAGCGATAACGATTAGTCGATTCCTCGGATGTACATAAAAATGTTTCGTTATAGATGGGATAAGTTCACAGCAACAATTTATTTCAAGTAATATAATAATCGTTTTTCTTTTAATAATAAGTTATTTTCATTCCAAATTCAAAAACTATTATCCGTGATACAAATCCCAATCAGAGTTAGGGATCTATTATGTAAATTTAGCGCTCTTGTTAAATGTAAATGAACGATAATATTACCGATATAACAAGCGCTTTGAGCAACAAGTGAGTCGCGTTCATCATTGAATTATTTATGCTTTATCGTTGCTGATTACGGGTAATTTTCGTTCAATGTTTTGGAAATAATGCGATTTGCCATTCTTTGTATATTTTTATCCAAAGTTGAATTATATTTATATATCAATTAGTTACTATTAAAAGAATTTCTTTTAAATTATAAAACTAAGTTACAAGTTTAACTTCTTAATTGTTAATTGGAATGGTTTCAAATTGCAATAATTACATAAAGTAAAATATAATTAAGATAATATACTTCCTGATGAAGCTGTAGAACTATATTTTATTAATAAGAGTCAATTTATAAATTTATTTCAATATAACAATCAATTTTGATAGAAAGTATTACTATATTAGTTTGGTACTAAGAAGATATTCGTGTAAAAATATTAAATGTTTATAAGGGGTTTTCCAATAGGGACGCTTAAACTTTGACAGCTGATTGCGGCCATGTTGTTTGAGTGACAGCTGTCAAATGCAGTGTGTTATATTCATTCCGTCCTCCCAAACCATGACAGGTTACAGTGTCGAGCAGCACGTGCAAATCATAAAATTGTTTTATGAAAATGGGTCTTCAGTTCGAGCAACGTTCCGCGCACTTCGCCCGTTTTACGGTCGCGATGATCGTCCTGCCGAGTCGACTATCCGTCGATTGGTGGACAAATTCGAGTCAACCGGGTCAGTTAACAATCAGCCGGTTCCCGTGCGTCAACGTAACGCGAGATCTGCCGAGAATATCGCCGCTGTGCGCGACAGTGTCCTCGAAAACCCGCGGCAGTCAATTCCGCGTCGCGCACAGGAACTCGGCCTTTCGCAGACGACAACTTGGCGAATTTTGCGTTGTGACTTGAGCCTGCACCCGTACAAGATCCAGCTGACCCAAGAGCTCAAGGTTAATGACCATAGACAGCGCCGTGTGTTCGCTGACTGGGCATTAGAGCAGTTGGAAGTTGACGCCGATTTTGACAAAAAAATCATCTTCAGCGACGAGGCGCATTTTTGGATGAATGGCTATGTCAACAAGCAGAATTGCCGTATTTGGGACGAGACCAATCCACACGAGGTTCACCAAGTGGCAATGCACCCGCAGAAAGTGACTGTTTGGTGCGGATTTTGGGCCGGAGGCGTGATTGGTCCGTATTTTTTCGAAAACGATAATGGTGTGGCCGTCACCGTCAATGGTGAGCGATACCGGTCGATGATAACCAACTTTTTTTGGCCTGAAATCGAGAATATGGATCTGGACAACATGTGGTTTCAACAGGACGGCGCTACGTGCCACACAGCACACGCTACGATGGAAGTTCTGCACGATCAAGCGCCCTTAATGGAAAACCCTATATATCCTAAAACTAGTTTAATTTAAGTATTATATTCTTTAGTAGCAAATAGGCGTAAAGGTAATATCAAATATAATTATTCTCTGTAGTTCGGTCGGCACCCAGTCCGTGAGGAATTTCATTAAATGTGGTCATGCGTTCCCTCACGCTCTTGCATCCTATGATGTGTTAATTTTAATTGACAGTTACATATACATTTATATCGCTATATATACCTCAAATCACACGCTTGGTGGTAGGCCTGCGAATGAGATTTTCTTAACAGAAAAATCCAGTAATTTCTTATTGACCCAATCTGGGGTTTGAACCAAAGACATCGTTGCCTATAACCTTTTAAGCTATCCATTAAAACAACAGACAGTTTTTGGCTGTTGCCCAAAAAATGGCTAATAACTAAATATTATTACCCATTACCCACCCACAGCCAAAAACAGGAAAAAAACTATTAAAAGCTGAACAAACGTATTTTTCAAAATCGAAACACAATAAGGTAAAAATCAATGTTGCTAACGAAACAAATAAGCTATTTTATAAAAGTATTTTATTAAACTATTTTATACATATTACTTGTAAGTTGTACTTGAGTATTGGTCGTCAAGGAATCCGCACGTACATCAGTAACGTACGTTTTTGTCGAACTAAATTACAAAAGACTATTTGACTGAACATTAATGAAAAAGAATTCCTTCGTTAGGCTTTAAGTAAAACTCATTATTGGTTTTGTCAGTCCGGTTGATTTATGTGAATGAATTTCAACAGACAGACAATAATTACGTCACTTAATAAGGTTAAAAAGATTCTTAACATACATTTACAGTTATAACAATTCAACTTTTTTTCTTTCGATACTTGCATGTGTAGATATCGGAATGAATAAAGCATTGAATTTTGTACAATGATTGAGACGTCTCATAAAAGAAAGTAATTTGACAGCATTTTAGTTATCAACATTTCTGTTACGAAGAATTTTATGTCGGTGCGATAAATGTAATCTATTATTTATATTTATTTTTTTGTAGTTAACATCGAAAGAAAAGGATGTTTTTGAGTCATCGGTCTATATACAAGCTGTTTTGTAACTTCACTTGTCAGTGTATGTCAAATCTTATGAAGAATTTTATTAAACTCTGTCCTACGAATTAAATTTTATGTACACCTTTTATATGGTGAGAGAACACAACAAAACTATTAATAAAAACTTAATATCTAAATATCTAGTATTTTTTTATTATATTAACTTATTTGCGAATACTATTTTATTATTAAGTATAGTAAAATAATTAACTGCAAATTAAAAAAACAAGAGCCCAAATTACCTTTTTTTTGTAGTACTTTATCAACTCAAAACTAAATTAAATAAATTTGAACATATAGTTTCTAAAATGTTAGGTATTTACCTATAGAAATTGAAAAATACTTTGCAAATAACTAAAATTGTTAACATTGTATCGGTCACATAACTAGCTAGTTTGGAAATGCGAAGTGAATTGGACAAATGATTCAGCAAATACACGAAGGCGAAGTTGCGAAAGGGCATTCTTAAAATAGAAATTTATTTATGGAATTGTAATATCATTGAAAGCATGTAAAATCAGTACTTATCTAGAAGTTACCATTGAAATTTTACGAGATAGGATAATATTATTCATACAAGTTTTTGAATAAAATAATTATAAATGAAGGCACTTCTTATCGTGAATGTATGTTCATAAGGTGACCGACCTACCCTACTCAAGAGTACGTGTATACTCATAAATATATATATATATATATATATATACAGGTCTGCCTCGTTGGTCTAGTGGCTAGATATATATATATATATATATATACAGGTCTGCCTCGTTGGTCTAGTGGATAGAGGAGGACGGCAGCCGGGATGGCCTCGCGCTGTCGTACGCACTAGCGAGGAGTGCGGGGGGGCGAGATTATCTTCGCCCCCTGAGAAGAGCTCCGCCGAGCTACGAGCGGAGCACAGCACGGGAGGGGCCGCGGATGCGTATATCAACACGATCCCGCAGCCTCTCCGATCCGTGCCGAGGACGGCCATCGCAGTGGTTTTAGTGGGTAAGAATCCCACATAACCCGGTACCTCCCCCCCCCCAAGGGAGACGGGTACCTTACAGAAGGTTTCCACTGCGTGAAAAAAAACCTTATATATTTATGTTATATTATAGGGCATTGTAAAATGTGTAACTAATTTAATACGTAGTCGATTCGTTCTCAGCCGTGTGACCTACAATGTTGTGTCCCTTGTAGTTGTTATTACAATGGTTCACTAAACTTTCATACCGCAACAAATTATTTCATAGTATCGATGTTTAACGATAGAATAACTGGTAAACGGCTGGTACCAACAAGCCGGAATTGGCTTAGCTAGAATTTAATAATAAAAAAAGTTGGTAGCTTCATTGTTAGTAAGCAACGTAAGTACCGATTATCAATTTCTTGAAATAGTTCTTTTTAAAGTTTTAACATTTTAATTTTTTCTTCAAAAACTCAAATTTCGACTGACTCAAATTAAAATTCAAAATACTTTATTCAATATTGAAGTGTTACACTTTCTTATTGATTGTCACACTAGAAAATATCACCGATTTAAAGTTTAAAGTAGCTTGTTTGTGTGCATATGTTGCTTGTGTATGTGTACATCAGAATTTATTTTCTTCAATAAAACGAAAGTTACACGAGTTTTCGTTTATCTTTAAATATTTACACCCTATCATTAAAAATAGATGATACCTCAATTGGCTCTTTATCTTAGATGGCTACTCCCTAGAGTGCTTTCACCGCCACTGAATCACTTTGAATTGTTTCAGAACTAGACCCTTTTTTGTTATTCTACACGATTATTTATTCGATGTATTTGTAAAGGTAAAATTAATAGCTTATTTGGTACCGAAAAGGGAGAAAAGATCTGTAATTATTATTGTAGAATTTTTAGGTTTACGAAAGGAAGAGTAACAAAGCTTTGTGCTAGCTCGTCTGGGTAGGTACCACCCACTCATCAGAAATTTGCCGCAAAACAGCAGTACTTTGTATTGTTGTGTTCCGGTTTGAAAGGTGAGTGAGCCACTGTACTTACAGGCACAAGGGACTTAACATCTTAGTTCCCAAGGTTGGTGGCGCATTGGCGATGTAAGCGATGATTAACATTTCTCGTAATGCCATTGTCAATGGGCATTGGTGACCATTTACCATCAGGTGGCTCATATGCTCGTCCGCCTACCTAGACATAAAAAAAGCAAGGCAGTATATAGGTTACCTACTGAAAGTGGTCACTACGGCTTCTTGTTGTTACCTTCCTTTTGCCTGGATTATGTTGGTCCATTCTACTTTAAATCGTAATATAGTAATTCAAACTATTGCCTGTTAGATATGTTTTCATAAATGGTAGAAGAGATATATCATGAAATAAAGTACCATATGATTATTTTAATTTATGTTTGACTACTGTTATAGTGATGTTTATATTTGGTACAGTTTTTCTGTGTAATACATTAAATGGTATCGCGATTAACCCTTTATCTTAGTCAGCAACTCCCCAACGGGCTATCGTTCATTACTGCGCATCGTTCCTGAAATATATACTTTATAAACGTATATATTCTGTATAGGTATATTGATATAATTTAATTGCCTTTTATGGTTTATAAGATGTATACAAATCACATTAATTGTTTATTTTTTGTATGTACGTTTTTGTATTATGCCCTATATTATATTTAAGGATAGTTGTACTATTAAAATTAACTTATTTTTCAGTATATTTAATCTAAAGAATTTGTTCATATTTTTAATTTTATATTGTTACAATTAGGGTTGTTAATATAGTAATAATAATAATGACAAGTATATTTCGATACGTTTTTGTATCTAGGTTTGGAAATCGCTCTTGATTCAAAGTTTTACGGAGGATAAGGAACAAAACGCCCATGTCATTAATTTAATTATATAATTACAAAATGTACTGTACAAATGATTAACAAAGACACAACGACGGCTTAAGCACCGTCATTAAAAGGTGTTAAGTAAATTGCCAACCTAATGTATTTATTTCAAACAGTACTTGCAATGAAAGTGTGATTGTATTTCTTATTGCTACCTACGCAAAGTATATTATTAAACGAACTAAAATTCGTATTTTAGGGTAGCTTTCACGCGTAATTAAAAGGTTTTTTTACGTATCTGGAATAAATATTTTCAAGTTTCAAGTTCAATAAAAACATTTATTTATAAACGTCGTTTAGAGGATGATTAGTTAAAATAATACTGTGTTTTCTTCTTTTTGAAACTAATCAGTCGCTAACCAACGGCCGTTAGATTCTCAGAAATAATATTTTGTGAAATGTATTGATTGAACCATTTCTGTAAAAATATTTATATAATATTCTGTATCTATGGACTCTTAGGGTCAGTTCACATATAGCTAAGCGCAACGCTGATTAATTCTCACTGCAAAATTAATAACATAAAACATTAAAATAAAAGAAGCAGATCGAGTAGAAGCCTCGGGAGTTTGAAAGTGGAGGAGCAAAAAGTAGTAAGCAGGAACTTGCCTGCCTCCATATGTGTCATGCAATTTTATGTACATTATAAATGATTTCTAATAAATAAAACAAGTCGCAGAGTGTTAGTAGAAGTGTATACAGTGTGCATAATATATTATGGGTTGTTTATTAACTACGCAATTCGTTTGTATGTGATTTAACTTAAATAAATAAATAGCGACTTATTTGTTACTCATCTTTATTATTAAATAATTTAATTAGGAATTATAATTCCTACCTAAACTTACAGTTAATTAATGATTATTGTCAATGTATTTGTGGGATAACGTTTGTTTCATATATACCAAATTACCTAATTGATTGCTCTTTTGTTCTATGATATGAGAGCGAAAATAATGGAATAAAGCTATTAATAAGGTAATATCTTTATCGTTGAGGTTTGGTTATTAATGCCGTTGAATAGAGGACGGGTAATGTGTGAAAAATATACATATTGGACTATTTGGTAATATAATGATCAGTTTTTAATTTTTTGTTCACTTGCAGTTAGCTTGGTCACCCTTAGAGAGATATTTAAAATTGTTGTTTCAAAATTTTTAGTTAATTTGTATATCTGTAAATAAATTCTGCTACATAAATAAATAATTATTGGGTTATCCTTTTCGTTGGAAATCGGTAATCAGGCTAGTCTAATTTAAATCTTAATACAAGTATATTTCAGTGTCATACAATAATTTGTGAAGAAAACTTACTTCTTTGATACAGGTTACCTAGTTTATAAGTAAGGGTTTTAATTTATTTTTACTGACTTATTGTAGTACTTGAATGTAATGTTAACAACAAAATGATAGCAGATTGTCGATTAGATCCTTTGAAATTAGTAGATTGATAAAAACAGGACATGCACTTGCTACCTTCAGATGTGCTGACGTGACGCGGACGTGACCCCAACGAGACGCAAACGTGACGAGGGTATAGGCTTTATCCATCACTCATGCTAGCATTCAATCACTTCGTGTTATATTAACGGCGGGTAAATTTATTATATTGGACGCTGGCTGCTTATTTAATAATTCTTAGCGCAGTAAGATAACATAATTTATTATTTTAATTTTCTTAAGCAATTGGTTTATTTTCATTTAAATAAATTATTTACGTAAGCTTTGCCAGAAATATAAGTCAGAAATTTACATAAAATAGCTTCAAAGTTAATATAAACTCAAAAGGAAAATTTTGAAGTTGTTTATCCTTATTGGTTTGCGTCAATTTCACACGAACATTTAAATGTAATTAATGTTACATACATTAATTGCATTGGTATGTATGTGTGAGTATGTAAGTACTAAAAAGGATTATGTGAATTATAACAGTAAGAGAAAGCAAAACTATGGAATACATTTTATCATTTGTAATAATGAACTATTGTCAGATTTCCTACAGTTGGACGCTAATGGTGGACTCGAGAACCCGTTGAATCGTCAATAATAGATGAGTATTCGTGAAAATTGTTCGTTCGTATATATTTAATTGCTTCAGCTATTTAGCACCCAAACAAGCTGACAAAGCTTATGGGTGCCAAGAGTAGATTTCATTGTTAATAAATAAATAAAAAATATGGTAGTTAATACGTTGTTTGACATTTGTATAAAATCACTAATAATGCTTTTTATACTATTTTTGTTTGCGAGAAATATTTGCTTATATTTTACTCTTATTCCAATATATATTAATTAAGCAAATAAAGGGGAAGTTTGTTTTTATTAAGTTACATCCATTCGCAGGGTACCTTCTAAATAAAAATAATCATCTCGTTCACGATGTAGATCGCCAATAAACGCTTGCGATAAAAATGATTTTACTTTTTTCTTATAGTAAATTAAATAAAAGTAGCAGAAGATGCATAATATAGTATATATATATAAGCCACCTTTTTTTAGGCAGTGTAAATCTTCTGATAGGTACCTGGGATCGTCTTTAATCGGATTATGAGGAATTATTAACTAGTTATTCCAGTTTCGTAGTTCTTTTTTTTTTACTTCGTAGTATATGTAGGCGGACGAGCATGGGCCATCTGATGGTAAGTGGTCACCAACGCCCATAGACTGTGGCATTGTACATTTCTTTAAAAAAAAAAACATCGCATGCACATAAACCCTGGGAACTAAGATTATGTCCCTGTGCCTGTAATTAAACTGGCTCACTCAACCTTCAAAGCGGAACATAACAATACCAAGTAATGCTGTTTTACGGTAGAATATCTGGTGAGTCCCCACTCATCAGATATTATCAAGTACCAGGTATCAGGTACCTACCCAGACGGGCTTGCACAAAGCTTTACCACCGAGTAAATTTCTTATAAATAATTTCTGCACATTAGTTTATAATGACAATTTCATTTTAATACTTACCAATAAAATTGTAATTAAAGGTTGAGATAAAAGTTATATTGAAAAATTCATTATTATTATTTGACGAAAGTACAACAAAAGTGTCGAGATTAAGTACAGAGGTAATAAAGTATACTATAATAATAGCAATTGTCACAAAAATATCTAAAAGACTTGTATCTGACTTCACCTTTATATCGATTTCTTGTGTTTCATTCATTTAATAAGGGTTTTGCTCCATTTTCTTACGTTTGCCAGATGGTACACGCTTGACAGAATAAGAAAAATATTACATCAACTCGATACATTCGGCTATGTACTATGAGTACATTGTGCTATTATATGTGAAAATAACAATATTAAAAGTACATTAACAAAACTGTATTATCTGGATATATAAATGATGTTTAAAATATTTTAAACTGTCATTATAATATCCTATTTTCAAACGTAAACAATTGAAAAAAAACCACATTATGATAAGTTTCCTGTTTAATCACGTTTGGATCCTCATTACATTCTTGACACGTTGTGTCTTATACTAATATCAAGTTAGCTCATGCGGCAGAAATAATCTCGATTAATTTTGGGATAAATTTGGAAGGTGAAACAATTTAAGGGATTACTGAGGGTGGCATCCACGTTGTCGGGGCTTAATTTGGATTAAGGTACCACGTACGGCAATACGCAATGCTGTTTGGCTATTTGTTCTTGTAATGTGACGAAACAGTATTGTGGGCCAATGCTTTAATTTCTTTATATAGTCATTATATAACATTTTATCTACTGAGGATAAAACTTATACTGGAGATAAGAATGACAAAGAATAAAGTCAACAAATATTATGGTATAATTGGCTGAAAGTACTATATTTTTACCGAGAAAGTGAATAAGCCTTTGCAAAGTATTATATATCACAATACTTTATTTGTATTTATTAGCAGAGGTCAAAGAAAATAAATCTCAGATATAAAAAACACAAATAGACACACAGACAAAGAAATAAAGTTCCACACATTGCATTTTATTCAATCGGCTTCATATATTTTATGGATATCAAAATACTTGTATTGATATATTATATTTTTTAAAACAACCTTAGATTTGTTAGGTAGGTATTTGTTATGTAAGAAGCTCACTTAACTTTTATATTATGTTTTTTTCAATCGAGCTAAATTTTATTGAACAATTCGGATGTAGCGTGAAGTAATTTCCTTAACAGCTCTATATTATTTATTGTAATCTTTCTATCAATATGACATTTTTTCGAAGACAATGCAGGTAAACCAAAACATATTTTTACACATATAAATTTAAGAAATATCATTAATCCTCATAAATTTATATATACTCATAAATGTATACCTATATATGTATATTACGTTAATTAAGTCTGCTAATAGCACATGTGGTAATTAATACATTACACCTTGATATTGATGATTTGATTGAATATCACAAAGGTCAAATTATATACATCGTTTCGCCAATTAGTATCGATCTATAAATAATGTGATTGATAATACATTTATCTAGAAATAAAAAAGTGCAGACGCAATCTTGCCGTTTTCCAATTTTAATTGCCTTTGTTTTCTTTGTTTGTGATTTATTTATTATTGTGTGCCAGTTTCTTTGAGACAATAATCAATTACATACAATCTTAGGGCAACAATTTATTATTTTAACATAAATATCCAATATTACGACTGTATACATTCAGGAAACCTTAGCTGAAATCCGAAAGCTGTTTCGCTGGTGTGGAAGTTACTAATGGGAAAGTTTAACTGAACTGACTCGTATTACGCAAACCCGGTAACTTGCCAGGTTGAGCTGTTAATCATTTGTAGTCTTTAGGCGAGTTATATCAAAGTAACGTGTACTTGGTGTTATCTTATTTTCTTTAAGCTTGATGTAGCAATATGATACAAAACAATAAACACTGCGTTTTAAAATTTTTTATACAAAATATTTTAACATAATTAATATTATTCTAAAAAAATATAAATTAAAAAAGATAGTTTATTTTTTCTATCTCACTAAATAATAAAAGTATATCTTATATCACTAAATAATAAACGATATATATATTTAAAAGATAAACGATTATAACTGTTTTTTTATCATAAAAACGTTGTATTAGGCTTAAATGTAATTATAAGGCTTAAATTAAATTATACAAAACCATACGCATATGTAAGACGTATGGTTTTGTATAATATGTTGTACTTCATAATTTAGCAAGATGTCTCATACTAAGGTTAATTTGAACTATAGATAATTGTTTGATATAAATAGATAATTTGGATCCACGTATGTCTATGTACTTATAAGTAATGGTCATGATTTTTTTTATTTCACCTTAGCTTTACGTGAACAATCAGTAAGTCTTCTAATAATGAATGCACATACTTACACGTTTTTGCTAAGTTCTTACTTGTTTATTGATCGTTAAAAACTTCTATCGATTCGAAAGAAATAAATTATTACTTTTTTTATCTAGTTAGTTTTATTACAATAAGTTATTTTTATTGCAATAGCCCAAAAAACATGTATCTAATATATAAAGCGCATTCAATATTCACTCTGCGCAAAAATAACAAAATAATTATATAAGAGGACAAATAATAAAGAAGCGGAACAATAAATAATTTCATTTTAATAATTCCTTTTGAAATTCAATCCTAATTGAGAAATCCATTTTGTGTCATCCCTTATCACTCGATATGTTTGTTCGACTTCATCGAAATTCGAATTCGTCTCCACAGTTCCGTTAAATTGCATCAACAACGGGAACTCTAAACCACACACTACGTGTTTACATTTGCATGTATATTTGGATATATTTGTGGACTACCTCGTTGGTCTAGTGGCTAGATATTAGGCTGCAGACCCGGTGGTCCTGGGTTCAATTCCCAGGTCGGGCCAATAAATAGTTATTGGGTTTTTCTTTCAGAAAATTCTGGAAGTCTGGAAGGTGGAAGTGTGTACACTCCCGTGCCTCGGAAAGCACGTTAAGCCGTTGGTCCTGCGCCTGAACTCTTTCCGGTCGTGTCGGATTGCCGTCTCATCGGATTATGAGAGCTAAGGAAAAGAGAGTGCACCTGTGTTTGCGCACACACTTCATGACGTGACAAACATTTGGCTCAAAACGTTAAAATTGATGAATCGTTACATGTCTTTTCGATATTGAAGCAAACCTTTCCAGTCCAGGCCCCTTCAGTCCATTCTTCAGTATAGAAAGGAAGTAGAACCTTTTTAAAATATACTGTATTTATTGAAATCCTTGAAATTTTAATTTATTTTAACTATTTAGTTTGATGGATCTTCATTAATACTAGTAATGTAATATATAGGTTAAACATAGTTAAAACTGTGATATTTATTTATTAATAATACATTTAAAAATATAAACTCCCGTAAAACGAAGACTTCGCTTTGTTGTATATAGACTGAGTTGGCGTCAAATATTTAATCGTACCCATCGGTTGTCTTTGATTTCTATTAGCCGGGTTTACTCCGGCCACTGACTTGAATAAAACATTAAAACCTTTAATGAGAAAGACGTTCCTTTGTTTTTATTTCCTTTTCTTCTTTCTTATACCGATAGAAAAGTAAAGAGTGCGTGAAAGAAAATTAAGTTTAATATCTAGATTGTAATTTTTTATGTTACATATAATATTATTCCATGGAGTAAGTTTTTAAGTGTGGGTGATTATACGTTATTCATTTTATATAGTATAATTTAAGAGAATCAATTTATCTTACCTTCAATGTATTATGTATCTGAAGAAACTATTGACTTTTGAGAATAAGTGCATAAGACATATAAAACATGGTGCTGTATATTTTCATTAATAAAAAGAAAGAATAATAATAAAACATTATTTGAAAGGTACTAAATCATGATTATTATATTTAATGTTCATCACATTAAGATATATTTGATTATTAGTTTAACATTGAGCTGTTTCAAGAACAAAAAGAAATAATCTAAATGAGGTCTGGATTTCGATCACAATATTGAATTAGTTTTTATTGAAACATTTGTAGTTTCTGTTTTCAGAATATATTACATTAGGTCCACTTACTAAAAGCTTTATTGAAATATCCGATTTGAAGTCGATTCTTGTTGATGTATTGAAATTGTGGTTTTTGAAATGATTTTATAAAACCTTCTAGCCCGTAATTTAAGATTACTTTTAGATCTGAAACACATCTCTTCACTAGTAAAGTTGGGTCAAGTGTTGGCTGATGGATGCTTAATCACGATTGAAACCTAAGCCTTCTTCGAAATACGTTTTTCTTTTCGTGCCTTACACAACACAGTATAGCTTTATTTGTTCTAGTTTCTTTTATACACTATGTGTTCGATGTAATTTTTCATAACTAAAATATTTTATCTAGATATGTAAATTATTACTCTGACGAAATGGGTAATATAATATATTTAATAATATATGAAATTCAGTAGTATCAGATCGTAAACGTTATTGATTTCATTTTCAGGTCAAGGCAAAACAATAAACGGAGCTGATATATTCGTTAATTATAAAATAATTGATTTTACCCTATTGTATAACATTAAAATAAATTTAGGTTATAAAATTTTAATTTGACTTTGAAGTGTATTTAGGTAAACAGCTCTTTTTAGATTTGTCATGTTATGTAAGCTTTATATACAGTGCAGTATAATTTCGAATTACATTATAATGTTTGAAAAAATAAATCAAAAACTTTAACAATTAGTTAGATGTTAACTTTATCTGATTTAATATTTTCATCAAGGCTAAAAACTTAAAAGAAATATTACTTGCCCAGTGTGGAATTTTTAGTACTCGTTAGCGTCCAAACCTTGACTAATAGACCGGGAGATACTGACACAAATTTTCCGGTCATTTGTACCAGTATGGCGACTCTATAGGGGCGCCAAATCGATTAGCGACAAAAAAAAAATTACACCTTTGCTGCGGTAATTCCGTGAGCTATTGACCTCAACTTAACTGACAGCTTAGTAATTAGGCAAATGGCTAGCATCGCAGTCCTTTATTTTCTTAATACGTTTTATACTTTTAGACCTGATCTGTTTGGAGATTATTCCACCACGCTACTCCAATGCGGGTTGGTGGAATACACATATGACAGAATTTCAGTGAAATATGATACATGCAGTTTTCCTCACGATGTTTTCCTTCACCGTCAAGCACGAGATGAATTATAATCAAAAATTAAGCACATGAAATTCAGTGGTGCTTGCCCGGGTTTGAACCCACAATCATCGGTTAAGATTCACGCGTTCTTACCACTGGGCCATCTCGGCTCTCTTTAGACTTATTACACAGTTATGTTAACTACCTTATTGGTTTTGTAGCTATTTTGTAAGACCAGTTTCTGAAGTTTCGATTTCAAATCCGGAGCCAGAAAGAAGTTATTGAGTATTTATTTCACTAATGAAAGCTAAGTATAGCCTATGAACTTTGCAGTGTGCACTTGTCTGAAAGCACGAGGCTTCGTTTTGCGTGTATCTGATCTCTACCCTATCGCGTCGGATTGCTGTCCAATCAGACATCGAGATTGCGGTAATAGCGAGTGCATTTGTATTTGCATAAACACTTGACACTGATATATTTTTCGCAATCGTATCGTCGTCACCTGTTCTTATCGTATTTATACTGGGGCAGTACAGCTTGTTTTATTATAACACTGCAAGATTAAGATTTATATGGTAATGGGGATTGTATAGTCGGCCGATGGTAGTATATGCTTATATGTGAGTTCGTTACTCGCAGCTTGTGGGTTGTAGATATACTATTTACTGGATGGTATGGATGGTTGCTCTTAACACATAACTCTTAGAGATTGAAATGGGCCACAATTATTCATTACCTGATGAACCACATTCTTCGAGGAATCGATTTTATATACATTCATTTTACTACAGCTAACCTCATGAAATATTTTCATAATTATGCTGCACCGTATATCTAAGTAATTAGCACTGGAGGGCATGTAGCCAGGAATGTTGTCAGGACTTAATTTAGATAGACTACGTTAGAACATTCCAGATTATTAGTATGAAACTAGATATATTCAATGTATTTACGGGCTTGTATTACGGCCGGGGCTAGTATTTATTGTAATAATATACATTTCTAAACACAAATCCGTAAAGATTTGTATTTTTTTATTGTTGACTGTTTGTAGTATGCATGTATTTTAACTATAAAATTGTAACAATAGTAACAATACTATATATATATATATATATATATATATATTGTCACTACGTTTATTTAATTACAATAAATCTAGATAAATGAGCTGTCAAATCTGATTGGTAGAAGTGTCACAGGCGACAAGCATTATGAGTTTCGCATATTCATTTTGTAATTTCATGCCGAAATGGTAAAGTTAATATAAATTTTCAATTGATGGGAACATACGCATTCTTCTCCGTAACGGAGAAAGTATGATCCTTATTCTAGTATGCTGCTTTGTGGGATGGTAGAATACATGCATATGTCATAGTTATACCCGATACATATATTTGCACGGTTTTTTTACCAAACTATTTAAGAGTAAACAAACATTATACGTTAATATTAGAAAGTAGCAATAACGCGGTAATGGAAACTGTGCCAGCAAGCTCATTGGACTAGCTTGAAATTGAAAATTAGGCACCCTTATGACCACCGTTCGGCCTATGACCGACCATTACGATTGAGAAAATCTGACATTGTTTATTTAAATTAAGACGTTTGCATTTTTAAACGGTTTTATTTAGCTTGCCCTGTTTGTTGGTTTGGGTGAAATTTAGTAATTGAAATTTGACCCCCTTCTTTTTAACAGATTAATCTGATATTTG
Organism: Nymphalis polychloros; assembly: GCA_905220585.2. Lineage (NCBI taxonomy): Eukaryota > Metazoa > Arthropoda > Insecta > Lepidoptera > Nymphalidae > Nymphalis > Nymphalis polychloros. The sequence continues at coordinate 8,653,131 of HG992253.1, forward strand.
GTACACACCTTTATTTCTGATGACAATATAATTTAATAAATTCTGTATCATTGTAAATCCAAGATGGCGGCCGCTACAAAATGGCGGATTACGTATTTTTACACAACTAACTCAATATGTATATCAAGTGAAAGGGCTTGACTAGTAGAATAGAGGTCACAATGAAAAAAAATGAAAATCCAATATGGCCGCCAACAAAATGGCGGATTAAGTACATATTTTTTCACAACGCCTTCAATGGGTATCAAATGAAAGGGCTTGGCTAGTAGAATACTGAACACTATGACAAATTTCAAATCTAAGATGGCCGCCGGCACAAAATACCAGAATTCATATTTGTTTCAATATTTCTAATTTCATATTTATTTTGATATGGGTAGTGGGTATCAAATAAAAGGGCAAGTGAAACAGTAACAAAAGTAAAAACTTGAAAATAAAAAAAATTAAAGTAAAAAAATAATTTTAAGTTAAATGGTGTAAGGTTAAATTAACCTTACACCAGGCGATTAAATTTGACTTTTTCGTTCAGGTCGGCAACACAAATAAACAGTTATTTTCTTTTGAGATTAGAAAAATAAATAAATAAATGGAACAATAAATAGTATATTCAAATCTTTGGCGGTAAGAAAAATTGCCAGGTAGCTCAGATACTTAACATACGGACGGTTTTTAAGCTATTCAAGAAAATCACGAAATAAAAATAAAAAATTAAGCTATATATAATCATATATTGGCGTGGTTGGTAGATATTTCACGGTAGCATGCGCAAGCGATCACGTGGCGTCCTCCGTCCAGACGGAGAGGATACCGCTGGATTTTTAGTGGGTAGTCCGGCACCTTAAGCGCCGGTGAGCCCCACATACCCCCCCACTTCACGTGGGGGAAAGGGGTAAATGCATTTTTTCAGCGAAAAAAAAGCGATCACACCAAAAAGCGTTGCCCTTCTTAATCAACTCTCCCTTTCACATGTGTATATTTTATGTTATTTTTATTATGTTTTCGATACAAAAATGTAAAGTATGAATTAAAATTGAAAAATTACATTTAATACTTTAGGAAAATAGTAATTTATTCAAAACTAAATATAAAATAGCAACTTATAAGTTAAAAAAAGAGTTCAAATTATATTTACATTTGTTTAGACTTGAGGTTATCTCATTGGCCGCACACAATCCTTATTGTCAAATCTGCACATTTACACATACATACACATACAATCGCTAGAATAGAAAGAATCAGTAAGAAAGAAAGAAGAGAAAGGTCGCTTGGAGGACAACGCTTTTTTGTTACATGACAATTTCTGCCAGGTCACTCTACTTTGCAGTAGTAAAAGAACTTTGTTCCAATAAATGAAAAAATATGTAGAGCATATTGTACTTTACTTTATGCATTATTATTATATGCCCTGTACCGAACACACATACACTGTACTGTATGGGCGAATGTTTATATCTTATTGATTAAAAAATGCACGGGACTTTATTTTACCCGTACGAAGTCGGGACGGGCAGCTAGTAGAACATAGATTGCAATGTTTGCTCGTGCAATATACTGAATCAATTTTACTTTAAATAGTTATGGATTTCATTAAAATGTGATCTACATTCTTGGTTGTTCGCACAATTAACTACACTTTATCCCTATTTCCTATTGAAATATATATACGAAGAAATATTTTGAAATTAGTGTTTATAATCGTATTAGTTTTTGAATCTTATATAAACTGTTACACGTTTCCTGCGACTGCGGGTATTTTTATTTACATTTATAAGTTCACGAGGACGCGACGATAAGACCTTTGATTAAGGTCCACGTTTTCTACCCATAGGTTTCTCGGTTAAACTTAGAATTTTCGTATATGTATCGCCCTACCACGGGCTTTGTGCAAACCCGTCTGGACAACAGGAATCCGTAGTATTGTTATATTCGGGTTCGAAGCTCGCCGGTATTACAACACGCTCAAAGGACATAATATTAATTCCCAAGGTTGGTGCTCTTTGACGGCTAACATATATACAGTGAAAAAATGGTGACCACTTACCATCATGTGGTCCATCTGCCATTCTGCCTAGAACTCTAAACAGATAACCGCGCTTCGCCTTAACCTTGTTTTTTTTGTTATTAAGTTATAAAAATGAATTAAAATATGCAAACGAAATGCAATCAGATAGTTTAAAAACACGTCTAAAGTATGACCTGTTCGCGTGGGACTTTATTTAATATCTGTGTGCAACCGGCGTCAAATCCCTCGCCTGTAGCCGCCTGTTGCCGTTGATTACTATTAGCTGGCTTTGTTGCCACAGTCGCCGGTATGAATTAAGTATTATTTAATCATTAATTCGGCATACCGATATTGTTTAGGGCATCAATGTTTTTACCGGTTGGTGATTTATCACACGCATTGGTACAGTAAGAAATTGTGTTTTAATTTGGATTTAATCGTAGACTATAGTTTTTGAATTCATTTTTTTATTATATACGCGAGATAGAATTAAAAGAGCAAGAAATAGTTTTTTTTTTGATAAGAATAAAATTAATTTGAATAAAACGTAAATATTTTTATTTTTTAAACACTTAACCCTCAATTTTGTAGAATATTTCGAAATTTATGAACAATAAATAATTATTTATCAGAGAAATACAGACACAATTCAAATTCTTTTTATATTTTTGATTAATTACGTTTCAATATTTAAAAATAAAAGCTTTTAATCTTTACTCTCCAAGCTATTATCAAAGTTTTATTTTGCTAACATACTTACTTACTAAGCAAAATAAAACTTTGGTAAAAGCAAACAGTATGTAGCTCGAGGTCATTAATTAAACAATTTGTTGATACATTTACTAAAAAAGTGTTAATTTGAATAAATTAAAAATAACTATAAGCGATCGAATAAATAATTTGTTTTAGAATGTGCGTAAACAAAATTGTTCAACAACTGACAATAAAATACTGAAATACGAGCAAAATAAATCTGAAAACAAGTGTTGTAATCATATATCATTCAATCGCTTCTATGTTTTTTTTGTGCCTAAAATTCGTAACGTAAAACTAACATTCCATTCCCGCTTATTTGAATTGACGTACTCGTATTTATCTGACGGAAAAATTTCACTGTATTGTCCTATGAAATGTCAGCAACAGAAACACTAAACCACAGAGCGCTTACATTTGCATAGATATTTGCGTATACACTTTGCGTATATATTTACACGTGTGGAGCAATTTAGGACACATGGCAAATAGAGACGACGTAATCGACTCTGCACATCGGACTGCATGGACAATCAGTTTATGTGAATGCTGCGTTTTATGGCAATTTTTATGTATGAATTCCGTTTTTAGGGGTGCAATGTGATTTGTTGCGGGATGGAACGCGTGACTGTGCAGTTATATTATTTGATTTAGTTAATGACCTTTATGGAAATGAATTTAGTCGTAATTATATTCTTTTAGGCGTAAGGTCATAAAATACTAATATAAATAACGGAGCGTGATTATTAAATAATGAAAATCAGTTAATTTTGAGAGTTATAATTAATTTTGTTAATTTTTATCTTTGGTAAATTATTCTGTTCAGTTTATTAGAGCGGTTAACACCGAATGAAGTTGTATTTGTCACGGCGAAAGTCATGTCAATGATGGACTGGTTGACAGCGGCTGTACACGGTGATCATCCGCAAACCCATTGGCTCCAAATTGCTAATTATTATTGTAATCCCTAATTGTACAAGTAATAAGTGTTTGTACAATTAAAGTTGTAACAAAAGTCAACATTGCTGTCCACTTATTTTAACGTTACCTGAAGTATAACGCCCACCATGGATTCCCGTACTAACGAATTCACGAATAATCTATTAGATTCGAGCCCGGATATTAAATAACTAAGTAATAGTTGAAGTTATGTTTTGTTCGGAGTGAATAAGATCTTGGAAAAATTATATATGATAAGTTTTTTCTTGAATTAGAAGTTAGCAGGATTTCTTTAAAATAAATAATTAATTTAGAACAACCTTCTATAAGTATTTTACTTCGTTTTAGATCTCTTTGAGTTGAGAGTACTTGGGAATCTTAAATATAGTTAAAATAGCTATTCCACTATATCGAAATGTGCCAATATCTCGTTATAAATTGCGATACGACACGGCATTGTATTCGTATTTTAACATGAATTTAGTTCGCTGCATGTTAGCTACATTTCCTGTTCCTATTGGTCGAACCAGGGGCGTTATTAATTTGAAAATTGAATTATTATACAATGGTGTTAAATATATCTCTTTATTTTTACATAGTATTATAGACAAAAAGCTTTGATACTTTGCATTTCATAGAATAATAATTCAATAAATAATAATAAATACACAAATGTAAATAAGAGCTCATTTAAATATAGAAAAGCGAAAAAATATATTTGTACACAGTTTAGATTATCCTAATGTTTAGACATTGCATTACCTTTTTCATCTGTTACATCTTCCATGGTCACGAACTAAACGAATTGAGTCACGTACACTAATTTGGAAATAATCCCAAAAAGTCCTGGTACAGGGGACTACCGCTAACCGGGACAACTACAAAACGAATACTATACGTATATGCAGCGTTGCTTACAGTTCTGTTTTGACATTAACATTTGCCAAAAACGTATAAATAAGATTGATATATTTATTAAAGTTTAACAAAATAATCTATGAAATAAAATAAAGTTTAGTTAACAATAAAATAATGCATATGAAAAAGCTACTTTAAAAAACTTTATTTCACTGTATTCACTCCGAATAATTGGATAGAGAATTAAGTAAATTAAAACGTTTAATTAAATATACTGCTGTCGTAATCCATTTAAACTAGTTGTGTAGGGATTGTACGGACCTTCGACATTTAAAGATCGTCTCTCGTCTTCACTACTTTTAGGTTAATTGAACAACTAATGAAACTCTTTGATAAGAATTTAATATTAAGACCCGAGATAGCCCAGCGTTTAGAACAAGTGAATTTTATCCGAAGATTACTTGCTGGTTACTGGCTTCAAGCCCAGGCAAGCACCACAAAATTATTCTATCCGCGATCAATTAGTTTAGGTTACATTATTATAACAACATGCACATTTGTTATAATTAAAAAAATGCCGTCACGAGTGGCTTGCAGATGTGAAATATAGTAATGGTTGGTTTTTGAAATAGTTTAATTTCAAAGAAAACCAATAAATAAATGTATAGTATAATTAAAATAACGCAAAGAGATTCGAAGTATACGCGCCACGCACATACGAGGTAAAAGTTGGAGTGACGGAGAGCCGGCATGACGACATTATACCGTGCCGTTTGCCGTCACGGCATATGAGTCGATCTTACTCCCAAGGTAAAATATATGTTTTACATTAATATGAAACGCTTCATGGTTTTTGGCCTTTCTGAATAGAGCTTACTTGCAGTTACGACGATTATTCAACTTCTAGAATAATATTAATTATGCAGATAAATAGTAACATCAGGCAAAAAATTCTCAGGGTTTTATGAAAATATTAAAATGTATAAAAAAAAATTCAAGTAAATATAAAAGCTTCTTAGAAGAAAATGTAATATTTTACACTAACAGCTGAATTATTGTATTTGAAATTGAATTTACCACGCTTACTTGCTGTCGTGAAATCTTTTAGTAGAAGTGGACTTTTGCCTTTGATTTCAGTTAGCCGGCTTTGTCATTCGTGAATAAAACATTAACCTAGCCGTAATGAGGTAACTGGACACTGTTTTTGAGTTGATCATTTGCATGCATTTAAGCTGGTTCAGTTAATACGTATTTCAGTTTTAATGGGCTGCTGGATGGCTGCGCACTATTTAGTTTTAGGCTAATTTTGGATCCAGTTAGAGTCGGATCTGTAATCTGTAAAATGCCTAATACGTACGTACGTAATGTACTGTATTTCACTAAATCGAGAATGTATGAAATTCAACCGGCTACTTTAAAATTATCACACACATATTACATACAGTGGTGGTCATATAATTAGAAACACTACCAACGGTCCTCGACATTATGTAAGATACTTCACCGCAATCGTTTTTATTTTGAAATTAAACAATAAATAGGACAACAATATGTTCAACGATTTATCATTTATTAGAAAAACAATATAAATCCCATTACACAAGTGGACTTTCAATATTACATTACGGACAAATATTTAAATCAGTTTTAAGGTATGAACAATAATGGTCAACTAATTAGAAACAACAACAAAAAATATAAAAAACAATATTTTTTTAAGTATTAGTAATTAATATTGTTATTTACGAAATAGCTACTATCCACAGCCTACCAATAGTTATAATTAATATTTAGTGGCGTATCCCTTATTTTCAATAAAAGCACTGCAACGACGTGGCATTGATTCAATCAATTTCATACATTTTTCTAGGGGGATTGAATTCCATGCTTCAACAAATGCTTCATATAGTTCGTTTTGACTGGTGTTACGTTTGTTTGAGACTTTCTTTTTAACAATATACCAGAGATTTTCTATCGGGCTTAAATACGGACTATTTGCTGGCCAGTCTAAAACGGATATACGCTGTTCGCTAAGGAAATATTTGGCGCTATTGGCCGTGTGTTTAGGGTCATTGTTATGCAGAAAGATCCAGATTACAGGCAAATGATCGTCCGAGTAGGGAATCATTGTGTGCTCTAAGATATTTTTGTATTGCCATTGATCCATTGCACCTTCAATATTCCGAACGGGTCCAACTCCACATCCGGAAAAACACCCCCAAACTTTAATGTTACCGCCACCGTGCTTGACTATACTCCTTGTGTATTTATAATTAAAATCATTGTTTACAGGACGTCTAACATAGCGCTTTCCTTCGGAATTTACCATATTTATTTTTGTTTCATCTGAAAATAACACTTTTTTCCATTCTCGTACCGTCCAATTAACATATTTTTTAGCGAATAATAATCGCTTCTCCCAGCGTTGCTTGGTAAGAAGCGGTACCTTTCGAGAGATTCTTCCAAACAATTTAGCTATTTCTCGGGTAAACGAGTATTTCTCGGGTTATCAGGCGAAAAAACTTCATTTTTAATCTGGTTGGAGCCTTTACTTGGGTCTTTTTTAGCAACACGAACGATTAGCGTATCTTCTCTGGGAGAAGTTTATCTTGGCCGAGCCTTTATAAGAACATTTTCAACAGTTCCATGTGTTTTATAATGATCAATTGCATTAAAAACTTTCTTAACAGAACAATTTAAATCAGCTATTCTTCTGTTCGCCTACTTATGATCTATATGTAAATTAACAATTATTTGCCTAGTTGACGCGTCACAACATTTATTTTTGCCCATTTTGAACAAAATAAAATTCAGATTAAATTTTGAATTGCCGCCAAAATAATAGAAAAAGAAATGTTATTCTGCAATTTCAAAAAAAGAACGAGCTATGGATGCTATTTTAAAATGTTTCTAATTAGGCGTCCAAGCGGCCAGTAACAGAAAATAAACTCCTACATGTGTAAGACTCATTTTGTAATTAAAAGTAAGATATGTTTTATATGTTATGCATTTAATGAGTTTTTTATTTGAGTGGCTATATCATTGCATGATTATTAATTATTGAATGTGTGTATATTTTTTACGAACATTTGTACGTTGAAGTTATACTTTCTTTATTCATAAGAAGTGTTTCTAATTATATGACCACCACTGTATATGTGTGATTTATTCATGTTTTGTCATAAATAAATCTTTGCCCGAGATTTTGGGATAGAGGGATATCGCGGTGGCTCAATAGCACCCGTGGTTGTACGTTCCACCGAATTTTGAAATAGGTTTATGAAGTCCTCCTGATCTACTCTTAGTAGACCTAGTACGCAAAATATATTAAAGTGAAGAAGTGTGTTAGCAAACACTTTTACGCTCTCCTAATGGGACAAACATTAGTCAGGACCAGATTTAACATGGACCAGTAACACAGTTAACTTATTAACACTTTTTTCTGAGAATTGCATGATTCGAGCTTAATATGGATGAATAAATAAGCCAAAGGACCTTCAAGGCAGGTAAGGCCATATTATATAAAGTAACGATTTGGTAGAAGGCTGTATCGTGACTGACAATCACAATAGTCTGTTGATGTTTTAAAAAAAATAATGTCGAAAAATATAAAATCAAAATATATTATAAAACAAAAATTAAGATATAAAAGACCTATTTATATATATACCGCTCTTTTCTTATACGCGATTTAGAAAAACAGTAGAGATTAATAAAAAATATCTCCGTGAACACGAAGTTGAGGAAGATTGAACTGGTTTATGAGTTATTAAATGAAAATTGGCTCGGCTTCCACAGAAAATCAACATCAGAAACCAAATGGGAATATTCGTTTGTAAGAAAATATTGCCCTTCAATTAGAAATAAAACATAGAACCGAACGGATCTAATACGGAAATGCATTCTTGATCAAACAGACGACCTCGCAGTGTGGTCCATTCGGTGTCATAAAGAGTTATCCAACACGGTAAATTTTAAGCCCCAGTCGCACTACTTGGATCTTGGATTCTTGAATAAAACATCCGGCAGTGCAGTGTATACTTAACGTTAGATACATCAGTTTCTACTTCCATAAAGAGGCCAATGATGGCTTTGAATACTTTCTTGTTATTTTCTTCGTGTTATAAATAGTAAGAAAAATAAATAAATTGTGCGGTCGGAGGACCCCTGTCAGAACAGAATTAATTGCGATATTTTTTCGACTCAAAACGTGTTTTAAAATGTAGATTTTATTTGATTATATTACTGTATTTTAAAAATAGACATTATTTTTAAAGTTATCGACATAGCCCAAAGGATTAGCAAGCATGAAATGGCAGTGGGCTGGACACATTTGTCGCAGAACCGACAACCGTTGGTGTAGACCTGTTCTGGAGTGGAGATCACGTGGCGATATACGCTATATGTCCAATCTTATGTTCAACAGTGGACAACGAAAGGCTGATGATGATGTTGATGATGATGATGACTGTATTTTTGTCACGCCAAAAAGCGCCTCAACATCCTCTCAATCTCAAGCCCCAACAGTGGCATAAACCACTCTCTAATCAAAGATTTTTAAATACAATTAACATTTTTTATAATAATAGCAATCCCCATTTTAAGGAATTTACTAATATTCTAATATTAATTTAGTAACTAACCCCTCCAATAAACAAAGTTGGAATGAATTGGAATGGTGATAATAACCCAAGGTTCGAACCTGGGACTTGCGTACGGTTCGTAAGCCGCAGCGCTATTGTTCCTTATATGGTTTTGTATTACCTTTATATTTTTGTATTTTTAAGAACGTTAGGAAAGTATTTTTAATAAAATTAATTATGTTGATTAAGTTTGTTATATTTAAGTATTTAACTTAATTAATACAAAATGATGGGCGCACTATACAGTTCACGCTCGATCGTTTGGCGTGGTTTGGCGCTGAAAACTTCGGCTCCTTACTTCAGAAGCGCTCGCGCAGTACTGAATTCGAACGCCCAACGCATCGCATTTTGTAGAATTTGGTAGGCACGATGTATGAACGCTATTTCATTATCATGATCTTGGGCCACTGCCATTTCACTCTACTAAAGCCGCGTAAAAGAACTGCGTTCCAAAAAAAACTTTAGTTTCAATAATTTATCATCATAAGAAACAAATCTGCATCGGAGGTATCGTATTGCTTAAGTGTGTTAACATACATGTGTGTTTCCACATAATCCGATGTTCAATTCGACAAGAAGAAAGATAGTTCAGCTGAGGGACCAACGGCTTAAAGTCCTTTCTGACATTGCTGAATTCCAATCTCCGTCCGCTAGTGAGAAATTCTGGAGAGAACAAGCCAATAACTTTTTATGGCCCCCGCCCAGGGTTTGTACTCAGACCCTCTGGATAAACTAGCCGAAAGACCGACGGACGAGTCAGTCTTTATTATCATAGTAAGGTCATTTGAAATCAAATCTACTTAATCCGAGTTTCAATTTAATTTGAAATATGACTTTGGATGATAATATTTAATGGAAAGAGGATTGAGTTTTCCGCTAGCGAATTGGTTGAAGCACTCTGAGCGTAGTCCAAAGATGAAATATAAATTTGTACCACAGTATGTGTTAAGACCTCAGTTATTTTGTACTTCATTATTATACACATTTTTTTAAAATTTGATTACAATAAGTATGAGAATTACCTGATAATTACTGTAATTAATGAGTTTTTCTTTAGCATTTATACTTAAAGAAATAAGGACTCTAGTTTATTTGATTGTGAAATTGACAATTGTCGTGATATAATAGAAACTTTTTTTTTAAATGCATAAGCTAGCGCTTGTCTGTTATCACACCTGATGGAAAGTGATGAAACAGACTAAGGTGGAGCACGCTTGCCTAGAAGGTGCCTATTCAATCTAGACTTGAAGGACCCATATTAACTAACTTTACATAAATATCAAATTACATATATAAATAAATATCAAAAAGGTATTTTTAAATTATATATTGAAATTGAGTAAGGTGAAAGTGTTTAGTTTATGAGTAAGATATGTTTTAGAATATTTAATGTATAATAATTGAAGCGGCTTTGTTATTTTGTCTATACATTTTTGTAATTATAGAATGTAAAAGGTTTTGCTTTGCTTTTATGGAAGTATATTTTCTACCAATAAAAACGTATTCTATTTTATTTGAATTAAAATAACCTTCGTTTTACAAACTTTTAACGTTTAAACGCGTTCTAACCTCAGCAGCATCAAACTGGCAGTGCTAATCAATATTTTATCGAACTACATTCATATAATGTGTGGCCTAGTGGTTAGAACGCGCGAATCTTAACCGATGATCGTGGGCTTACACCCGGGCGAGCGCTACAGAATTTTCATATACTTAATTTGTGTTTATAATTCAACCACCCGAATATATAGATTCATAGAATGTTACTATAATGTGTAAGATTGTTTTTCACTTCTATTTTAAAGCTCTGAAATTCCGAAAATTTCTCCTGTAATGAAAAATGCAATGATATGTAAGTCTTTAGTTTGTACTTGTACCAGAACTATATAGGGGTAATATTGTTATTCTTTAATTTTATGATGTTCATTTCGTTAGCAATAATCACCACAAAAGTAATAAATGTATTACACATCCAATTGTTAATAATATTGGAAATTTGTAGGCACATGTGATTTTTTGGTGATTATTGCTAATGAAATGATGAATGAATTTATTTACTATTTATTACATAATGATGTAATAAATAGTAAATAAATTGAGTAAATTAAAATAATAAACATATAAATCAGAACAATTTTATATTAATATTTTGTAATACGTACTTAACTCACATTTGCACAACATAGTCTTAATTACCATTGTTTACCTTTGTATAGTTCCTAAGTTAATTTATTGAGTACCACATTTCTTTATATTTTTTTTTGTTTAATTATGTTTTGTCATTACTTTATGCTTGATGTGATCTGCTGTAATTAAAGGAGCACACATATTTTATAATATTATTTCACGATTCAATGTACTTGTAAGTGTGTATCCTTTGTTGGAGATCCTTAATTAATTAAATAAATATTTTTAATTAAAGACAAATAATAAATAATTCTAGAGTGGGTTCTACAAATATTTCGGTTTATTAATAAGTCAATTTGATATATTTTGTTATCATTTGCACATTTTTTTACGGTAAATGTAATAATAATGTGGTTACAATGTTTATTTGGCATGAAAAAATTATTAGGTAACGGAAACGTTGTTGAACACACATTTACTTTACTCCGTTCTCAATTTGACTCTGTAAATTAAGTAGCACGGATGAAATGTATTATGCATTTGAAATTAACTTTACACACATAAACGATAGGTATTATTGGACGAATGAAACAATATTTAGATACCGTCCATTGAAAAACAGTAACGGTGATTAACAATTATTTATTTACGAACTGAAACACATGCAATTATAGTACGTACAATAACCGTTACTTCAGAATTTAATTTAGTTTGTATTGTTTTGTTATGTTGTTATTGTTAAAATTGTATTGTTATTGTTAAAAAAATACTATGTTATCAATAGGTAACACAGTGTTACGACTTGTATAGTTGCAGCAACAAAATTGTTGATTTCATTAAATTCGTTTCAAACGTGGGGTGTGTAATGGGCTTTGAGGTCAGTTTTATAGCTTTTACAAGCGATTTAATCACAGTAGTTTATCATTTGAGAATTTAGACGTACATGAATCTAAAGTTATGTCTTAATTTCCTTATTTAATCAAACTACTGTCGCCCCATTAAAATATTAAGAGACCATTTAATTACGTTCAAGTTAAATATTTCGATTTGTTTTTTATTTTCTTGAGTGTAATGTGACTAATGACAAATGGGTTTTTTTTCAAATAATCCGTAGCTTAATTTTATATTAATCTGTTTGAAAATTAATTCCAATAGTTAAAAATTATATAGTTACGACTGACGCTGAGAGTCATATCCAGTAACGTAATCACTGCTGGACGAATGAAAATAATCCAAATTTCATAATATTTCTACTCCTACAGTTAATATTTAAGATAAAATATACAAAACAACGGAAAACGATCTATCATATTAAAATTACGCTGGAAAACTGTCGTAGTACGAAATAGCTTTTTTCTACGAGTTCTGTAGAGGTCTCATTAAAACTTTAATTATCCACTCCTTTGAAGGGTTTTTAAAACTACGACAGTCAGCTTGGCTAATTTTAAACGAGTTGTTAAAGCTTATAAGAAAGTTAACTAATACTTTATATGCATTTCATATCTCGTTATCAAAATTTTCTTCTCGTCGTAATCGTTTAACGATTTAATCTGAAAGCGTCTTATAAAGTTTAAAATTAAGTACGTTTTATAATTATGAATGTATGAAGTAATTTTGTTGACGATAAATGCGATACGAGTACCAAATGCTATTCATATTAATTAAATATTCAAAAAATCCTAATCCTAAATTGAATAACACCTAAAATCGAGAATAATAAAATAATTGAGTTGTGCGCATTGTTTTTTAACACACTTTAATTAGCTTCACCTGAAATCGGTCAGGAGGACATCATCATCATCATCATCATCTATGTATATGTATATGATATTTGTTGTTATAATCCTGAAATGATCATTCTTACTTATTTTAAGAATAGCTGCAAAAGAATTTCACGCTATATCCTTGCTTCAAGTGCCTATATAGCATTGGCTGGCATAGAAATGGGATTATCTGATTTTTCTCAGAAACATTTCACCTTTTGCTTCAACTATGAAAGGACTAATAAAGGCAGTTTCTAAATGAAAGAGCAAATAGTTTTCAACTTCGCTTCACAAACTATTCATTTTATAGGAGTGTTGCATTAAATAGTTCTGAAAAGAAGATACTTTTGAACGATTGTACAAAGATTGGAAACTTGAAAACAAAGCTGGCGTTAACCATATTTATATTATAAATCATATTTGTTGGTTATCTTTATTTAAACAATAATACCTTAGTTACATAAAAAGTCAGACGCATTGAAGATGCACAACAGTCATTGAGTTTTTATATTTTCAGTTGTTTTAATAGAATTTTACAGTTAAACAAAATTATTATATTTATGTTTATCTGCAAGAAATCGCATCGTATACATATAATTGATCACAAAAATTTTCAAGAAACAGAATAAAGGATATTATTATATTTATTAACACAAACATATTGTTATTAAACTGTAACAAAGACAACAGCAAGCAAATGCTTGCTGATCACTTACCACCCAGACCTCGCGCAGTACCAACTTGACACTTGTATTTTGTGCCCAGCCTTAAAATATAAAACGCCCCTTACAATGACCGTTACATTGAAAATATATAGATATCATAATGATGCTACATGTATTCAATCAAGACCCTTTTTACGAGACTATAGTAGTGTCTTTCTTGCGAGTTTGCATATTGATTTCAAATTTAAATATTGACACTGAATTTGGATAAACTAATTTTTGATTTTATTATTCAATACTTTGAGCATAGCTCGTTCCATGCAGAGCCAATTTGTCGTCTGGTTCCTCAGTTAATTTTCACGATTCGGCATCGTAGGTCATGACAGGTAAGGTGTATTGATTAAAACCTTCATCTTAAAACACGAAGATTGTCAATTACTAAAAACTGATTACTTATAACATTTCAACACTTCTAATGAATATATAAAAGCTTTGTATTATATAAGGTTACTTAGTTTTCGTTATTTTTATCCTTACTTTATATAGCAAACATATTCTGAATTTTTCGTAAAATTACCAAGTTTTGTGGAGCTTATCCAACTTTGGTATTGTTAAGAAAGAATTAATAAACTTGAGCTATGAAAATTTCTGTCACCGCTTCGCTCGAGATTTCAATGAAGAGATAAAGACAGTACAGCGAGTTTTTTTCACAATAAAGGCAAATGGGAAACGTTGAAAACGTAAAATTTATATTTTCACAAATAGCAAAGTTCGCAGGATACGATTTTTTTAGAACGGAATATGGCTCCATTATATACGCTTTTTGAATTTGTTATTGAGTTAAATTACTTTAATTTACTTTTATTATAATGTATTTCAAATAAACTCAATTTACGGTTTGAGTTATGGAATAAATAAATTGATTGTCTCCTCGTATTTTTTGACATTAAGTTATATATTATAATTAATTCAAAGTCAAGTTTTGCATTCTAGTCAAGCTTTGTTCCAGTCACTAATGTAAATAAATAAAAACACAATTACCATATTGCATTTTTTAGTTTATATTCGTAATAAAAACGTGAGTTTGTTAGTCTGCAATACCAAAGGGATTATGTCTCTTGAATATAAAGTTTATACATTTTGTGTGCCCACGTAATTTCAGAAATAGCTGCTCAGGGAGTATTGTTAGTAAGATTGTAATTTTAATAAACGACAAACATATAATCAGGATTATAACCGCACTTGTTTAAAACAAATTTAACGATTTTATTTAAAACCTTGGGTACAGTTTGTTCATATTTTTAATTTATTAATTTAAGTGAATAAATGAGACTTAAATGTGTCATTCAATTTATGTCTGTAATAACATTTTAATCAGTCTAGTGGCTAACTTCTAAGGTTGCAAATCCCAAGGTCTTGAGTTCAATCCCCGAGTTGGGCCAGCAAATTGTTATTGTGTAGTTCTGTTAAGATATCCTCGGTAGCAACTTAGAGATTAGAAGTTAGCAAGGCTTACACTTTCGAGCCGCGGAAAGCATGTAAAGTCTTTGGTCCTGCACCTCAACCTTTTCCAAAAGTGCCAAGGCTTAATTTCTCAACGGATTATAAGGCTTAGGAAGTTGATACTGCACTTGTTTTTACACACATACTACTACAATACGCACTATAATCTCTAGGAATCATCGCAGTAGTATCGGATAGGAGAACATCAATTACACTGGCACTTCATCTTATAAGCCTGATCATAGTCTAACAAACGTTGAAGTTACGCTAATTGATCTGCAATAAGGTCTATCGACCAATTTTAAACCATCAATCAAATGTAAAGATATGTTTATTACATTGAATTTTTTCTTGAGAAATTTTTAACAAAAGTCAAACTCGAATAAAGATAAACTGTATTATATTGTCTATACTCACCTGAATACTTACTTAATGAAAAATAAAGTTTGCTGAACATACAAAAATGTCTACAAACACAAATTATGGATTGATCATTCCTTTCTATATAAAGAGATGAATTAAGTACTTTTCTTTAATTCACTACATCATGCGAAAGATCAGATTATCAGATTATTGGACTATGTACTCATGGCTATAAGTCAAATCTATATATGTTAGGTTCTAAATAAAATGAGGAAGGTATATCCTTAGTTGCAAGTTCACGTTAATCAAAATCAATCATTCAAATAATCGTCATTATTAGGCACTTTTGAATGGTAATTAAAACAAAAAAGAATCGATTCGGAATAATATGCACATTATTTATAAATATTAATTATTTTAAATTCGATTACCTTAATTACGAAAAACCATAATCCCTTTCTGCCTTTCTATCATTTTTAAAATATTGGTATTGAAAAATACGTCTTTTCATTATTATTATTTTTTTAATTTAAAAAAATATAATTTAATTTGTTTTATAATGGATTTGAGTTTTTTTTGTGATATATTCTATGTATTGTTAAAAAAAGTATTTTTGGCTTTACTCAGTAATTTGACGTTTTAACGCTTATAATTGCGTTTAGTTCTGATGTTGAAAAACATAAGCTAATGTTAAAGTCGGTCTATTTAATTTACTTAGTAGTTTAAAAGATTGAGAGCTAATATAACTACTCACGCCCCATTAAAATATTAAGAGACCATTTGAAAAGTTCACTCAGTGTGATGTTAATTTAATAATGCGTAAAAAGAGGCAAAATCTTCCAAAGTTAATTTTTCTTCTAAACAGGAAATATCGCAGCTTTCATTTTTAATATTTACTTTAACTTTGTTCAAGTTAAGCTCTTGGGTGATACAAAATTTGTAATGGATGTAAGTTTTTTGCAATGTAAAGTGTCGTATGTTTTATAAATTCTTGTTTTAATTTTAGTTCTTCTTTTACTATTTACTAGATCAATATTTACAAATCAATTTTAAGATAACAAGTTCATATAAAACCGTTTATAAAACTATATGTAATATGACAGATAACACCATCGAATAGTTATTAAGTTACAATATAAGTCATATACATATCTTAAATAGTCTTGCAACTAAAGATACAAATACCACTACAATATATTGTGGTCTCAGATAAATAAGGAGCTGTATAAAAACTTCGTTTAATAGAACTAAGTGGATGCAGCAATGTATGAAATATATATGGGATAGTCTGAATCTAACATGCCATGTGTTGTTCTCTTACTTTCGGACCGCGCTGTGAGACCTGGGAAATACAGAACTTGTTAGTAACACTGTAGTTAGTCACTGTGTGTAGGTCACTATGAGTATCTAGAGAAAAAATATTAGTTTCTTTATTAGTCGTCCATGATTGTTGTATTATAGGATTTATTTTCGAAAATTATTTCGTATTAACTTAAATCATTGTTAGATATTATCTAAAGGATGCATAAACATTTATATAATGTTCTAAGTATTACTTTTTATCGAAATGTATTTTAAATGAATATATAGGTAGGTTTTAGTATATTATAAGTTTATTAATTATAAAGTTAGATTAAAACTAAATATTTTCTATGGTTGATATTGAAAATACTTACCTGATTATCATTGAAAATACTAAAAATAATATGAAGTTTTATTGTTATTTTGGCAAATACAAGTAAAAAGTAAACGAGTCATATCTCTAGGGGAACTAGGATTACATTTAATAAGGTTACCTTATTATATTAATTCTTCTCTGTTATTACTCTTATCTTCTTCTTCTTTGAGCTCTTATTAAATACCTCCTTTGCCTGACGCAAATACCTCCATGCTTTACTTGACTTCAAACAGTTTTAATTTTAATATACATTAATTACTTGCAGAGTATTTCATTTCATTTTACGAACACTTCGACAATATGCTCTAATGTATAACTTATGAAATATATCGTATGTACTATAATTTACTTATATATTACATCTGATATGTGAAAGTTAATCAAATGCGAATCAGTATTCGAACGATACTATACATATTTACTAAAAGGAAAAGCGAATTAATTTCTATGCCATATAAAAACGAAATATATGTTTTTTTCTGCTCATTCTCATAGCTTAAAATAATCATTGCTATAAATAAATTTAAAAAGCTGCATTTTAATATTCTAATAGAATATTTTTTTGACACGGTTCAATATGATTTTATTTATAAAGACAAGAGAAAAACATTTTTTTAAAGTAAAACATTAAAGACCCATAGATGTAGAGCAGTAACGCTTAATGCGGATAAAACCACACGGAACAGATAGTATCCTTAAGTACTGATCCATCCATCAGTACAGTACAGTGAAATAAAAATGGAACGATTCGTTCATCGTCACTTTTTAACAATTTTTAAAACATGGATACTATAAATATGAAATTCAAATAAATTAATGTTTTCTGTACATACAAAAATATCCTGTATTTATTACAATATTGGCTGCTTCCGGTTGAAGAACGCACGAGTCGACTTTCTTCCTGACATTGTTGATACAATTAGCTACTCTTAAACAATTATATATATCTACAATATTTCACTGTACTATACAGCCTGTATCCGTACTAAAATCATAATGTGAAAAGTTCATATGAATTGCATAAGTAGTTATTGCATGAATCCGGAAAAAAACAAATTAACATAACTTAACTCACCATGATTTTATTATGATAACTTCTATGTAAGTATATAGACAATTTATGTTTAATATAGAACGTATTAATGACACACAGAAGAAAATCACATTAGAAATTATACTATATTACTGGTCATAAAATAAATATTCTTTGTTTATCTTTCCTCTTATAGCTTTTATTAAAGTAGGTGAAGTGTTATATCCATAATAACTAAGCATTATCTATAATAAACTTTGTGTATTCAATAGCGAATGCTCATTTTTGATGGACGATAATATGTATAGCCTCACCTAAATTAATATCTGTTTAATTAATTTAGATACGTTTGTGTAGTTAAGTATGCAATTATAAAATGGCAATTTTTGTTCCATGTTTTTATAAACTATTATGTTAAGAAAGATTTAATGCGCAAAATAATGATTTCCATATGACTCAAAATTCGTGAGTGAAGAAACGTATTAAAAAAATACAACAGGATATACAAATAACAGTATTTTTCTTATCACATTCAAAGCCGGCGCGAGCGGTACGCATGAATTTATTAGCCACATCAGTCAGCACCCTTGGTACAATCGAAATGAAATATTGCCTAGCACAATGAAAGAAATATTGATGAATACAAGTGCAATCAATCACTGCTGAGGACCGTATCGTGTTTCATCAATATAGAGGGTACTTTTGTATCGTTAATCATTGCGTGTTGACCACACGAGAGCTGATCTCTTTCGAAAGCCATTAAAAACATATGCCTACACGTAACTGTAAACAATGGCTGTTATTTATATACTGCGATTTTTTTTTATTTTTACTGGGTTTTTAATGCAGGAATATACAATAATTAAATTCATGTTAGGATTATTATACATCTATACAAACGTGCTTAGAGTTTTGAAAGTTTCGTTAACCTCAATAAGTTCAATGGAGCTTGGAAGCTTTCTGCGATATCAGCACAATGACAAGTTTCATCATACGATAGCTGAATTCTAAATGATAACCTATTTGCCAATATCTCAACTAATTATATTTAAAAAAACACCACAATTTTTTAAAAGAGAAGGTGTAAAGGTAAATTTACTAAGTTCTAATTATAAATCATTTGCTATATACATTGATTTAAGATCCTTCAGTACAGATACTTTTAAAAAGTAAAATAAAATAATTTAGAAAAAGACTGAAAATTCCAAACATTTTTACTGGTTTGTGTAGTTATTTCGATAGTGCGAATACGTCTGATAAATAATAATTGCTGCCCGGGGAGAACTTTGAGGATATAATTTTTTTAACGTTATAAAAAAATGTATAGTTTGTTTGGAGGTTCCGTCAAGTGATATTTCGAATAGTTCGTCTTTACTAACATGAAAATTTACTATTTATATATATATTTAAATAATATTATTAGAATTTAGGCTTTATATGAAAGAAACTTAAAATTTTATATCATGCACATGTAATGCTATCTTATAATCGTGAATGTAATTAAATTAATTAAATTATGGGGATAGAAAATAGGTATGACATACATAGTGGCTAAGGCACATATGTATGTATGTATGTATAGATTGATAGATATTTAGATATTTCTAAGAATATTTCAATCATTGATCTAAAAATTTCGTCGTCGTTAACTAGTCCAGTTATCCAGCACTAGTATAGGCCTCTTCATTGGTGAGCATAGCACGGTGAGTGTCCTTGAATTTTTGATCCAGTCACTCAGTTAGTGTCCACTTTTCGCCGTCTTATGTCATGGCAGGTAATACGCATTGGTTAAACTTGCATTTTAGAGCACTGAGGTATGTGTGACGAGGTATGGGTGACATAAAGATTTGACGAAGGCTGCCAAATACTGCCTATCTTAAGTTAATTATTCGATCGGTTTCCTTTTTGAAGTTGTACTGAGCTGTATGAAAGCACTCAAGCACAGATTCTCAGTTAAAATAGCACTTCCCTATCTCTTCCCGCGGGTGTCGCAAAAGGTGACTAGACTAAAGGAGCGGTCACTCCGCCACATACCTCACACATACTGTTCTCGCCAACACGCCTGCCCAGCGTTGCGATTATGCTACATTTCATGGTAAAAGTATTTTGAATATTTTATTGAAAAATAATTCAAAGATAATTATTTAAAATTTGACTTTCAAATATCAATCTGACCGAGGGGTTAAAAGGGTAAATATAATATATGTGGAAGTGCCAATATTCAAAGCGAACCCGTTTTAACCACGTATCCTACAGGTCTTACATTTATGTTTCGTATGCTTAGGATGAGATTGAGAAGGCTTTAACACTAGAGTTAAAACAAGGAGCAAGTATAAACTTGTAACTTATTGCAACAATATATACATTTTGATATTTTTTTTAATCATCATTTTATATTCATTTGGTTAGTAAATTAGATAAGAATAAAAAGTAAAAAGTCTAGAAAAGCGTTGGACTACAATGGACTACAAATACATTATATAAAAATAGATCACGTATTTTATATAGATGTGTGAATTCTAAGGTTATATTAAAGGTCCTTATAAAATATTTATGATGTGGGAAAAACGTTCGCGAAATTGTATTCTTTTGATGGTCGGTTTTTCTCCGTAACTTTTATATTTGTAAGTCAAAATTTTAGATAAAAAATGATAAAACTATTTTTTATAATAACAATTCATTAAAAAAATATATGTTTAAAAATTTGGAATGTAACAGTGTAGATATAAACCTTCACGTTTCTTCTGATACGAGTTGATAAGATAAAACATCTATATTTATGTGCGTGTAAATCTATGTATAAGAAAAAATATTTGTAATTTACACTTGGGTGTGATCAAATGTCATTTAGACATTTTCTTGAAGGTTTCACATAGTGGCGAAATCTGGTTCCACAGTGTGGTTGTGCATTCCCTGAAATCGAAATGTTAAATATAATATCGACCTAGTTATTCTACCATGAGTACCACAAAGTAAATCGTGGCTAATATTTATCTTTGATGTTGATCTATCATAGAAACAGAATAATATAATAATGCCAGAAATATAATTATAAGAGATTTAAAAAATATGCTCTACTTTTAAGCATGTACTAAACATTTGGATTGTACTTTATTAAATACGCTGTAAAGCGCTTTTGAAACTTCATTTTATACGGTTAAATTAAACGTAAAGCTACCATCGGCCCGGAATGTATATTCTCGAGCAGAACTAACAAGAAAATCATTAGTTATTCTTTAATTCAATTAGGTCCATATAATATATAGGAGACAATATTAAATAATGAAAATCAGTTAATTTTGAGAGTTATAATTAATTTTGTTAATTTTTGTTGTTGGTAAATTATTCTGTTCAGTTTATTAGAGCAGTTAACACCGAATGGAGTTGTGTCTATTACGGCGAACGTCATGTCAATGATGGACTTGATGACACTTCACTTGATGATTTTAATTGTACCAATACTTATTACAATTCAATTAGGGATTACAATAATAATTAGCGATTTAGAGCCAATGGGTTTGCGAATGATCACCGCGTACAACCGCTGTCAAGTGTCAACAAGTATATATATATCTCAGTATATATATATACAGGGTGTAACAAAATTCGTGTCCGACCCGTGAAGTGGTTATTAGGTATCGTGTGTCGTTCTATTTATGTATATATAAATTTATATATATGATGGTTTCTTTGTTTATGTCATGAACGTTCGTGTTTACAAGACTGAATTTAAATTGTGTAGTTATTGTTCACACTTGCCTGGTAAGATTTGGCACAGTACAATCAACGCATAATAGATTAAGAGTAAATCGTTACGGATTTTTTTTTAACGATTAAGAAAGTATTGTTGTGCGTGCTGGCTATTTGATAGTAACATAATATAAAATCTATTATTGTGATTGACAACGTTATTTGTCCACGTGAATCGTGATAGTGCTGATTGCTTAACCGATGATTCATGACTCTGGTGAAAAATATAAAAAAAAGTTTAGAAACATAGCTTTTATATCTCCAGGCTTCTTGGTGAGGCAATTGAGGCAGTTTTTATGCAGTTATCCAATGTTTTCATTTATCACCAATCATGCGCTGACTTATAAATATCTCGTGTAATACCATACTTTATAATTCATTTTTTACAATATATTACTTAAAATAAAAGTGCTCTGTAGTTATCTATGAATTAATTTATAGTTGAATTTAACTATCATAGGAAAAATTAAGCAGCGATAAATCAAACTATATAGTTTTTACACACGTATATTGTCACAAGAAAGATATAGCGAAGGTACAGTGATAGCGTTTAAGTATGAAAATAGAACAACTAAGATATATGAGAGGAATAAAGCGTAATAAGCAAAAGCGTTGTATAGCAATGAGTATCGAACGGTGCGCGCGCGGCCTCACGGCGTCGGTATCGGAAAACGACTGGCGAGCGGGGTAAAATCGATGTTGCACGACGATCCCGAGGCGCGCCCGAGCGCATCAGCTCGGCAGTGACGTCACGCATAGCGGTGCTTTAACCAACTATGCATGAAGCGAGTAATGCGTTTATTCAACGCTACATCAGCCCCCCCGGAGACCGTTAAGGTCGAAAAACGTCGGGAAAACGTACTCTTCGACCTGATCGAGTACGGCGATCTTCATTACTTCTAACTGTATCCTCTATCTGTTTCATCCCAACTTCCGTGCGCGGCGCTTGGTCACTCAGTACGTACGCTGGTTTTAATCTGTCTATCGAAACGGTGGTAGGTTTCTCCCGAATGTCGATCTTGAAGAATTTGTCTCCTCGTTCGATGACGGTATATGGTCCAGCGTACGGTGCCTGTAAAGGCTTGCGAACGAAATCTTGCCGTATAAAAACTTGTAGAGCAGATCGCAAGTCCTTGCTGATGAAAACAGGAGTTCTGCCATGGTGAACAACTGGTGTAGGTTTAAGTTTCCGAATGTTTTCTCGTAGTCGTGCGAGAAAATCTGTGCAATCCACGATTTCAGTGGGACAGTTGTTGAAAAATGTGCCAGGTAATCGTAAGGGCTCTCCATACACTAGTTCAGCTGATGACATGCTTATGTCCTCCATCCATGCTGAACGAATTCCTAAAAGAACTAGCGGAAGTACTTCAACCCAGTTTTCGTCATTGTGGCACATTATCGCCGCCTTGAGTTGCCGATGGAACCGTTCGACCATTCCATTCGCAGCGGGATGGTATGCTGTGGTCTGTATATGATTGACACCTATCAGCTTCGAAAGTTCCTTAAATAAAAATGCCTCAAATTGTTTTCCTCGATCCGTTGTTATCTTCTCGGGACAGCCAAAACGTGAAATCCAACCAGCAACAAAAGCATTTGCCACTGTGTCAGCTTTGATGTCGGAGAGTGGTATTACCTCTGGCCAACGAGTGAATCTGTCCACGGCTGTAAGACAATACTTATACTCTTGTGAGGCTGGCAGAGGTCCGATTAGATCAAAGTGTACATGGCTGAATCTGTTCGACGGAGGAACAAAATGCTGTACAGGAGATCGAGTGTGTCTGGAAACTTTCGAGCGTTGACATGACAGACAGTTACGAGTCCACTCGGCACAGTCCTTTTTAATATTAGGCCACACGTAGTTTTGCGTGACCAGTCTGGTTGTTGCTTTAACACCTGGGTGACTCAATCCGTGAAAGCAGTCGAACGCTTGTCGGCGGAATTCTGGAGTCAGATAAGGACGTGGTGATAAGCAGGACATATCGCAGTAAATCGTCTTACCGGAACCAGAAATGTCTAATCTCTGGAGGTCCAGACAAGAAGTATTGCTTCTTAAAATTCCTTGGAGCTCGTCGTCATTCGCTTGCGATAAAGCTAATGCGTCCAAGTCGATGGCGGTGGTAATTGCATCCGTGCGTGAGAGAGCATCGGCTACCACGTTGTCTTCACCTGCGACATATTTAATATTAGTTGTGAATTGCGACACAAAATCAAAATACCGAAATTGGCGTGGTGAGCAATTCTCTGAGGCCTTTCTGAACGCCGATACTATTGGTTTGTGATCGGTATATATGGTGAAGTCTTTCCCTTCTACCATATGACGGAAATGTTTAACACCTTCGTAGATCGCTAGTAGTTCTCTGTCGAATGGACTATATTTTCGCTGTGATCTACTGAGCTTTTTGGAGAAGAAAGCAAGCGGTTGCCACACGGAGTCTATTTCCTGCTGTAGTACAGCGCCGATCGCGTTGTCTGAAGCATCTGTCCACAGAGTTAATTCAGCTGTTGGATGCGGGTGTGCTAAAAGTGTGGCTTGAGCTAGACTTGCCTTACACGCTTCGAATGCCTTCTGAAGCTCGTTTGACCAAACAATAGGTGTACTGGCTTTGATAGCTGGACCAGACAGTAGCTCGTGCAATGGGGCTTGTATCCTTGCTGCGCTAGGAACAAAACGACGGTAAAAATTTGTCATACCCAGAAATCTTCGTAGTTCCCTGATGGTCTTGGGTTGCGAGAATTTTTGTATGGCTTCCACCTTTTGAGGATGCGGCCTCGTACCTTCTGCAGAGACGACGTACCCCAGAAACTCCACCTGTAGCTCCCCTAATACGGATTTCGAAGCGTTGATCACGACACCGTGGTCCTGTAAACGCTGAAAGATTTGCTTCAGGTGTTCACGGTGCTGCGTCTCGTCCTGAGAGGCCACAAGGATGTCATCAATATAAGGAAAACAGAAGTCTAAACCTTTGAGTATCTCATCTATAAAGCGTTGGAATGTTTGAGCAGCATTGCGTAGACCAAAACTCATATATGGAAACTCAAACATTCCGAACGGGGTAGTTATAGCAGTCTTAGGTATATCAGCAATGTTGACTGGGATCTGATTATACGCCCGGATTAGGTCAATTTTACTAAACACTGTGCAGCCGGCAAGATTATGTGCTATATCACCTATATGGCGGACTGGGTATCGATCAGGTATTGTGCGCGCGTTAAGTGCACGGTAATCTCCGCATGGCCGCCACTCATTGTTTTTCTTTGGCACGAGATGTAACGGGGACGACCACGGGCTATCGGATCGCCTTGCGATACCTGCTCTTACCATATCCTCAAACTCCTTGATAGCAATCCGGAGTCTATCCGGTGCTAAACGACGAGGACGGCTGTATACAGGAGGTCCGGAAGTCGTGCGTATGTAGTGGAGTGTGTTGTGTTTGACCTCACGCGGAGACAGGTCTCCAGCGGGTCTAGTGAGATCCGGAAACTGTGAAAACAGGTCATGGTATCGCGAAGTACCTGTAAAAGATTTAATTTGGCACACAACATGTGATGCAGGTTTAGCAAGAGCACTTAGTGAAGTAATATTGTCTATTAAGCGATGGTGTCTAGCGTCCACAAGCAAATTATAATGCGATAAAAAGTCTATGCCTATAATAGGTTTAGTGACGTCAGCTATGACAAAACGCCACGTAAAAGCACGCCTGAGTCCAAAGTCTAAGGAAAGGTTCACCCAGCCGAAAGTATTTAGTGTGGACCCATTGGCTGCGAACAGCTGATAGTCTGTCTTTATACACTTCCTATCTCGAATATACTTATGTGGATATACACAAAGGTCAGAACCTGTATCTATTAAATACTGCACTTTAGTCTTACAGTCCGTTACGAAAACGCGGCCACCAGCTACACTATTACAGTCACGCGTTGCCGCCTTCACTGACTGCTTGGTTCGTTTCCCGAGTGAAACGAACACGGGGAGCGGCACTTCGTCGACTGGTTGCCGAATCGCCGATGGTACCAGCAATGGCTCGAGCCAGCATTAGAGCGGCTCCGGGACCGTCGACGCCAGCGTGGAGAACGCGCTCGACTTCTCGAACGCGAGCGGGACCTGATGGATAGCTCCGCAACTTGCCGTGACAGGTCGTCGACTCGCTGAACAAGCTTTTCTATGAGTGTCGTCGGACATCCTGACGGTGTTGAAGTCGACGTCGATGCTGCTGCTACCTGAGGTTGCAGAGATACCTCGTGGATCTTATCTACAATTTGCGCCACCGTGTCGAGGGGGAGATCGGCTTGAGCTGCAATAATCGCCTGAACGTGACTAGGCAATCGGTTCGTCCACAGCGAGCGTATGAATTCGTCCGGTACATCAGCTCCAGCTAGGCTCCGCAGATGTCGAAGAAATTGAGAGGGTTTCCGATCTCCTAACTCTTCGTGGGTAAGTAATTGTCTTACCCTTTGCTCCTGCGACGCCGACAACCGCGAAATTAATTCTGTTTTTATTTTTTCGTATTTATTTTCTGCCGGCGGATTCGTGATTACATCTTTTACCTCGCATACATATTTGTAGTCTAAATTGGCGATAACGTGGTAGAACTTCGTGCCATCCGCCGTTATATTAGACAAGGCGAATTGTCCTTCTAATTGAACAAACCATAATGCCGGTTCGTTCGGCCAAAATGGCGGCACCTTGACGCCAACGCGGCACACTTCTTCCTTCGCGCCATTGTTTGCCATTTTAACTTATTAATTGCAACTGTTAATTGCAACGTACACAGTCTATAATAGTGCGAGTGTTCGTACGGGTCACCACTTATAGTTGAATTTAACTATCATAGGAAAAGTTAAGCAGCGATAAATCAAACTATATAGTTTTTACACACGTATATTGTCACAAGCACAGAAGGGGTTCACAAGAAAGATATAGCGAAGGTACAGTGATAGCGTTTAAGTATGAAAATAGAACAACTAAGATATATGAGAGGAATAAAGCGTAATAAGCAAAAGCGTTGTATAGCAATGAGTATCGAACGGTGCGCGCGCGGCCTCACGGCGTCGCGCGCGCGCCCGAGCGCATCAGCTCGGCAGTGACGTCACGCATAGCGGTGCTTTAACCAACTATGCATGAAGCGAGTAATGCGTTTATTCAACGCTACAAATTCTACTAAAGTAATGTAATTTGGCTTAAATGTTTATGTACTGAACAATTTATGTTCTATTTTATTGCTAAAATGGAACTTTCCTCCAATCTAAGTATGGCCAGACCTTTGTGGTAGCAATAAAGCGAAATGTTAGGTTACTGGAATATGTTTTATCTGACCTTAATAAGACAGTTTATGTGGTTTCTTATCGGAGCGATAAAATAAAATAAAATGACTATAGTTTTTTATTTTATTAATTTGTTATTTTATTTAATGCAATTTTATATTCTATGAAAATAATATGTAACGATAACTATAAGCTGAAAATTTCTAAGGAATCTATATGTCTATAAACGTTGGTGTAGTTTTTAAATCATTTGAATATTTAAAAAAAAAAAGTTAAAAGTGTAATAATATATACTAATAGCTGTTGTTTATTTCGGTATACGAAACAATTGCTTGTGAATAATTATTTTAGAAGACTGTTCATTTAAAATTGAATCGCTCAACGGTAGCTACATTAAATATTTGAAGCGTGAAATAGCGCAAAATAACTAACTAATAACTATTGGCGTTTATTCTATTTTTAGGTGCCATTTATATAAAATATGATTTTTTTAATCATTAATAATAATTCAATGAGTTTTTATACTTAACAATAATTTTATTGGATATTTTATGCAAATATAGTTTAAAAGGATATAGTAAATAAACGTTCAATAGGAAACATTTTGTAGTTCATTTCAAGGTAAACTGTTGTTGCCCAACATGTCTTTGTAGACGCTGCGACATATTATACGCATGTTGATTTTTTTATAACTAATACCAAACTACGTACCTACAAATTTTTACACATTTTTTTACACGGAAAGATTTTTAAATACACATAAAGGGCGTGAAAGCTATTTAGCGATTCTGAATTATGACGTCGCGAAGTCGCGGGTAATGCGCTAGTGTAACAATTAAAATATTCACCGAACTCAAAGATAGCCGCAATGGTTTAACTATATATAGGCTGAATGTAGCAGTTCTGAGGCTAAATTATTTAGGTTATTTTAGTATTCACAAATTAAACCGTAGTTCAAGAATCATATCATCGATAAAAAAAATAGTTAATAAAGTAAAGTAAAAAATGTTTAAAACTAGTTTATTTTTCCACAAAAAAAACACTCTTGTGCAAATTGACGCAGTACTCTTGAAAGCTTCAATATCCGCCATCGTCATTACTTTGCATGCGGCGATCGCTTATTCCTACGGCAATTTAATATGTATGAAAATGTGTGCTATTTTCCTATACGCTATTTTGACTTCAATTTTACTACGCAAATATGAACTCACTCAATCACTTGTAAATAGGTCGAAAACACTTGTTTTGACATTTAAGGATAAACATATCAGTATAACAGAACTATGTCAACATGTTACCATACCAAATAAAATCTCTATAAAAAATTTATATATATATATATATATATACATTTATATATATATATATATATATATATATATATAAATGTTTTTGATGTAATAGGGGGCAAACGTGCTGGAGACTGGAAAGTGACGACCACTGCCCATGGCCACCTGCAATGTGATGGCAGGCCTTTAAGGAATGAGTAGGTAGATGATTTTTATGGAAGGTTCTTATGTCATATCGGTTAGGAAAATAAGCCGATGAAAGTTGGTTCCACAGAGTATATGATTATATGTACAGATTTTATATTATTAATGTTTACTTATGATATAACTGTTGAATGTGTGTCACACACAGCATTATTCCACCCAGATTCTCGAATCATTTGAATCACTGACTTGACACTTTTGTGTCTACGGTCTTTCGAACAATTTTACAATCAATTCTATTCACTGCATCTCTGTTTTAACGTTTAAAATCGAACGCAACGAATTGTTAAGATTTCAGTATCTAGTCAAGCACAAGTTGTATAGCTTTTGTTGTTGTTATTTGTTGTATGCATTGTTATCACAATGCTTTTCATTTTAATTGACTTTGAAACGGTAGTAGATTTCAATTAAAATACGATAAATACTTACTAATGCTTTATGTAAAACAACAATAAACGCGTGTCGAACGGGTTATTTTTAAATATGACTCAATTCCAACGCCGATTTAGAAACCCAAATAATCTGAACAATATTTTGCCTTCAATATTAAACGAGAAACGCAATATCAGCACGAATTCTATGGCTAGTAGCAAAATATGCTCGATGGGGAAAATTTCCATTTAAAGGGAAATGAAGAGTTCTTTAAAACTGATGACGTTGTAGTAGGATAGGGCCATCAGCGGGCCTCATTTTAATGTCGCGGGCCCTCTTAGCATCCTCTTAGCGTCCTCTTAGCTTTGACACATTGTTAAGCGCCATGGTAATTGGCTGTTGGGATATTAATAATCTTATCTGGAGCTCGTAAACACTTATCGAGTCATTATCCGTTCGAGGGATAATAGGGATTTCTTGAATGAAATTTTAATTAGCCTGACATTATTCGAAGGCGCGTTAATTAAGATTAAATTTTAAAGATATAATCTTTATTATCATGAAAAAGCTTTGCACTTTTATTTAATGGGTAATAGGTAACTTCTACAAGCTTACTTTTTTATTCCTCTGAATTAAATGTTACAGTTCAGCTGAATATATGTTGAAATTATAGTAAACATCGATATTATTATTTGCGTAGCCGACGAATGAATTCAGTACAAATATTTACTATTCACTGAAACGTAGTTCGTATTCCTTTGAGGCAGCTTTTGTTGTGTTTCAGTCACTGGCGCGAATAACTCGCATGGCTTGTAATATCGGTGATTCATTAAATATTTTCTAATATATTTCAAAAATTATATAATTAATATCACATATACAACTATACATATACTATGTTAATACCAACGTTTCTAATAAGCAAGCTCTAACCAGCATGGGGAATTAGACCATTCGACAATCTGAATATTCTTGCTATTATCAACCGTGAAGATCACCCGGCGTGTGACAGTTTGTGCAGCGAGATGCTCAACGTTTATTAAATTTTGTGGCGACGCTAGCGAGAGGCAGTCGGGACTACTATATTATATGATGTATCTGGGATTGATCATTCCGCTTAAACTATTATTATACGACTATGAGGATTAATAATTTATTTATTTTAACTTGATTATGAGTTTGTGACATAGGCTGATAGCTCGTATTTACTTTAGTATGAGACTTATATCTGAGTGCACAAAATGTTTTCGTATCTTTTGTAATTTCAATCAGTTATTGTAGTTCAAAGTTTAATAATTACTAATATTTTTAAATACATGAGGATTTCATTTGCTCCTTCTACATTGAACATTGGATTGACATGCTGAAAGTATTAAAAAAATACTACTTTCGTTAAGGAGGAGCATTAGGATTAAATTACTCATAGTACAGAAGAGATAGAATATGAAAGAATGGACGACAGTGTATAGAAAGTTCGAGTTTATATTATATTTTCTAACTTTATTTATAAACTAACAAATAAACTCACTTTAACATTATTAATATTAGTATAGATTTGTTTTACGTATAATTAATATTTTTTATAAATATGTGTATGTTAGTCTATTAGTGCACAAATTTTGTGTAAAAATCTTCCCTTTGATTGGGTTTCTTGAGAGAAATGGCTTATAGCCCTTGAGACCACCCCTAGTTATTTATAATAGTAATTATTTATAGTATTTTATGATCCGTGGTATAATGTACATCTGCACTGTTTTTGTGTGGTATATAAATAAAAAATCATAAATAATTACACGACACACACATTAAATCTCAAATTCAAATATATTCAAGCTGTAGATATTAAACGCTATTCCTCATATTGTCTAAACTAAATGTAATATAACAGTACAAAACACTTTTAGTATACTATAAAAATGCAAACAACGCGTATACAATTTATCTTCGTTTTTATCTATCTCTGTGACAAATTTCATGTCAATTAAGGATTTGATTTCCGAGAACTCTCAATAAAAGGAATGAATGCGAATGGACATTTTTCGCATCTCATTTGTTATTTATATTTTACTGAGGTCAGTGATAATGTCCTTCGTGACCTTGTAGCTCTGATTTCATTTCATTTGTGAATCTGGATGACGTATATTTTATTTTAAAATACAGGAAGTTTTGGGATTTACACATTTTTATTTAAATAATTTTTAAAGAAAATATTAGAATTAATTCAATTTTCAAAGTGTATGCCGTCGTTTAAAAAACTAATAGAATACATAATCCAGGTTTTCCTTCTTCCTTAAAATGAGATACTGGTTTTGCGAAGTCACTCTGATTTTGTAATGGGACCATTGGAGAGAGAGAGATAGAGATAAATATGAACAGGAAGTTATTTCTATATTTATATATTTATACTTCTAGCTAGGTTGAAAAATTAATTGATTAACGCCCAACCCAGGCTAAAAGGAATATAAGCCGCTTATGACACTGTCAATAAGTCATTTGTAATATGTCTGTAAAAGACGGCTGGGCTAAGAGCTGCTCTCCGCGAGTTGGTAAATACTGATGTGGTAGATTTTTGTTTCTTGATAGTTTCTTTTCGATATTTTCCTATAACGCCGAACATAAGATGGATTTTAACTCAAAATAGTCCACCGCTGGTTATATCAAACATTATCACCGACTAAAGAAAGAAGAACTGAAAAAGATAAGCAGTTGTATTTTGAAAATCGGTGTTTTTAACTATATTTTTATCAATCGTTTAATTTTAAGTGTTCAATGATAAGTTGATGGTGTAACTATCTCAATAAATAAAATAAATTGTTATCGAATAACCTACATCATTTTTCTATTCGTAACACTCTTATGTTATCTCTTGGATGATGCATTAAAATTAAGAAACAGCTCTTAAATATCCACTGTAAACACTTATTTTCATAAACGACTTAGGCTTTATTATTTTAGCCTATATCACTCTTATATGGTAGTAGCATAAATTTAATATTTCTTATTTCTTTTAGCCAGTTTTGTCAGTTTTTTATTAATTTGTAAGGATTTATTTCGTGATGTTCAATTAAGGTATAGGTCTTATCAATTGACCCGTCTCGGCTCTATCATACAAAAAATACTAAGTAAAACTGTTCTTAATTATATTAAGTTCATTTTAATAAATTGAAAATGGAACTCAGTAGAAGAAAAATAAAAAAGTGTCAGTTGCTCGACAGGTAACTAATATTCGCCCCGTCCGGGTTTTAATTGACTACAGTTTTGCGAATTGGAAATCTATGTTTTTCGTGTTGCGTCTAACGATATACGGCCTTTAAAAAAATAACATACTATAATAATATAATATAACAATAATAATAATATCTTAGGACATTATTCACACAACGCCATTTGATCCCAAACTAAGCAGAGCTTGTACTATGGAAACTAGACAACTGATAAACTTACATATTCTATAATACTTTTGTAAATAGATACTTATATAGATAATTACACCCAGGCTCAGGACAAACAGCCATGATCATGCACACAAATGTCTGTCCTGGGTGGGAATCGAACCCACGACCTGCGGCGTGGAAGGCAAGTTACTCTTTCACGCAAAAACTGTAGAATGGATTTTAATGAAACTGTACAATAATATACCTCATACATCAGAATAACATATAGGCTATAATTTATAAAGCGATTGAGTAGATTGGCCAAAATATAACAATAAGTGTTACAAAAGTCGGAAAATTTATCGTATTTGTAAGCCATTCTGGCATGCGCTGCAAAAACCGTAAGAGTTACACGAATATAATGTATAGTGAAAATATATCTCTTATATAGTTCTACAAAAATGTCCACGACATCATATCTATCTTTTATGTGTCCGCCATTAACGCTAAAATAGTGAATCGAAAATACAATCAAATTTTTTATTTATTTCCAAATTGCACATTTTGTATTAACAAATTGATTCTTAACAATAAAATAATAATATAAAAAACCAAAAAAATATATCACTTCTGATATTTAAAGTAGATAAACTTTTCCACTATGTCATTTGGACAAATATTTTAAAAGTTACGACGATAACAAAGTCACTGCGCGGTACTATGCAGCAGTACTCTGTGGGAGTGGTGGAAGAAGAATTCGGTCATCGGCTCATCGCCGGTGCGGTGCGATCCGTATGCAGGCAGACGTCATTGATGGTTGTCCGTTTTGCGATGCCAACTACTCTGGACGTATTATAGTGCAAAAGTGTATGCGTAAACACAGGTGCACTCTCATAATCCGATAGGACGGTAAACCGACAAACGGCAAAAGTTCAGGCAAGAAGCAAGACCAATGGCTTTTCGTGGCACGGGAGTGTGACAAATATACAGAAATATAATCATTAAAAATCTACATTTCAAAACAGGTTTTAAGTTAAAAAAAATATCGCATAGAACTTTGTTCCTCCCGGGGGTCCCCCGATCGCACATTTTTTATTATATTTTTATGTTCTGTCTACGTTTTCTATGTGCTCATGCTCCTCGTACAATGGTCCCACACTACAATATAGACCTTTTTGAAAAAGTTGGCCCGTTATTTTTTTTTTTTAATTATTATAGGTCTAACGCATGTACATGAAAATGTGTGTCTACTTAACACACACATTTTTGTTATTTAACCTACCTTTCACAATATTTTTCCTTAAGAATAATACAGTAGAAATACTCTTAATATTAATAATTAATAATAACAATAATTACAGCACTGCAACTTTATAATAAATTTAGTTGAGAATTACACGGAAATGATAAAATGATAATTGTAAACGTCACTACTGCGATCGATGTACAAACAATAATAATGGCAGATTTTTTTCCAAAAACTGTGTAAGAAATGAGATGCAGCTTATTGCAAGAGAGACAGGAGAACGCTCATGGGAGCGTTACCTTACTCCGTGCTGCTTACATGATGAGAAGTGACACCAAAAGACCCCTGACGGGGATAACTGATAAAGTGTTAATTGATCCAGTGTTATCGACCGAGGTTGAAAATGATTGAATTACTAATATCTCTATTAAAAAATAGGGTTGTATGTATTTTTTAATGCCACATAATAAAAAAATAAAAAAAAAGAACATGTCCAAAAAATGAAAAAAAATTTTTGGGGTGAGCCACCCTCAACACTTAGGGGTATAAAAATTAGTTATAAACCTATATTCTCATATCTACAGAATATACATATAAAATTTCATCAAAATCGGTCAAGCCGTTTCGGAGGAGTATAACACTAAAACTGTGATACGAGATTTTTATATATATAGATATTTTGGTAAGTTTTCTTTAATTAGTAATTTTGTTTGTAATCCCTACTTAATATTATCTATGCGAAAATCAGTTTGTTTGTTTGCTTGTTACGCTTTCTCGTCTCAACTACTCTACTCCCTCCTCCTACTCCCTCTGGCACTCGTAGGCGGAAGCTAGCTATTTCACAAAAAAAGTATTCGTCAGGATGTAATAAGAAAGTTTTGTATACGTATATTGTATATACAATGTTAGAACCATTACTCGCTTGTGCTGCTCTGTGTTTGCTGAACAAAGTTTACGAGTTCTCGAATCTCTCCCATTGTTTATTTATTATTAATGCTTTGAAACTGTTCAACTTCGTCACATCGATAATTACGATTAACATATTTTCATACGGTTACAAATTCCGTTTCATAATTTTAATTTTAGCTAACCTTAATCACGAAAGCCTTGAGAATGCTTTACAGATTCTTCAAGATTATACGTTATTTCACTGAGTTAAAATCCCTTCCACGACTTTATTGTGGTCTAATGTGGCCAAAAATGTATATTGTATTAAGAAAAAAATTATTAGATAAAGTACATTTTCACCATAATTTTTGCTCGCGTATGCAATCGTTATGTTATCAAAATTCATTTGAAAGTTCGAATTTCAAACGAATTTAGATATTACTTAAGACAGGAAAGCGACAAGCAAAATGAATGAATGATTGAATTTTCTCTTTTTCTTTTCAACAATAAGTGAACATTTATGGTGTCGAATTTTGCATGATAATAGTAAAATATTATTCATTATCGTACTTACGGATATTTAAAATGGATTTTTAATATCACCTTTTTTAATTTCGTAATAAAACATCAACATATATTAAAATATAATTTTTATTAGAATAGAACATTTCGATTTTGTTTAACTGTTCTTTCTTAATTTCAAGTAATATATACTTAAAAATCTATATATGATAGATTTGTGAGATTTTAAAACCATCGCTACATTTAGCACCCCTTTACATAATTTATGTTTTGAAATTGGGTTAAAGGTATAATTTATTCACCTATCTCACACCCTCGGTATAACAGTCTCTTACAGTTGTTAAGACACGTGACGCAATTTCTAATTGCTTATTGAAATTCGTCTCAAGTTCACGCATTTGTAGCGATTTTGCGTAGAGGGTTAAACAAACGTATTACATATTTTAAATGGTATTTAAGTCACTAAAAGGACTTTAATTGTTTGTATAAGGTAAAGATGGCTTTAAATATTTAGATTTAAGATAAGTGAACAGCATAAAACCATTTGGATTGATTTTTATTAAGTTCGGATCTTATCTCGAATACCTTTAAGGTATTTTCGTATTACGTTGAGTGTATCATTCTCAATAGCGAGTTGTTATTACCAATTTCTTGATAGAAAAATATTTACGGGCGTGACATTGAATTTTAAACTTTGAGATCTGCAGCCTCATAAGCTAGCCGATTGACCATCGAGGCTAGGTAATTAACAATTTGCATATAAAATATGAATCATTAAAATATTAATTTGTTCCCAATTCTAGACTTTGCCCGCATGTGAAGAAGGTTTTAGGTATAAAATGTCGTTTTCTGTAACCTTAAAACTGTGTATGCAAAATTTCGTGGAGATCGGTTTAATTGTTACAACGTGAAAACGTACAAAATAAACAAATCCTCTTTCGATTTTTTAATATTAGTAATGATTTAAAGGCAATGAAGCTTTGAAAGATTGTCGAATTGTTCGATGTTCAAATACGCTGAATAAAACCCTTGAAAAGTCAAATTTGTTCGAATGTAATTGAAGTACGGTTGTAAAGAAAAAAAAAATAGAACGTGTAATAAGCGTTGGGTAGCTGAAAATCGCTCCCAAGTGACCAATACGAGCGCCGTCCCGATTTTAATTGCCTTAGCTTTAAGAGATTTCGTGCCTATACTATACATTCCATACTGACTGTTAGTACTTCTCTATTTTGAACAAATTACTGTGCTACAATTGAATATAGACAGATATTTGATTACTCATGGAGAAACTTTTTACGTTACGTTTACGTAATATATTGAACCCATTAAGTTTCAATTTCCTTAGTATCATCATTCCTTTTCATGTTTTAATAATTTTATATTCTGAGAAACAAACAAAAGTAAACAAATAATGTTATGATTGTATAGTTTGACAAACTCATTGATACATTGAGTAAGTGTGTGTGCTGTGTGAATATTAGTTTGTTTGTCCTACTTCCACACCTCAATCGATCGTCGTTCAATTTGGAACAAGAATATATTTGGGTAGAGATAATGCTGCCGATCGAACAAGTTATTCCAAATTCCAATTGGCAAAAATAACTTCATTTTGTTTTATTTATATGGCAGAAAAGACTTTGTTGCACATATTTTTGTATTTAGATAAAAAAAAGAAAAAAAATCTAAATTCTTGTTAAGGAAACTAGATAGTTTCTGAAAGTGATTTTCCTACATATTACGAAAATGGGCTCACTGTATCCAGTTGATCAGTGGTTACTAAGGTTGTTCCTAATGATTCAGATTTGGTTTTGATTCTTTAGATAAGACCATTTCCTAAATGTCTTGAGTTTAAGGAAAATATTTTATGAAACATATTTTTCAGTTATATTTAGTTTAAGCGTTAATCAAGTCATAAATACTTTTGAAATATGTTTTTTGTTGATACCTAAAATATATGTTGTTTTAATTTGGATCATTAAACAGTTTATTTTGCTTAACGTAAAATAGTAAATTTTAGAGAGTAACACAATTTTGTACAATATGGTAACTACAACGCTGTATCACTTCGTAACTTTGTGGCTTACATTTACTTAAGAACTTCTTGTTTAAATCATCTCTCGGATAGTTTTTTAATTAAGTTTGGGGGAAGAGAATGATGAAGTCAATTAAAACAAGACGAAAGTCGTTAAGCTATTTTAAGAAATTAATAAATTACAATTTACTAACCAAAAATGTTGCTATTATAATTCGTTTATTTATTTATTAAACACCTAATTTTGCGATACAAAATTTTTATTTTTAATGTTTCTGTAGACAACAAATAATTTAATTAACAATTTTAATTAGTTTAATAATGCAATAGTTTATCTAGTATAAAAGTAAAATATAATTTGCATACGATAATTAAATATTCAGTCGGACTCAATGAATTTGTTATTGCAAAGTTTAATGGCCTATGAAAGTTATAAACGTGAAAATTTAGGCTTAATAAATGTCTATTCAATTGTGTGCCATGTAATTAGTGTACCTAAACCTAATAAATTGTGGTTAGGGCGTGCAGATATGTGAATATTTAGATTTAAGATGAGGTTATGTAAACAGAGCAACATTATTTGTTGGTTTTTTTACAATGTCTTGTTACTACTCGTTAAAGAAATGTTTTAAATTTAAATAAAAAAAAGGAAATTACTTAGGCTAGTCACTATTGAGTCGCAGCCGTAGTCATTCATATCTTCGTAATCTGTAGGGATTTTACGAAAAAGACATATATGTGTATGTCTTTTTCGTAAAATTAATTATTTGTGACTTATGTGACGAAAAAGACGTACTATGTGTATGTCTTTTTCGTCACAAGGACTCAACCCTATATATTTCATTATGTGAGTATCACAGGTACCGAGAGATAATATACTCACTGAATAGTAGATAAAACTACTATTTCAAAAAAAACTTATAAAATAGATACAGTCTAAGTTAAGGCTTTGTGAGGAAGCCAGTGGGCTTCCAATGTTCCAGGATAAAATGTTATGTAATAAATATCACTATAGTGTAAGCTATCAGCTGGCATTATATAAATCCATTCAATGTTTCCTCGTGATACGTGCAGTCAACAGACAGACGATGTATCGTTGAAAAATTGCGTTTTACGATTTTGTTTCAGCTTTTGTCTGGTAAATCCTAATTAATATTATAAATACGAATGTGAGTTTGTTTGTTTGTTCGTTATGCATTCACGTCTAACCCAGTAAACAGATTTAAAAATTTCTTTCCCCAATGGAAACCTACATTATCCGTGAGTAACATAGGCTACATTTTGTTCCTGTATTCCCACGGGAACGGGAACTACGCTGTGGGAACCGCGGACAAAACGCTAGTATTTAATAATATACTGACATTCAATGTCATTATATCTGTATACTAGCCATTCCCCGCGTTCAGTTCACGTCATTTTTTGCAAGTCCCGTAATTTATATATTACGAGTATGTAGGTCCCAGGTTACGTCTTTGTCAAATTTTATTTAAAATCGGCTTAGTAGCTTAATCGTGATGATGTAGAAGACAGACAGACACAGTTCCTTTTTATTTATGATATTAGCCTGATAGTAAGGATATACATATATGTATTGTGTTTCGAAATTTGTGTATTCCATATTGAACTCAAATTATTAGCAATAATATCAAAGATTGCAATTTTTTGTGGAATATGCAAGAATCAAAATTTAACTTAGTGTTTATACAAAGATTGTATTAAAACTATGCAATATTTCTCTTCTATTTCTTATATAGATAGAGTAATAATAATAAAACATACACTAGTTATAATTTACACAAATAATCGGCTAGTCTTGTTACTTGAATTTGAAGGACCATTATTTTTTGATACAGTAACAGTAACAACCTGTGAATGTCCCCCTGCTGGGCTAACGCCTCTTCTCCTCTTATTGAGGAGAAGGTTTTGGAGCTTATTCCAGCACGCTGCTCCAATGCGTGGTAGAATACCAATGGTGGAATACACATGTGACAGAATTTCAGTGAAATTTGACACATGCAGGTTTCCTCACGATGTTTTCCTTCCCCGTCAAGCACGAATTGAATAATAATCACAAATTAAGCACATGAAATTCAGTGGTGCTTGCCCGGGATTGAACCCACGATCATCGGCATTCACGCGTTCCACTGGGCCACCTCGGCTAATATTAATTGATAAACCATAAATGGATAGATAGTTATATTGATATAGTAGATTATATCGTCAAAGTTTTGTCAAATCAATATTTTCAAATTAATCTCATGTCAATAAAGTTCCATTTGTTTCTGAATTAAAATATATTTATCGCGATCTAAGCTTGCGTAACGCGTTTGTCACACTAATGGTGGCACAAGTAATTATATTACCGCCAGAGCCGCCAGTAAGACGTCGGATGATGACAGGGCTTTTTAAGGTAGGGCGAGCACAATGGCTTTTCCAAAACATCTGAATGATGCCTTCATTACAGTCGCTGACGTTTCACAAATACTCGGTGGATTGTTCCGGCACTCCCGTTATGGAGATAAGGGTCTAATACATACAATTACGACGTCAAATTATAATACAAAAAAAGTTAAAGAAAATTAAAAAAATATCCGAGCTATTATATGATATCAGTAGGATATCAAGTACCCGCTAAAATCAAGGCGAAGATAAATCTTATTAGCTTAATGTGTTATCGTAAGTGTACTCGTCAGCAAGTCAGATAATGGAGCCATTTACATTTGTGTTCAAAATCAAAGTGTTGATTTTTATATTACATTTAAAACATTAACATTCTTAGTAAACATTTAAAATCATTTATAATGTATACAATAAGCAAATTAAAGTACATATATATGTTTACGCGTATCTGTTTAGTGCTGGATCGTGAGTGTTCATGTTAGCGCTTTACAACTTATAGCCGACTGTTATTGCTCGTGAAACTACGTACGTCTATTACGTACATAGTTTCGTGAGCTAAACACGTTGCTGTTTGAACTACCCATGAACCATGGTAAATATTAACATGAAAAACGAATACAGTTGTGTAACTGACTTAGGGGCAGTAATTTTAAAGCTTATAAATTTTGATAGTATCAAACAGCCTTTCATATAACACCAACCCGTATTGGAGCAACGTGGTGGAGTAAGCTCCTAAACCTTCTCCTCAATAAGAGAAGAGGTCTTAGCCCAGCATTGGGATATTCATTACTGTCATATACAAGTTTCGCAATAATTAGTGGATAATTATTTAAGACATCAAAATCATCTGTCACACTTATGTGACAAAGAAACTAGTTTTATTGAATATCATTGGTAATCGGTTAGAGTTTTGATACCTATGTTATGTCTAATAG
Organism: Nymphalis polychloros; assembly: GCA_905220585.2. NCBI lineage: Eukaryota > Metazoa > Arthropoda > Insecta > Lepidoptera > Nymphalidae > Nymphalis > Nymphalis polychloros. The sequence continues at coordinate 8,693,732 of HG992253.1, forward strand.
TATTCAAACATCAATCAATGTAATTGTGAAAAGATAGCAAGTGATACAAGGCGGTCATAAAACACGAGTAATTAAATACCATGGCTTATTCAAAATGTTTGTAAAAATATTTGCAGTTGGTCTTTCATGTATAATTTTTCATTATCAGAAAATTTTCATACTTATGATATACAAGGTTGTTGTTTTTTGAAAATAGAAAATATTAACCAATTCAATCACAAGTTCGTGTTGGCAATTTATTTAAAAGGTCACAATAGTCGGTCATGAGTCGTTTTTTTTTCCTTCTATAATAAAAAATACACGCACAAAAATACTTAAAAATATGAACCAAATTATTCATTACTATCAGATTAAACTTTGCATGACACATTTAAAAAACCCGACTTGTAATTGAAAGAAATTTTAAAATTACATTTTTTTTTAAACCAGAAATAAATTAAAATGAAAATTTTAATTTAACCTGTCATAAAATAGTTGTATTGCGTGTTTTATAAATTTTAGAGATTAATGGTAATTTTTTCCCTTTTTTAAAATAATTAGACGATAAATGACGTTAATAATGCCTCAAACTGAAATTTTGACTATTCGTATGTTTTTGTCTACAAACAGATTTAAATATAATTTAGGCGTACAAGTTTATTCTACGAGTGACTAAACATAGCACTTTGGCAGAAGTTCCTGACTCTACGAATAAAAGCCTAATAGTGTTTCACGTAAGTTTGAAAGCGTTTTCAATGTTACCGAAACAAACAAATGCAACTTGTTCCACTCGCAAAACTCAATTTAAAAGCACTTACTCGCGATTTGCCTGAGCGCCGTCACAGCCGATCGTATAGTGTTGAGCGTACGACGTCTCAGGTTCTTTTTAAAGGAAAAGTTTTCCATGTCAATGTTCACTGACATTTTATTATATAAATCTGTAATGTACGCCCTGAATACCTTTTGTACGCGGAGCCGCGGATATACTGGTACATGCACATTACTATAAGCCCGTTCACATACGAAAAATGGGTGTAATCATATCAAACATAGAAATGTGTGGAGATGAACCGCGGTATTTGAAATAATTTATTTATCGAGTGAACTTTAACTTAAGTACCTATTATAACATTAAAGATAAATAATTTTTCAAATAAAATCTTTCCTTTCTCAACTTTATAAAAAGTACAACAGCATGCAATTTCGTGAAGCTTGTTGCGCATAAATAGAACTGGTAACTTTGTATATTGTTTAAAACTTGATTGAATATTATTTTAACTATCATATATAATTAGAATATTGCGATGAACAATAAATAATAATCAACTGAGCAAATAAAAAATATAAATAGTTTATTACAGACTCGAAGAATATTAATGATAAATAACGATTACGACTCTTTTCTACTAAATTCTGATAATATATTAGCACATGATGAATTTAAGGCCTATTTACATAAGGTCGAATGTGATGCATTGTATACGTTTGCTAGAACGTACAGTAAACAGCGGGCTATTTTCGAACAGCTACTGGATTCAGGTTCATTAACAGAGAACGACCTCAATCGGCCTTAGAATATAACAATGGCGATTCTAATTTTGTTTTACGATTATTATTTCTGCGTCTAATTCGGATTCAGAACTTTTTTTTCAAGAATCAGAAAACGATCGGAAATGGTTCAACCGTTTTTTTTAAAATATAAGTACAGAGTTTGACAGATCGAGTTCAATTCTACATTTTTTAAAGGATGCTTGTGTGTGTATTACACGTACATATACACCCCTTATATGTATATATGTATGTACGTTAATATTTTATCGTCTAATATATTTTGAGAACAATTAATCGTGTTGTGAACTACCATTAATCCAATGCGTAATTGCATATTAAATACCTAACTAAGATTTAGATTCAAATTAGCAGTTGCTACTGAGAGTGAATAAGTACTGTGTTTTTTACACAGTACTTATTTCTTTCTTCGTTCTTATAAGATGAAGAATTTAAAGTTTCATAATTCTCCGTGATTTTTTTAACTACAATAATATCTTATATCAATAGGATCAATGAAAATACAGACGAATTTATCAAATTATTAAACAATGTACAATTAGGTAAATTTCGAGCATATGGTAATCACATTACATAGAGTTCAATAAGAAGAGTTAACTCCGCTTGGTCGAATTTTGACGATGCCATGACGACTATTAAAGGACTAGACTATTAAATAGGAGGTATTACAGTGTACTGGTATTGAGCACTATGCGAGCACTAGCCGATGCGGCGGCGAAATGAAATGAAGGAGGATACTCGCAGCTCAGGCGCAGGACCAACGGTTTTACAACTTTTCCAAGAAATGAGAATTTAATACTGATGAAAAGCGAAAAATTTAAGCCAGGACCTAGAGATTGGGAGTCTTAGCCAAAACACTACTATAATATACTTCTTCTTAACACCAAGGCAATTAAGAAGAATATAATACATGCTGATATTAATATGAGTATGTTGTCCTAACATTGTCGTGTTTCTTTAGAAATAAATTCTGTTAATTTATAAGTTCAGCAATTTTGTTCAAGCAAATTTAAAATATATTATTTCGAAATGTGGTTTGCATTGAGTTTTTAAATAAAATGCGTTTGTACGATACGAGCTGATTTTTGTGCATGTATATAAACGATATTTAGGTATATCTTAAAAATATTAAACGTAAAGTAATCCGATACGTGATAGAATGTTAATTCGTGATTACCAAAGCGGAAAGCAAATCATGACGAATTCTAATTAACTGAATGAATAATTGGAAATCATTGAACCACCTGTGACCGACTCGAGAGCAAGCGTCGTTAATAATTAATTATTCTTGTGTCATAAACGAGCTATTCCAGACTTTGTGCGTTTATTTTGAATACGAAATATTATTAAGTTTCCTGAACTGTGCCGAAAAACAACTATCGAATAATTTATATTATTATTTTAGTTTATATTACGCGATTAGTTCGAAAATTCAAATGGTTCAGTGATTAATATATGGCATATACATTTTCTTATTAGATCTGCTCATTAAAGTCAATGTATGTCTTCCATTATGTCTGTTACATAATGAGATAGGTAAATAGGTATATATAGATTTTAAATGAGCAGTGGGAATGGCAACTACAGAGGCTATTATATAATTATTAGAGAGAATACGTAATATGTTTGTTTAAGTAATTTAGATAGAATATATAATTTACATCTGAATTATAATTATGCTTCAAGTCTATATACATAATGTAAAGTTACCACATAAATATTATATTATATATACAAGTTAGAGATATTAATATAAAATAACAATAGACAAATATAGTTCTCTTTGAGAACACAGAATTTTCAATGTATTATCTATATTATGTGCTCGTGATTCTATTGACGTGCCGGCGAATGTAAACGAAACGTGGACACTAGCTACGATTCTAGTCTAGTCACAAATTCAAGGGCACTCAGTGTCGTTTGGAGCGAGAAATTATTAAGCCAAGAGTATAATTAAAGGATAACATTGCTTAAAAATTAGTAGATTGAAGTGGTAATGGGCTGTTCAAGTTTATCGAAGGATCGATGATAGTGGGGTACTAGAATGGCGACCGCGCTGGTAAATGCAGCGTGGGGAGATCTTCTGAAAAGTGGACAGGACATCTGTTTTCGCAGGGGCTTACCGAACATGGATACTTTAGTAAGTACCTGCCACGATTAAGGTACATTTTAGGACGGTGCACACCATAATCTAATAGAATGTACCACGCGGGAGCCTCTACGCCTTTTGCATAGTCGACGGAAAAGTTTCGCTACCGATAAATGTGAGGTACTGGACCAAGATGGTGGGTCTCCTTCTATGACAGTGTCACAGAAAATGCGTCGGAGCTTCCCCTATGTGAGCGCCTTTGGGACTGGGGGTTCTCTATACCCTCAGAACCCCTATAGATTGGAGGCCCGCTTAGTCGAGCCAACCATGGGTGCGCCTAGGATGTGCCCGTAAGCGATCCCGTGGCGCCCCTCTAAGAGACGGAGTGGGTATCGCTGGTTTTTTGAGTGGTTATTGTGGTGCACTCGGTCCGGTGAGTCCCACATACTTCCCCAGTACCGTACCGTCCCCGATACTGTAGGGTTTACCGATCTTATACATGGCCTATCATTTGCGCCATCACATGTTCTTTGTGTGTACCATTTTCATCAAGATTGGTCAAGCCGTTCTTGAGTTATAAGAAGACATACAGACAGACAGACAGACAAAAATGAAAAAAATAGTATAAAGTGAATCACTGCATCATAAAACGATTATTTATTACAAAATTAGGTTAAAAAAAAAAGTACAGTCAGTGCCAATAGATTTATATATATAGTAGTATAGATAATGTTAGTAAACGTACGTATTTAGTACATATTCTACTAACTCTATAAATAACTATGTCAGGCTTTTAGACAGTTCTATTCTTCTTAATTGTCATTTCTTGATAATGATACTAAATTATATCTATAAAGAACAAACGTATGTAAGTTGTTTTATATCAGAAATTACGTTAATATTGTCAATGGAAAACTTTCTTTCTCGGATTAACGCATAAACTACTAATATTATTAACATGAACTTTTACATTACGATAGCTTACAGTTTTTAGTTTGCCGTTGGGTATATGTTATGTAAATTATGAGATACAACTAATTACGTCAATGGAGTTGAAAGGAAAGTTGTTGTTCTGGGCGCTTTCTTGACAAATACTTGAAAACTATCATAGATACTCTTATACAGAAAAACTTTTTATGCAAGAGTTGTACATTTAATGGAAAAGTACGAGAAATGTATTCTTATATTTATGCAAATAGCAGAATTTAACTTTAAATACAAATTGCGTTTTTTTAATTAATCTCAATCATAATAAATATAATGATCATTTTAATTACTCTATTTTTCGCGATAAAATAAGTCAGGCACTTCGCAAATGTACTGGTTTAATCAATTTATTCTAATTGATAATTAGAATAGTATTTAGTTGATCATTTTGTACATAACATACTTGTAACTTATTTTCCAATCCAATTCGCAACTAAGGTGAAAAAACATTATCCTTCAATATAGAATGATTTGTAAATAATTTAATTCGTACCGTTTACTTATATACACTTATATTTTGTATAAAGCAATGAAAATATACACCTTTTATCTTAAGTATAAGCATGATTTTAGTACCAACAGTTCGAATGTATTAGTTCTGTTAATTAGGTTTTATTTTTTTTTCTTGATACAGTTAACAATTGATTTATTATAAATATTTATACGTAATAACTTAGTTCTAATATTATACGTTCCTAATTTGAATTATTAGATAAATTTTCGAAACATAATATATAAGGACTAACGACCGTAGCAAATTCAAAGACCTTTTTAAGCTTAGTGTTTTGTAAGCTATTCCCTTGCGCTTAATTTATTTTTATAATCTATCTCGAGCTCGGTAGCAAAGGCAAGGAGAATGAAACCTGCACGTGTCGGATGAAAGTCAGCCACATGTCACACGTTTACAGACTACGACTTAACTGTTACTTTCATACTTTTAATAAATAATTTTGATGCGCTGGATATGTTAAACTAAAATAATTAAAAAAAAAAATAATACCATCGGCAAGCAATATCTTTTACACCGAGGTCTGTATTGGATGCCGAAGGATTAAGGCGTGACTTCCACAATCTGCTTTTATTGGAACATTTGACATCGTCTAAAACCCGGCTAATACTTTTTATGTCATTTGTTTGTGTGAAAGTATTGTCACTTTTGTAGTAGGTCACATTTTCATATACGTAGGCCTCGTGAGTTCAATTTTTTGTTAGACAATTATATTCAAATTTGGATTACTAATAACAATTTCACAAACTTATATATAAAATCTGTGTGTATTTTTTACAGACTGTTGGTACTTTTGGCAATGAATAAGAAATACGCAACGAACTTCATAACAATTACATACATTAATAGAACGTTATGTAGGATTTAAATATAGAATAATATGCATCAACAGGTGTCACGTAGCCAATTTTAATCCAAGTCTATACTCATTGAAATCTATTGAAATGTGATTGGCAACTATTCACTGGCGAAACTTTGCCATAATCGATATCGCACGGAAATTTCATTAATTCCACAAAGTGTGGAGCCGAGGTAAGTTTGATGGCACGTTCCGTTTGAGTTTAGCCTCGTCTCGGCCCCTTTTAAATTGTTCTCGAACTGACCAATACACGATTTAAGGATATATCCATCAAATCTAGATAGGTTTAAATATCAAGAGATACGAGAGAGATGGAGGTTAATTGTAATCTAAAAGTACGCAAATATATATATGCTGTTATGATACAGGTGCATGTCAACCTTTTAATTCACGAAATTAATATTTTACATTAAAAGTATTTAGAAAAAGTCTTTAATTTTGTAATAACGAGAAAATTTATATTTATTGTCGAAATATTTTACTGTCTATTAAACTGGTACCGTTACAACGAACTTTAAACAACAATAGATAATATTATTTTTCTTCCGCAAAAGAAGGAGTAAGGTCAGGTTTTAGTACTTTAGTAATAGGGAAGTAATAAAAAGCGTTTAAACTTACTCAAAACAATATTAACCGTCGTCCTCGTACACGTCCAAATATAATGAAAGAACTGAATAAGACGCTCTCTGAACGAAATCTGTTTAGGTTCCAATTCAGTGTCTTCAAATCTAACTCTTTTCTTTACTTTCCCTTTGTTCCCCGTTTGTAACTTTTTACTTTTAACTAAATTCGATTTGTTTATAGTCACTTCGTTTAATATATCTAAAGTCGGTCGATAGATATTATCACTCAACAAATTTAATTTTGTGGCACTGTCCAACTTGTGATTAGTATTAGCTACATTTTTGAAAAATTCTTTTCCTTCTACATTTAGCGGTCTTGCTTGAGCACTATGTACTTGTTTATAGTTTTTAAACGCCGTGTTGATATTAGGATCGCGATAACATGGATTTATAACAATAATTAAACGCTGAATATGTCTTCTTGTGTACACAATATAATGCGGTACTGAGGGGTTTTCTGCTATGACGCCAATAAAATATGCAACTCGACGACGCGTCTAGACGACTTTTGGCTTTGTTTCAACTGTCGACTTTTAGGGCGCTCTTAAATATGAACCATCCATAATGAAGATATCCAAATGAAGAAATCCATAACAAATTAATCAGTATGTATGATAATATCCACGTTTTGTAATTATTTATATTTGATTATTATATAGCAGAAGAAATTTACTATATGGAAAAAAACTGATTCTGATTTTTGGTATATTTCCAAATCTTTGTAGTTTTATTAAGAACAATATGTATCCCGATTTATTTAATTATTTAATGACTCCAGCCATGATGTTCGAGTTCAAAAATATTTATCTATATCGTCGAAGTTCAGTGTTCAGGATGTTAGGACAGTAGTTAGTTTATTATCATCTCAAATGGTGGCTTTTTTACAGATTTCTTCATAAAATAACAAGTTGGTTACTCTTTAAGGTAATATGGCTTAATTAATATTTGTATTTGCCATTATTTATTTTGTTGATTATTTTATACTTGTTACATTTTCAAATCACATTCAAATTAATTTTAATGTTGTTACAATAACTGTCATATGATTTAACAATTTTGATAAAATCGTGTATAACAATAATCTAGATACACAAACGGTAAACACCCTTATTAAAAAAATTAAATAAGAAAGACGATTATGGCGATAAAATGTAAAATTTATATGCCATTTTGACAATACTACGTGCCCATTTGTTTCCGTTTCTTGATAAGTTTATGTGACTACGTAAATGTAGATCGTACCTCAATATGAAATATCAATATTTTTTAAATGTACATAATATTTTTATATAGAAAAATAAAAATAAATGTAAATCTAAAACAGCTACTAGTTAATAAGGGCCGTTTTTATTATAATTACAATTAAGACTTTCTCGCTCCTTAATAAAATAGCCATAACATTCAAAATTACGAGGTCGTATAATGGGATATGGGTGGGACTTTCGCTCACAACAAAAATTTATTATTTTTGCTCACATTAATGTTTATGGAGTTATAACGAAATAATGGGTGCCAAATATATTAATACTCGTAACTTTCTAAGTCAAATTAATATATTTTATATTTCGACATCTTTTGTTATTAAGCATTTCATAAAATAACTTCATAAATATGTAAGCCAGATAGTCAGTCAGATTTCTTTAGATTAAATAAATAAGTACAAAAAACTGTTTTAAAGTTTGCAAAAGTCAATACTGGAAATAAATTTATGAACGAAATGCATAATTAATTTATCTATAATATAATTTCGTGTAATATTTATATTACAATTTCAGATTAAAATATTAAATTCCATTGTGGAAGGGATGTTTTTGCTCTTGAAATTCACTGATTGAATGTAAATTTATGAAAATGCTCTGTGAAATCTTTTAACAACATATGACAGCGGGATAAGTACACACGAGCAACATACGATACATATTTAAATTGATAATTTTTTATACATTTTTTTGTGTCAGTGTAATCATAAGTGATGTGTATGTTCATGTTCATAAAGCGTGTGTTATTAAAACTTCGAAATAATATTTTGTTTTATCTTTGTTTCTAAACACCCAAATGTTGGTAAAGGATAAGAAAATATTTGTAGTCTTGAGGCGCATAGCTGTATAAATATATGGCATTCTAAATTTAGAATAGTTTATATTCTTGTCAAAATTAAAAGTGAAACTTATTGTTCAATGAAAATAACGTTGAATAATTGCGTTTATTCAGTAGACGTTGATAAAATAGAGGGACGCTCGACAGAAGTGATAATATTTATTATTAATTATAATATATTAAACATAATTTAAATTAATACTTGAGAGTTGCTAAATTATTATAAGTACTATCTGTATACGCTAGATGGCGTTAGGTTGGTAATTCTCAGGTAAAGCAATCCGCGTCGGTAATAGTGGCCCCGTAACGCGTTACGTTACGAAGCGGTATACCCTCCCATAAGAAGTTATCACTTCAAAAAATTTGCTTCCAACAACGTGTCACAGAAGCACTGAATTAAAATAAGAGTAATAAATGTGTAATGTTTAAAGTTGAAAAAAAATCCTTAAATAAAATTACCTTATATGAGCGCATTGCAAAGGAAGTAAATAATATCTAAATTACCTAGAGCAAACTTGACGCCAGTCCACGCGGTGCGGAAATAGTGGAACAGGCGGCGGTAGAGCGGGCGGTGTCGTCGGCGGCGCGCTGGCGCCTCCGCGTCGGGTGCGGGCGGCGCCTCCGCCTCGCCCGCACCCGCTCGGCCGTCCACCGACGACGCCGTGTTGCGGACCCAGCTTTGTGATCCGCTCCGCTAATGTGACCGCACCATTATAACCACAAGCTACTCGGATACATTGTTCGAGCGTCGAAACTTTTCATTGGCGTTACACTGTATTCTTTGATTTCCGTGTTCACACTTACACTGTTTCCATGTATATTCTTATAACTGTTTAAAAATACTAATGTTTGAATAGTTTACAAATATTTTATTTTATATATTGGTTATAAATATAGTTTACCGCAACACAAATAATTATTGATTTAAGTAAATTTTAATTGGTAGAATAGATTAAAATGAAAATCTAGTTAATAGTTAGTTTGTTAGTTTAGAGTTGAGAAGCGTACATTTTTTAATTAAGCACGCGGTAAGCGTCTGAAAAATATGCAGCCGTAAATCTGTGAACAAAGAAATGTTTTTGTTAGTTATGTAGAAACACACAAAAAATTTTTTAGAATATTACGTATTAGTAGAATACATACATATTTAAGGTAATGTATTTTAATATTCTGTAGGTAGCTTAACATAAAATTAATTACAACAATAATAAAAATATATATTTAGTTAAATCAAGGCAGGAGAAGTCTTTAACAAAGTTAGGCGTATTCACAAACTTAATAAATAAAGTAAGTAAAATCAAAGTCAACATATTAAAACAGTTTGAGTTAAAAGTTATTTAAACTAAAATTTCACCCTAGTTATGAATAAAGCCGTGGGCTTGAAACTTTACTTGTTTGTTTCAGATTTGCATTAGAATTGGATTTTAGTGTGGCGTGTGTAAATGAAAGAGCACGTACGTAATTCACTTATGGAAAGTATCTCGTGACCGTTTCTAGATTCGTAATTATTGGCTTGTTTGCCGTGGAGTTGAGCACGTATGAAATAAACGTATTTAACTTTTTACATCGGTTAAATATTACGTACAGAAACGACAGAATGAAAGGTTTTATAAAATAAATTAAAAGTTAGCCTGTAGTTCAGTACGCATGCTCTGCGAATTGAATTATAAATGTATTCAAAATATACTGCCTGTATATAACTTTTAAATATTAATTTAATCTGAATTGATATTGAACAGAATTATGATTTATATTTGAAAAGCTAGCTTGAATCTTATTCATCACTATAATTTACGTAATAAAAATAGTACAAGATTATCAGTTCTACGAAAGCTTAATGAAGTTCTTAACTAAAAGCGAGATAAAATTATTTTTCTCGTCAGTGAAGTAAATAAGTTTTACAAAGAAGTGTTTTTAATATTTTTTTATTAATCTACACCATAGTAGAAATTAAATTTATTTTGCAGCATGGCTTCATAAAATCATTGCTACATATTGCGAAGTCACTCGACTAACCGAGCCTCCCAGCTTTATTTCTAAAGGACAATGGTTCTGTCGAGAGCGCCATACAAACTTGTACAATTTCGCAACTACGCTACCTACAAGGGATTTTAAGCCGTAAAGTTAATGGAGAAACCGTATATCAGAAAGCATAAAATGGTTTGCAGTTCCATAAATTAGACCATGCATCACTGTCACTGTGGCGTGGTAGAAACGAAAGGATGCTTCGTAATAACCTGTGAAATGAACGTTTGATGACCACTTGCTTTGGAAAATATATAGGAGTTGTAGAGTTGGATGGCAGGGAATAATGACGCGATCGAAGTAGATTGGTGTGATTAAACTTTGTGATGAAATTTGAACAAAGTTTTCTAATGTTACACGTCGGTTTCAATCTAAGGGTCTTTAGTAATGAGACAAAAATTAATCAAGCTATTATATTAAAAAAATCACAAAAATAATATTGCTTAAGCTTGGGTAAATGTAGTGATATTATATATTTTTGTTTTATTATATAAATTATTTTTTTATGTCATTTTTGTTTTAAGTGTATATTATACTTATTTTTATTGAAAATTTAAATATATCGCGTGAACGTTTCTTCGGTAAGTTTTAATTTAACATTTGATTTATTTACCAACAATTTAACAGTAATAAAAAAAATCTTAGGGAGTCTCTTTTAACAGGTGACGTACTGGAATTACGAAAAATGCGTGTAAATAAAAATGTTAATACTAACATTTTTTGGGAAAAGAAGAAATATACATTTCTTCTTTTCCTTTTACGCCCTAATTACAAAATGTACATGGAAATACGAAGATTATGTACTTCATTGGTAGAGATATTCTTTCCGTATTATGAATATCTCAAGGGAAATCTTGTTTTGGTTACTTGTGAGTGTGATTGAATTATTAATATATTATGACATCTTGAGCATGACACTCGCTAGTACCGCTTTATATCGAGTTTGACAATGTTTTCAGAAACTTTATTATAAAGTAAATTTAAAAAATAATTGCATATATTTCATGTCAAAAGATAAGAAGATAGTGTTAAGTATATTTGATTCTAAAATACTCTGTAGCTTTTTTTAAATATATGTACAGTACGAGATCTAATAATAATTATTGCGATATAAATCCCTAAATTAAGCTTTAGGGACTAGCCGGTAATTTCCGAGATTAGCTTTTGTCTGTTTTACCGTAATTGTATTTTTTTTTATTGTATAGTTTGGCGGACGAGCATATAGGCCACCTGATGGTAAGTGGTCACCAATGCCCATAGACATTGCTATTGTAAGAGATGTTACCATCGCTTACATCACCAATGCGCCACCAACCTTGGGAACTAAGATGTTATGTCCCTTGTGCCTGTAATTACTCTGGCTCACTCACCCTTCAAACCGAAACACAACAATAGCAAGTACTGCTGTTTTGCGGTAGAATATCTGATAAGTGGGTGGTACCTACCCAGACGAACTTGCGCAAAGCCCTACCACCAAGTAAATTAGCGTGTTACACAAAGTGTATTAACGACTTCATTATCTCAAATTTAAAAAAAGAGGTTCTGTAGTAGCGAAAATTAAACTGTGCAAGTTAAATTAATTCTGATGGCGATATAATTCTTATAATCGCATATTTTGACGGTGCTGGTCTATCTAGGTGGGTGTAGTAGTCTTACTTATAGTTGCAGGGCCTGTAAATATAATTGATGATTACCAAATAGCAATGGGCTATAGCGGCCACTTAAAATTAGCTGGGCTTCGCAAAAACTCATAGAAATTGATGATTTCATATGTAAGAAATACCAAACGGCCACGTTTGGACGTTTAAACGCTTGGAAATTATATATGTTTTCGATTTATATTTGTTAAAAATTGTCATTTGTTCTTTTTTTTTTGTGTGAGAAATGAGCATTTCATGAATATTTTATAACCTTCTCTTAAGTTTTGGTTTTAACTTAATACAATGTGGATTAGTGAAATTAATGATATTTTATAACATTAAGTATTTTTTGTTTCATAAATATTTTATGTATAATAGTCCTCCAGACCGATATCGGCCACGGCGGCCAATCTTGAGAGAGACTAGCCAACTGCGTAGGACATATTATAGTGCACAAGTGTGTGCGCAAACACGGGAGCACTCTCTATTCCCTTACTCTCATAACCCGATGGGACGACCGGAAAGAGTTCAGGCGCAGAACCAACGGCTTTACGTTCTTTCCAAGGCACGGGAGTGTACACATCTTCCAGACTCCGGGCAGCTACTGAGAATTTTTGACAGAAAATCTCAATTACATTTTTAGTGGTCCGACCTGGAAATTGAACCCAGGACCACCTATCTGTGGCCTTACATGTAACCAGTAGATCAACGAGGCAGTCATATATATTTGTTTAAAATATTTATGAATGTATGATCTCTCTCTCTGGTCGCTCCCTCATGGCTGAGGATCGTGGTCATCGACGGATATGGATGGTGTACACCTAGTGTGGATTATCTGCTTCCACCGATGCCTGTTCATCGCGTCTCTGGCGACCGAGCAAAACTTAATTGAAGATGGGCCTCTCACTTGATCGCTCCATCTAGTTGGGGCCCGTCCCCGGGCTCGTTTTCCTTCCGTATTTCCAACAACGATCAGTTTTTCAAGGCTCTCATCACCCCTTCTCATTATGTGGCCAAAGTATGATATGATACGCTGCAGACAGATCGTGGAAAGGCGGGTTTGGACGTGAAGCTGCGAGAGGATCGATGCATTGGTGCGCTTGGCGGTCCAGGGTATCCTCAGCATGCGCCTCCAGCACCACATCTCGAATGCATCAATCCTCTGCCTTTCTTTGGCTCGTATCGTCCAGGTTTCTACACCATACAGGAATATGGGGAATATAAGAGCGCGTATTAGCCGGGTCTTGGTGGTGTTGGTAATACCCCTTTTCTTCCAGATGACGTTTAGTCGAGTCATCGCGTCCTTAGCCATACCAATACGCCTCTTTATCTCCGGTACACAGCTGCCATCGTTGTAGACTAGCGCGCCCAAGTACATGCAATGGTCTACAATGTTAACCCCTGGGATGATGTTCTTTGGTCTAGCCAATTTTTCGTCACGGTCAACCACCATTAGCTTCGTCTTGCTTCTATTTACTGTGAGACCCATGCGGTTGCTTTCGATTTCGAGTCTCTGAAACAGCTCCTGCATGTCTTCCATAGATGTTGTAACGAGGACAGTGTCGTCAGCATACCGTAGATTTGATATCCGCTTTCCTCCTATTGGAAATCCTTTGCTCCAATTTTCGAGCACATTGCGGATAATAGACTCCCCATAGATGTTGAAAAGTGCCGGAGATAGAATGCAGCCCTGTCGCACTCCTTTTTTGATTTCGAACATATTTGAACAGTAGGCTCCGATTCTGACAAAGGAGCGGTTCTGTACATATAGGCGTTGAATCAAGCCAATCAGATGTTCGGGAACTCCCATCTCACGTAGCACAGTCCACAGCTTATCCCATTGCACGCAGTCAAAGGCCTTAGTATAGTCTATGAAACACAAGATGACTGGGCAATTTAACTCTCTGCTCTTTTCGATGATTTGGCGGATGTTGAGAAGCTGTTCCCTTGTACCTTTGCCCTTCACAAAGCCAGCCTGTTCTTCTGGTATTTGGGTTCTAAGGAAGTGGTGGAGCCGCTGATTAATGATGTGCAGAAGGATTTTACTTGCATGAGAAATCAATGCTATGGTCCTATAATTGTCACACGTCTTAGTGGAACCTTTCTTATGTAGGGGGATGAACATTGATTCAGTCCACTCTGCCGGCCATTCTCCCGTATTCCACACATCATTACATATTTTCACCATTAGTGCTGTTCCTACTTCTCCCAAGTTCCTCAGCAGTTCGGCAGGGATGCCATCTTTGCCAGGCGCCTTTCCGCACTTGAGGGCTTTGATAGCGCTCTCCACTTCCGTGCGAAGAATGTTGGGTTCATCGGGTGACAGTTCCGCTCCCCAAGGTAATGGGTTTCCCGTATCATATAGAGCCGCACAATATCGCTTCCATCGTTCCAGAACCTGCGACGTGTCTGTCAGGAGTCTTCCGCTTTCGTCCTCTATGGCGCAAGTTCTAATGCTTCGCACCCCAGATAGTTCTCTTACTTTGCGAAACAAGTCCCTGGTTTCGCTTCGTATGCTATGTTGTTCAAGCTCAATGCACATGCTGTTGATGTATGCATTGTAATCCTGGCGGCACCTTCTTTGGACTTCACGACTGAGCTCTGAGTACCGATCCCGGTCAGCAGCTGAACTTGTTCCTTTCTCTTTCAGCTCTCGTCGTTCCAGGATAATGCGGCTAGTGGCAGATGTTATGTAGTCCTTCATGTCTTGGCTCTTAATAACATGTTGAGTAGCAACCTGAGTGATCATTTGCTTTAAGAGACTCCATTGACTGTGTGTTGTGCCTTCAAAAGAAATGTTTGCGAACCGTTGGTTGAAGTCCTGTCTATAGCCAGCCAAATCTACTTTACGCAGATTAGGATTCGTTTTGGGCTTGACTATTTTCTTAAGACGAATCCGTATAGTTGCAGTTAGAAGTTGGTGGTCTGACCCACAATCAGCACCTGGATACGTAGTACAATTCATTATAGACGACCTCCACCGAGCTCCTATCAAAATGTAGTCGATCTGGTTTCGGTATCTATCGCCAGGAGAGACCCATGTATATAGCCGCCTAATATGATGGTGAAAGCACGTATTAGCAAGACAATAACTTTCTTCATTGCAGAATTGAAGCAGACGTTCGCCTCGCTCGTTGCGTTCACCGATACCATATTTTCCAACTATTCGACGAAGGTGGTCCTCATCTGCAGTGTTGCCTACTTTTGCGTTAAAGTCCCCTATAATGACAGTAACTTCTCTCCTCGGAATTTCTCTAAGAGTCATCACTAATGTGCCGTAGAAGGATTCCGCCTCTTCTTCACTTGACTGGGCCGTTGGTGCATAAACTTGTACAATATTCAGAATACAAGGTGTGGCGTTAAGTCGTATAGTAATTATGCGGTCATTGACTGGTTTATACCCCAGCACGCATTTTTCGATTTTTGGTGGTACCACGAAAGCCACTCCTCTACTGCTGTCGTCATCTGGCCCCGAAAAGAACACTTTATTTCCATAAGTCGAGTAGAAATGCCCTTGTCCCCTCCAGTGTGTCTCGCTAATTCCTAGCAGCTGTATGTCTTTCCTTTGCATTTCATTTTCCACAATATTCAGTTTGCCCGGTTGGTTGAGTCCACGCACATTCCAAGTCCCGACACGATATGGGTGTCGGGAATTAAAAGTGTTATTGTCACCAGAAGCTGAATTTCCATGCGCAGCCTGATGAGTCACTGAGGCATGGCCGGTAGCAGATTTAACACCACTCTTCCCGGAGGAGCAGCGCCGGGTGTCAGCCGGATCGTATGACATACTCGCATCCTTAGTGTTTTCCGTCATGACTTTCTTGGGAATATAGTAGCAGTGGTTTCCCGTTGCCTTCTGCTCCATTCTGCTGAATGTATGATACAATATGCGTAACCCATCGGAGATGGTACCGCGTTTTTGTTATTTATTCTATCTGTAATTACTAAAATTTATGTTCTGGTTTGTATAAAACATTTTAGATTATATAGTTACTAGCTAATCGTATGCTTTCTTGTCTAATAATAATAAAGAAAAACCATTTAATGAAAACGAATAAAACAAAGTTAAGGCTGATTGCGACGTGTCAAATAAGCGATCGTCTGTTAAGAGAATTAAGAGAGCACTTTAAAGATTACGTGCAAATCCGAGTTTTCAATAAAACAAAAGGTAAAAACCCGTTAATGTCTCACAGTATATAACAAGGATCCGCTGACCTAAATAGTTACATGTAGCTCAAATAATGTTTGTGAACTTTTGTCAATGATTTTTTAAAAGCTCGGTATTTACCTTAAAAAATAGAAAAGCAAGTAAGTAAATGCTATTGAATCCTTTACTCTTATAAATTTAATTTAATTTCAATTTAACTTGTGAAAATAAGATGAAGGTACAACTCGATGTTTATTAAAAAACGTCTTTAGCCTAAGTAACAGCAAGTAAATATCTTTGAATATTTCGAGTCTATTTCAACATACTGGTCACACTGTGCGTTGGTATACTCGTACATGTGGTGCTTTCTTGAATTTGAACTCATGGTCTTCGTTTCTATTCACGTGTTTTTTACAATAATAATAATAAATTAGTTAATTTAAATAGTTACATATGAATTAATATACTCGTATGTTACGTCTTTGTCATATTGAATACATTCTTCACTTTTGCAGACAGAGCAGACAAACCTGATTTTTATTTTTTCACATATTCATATATTCTTTTTTTGACTACCTCGTTGGTCTAGTGGCTAGATATAAGGACGCAGACCCGGTGGTCCTGGGTTCAAATCCCAGGTTGGGCCAATAAATAGTTATTGGGTTTTTTTGTCAGAAAACTCTCAGTAGCAGCCCGGAGTCTGGAAGTTGGAAGTGTGTACTCTCCCGTGCCTCGGAAAGCACGTAAAGCCGTTGGTCCTGCGCCTGAACTCTTTCCGGTCGTGTCGGATTGCCATCCCATCGGATTATGAGAGCAAAGGAAAAGAGAGTGCACCTGTGTTTGCGCACACACTTGTGCACTATAATATCTCCTGCACAGTTGGTTAATCTCTCTTGAGATTGGCCGCCGTGGCCGAAATCGGTCTGGAGGACCTTATTGTATACTATTTTTAACTTTTACAATAATTTATTTTAATCGATCCTTCTCCAGTTTCATTTTTAAATATTTATTTATTAAACAAGATTATAAAAATGATTTATCATAAAATTAAAATTTCTAAAATATAGGTTACGAACACTGCATAGTTTGCACTTTCATAGTGCGGGTTAACGCAAACATTTCGAAAAGTTTTATTTCAACATAACGTAAAGTAACAAAACTGTTATAACTTCGTACGTACTTCTCTTTTTGATATATTTTTTTAGGGTCATGCTTATTAATGTCTTTTACTGTTTATAAATGTTATCAACAATCATCTATTTTTGAAAGCCAAATACAGACTGGAAATTATTTTCTTATATTTCATTAAAGATAACAATTTCTCATTTAAATAAATTATTTTTACTTATATTGAAAAAGATAAAAATAATTGATTACGGTGAATAAATTTTCTGTATGCTCCTCTAGGCAGGTATCATTCACTTAAATATTCTATGGCCAAACAACAATATTTATTATTGTCGTTTGCGGTTATAAGTATGAGTGAGCCAGTCATCTAGTTCTCTAGGTTGTTGGTGTATTGAAATATTTTTTACATCGCCAATCGTCTATATGATACCTATTTCGTAAAAAAATATGTAGTCTAAGGAAACGACATGGCGAAGTAAATCTCGCGTTGATGTATAGATGAATCAATCACCTACTTATTAAGGTCCTCCAGACCCATTTCGGCCACGGCGACCAATCTCAAGAGAGATTAGCCAACTGCGCAGGAGATATTATAGTGCACAAGTGTGTACGCGAACCCAGGTGCACTCTCTTTTCCTTAGCTCTCATAATCCGATGGGACGGCAAACCGACACGACCGGAAAGAGTTCAGGCGCAGGACCAACGACTTAACGTGCTTTCCGAGGCACGGGAGTGTACACACTTCCAACTTCCAGACTCCGGGCTGCTACTGAGATTTTTCTGACAGAAAAATCCAACAACTATTTATTGACCCGACCTGGGAATTGAATCCAGGACTACCGGGTCTGCGGCCTTATATCCACTAGACCAACGAGGCAGTCTCCTACTTATTATCTACATTGTTTTAATTAAAACAAAAATCAAAAACAGTACAAAATCTCCACTCAATTTTTTCTAGAAAATAATATTAGAATAAACCATGAGATATACATACAACACGAGAACCCATATCTATTTAAGCATTTATATGCGTCGAGTATTCTAACAATGCAATGACGCTTATCGGTCGGTCGTCATATATTATACCTATTACTGAAATCTGTTAATTGATGTCTGGATTCGGAATCGTATTATGTGATTTTAGTCAATAATTATTATTCATTGTAGTTCCTTACGATTTATTATTAGAACCTGAATTGGTTATAGTAAACATTTTGACCAACATGATTGTTGACTGGTGTGGAGAGGTCTGGTGAATTATACTTACTTTGAAAGAATTGACATAAAATACGATCCTTGTCATGCAGAAAAGGATTATTTATTCATATAATTTTATATAGATAAATAATGATCTACATTATTTAAATATATCAATTCGTATAATTGTGAAACATACTAATAACTCCGGGAACATGCATGAACTTGTTACCTGTCAATACAGATATGACTGGACTTTTTTGTCCTGAAACACCCTTTAAATGTTTAAATGATAACAAAATTTGAGGATATACGATTGCCTCCGGGCTGTATCTAAAAATCGATTGAAACGATAATACTGAAAAGAAAAAAAATCAGGGCAATCCCTCTGAATTTCCTTAGATGTTTTTTTTCAGGTTTGAAGTATTTCTAATCGAACATGGGGCAGATTTTTTGACAATAAATTCGCAGGCTTTATTCTTCTATCATAAATTATGATTTGTTCTTTGAATACAACTAACACGTAAGCCTAGTAGGTAATTTGTAGAAACCTAGTAGGTAATTTTTGCTTTGATGTATGTTGCACATGTTTGTATTGCTAAAATAAGTATATATATGCTTGAAACATTTAAAGAGATTTGATAGGAATGACATGTATTCATAATGAAATGTATTTTGAACGTATTTTATATTTTTTTAATCGAATAAAGTATAGTGTGATTGATGAAGTTCAATGGCGAATAGTAATTCACATCACACTGCTGTATCTTGTGGACGATCAACTAAGGCAAAGTAATATTCAATGAATTTTCACGAAGTGTAAGTTTCACACCGATACTACGTTACGTAAGTAAAAGTTAATGATCCATGTTGGAATAATGTCTTTTGTTCTGTGACTCCGTTTCGTTTAAGTGAACGTTTCGATACTTACACAATAAAGGCAACTTAAGTGGAAAATATTTGTAATAATATATAGCTTAAGGTTTGATAACAAATTATATCAATATATATATTTTTTTACTTTATATCAATATTGGCTTAGTCCATTGATTGATTTTACCTCCGGAGCTAAAAAGCGGCTGCTCTCTGCGATGACTCCTACTAAGTAATCATCATAAAGTAAGATGGTTCTTTTAAAGAATCACAAAAGTATTTCAAGTAAATCTAAGATGGCAACCACAAAGAAAAACTTCTGAACGGTTTTAAATAGCCCTCTTTATATATTTTTTCAAGCGATGAAATGAGTAGAACTTAGAAAGTAAAACCTACTTTTTTATTCTACCTTTTTCTTTTCGACACTAACATAAAAGTATACGATTTTACATTTTTACTCGTTTCTTCTTTATTGCACAACTATTTTATATGTCCTCCGTTTCGAGCGTATATCACAGAAAATTTACAAAGACTATAATTTTACGCTAAAATATTCACAGCATGATTTCGCGGCGTACGTACAAAGTACCACTATAGCGCGCCTGTTGGTTACCAAAATGCAAGAAAATAGACACATATTACAAGTAAAAACATATTATTGAAAAACGAGAAATGGCACATTTTATGCCTAAATAAGTTAAAAAATTATAATAAAGTTAACCAAATAAGTGTTTTACGAAATCCTAATCAAATACGAGAACGAAACTATTTCAGGAATACCCTATTAAAAGAAGCTAATGTGTCTATTGTTTCTATTTAAAGTTAATGAATAAGAATCTCATTTCAGCCTCGATTTACATGTATATATACATGATTACATAATTAGTATTTTCTTTCTCGTTTCATCATCATCATTCGTAGCTTAACTTCACCCACTACTCATTTCAAGGCTTGTTTAGGTGGTTCATTCACCAATATATTGTCACAGTTTTGTTCATGTTTTTTGTTATTTACATTCTGCATAACATATAAATTTAACATATTAGAATTTGTGATATATCGTAGTGTTATTAACTTGTGTAAACATGTGTTTAAAGAAAACTTATATCATAGTAAGTCCTTTAAATTATTATTTTCGCCGTGATATATTAAAAACAGAATATTTGCCTTTTGCCTAATTCCGAAAACGTGTGTTACACGAATATATTTATTTATTTCAGTGTGCTAAAATACAATGACACATTGAACGGGTCAATTGGATGAAGTTAATTATATTTGGATTTAGCACCCACCTAATTTTTGCAAGATCCTCGCTCGGTTTCTTTACAATGAGATGTAAGGTCTTTCAGATCTTTCGTTTATTACTCTAAAAGTAAAGAAAATCCATACAGACATTGCATTAAAAAAATTGCGATAAGCACTAGTAATCTAGGTTATTTGAGTTTACTAATGAGTTTACTATGAGTATTAATAATATATTAAGTAGATTATGGATGTACACGATACGATACTGTTATTATTAAATGCTATAATATATTGAATGTTAAATGTTAATAATATCATTTAATACGAGTATATGATAAACAACGTTTTTATTTATTACAACATTACATAACTACGAAATTGGTACAAAGTAAAAGCAATTACCTAAATAACTTCATATTAAGAGTTAATAACCAACGTCAAAACCTTGGATTACAATCTTATTTGTAGCGAAATAAAGACTAATGACCAACTTGTAACAAACTTTTGTTTTGCAAAATTGTGACAAACTGAGTCGTGTTGTCCAACAGTAAGCAAAAAAACAAAAAGTTTTAGATTTGATGTCAAGATAAATATGAGCACCTACCTGAAAAAGTAGTTCTGGTTCTGATTCAGTAACTTTTATTTTTATAATGATGGTTCTCGTAACTTGCTATAAAATCGTAATTATTCGACTTTATTTGATAAAATGATAATGCGACCGAGTTTATTTTTCAAATGAATCGGTCATCGTTACGAGGTTCTTAAATGTAAGTGAAAATTAATCATTGGTACTTGGTGGTAGATCTTTGTGCAAGCTGGTCTGGGTAGGTACCACCCACTCTTCAGATATCTACCGCAAAACAGCAGTACTTGGTATTGTTGTGTTCCGGTTTGCAGTAATTACAGGCACAAGGGACAAAATATCTTAGTTCCCAAGGTTGGTCGCGCATTGGCGATGTAAGTGATGGTCAACATCTCTTACAATACCAATGTCTATGGGCGTTGGTGACCACTAACCACCAGGTGGCCCATATGCTCGTCCGCCTACCTATGCTATATAAAAAAAAAACAGTTGTAAAGTGACTAAGCCACGTCAGTTGTCAGTGATTTTGAGTGATAATCGAAGAAGCTTGTATAAAGGTTCATAAACATTCGGTTTTTAGCCAAAAATGTATTCGAAACATGGGTGATATTGTGTTGTATATAATATCGATTATACGAATTATAATGTTGAAGATTTTAGCTACACGCATGATTTTTACAGATGTGTACGACGAATTGTGAAGCTTGCCACCACCCCTGTCATGACGACCACGACCACTCTGCCAAGAGTGTAACGACAGAGAAGAAGTACGAGGTAAAATGGAAGTCTAGCTAAAGATACTACTCGCTATATGCAATTAAATTAATCACTTGAGTCAATGTACGGACGAGTTAGTGCTTTGCATTAATTCATATCTTTCAGGTAGGTCAGATTTTAGGTTTTAAATTGTCAATAATTATTATAAGTTTCAAAATTCTAATGTGGAGCAGATTTTCAGGAAAATACTTTATGAAGATATATTAGCCAAAACCTACGCCAACTTTGAATAAAATGATATCCTTACTCAACCCTAGAGTCGGATTTGAGCTGTCAATAAAACACGACACAAATTTACATACGATGCTGACTTGTATTTAAAGGAATGAATGAATGTTTGGATATAGTATTGAGGTGTCCCTATTTAAAATAAGATATGATAATGTAAATAAAATATTTATTTAAAGGAGTCTCAAATTTGTTTTAAGATATCTATCGAGAGTGCAAAATAAATCGTAGTACTTTTGGAATTACTGGGGCCGAAATAAACAGCGGATAAGTAAGTGGTCGTATGTACTAATAATTAACCAAACACAACGTTCATAAAGCAAAATAAGTGTAAGAAAATATTGCAGGATTTGTACGAGACAATCCAAGCTTGCTTCCGCTCAAGCGTTCGGTTGTTTTGGCTATTTCTTGTAATTCCTCGTGTCGAATAATGTAATTAAAATTCCATCCGCGTAAAATAATACAATTTGCGGAAGTTTTAAAACAAAATTATAAAACATTCGATACATTTGGAAAATTTAGAAATTTAAATTTAACTGATTAACTGATATTTAAACTAACAAAATTACAGTCACTGGAGTTAGGAAAACCCCCTTTTAAAATACTAAAGGTTTTCAAAAGGTGACTATCGTCACCATCGGTTTGGTTAATTGCCCATAATTCATTGATACTATAAGTGATAAAATATTTGAAGGTTTTAAGACATTTTCCAGCCCTGTGTATATGTGTGTATTTCCAGCAATAGAATGGATGATGGATACAGTTAGATAATCTAATTTCCTATTTGGACACTGATATTTGTACATAGATAATATTTTAACAAATAAATTACATATTTAAATACATATTCATTAAAATAAAATATAAAACACTACTATAACAAATTACATAAAATTAACTCACATTCCAAATATTTGAAACTCATTTGATCTGGTATCTGAAAATAAAATATTTATTTTAAATATTATTTTTCGATGTACGACAACCATGTAAATACATAATAATTAATTTTCAGCTTCTGTATATAAATTTTCAATATTCATATTTTTTATTAAAAAATTAAATAAAGTATTATTACAATGTTTATTATTAATTGTAAATGGAAGAAAGTTAGATTTTTCCATCGCTTTTCTTTATGATGAATGTGGAAAGAAATGTAATATACGAAGGAAATGATAACAAGTTACAGCAAAAATCGCCTGCGGGCGTCGTCATGGAAAGTACTTTGTATGGAATTGACAAATTACTTTAATTTAGAAAACGAACAAAAATAAGATAATACAATATATTTTTTGTAATATACAATCATTTCAAATGATTATTCCGAATGAAATGGGCTAGAGTTACAGATAATATTTAGTTTTAATATCAGTGGAGATTAAATTAAATGAAAATGGATATCTTGACTAAAGGGCAGAAGTTCAAATTCGGGTAAGCATCAATGAATATTTCTGTCCACTTATGGACTTAAGATTTTTTTAAGAACTCTAGTTGATTCTGCATAGAAATGCCAAACCATGAGTAAAAGGCCGTTGAGCTTATGAACTTTAAGACAAACCATATTGATTCGGATGCCCAATATTATTTGTATTCTTCATATGTATTTGATGGTTCCTAATTAGTGTGTGTGACTCATATTTAAGAGGTACTAATGGTTGATTAAGATTACGAAACGTTTACGTATACCACGTACTGTCATTAAATATAGACAAACATATAAACCGACAGTAGATGATCAAACTTAGCAACAAAATGGTCTGAATGGTTTTTGATTATCTTTTGTTATGAAAAATTACAACTAATGCTTAGCACGCGAAGTCACTGAAATGAAGAAACATAAAAAAATTAACCACTATAAAGGATTTAATTTAAACGACATGGTATTACCTTGGTATTACATTAATTTTATAAAATTAAAAGGACCATACAACATAAATTTCAGAAAATTAAATAGTCTTGAAAAATGTGCGTGTGGTTTGAGTGTGTTATTGTGTTTGTAATATGGAAACATAATGGAAGTAGACGAAGAAAACTGGTATAGTCAATGTCGAAAGTTGCGTGGAGCTTACAGTCAGCTCGTGACTATGACAGGTCACGACTCTGTCAAAACGTCGCATAAAGTAATAAGACGTATGATCGCAATTAAAACCCGAATATAACATGTGTAACACCCGAAAGTTTAAAGTCGACAATTTGGATCTTGTTTATCACAATAATTGAATGGTAGGGTTCCGTATTTGTAAATTATAAACTAAAAATAACTGTATTATTTTCTATTTATAATAATGAGCAATTGTATAATTACTTACAACATAGTACTTATCTCAAAAATAAAGACAAGCTCATGTCTATTTGTTTGTATTTTCGTTCGATTTGAACGTACCGGTCACTGCTAGGCAATTAACAGTCATTTTACATAAATTAATGGGATAGAAGATAGAAAAATTGATAGATCAAAAAATATTGTTTCCGACTAACCAGAACATTTTAAAAATTTTACATTTAAAAATATACAGAGAACCACGGGCGTCACAAGGATGTATGTCAAGGGACTTTAGAAGCACTCGAGGCGCCGAGGCAGCGTCGAGTCGCCAATTATTCCTCGCACTCACAAGTTATTCGCTTCTCATGCTTGAATGTTTTAATCTTTTATAATTTATAGCAGTTGAGTTTGTTTATAAATATACAAAAATACTAACATAAAACAAACGTGTGCGTCTCGGGACGCTCGACAGAAGTGATAATATTTATTATTAATTATAATGTATTAAATATAATTTAAATTAGTACTTGAGAGTTGCTAAATTATTATAAATACTATCTGTATACGCTAGATGGCGTTAGGTTGGTAACTCTCAGGTGAAGCGGTCCCCGTCGCGTCGATAATAGTGGTGCCGTAACGCGTTACGTTACGAAGCGGCTTACCCTCCCATAAGAAGTTATCACTTCAATAATTAATATATATGTATAAATAATTTTCATGATCACTTAAGCATGTTGGATAATAAGAAATTATCTTATCGTTGCTATAGCAAACTTTAAAGTCGATAAATGGTTGGTATATTTGATAAATTATTATTGACTATTAATAATGATGTATTGAAATTAAAAGGTTCATACAAAATATTACTTTATACTTCTATAGTATATTTTATTGTTACTCCAATACAAACTTTGCCAACAAATATCAAGGTGTCGCGGAAAATTACCTTAAATGAACACATATATATTTACTTCTGACATTTCTAACAATATCTTCTAAATTATTGTTTTTGTAAGTTTAATGAAACTTTGCATGTTTATAATGAACAGCGTTTTATGTTTATCTCTGTAAGTAACTTTAGATGTTTATCGTATCTGAGTTTAAATTAGGAAGGGGAAGTTTTACTTATAATATTTAATAACATTAGCTATTGCCAAATAAACATAACTAACTCTTAATAGATAACAAATTTTGAAATAAAAAAACGTTCTTTTTAAATAATTTTGTGGCTCAGTGATAATTCTTATGCAGGTAAAAATATAATAAGCGATAATAAATTCATGATTAATTTTCATCAGTGTTCAGTTAAAAGATTATGTTAATATGATATTTAGAAAAAATATAATTATAAATTAAATATAATTTAAAGATTTGAAATCATACACCAATAAATATAAAATACTAGCTGCACGTCCCGCCTTCGTACTTTACAATCAATGTACTTTTTTTTTGATATCATCGACTTGCAACTTAACTTCCGTTACGTTTTCGCGAATACCCTAATTATGGCTTTTTCGTTGGATGATTTAATTTCGCTGATTTGGGTTTTAACTTCTGAAATACTTTCTTGCATTTAAAATAAAACAGCAGTCTACACTAAGTACGCGTCGAGCAAGTCTCATTGTCCTACCAAAGATAAGAACGAAGTATGGCAAAAAAATTATAACATGTGCAACGTTTTAACAAAATACCCTCAAATATAAGAAATGTAAGCTCGCTTAACACATTTAAGACGCGACTAGCCGCGTATCTTACAAACGATCATTCGCTTCTTAGAAAGTAATTAAAATGTGTTAAATGAGTATTAAATTAATAAAAGTACGACGACGAATGTAATAACTAATTTTAAGTTTAACATTGTTCACATGTAAGTGACGTTTGTCTTTATGGGAATAAATATTCTTTAAACTCAATGTATTCGCCTATACTATGTATGTGTGTTCAGTACAGGGCGCATTATAATAATGCACAAAGTAAAGTACAACATGCTCTGCATATTTTTCATTTATTGGAACAAAGTTCTTTTACGCGGCTTACAGTAGTGACCTGGCAGAAATTGTCATGTAACAAAAAAGCGTTGTCCTCCAAACGACCTTTCCCCTCTTTCTTTCTTACTGATTCTTTCTATTCTAGCGGTTGTATGTGAATGTATGTGTAAGTGTGCAAATTTTCAGATTTGTCAATAAGGATTGTGTGCGGCCAGTGAGATAACCTCAATTCTATACAAATGTAAATATAATTTGAACTCTTTTTTTAACTTATAATTCGCTATTTTATATTTAATTTTGAATAAATTACTATTTTCCTAAAGTATTAAATGTAATTTATCAATTTTAATTCTTACTTAACATTTTTGCATTGAAAAAATAATAAAAATAACATAAAATATACACATGTGAAAAGGAGAGTTGATTAAGAAGAGCAACGCTTTTTGGTATGATAAAAAATAAGAACAATTTCCTCGTTTTTTTTTCGCTGGAAAAATGCATTTATGCGTTTCTCCTACATGAAGTGCGGCGATGAAGGTACCGGAATACCCACGAAAAAACTAGCGGTATCCTCTCCGTCTGGTCGGGTGGCGCCACGGGATTGCTTGCGCAGGCTACCGTGACGCCCCGGGGTTCCCGGATACAGGGAACCCCCTTTGCCCCGGCGGCTGTTAAGGCGGGGGGAGAAGGTGCGCATAGCGCCTACGCCTCTCCGGTCTTCTTCGACGGGTCGAATCAGCGGAGGCATTTTCCTCGCGCTGCCACTCCGCAGTCTCCTTTTGTGACATGACACTCTCGCAGAAGGAGGCCAGCTCCATGCGTGCTGCATGCATGGTGCTGGTTGCACCATGATCACAGGGTTGCACAGAGATCTCCACCGACTATCGCCGCCAGGAATGCCACGCAACACACTCCGAACAATAATTTCCTCCTGACCGATTTCGGCCACGATGGCCAATCTCAAGAAAGATTTGCCAACTACGCAGGAGGTATTATAGTGTAAAAGTGTGTGCTTGTAAACACAGGTGCACTCTCATAAACCGATAAGACGGCAAACCGACGCGAACGGTAAAAGTTCAGGTAAGAGGTAGGAGCAACGGCTTTACGTGCCTTCAGTGGCACGGGAGTGTGACAAATATACAGAAATATAATCATTAAAAATCTACATTTTAAAACAGGTTTTAAGTTGAAAAAATATCGCAAAGAACTTCGTTCCTCCCGGGGATCCCCCGATCGCACATTTTTTATTATATTTTTAGGTTCTATCTACGATTTCTATGTGCTCATGCTCATCGTACAATGGTCCCACACTATGATATAGACCTTTTTGAAAAAGTTGGCCTGTTATTTGTTTTTTTTTTTATTATAATAGGTATGTAGACAGTTACTAAATTCTTTCAGATGGGCTTGTATGATCACCAGTAAACATGGTACGTACGAATGAGCATACGAAATCTTTGCGCCGGCTACTGTGCCTCCATCGTTGGGCACCTTAATATTTTTTCTTGTGCGAGAATTATTATTTATTTCGCCATTACTCCTATTATTATTAATTAAAATTTTGTATAAAGCTTAAAGGAATATATGGTCAAAGTTCGAGGGGTACCCCGGCGGCTTAATTTTTTATAGCGTTTTGAAGATTTAAATAAAAAAATATATTAACATTAGAAACATACTATATATTTAGCTGTTAAAGAATTATTAAAATGTGTAAATAAGCGTAGTACTATTCGCTCCCGATATCCGTGGTTTGCTTATTCTGCATTTTTCTTACTTTTTGCATGATTTTACCAGTCCAAATTGGAATAATTTAAAGAAAATTTTACATATGTATCTATATTAAACCGTTACTATAATGCTATTTAATTGCATAAGGATTAATATTGTAATACGAATGTCAATGATTCGAACAAAAAGCAGTTATTCTGACTTAACTATATAATAATAGTAAGATATATAGCCTCCCGATTTTTTTTTTAGCTAATGATGATTAATATAAACATGTAGTACATTATTTTAACTTTCTTTAATAGTTTTCACAGCGCACGCCAAATAATTACTTTTACAGAAAAAATTATACCCTTGGGTTACTTTATTGCAATTTTTGTAGGATCTATAATGTATAAAATATAGCTTATCATAGAATAATAACGCTTAAAAGGAGTGTATCCCCAAGCGAATTGAAGTCATTCAATTGAACCCAAATAGGTTAAATACATTTTACGTCGCGTCAGCCGTCACGATAAAGTGTCATAGTAAACATCTCGCGCAATTTATTAACAAATGACTTACTGTATAGTAAAAGGGTGTCACAACGATACTCATAAAAAAAGTAAGGAAAAGAAAATCACATTTCACACGTAAGTACTATTTGGCAACTTATAATTTTAGCTAAAATACATTCATCAAAACATAAAAAGAATTTGTAAACAAAAGACGCCATTGCAATAAAAATGTTGGTCACGATTGCTTAATATTTTTAATAATAAAAATAAATAAATATTTAAAATTATTGTTTTAACTTTTTTAAATTACGTATAAAACATTAATACTGTTCAACTAATTATATTTTTTTTTCTTTATGATTATACATAAAATAAAAGCAATACTAAATAATATAAATAAATAAAAAAAAAAGAGATCATTATAATAATAAAAGCTTAAATGAAATAAATAATATTGCAATATATAATTATAATACTTATTGATTAATTGTAATCTTTTTTAGCTTTCCTTCGAATTCAATTGCTGCTGCTCGATGGATAGATAAAATACAACTTAATCGAAGAGAAGAATATTGGAAGCCAACTAAATCCACAAATCTACTATTTATCACAATTTACTGTCAGAAAACCTTTCAGCGTTGTTTAATTAATTTTAATGAAAAAATAATAATGTCCAATATTATTGTCTGACAAATTGTCACATCTGAATACAACCTACGTAATAATTCAAATTAATTAAATGCAAAAAAATATATTTCATAATTCAAGTTCAAACAATGTCAATTTCCTCACTTTATGGGGAAAATGTGTATTCACTTGCATCATAATTCGGTCGTATGTGGGCGTGTCGGTGTATATAACGTACGTGACACTGACACACACATTAATTCTAGTTACTTCAATTTTGAGCGAAACTTTGTATGACACTATCCTTCTAAGCGTTATTATTCTATGTGTTCCGCTCAACTTTCTTAATATAAAGTACTGGTTTTACCAATAATATCAAGTACTGGTGTTTTGCAATAGTACATCTGATGAGTGGGTGGTACCTATCCAGACGAGCTAGCACATAGCCCAATTATGTTGACCTTTATCTGCCCAAGGGTTCATTTTTAGCCCACATATAGAAATAGCTTTCAAAACAGGACACTGTAAATCGGTGACAAAAATATAATTGGGTTAAAGGACGTCTCGAGTAAAAATTATTTACGAGCTACACAGAAAGAGTAGTAGGGATTTTTATATAACGATATTATTCTTTGTGGACTTTATAAAGGGATGTTGTAACTACAAGTGTAGCGATTGTCATGCGTTATTGATTATTCATAATTATAATATAAAATAAGAACCATAGGAACTGGCAGTCTATAATAAATGATAACGGTCAGGTATTAATATCATTATATAGAAGTCGTATCCGTGTCATACTGCATGCTAATACTGTATAGTTATCAGGCAGCTCTCTGCATACAATTAGATCGCCGGCCAGGGCTAATTCACAAGTAGGAGTCCATTTATTAACGAATAATTGGTTTCAGGAATGCAAATGAGACTCACTTTGCGATGCGGTCGTCTTTGCGCCAGTATTATATAAAAGTCAAAGTTCGTACATAAATAAATCAATAGTTTTTCGATTCGATTTATGTATATAATACAAATATACTTTATAATATATAACAAGTATATTATTCTTTGAATTTCAAAAAGGATACGCAAAGTTATAATATAATATAATTAATTATTACGTATGTGTTTAATGTTAAGTGTGTTGAGCCACTTTTTCTTAGTAGAATTTGAATTTATTGAAGCTTATAACGAACTGCATTAATATAGGTTATGATAGAAAGTTACCTATGAAACTGTGTATAACAGGTTGTCATTTAAAAAGTTGAAATATATATCGATAATTCGACAGAATATTCCTCTGGGATGAAGAATACTCGAAGGAAACGTGCAATCGTTAAAATTTCTGTTGTTTTGATTTTTTTAACGGCAGTCTAATCTTAATATGACTTCTAATACAAGTAAATTTTTAAGCTATTTGTATTCTAATGAATACGATCTTTGGGCCAATTGCTTCAACCAATTAGCAACTAAGAGCTTATTAGAACCAATTCTGGAATGCAAATGTACATAGTTATAGCTATGTGGTCAGCGCTTCTATTAAATTAAATTGTTCTAACTTTTAGTGCCAACATTATTTTAATTTATGCTGGTACATATAAATAACTTAATTAAGATTATATAGAATTAAAATAAAGTATAAAATTGAAAATAAAATTTCAGATTGTGGTGACAATATTGCTTGATTCATAAATGTGAATCACTAAGGTCAATCTATTCTTGTCAATACTCCGATGGGTATTTGAGAGTGTTTCGTAATTATACCATAATCAACTTTAGCAGGAAAGCTGAGAAAAAAAGAAACGCGGTAAATGCGTAAAGCTCGCTCAAAGCCCTTCCCGTAAGCAGCCCCAAGTGTGACCGCACGTTCCACGCCAAAATTAGTTCCGTCAGCCATTTGATGGCACATAAAAGGCCAAAGCAATAGGGCCCTCATGGCAGAGCTCCACATTAACCGAAGTTGTAGCTAAAAGCGGCTATATACTTTAGTTATAACTATATAAACTCGTCCTACACGATACTATACGGACTACCATGGTATAAAAAAAACATGATGTTTTGTATGGGCAAAGGTATAAGTGTTGAAAATGACTTGTTTTGCTTGCGGTTTCACCTGCGTAGTTCCCGTTTCCGTGAGAATACGGGGACAAAATAATCTATAACCTATGTTACTCGCTGGTAATGTAGCTTTCCATTGGTGAAACAATTTTTTATCGTTTTAGTGATTTAGGCGTGAATATGTGATAAACAAAAAAACAAACTCACATTCGCATTTATAATATTATTTAGGATATATTGCGTATTGGTAAAAAATATTAAGTTAGAAATAAAGTTAGCGATGCCACGAAGAAAACAAAATCTGTGAGTATAAGATATTGATAATAACATACAAAACTCTCTAAGCATCAATTGATACCCACACATACAGCTTGAATAATGGTTTAATTTAAATGATTTAACTATAATATAAAATATTTTTAATATTTCTAGTACATGTAACAACAACATATCGGTGTTAGGTCAACAAATACTGAATTACTTGCTTTTATCCCATTTATTTTATAACGCCACTGTTTGTAAGCTTCATGGAAATATTTTTTCTGACTTTTACCGCCGGCTTGCCAGTCGTCAATTCTCTTTGAGAATATTTTTGAGCCCACTATGGATTCGTTCCATAATACGGGTAATTGAGAGAGAACGGGAAGAGAAAGAATTTACTTGCTCTATTGAAATAATATATGTAATACTGCCCTTACCACACCGATAGCTTAATTCTATGCTACTATGTACAGCCTGTGAATGTCCCATTGCTGGGATAAGGCCTCTTTTCCTCTTTTTAAGGAGAATGTTTGGAGCTCCAATTTCACTGAAATTCTGTCACATGTGTAATCCACTACGCTGCTCCAATGCGGGTTGGTGGAATACATAAGAGACAGAATTTCAGTGAAATTTGACACATGCAGGTGTCACGATCACGATGTTTTTTTTCACCGTCAAGCACGAGATGAATTATAATTACAAATTAAGCACAAGAAATTCAGTGGTGCTTGCCCGGGTTTGAATCCACGATCATCGGTTAATATTCACGCGTTCTTACCACTGGGCCATCTCGGCTCAACTATGCTGGAGCCACAATTCGTCAGGTCCAGCTAGAAGCTCTGAGGTTGTATTTGAAATATCGATTAATGTCAATAATATTATTTATGCTACGAAAATAAAACCTGGATTGAGTTCGTAATTTAATATTAATCAGGCAGATCTCCACTGGATATTGGAGATATATTCAGAATACCTGAAGCGACGACACTTATGAACCAGTATAATGGATGTAGCCAGCTTAAAACTCTTACTTATAATGTATATCTCCACAAACATATTCTGTAAAGTGAAGTTACAATTTTAGAAATAACTGTATCTTTGTAATCTTTTATATCTATACTAATGTATAAAGCTGAAGAGTTTGTTTGTTTGATCCGGCTAATCTCAGGAACTACTGGTTTGAATTGAAAAATATTTTTGTGTTGGATAGCCTATTTATCGAGAAAGGTCCTAGGCTATATAATATTACGCTACGACCAATAAATAAGTGCGGATCAAAAATTAATAATGTTGCAAAAACGGGAAAGTTGATACTTTTTTAGAGCTTTAGTTGCGTACGCTGCGTACACGGTTAAAGATACGCAATAACCATGTATGGCAGAATTGTTACTCTCAAAAAGTTCTACAAAAAGTTCGCGATAGCATATGTCTATCTTTGAAGGTTGACTTACTATAACCTTTTTTATAGTAACTAAATTATTTCGAAAGTGATGCATTATGCGAAGTTGTTTTCATAAACATGGTATTAATTCTTATCGAAATAAATACGTTATTCATCACAAATATTAATTTAAATAATAAATAATTTTAATTTTAAATAATAAGCTATCTATTCTATACATATAATAAAAATGTAACTTATCTCTGTCTGTACATGGAATATATTTATATGAGTAACACTATTATCGGGGGCTTTTATCAATGCAATAGAATCCGAAACAATGATTATTGGAATTTTTGTTTCTTTATCTATTTGTATGCACGTTCGTGCGCGCTAATGTTAGAAACGGCTTAACTGATTCGGGTTCGGTTTTCACTAATGTTTAAAAAAAATGTCTGGCAAACTTCTCTTAAAATTAAGTGTTTTCACGACTAAAATGTATTCGATAAAAATGCTATAAAATAAACTGTTCAGTTGAATTGGTTGAAACTTTAGCTATCTATAAATAAAGTCTGATGATGATCGAAAGTTGAACAAAACAAGGTTAAAAAATTTACAGTTTCAGAGATTTAGATTCTTCCGATGTAAGTTGAGCTCAATGTGATCAATCATATCAAATAGGGTTCAGCCTATGCTGGTACATGTAACAGGGACATGGTAAGCCTTTATCTGTATTTTTAGGTTAGGGTAGAAGCTTTTTTTAAATATAGCAATATATATAACACACAGGTCTTTTGTTTTTCGGTAGGTACTATATATTTAACAAGTTATTGCCCGCGGTTTCGGCTGTAGTTAATAGGTAAAGGATAAATGGTTGTATGGAAATCTGTGTCCTTAAAGGGAAAAGGGAAAGGAAATGTCATTCTGATTAGAAAAAAGTATATTACGGCATTTTTTTTCATCAGTGAACTTATAGCGATTTAATTTGGTACGTATTTCGTTTCGTCGCCACGTATATTTTTTTCTCATTGTTTTATTAAATTTATACTTAGTTGATTATTTAATAATAAGTCTTTTTTTTTAAATAAATAGGTTTACTTTCTGTTTTAAAAGGACACAATTTCCTGCGAAGGTACCGTTTGCAGTCACAATAATAAAGCACAGGGAAAGACATTCAAGTTTGTCGGAATTCATTGTGGTCAATTGTATGTTGCCCTATCTAGATCCGGGTGCGGTGAAAACCAATAAATACTAATATTTCACGAAAATAAATCTAAAAATGTTGTATAAACTGTAATATTATAAGTCTGCTCTTGGTGATTTATTATATTTTTATTAATTATACGCGGGTGAAACCGCGGGGCACAGCTAGTCGTTTTATAAAATTTAAAATTAATTCAATGGCATCTATATGATTTTAGATGTATATATAGGATACTTATATAAATCCGTTGATATTCTGAAGTCATCGGTAGAAAGTGAAAACTCAAGTATCGACTCAAGAGTCCACAAAAAATCTTGCAAAGCTTATTTAGAACGACACCAATGAATGTTTTGAACGTGTTTTAAAACAATGCAAACTACAATAAAAACAAAAATGACATATTAATTAGTCAAATGGACAGCTATTTTTGTCTTTGCATTTTAAAGTTTTTAATTTTCTCACACAAAGAACGTAACCTTTTAATTTTTTATACTAGCCGGTTTCTGTGTTTTTACCGACAATTCTACACATTTTGCTATTTCTAAACGGGAAAATAATAAATAAATATAAAACTGTATTGTTGTTTACTTTAGATACGAAAATATAGTTCGATGATAACGTTTTCCTGCCCGGTTGCTGTTCACAGAAACAGGTATATGAACAGACTTATGAACGAATATAGTAATTTAAATATTTATCAAAAATGGCTGTTAGTTTATTTAATAAGTAGTTACTTATATTATGCAAATAAATGACTTTATCTGAACAGTCACAAACAAACCAAATAAAGGGAATATTATTAAATTCAATTTTATACTATTCAACTAAATGCACAGACAATTTTTGAGTCTTAAAACGGTTAAAGTAGACATCAAGTAGACAACAAGTCATTCTAAAATATGAAATTTAAAAATAAATATCTTACTAATTCCTTGTTTTAACGCTTATTACTATAAAAATGATTATAGATATTGCCTCTTTAGCAGCAAGCCAAAGATATATATCTTGTATAAATTCGAAATATTAAGCTAGTAACAAGCTCATGTCAAACAAAGCATCACTCATGTGATCAAAAATTCACGTGAACAAATCCGAGTTGATGAGGCGCAGGTCATCGCATTATCATACACTTTACTCGCATGAGCAGTGAGCACGCATAATAAATGTACGGTGTATGCCTGTTACAGGTCGGATATAAAATCTGGGAAACGCAATAACATTGTGTTGAGTGTTTTACACTTTTAAGGTAATGGAAACATTTATCATATTATGTTTTTAAGTTTATACGTTATCAAAGCTTTTTTCACTTGAATTTATAAATATTTTATAACTGCTGGACTTCACGCCAACAAGCCATCTTAATTTCCTTGTTTGTTAGTGATGCCAATTTAAGACTTGTATTTACTATTTTTTGTACGCGTTCGTAAATATTTTTTTATAGAACATTAATATTAGATGAATAGTGCTCACTCATATCTTTTATGTAGGCATATTAGTCATAAAGGTTATAAAAATAAAGAATGTATATAATGCTTGCTATAAATATTTTCAATATGTAAGCAGCGAAAATGAACGCAAAGCGTTACTTCATTCTGTATCGGGGGGAATTTTTTGAAAAACCGACGCTTTGGTTTTTTACAAAGCGTACATCAGTTGCAATTCCGCCCCGCTGCGCCTCAAAGCTGTCGTGACAATAATATGAAATAACTCAGCGACGCGTCACTTTTGCGTGGAAATAAATAACCAATGAATATAACGTAAATATTTGACGTTTTATCGAAGCGTTTGCGTAATTTGACGAAGATGAATTTAAGTGCATTTGGAGGGATGACATAGAACGAGAAGATATTATATAGACGATATTATACAATATTATTATATTACGATACTCTCAATAAACAAACAATACATTAATAACTAAAATAAAAAGAGTACAAAGAAGTAGGAATAAAAGCGTATCTGTAAAACTTAGTGATCTGTATATTGAGAATATGATGAATTTCATAAAACAAAAATCATTAGAACATTTTTATGACATTCTAGTATAAATAATATGAATTATATTTCCATCCACATAATATATAACGACACACACACTACAACACTATAACCAAGATGAACGATGCGGCACCTAAGAGAATACAGTAATATTTCATTCTAATAAAAAAACTGTGCGGATGTGTGAAGTATTTTTCATCGAGAGTGGGCAGATAGCGTTGTGCAAATAGAAATACGGATAGTGCCATGTTAACGCCGCAGTGAAATATGAATAGGGCCTTAACGAATTGAGTTTATCGATAGATGGCGATTACGATAAATGAATCGAATTCGAATTAAGCTTTAGCGCGGCGTAAGTAGGCTAATGTCGACTAAAGCAATCGATATTTGTTTTTATTACGGCTATGTTAATATCGCTCGAGATTGCTTAATTTCGTAAAAGTCGTTTACATAGTATTTCAGTAGAATAACAACAACGTACAGTTTATTGGTAAAACTTACAATATTTTTCACTATAATAAAAAAAAACTACAAACTAGGTTTTTAAAACAGATTGTCCTGAAGTTGGCAACTTGTTATGTCGTAACAATGTTTTTTGTTCAGCATAAGCGAATCATTCACTTCCAGAGGTGATTATATTATATATAATTATCATTTAAAAAATAAGAATAAATTCGTTTTATTTCCTTGTTCTAATTATAATAGGAATTATAAATTTAGTTCTACTTGAGTGAACTCTTCACTAGTATAATGAATTCGATACAAGTAAGGTGTTACAATGAAGGTGAAGTAATCGATACTGTTACAGTACTTCACTCGAGATTACGTATAAAAATAAGGATCGTAGTATCGCAGTTGCATAATACCACAAACTCTGGCATCAGGCAATTACATTTTGCTAATAAAGATTGTGTAAAGTTCTATAAAAACACATTATGAATATAATGTTATATCGAAGTTTGCGTCTTTTATATATTACAATAATAATTCTTTTGTTTTATTTCCTTATTCAAAAAATTAATAATTGAATTTTCCGATGATTTTATAATTTAAGAGTTTTGGGGAAATAAATAATACCAGATACGTATTTTTAAGTTTATATTTTTTATATTATTAATTAGAATTTTTGCTTATTTGCTTCTTGGCTATTTAACTTTGTATTTATACCACGGTTTCAAAATAATTAATACACAAATCTGAAATTATAAATAGTTTCAAAATGTGTATTTTATGGTATGGAAACAATTTAAAAGTCTGTATTTTTACCCAAAAGAAATAACTATACAATATACATATAGAATTTGCTGAAATATTCTTTGCGTCTTTATTTATTTATTTATTGATTTAATAAACATCATTGGCATATTCATAAAGTTAACAACAAAAAATTACGGCAATAGTAGGCTAGTAGAGTGTGGTACCTATACAACAATTTTCAAATGCTGTAGAGTTTCTGATAAGAATGATAAATGAGGATTCCGCTGAAACTTCGAATCTAAAGTGATGTCTAAAAATACTGTAGCACTGTTGAAGAAAAGTGGATTTTTTCTTTTTTGCTATCGTTTATCATAAATTTATTTACTGTTGAATAGTTTTGTATCAGTATGCTAACAGAATCTGCTATTTTATGTCATTTGCTTTAATACGTAAATATAATTAGAAAGGATTATACATTAAAGCATCCAAAGAAAGAAATAGGACTTTAAATTGATCCATGTGGAACACTTTGTGGATCCTGAAGACTTTATGCAATGAGATCAAGAGGTTTGACACCGTAATGTTTAAGCATTTACAAAAGATTTTCGTCTCTTATACAATCAGAACCAAAGAAAAAGGTAGTAATAATGAGCGAACCCAAATCAACCGTCCAAAGTAAAAAATAAAAAATGTGCTGAAATTGTTGAAAAATCGTGGCTACATATTTCTCGAAAATTAAATCTATATGAAGCATATCATCAATTATGTCAGTAATTAATTGGGCTCAAACACTAAGTTATATGAAATACAGCAGATGAAACAATATCGCTAAATTTGGAAATAATAATTGTAAATAATATTGTTACATCTCATGAATTATTTACGTCATGAAATAGATTGTTTAACTATTAATTAAATTATTAAACTTATTACATTTATTTTACTATGGACGTGGACAACAAAACTTAGAAAAATTTAAAAATGTAAGTAAAATATTTTACTATAATTTTGTATTTATACAAATTTGTATTTTTTTGGGTTGTTCAACCAAATGGTATTAGCAAGGTTGAAGGTATTAATAACATTTCTATTTCCAATGGCAAAGAAATCATCTAAAGGGGTTATGAAGGAATTTGCGACTTTCCATTGCTAGTCGGCCAGTATATAGTTTACTTTTATTAATTAATGCGATAGGTACCAGATTTATAAAGCTGACTCTGACATCTATACAAAATGGAACAAGTCTTGTGTTATCAACATCCGTTTTGACAAAAGTTTCTGTAATTACTTTAAACTATCAGCACAAATCGATACAATGTTGGAGTATTTTGATAGTTAATTTCGAACAGAAAATTTACCCTAAACAATAAGTACCTCTTTTTATTAGGTTTATTTAAAATATCTATTCTAGCTTTTATGTGTATGAAATATTGACACGCTACCAATGCAAAGTTATGATCATATTTCCGCGTAAAGATTCATTGAATGTGTACTTCACATGCGTGGTCGGCTCTTTTCAAAGGCTAATGCAAAGTTTTTTAATCACTATATCACCGGATCAAAGCAGACAGTATTTTATATCATTTTAAATATCTTTCAAGTGTCAAGGTCACCTTCGACAACCTTTTATTAGTTTTATTATAAATAACGAATCTCACACAAAAAGTGCTTAGTTTTAATACGCTTACACTATCTCTCAAATTGGTATAATATTAATTAGCTAGTTTTTAGCATTAACATTATAACGCGTCTGCGTTTTTAACAAATATTGTAAGCAATTTTCGGGATATCAATTCCTCTTGCCTGGTATATCTTTAGAATTGCATACATGTTGGCAGCTTTGTAAGTAGTTTTCAACGCAGCCTTCATCAATGAAACAAGCTATTAAAACTTTTATACATCACATAATACATCGTTTTTGTCGGAGGGCTGACTTTATATAGAAACATCGAGAATCGAAATTTTCAACACAGAGAAATTGGAATTCGATGGTAAAATGTTGTAAGCATTTTTGTCACCGTTTCACATGGGTATAGCTATTTTTATCTTTAGCTTGCATGGTATAATGATTAATTAAAACTTAATTGAGTCTTCAATGTAAAAAAAATAAAAGAAGTAACAGCTTGTGAATATCCCACCGCTTGGCTAAAGCCTCCTCTCCTTTTTGAGGAGAATAATAATACGTAAATAAATGATTATTAGATGATAAATAGTAAATAATTTCTATTTATCTAAATAAAATACTTCCATTTGAATTTACGCTGACAGGTAATGTGCAGTTATATCCCATATAACTTCAGGAAACATAAATATATTACTGGATACTAGAATATCTTCTTAATCGGCGGTAGAGAATTGGTGGTAGAAAGTGGACGTATCTGACTGTATTTATTATAACAGCTGTCATATAAGACAATAATATGCGTGTTATAGTTCGTCCTAGTTGCGAGGTGGCTGAAGGTGGGTGAAATATAATTAATGTGTTTTTGGGTGGTGGCTTGAGTAAACTATTAACAACAGTGTCCGTAGTAAAAATATTTACTGTATCCGGAGATGAGTGAATAAAATAGATTGTACATAGTATGAATATTCATACAACGAGATGAGTCAGTGTTTTTCCTTTCTCTTACAAATGAATATTTTAATTAATCCCAAGTAAATAGTGTGTCCGTTTTATTAATACGGTCTTCTTATTTTATTAGTATAAAAATACATTATTACAGGATATTGAAAATCGATATATTAGACGTACTATTTATTAGACGTACTCCTCGCATGCAAACACGTAAAAAAAAATTGTTTGATGTTCCCAAAACCAAGTCTAAGTTTGTACGCAACAGCTTTCTTTATAGATAATGTATAATTCACAACAATAAATTCAATGATACCTATTGATTTATTTCTTTTGTCATTAAAAGAAATTAAATGTAAAATTAATTTTCAATTTAAAAAATTACTTACAGAATAATTTTATTAATTTGGTCATATTTTATAAAATTTTAAATTAATTCATAATTTTAAATTCAATTGTTATTTTATTCCCAACAATCTGCTTTGAAATGATTTTGATTTACTTAATTGTGAAGACTTGATTGGTTTGTCAGTTTTTTTGTGTATTTTATAACTGTTTGTGTTCCTTAAAATAAATAAATAAACAAAATGAGGTAAAAAATAAGTAAACAATTAGAAAAATTATTCAGGTATTATGCGAGAATATCTCGCAGACGATGTCTAAAAGTGAGCTTCTATGAAGCCTTTCAAATGTCTACAAGAAGCTTGTATCAAAGTCTAGAAGCAAGAGCAGCGAAAGAGTTATAAAGAAAACTGGCGTTATGAAGGTAACCTTTAGTTTGTGCTGTGTGATTGAATCCGGATATAATGTAATTACTTTACGAGGAGCACAACATCTAAGCTCTCGTAGTTAACGTTGCAATAATGTTGTGAGAAGTGCGTAGTAATTGCAATACTGGTTTTGCAATTACTAAGCATGATTATACGCCATGGTCAGATTACTTACCAGTAAGCAGACAATGGGTATCTGTCTCCCTTAAAATTAAAATTATAAATGTGTATTTTGTTTTCGTCTAGCTTGCATATATTTTTTGCGGTGAAAACTTCTTTAGCGGCGTTGTGCACTTTTTTATGATGGGTAAAAAAATTTTAACTCGCGTCAGGTCACATGACTCTGATTGAAAATTCGTAAGACGGATTTTGAAGTGTTAAATTTTTAATGTAATATAAATTGTCATGCTTGTGTACGATAGCGCAATAAATGAATATTCACTTCTGCCGCACTCCCGGAGTGCAACCCGTTGTTTTCTTTTAATTGTACCTTTTATTACAATAATCTGTTAATTATTTTATTATTATATCGAATACATTTGCTTGCAATGCAATAAATTGACTTTATTATTATATCGAATACATGCTTGTAAATTAGCTAATAGTTGCATACACTCACACGAGTAAAGTGGCAATGTATTCGCTAAGTGTAATGACAATAGATAACAACGATAGTTTAATTTAGATATTATACGAAGCAACTACGTTATCTTAACAAGCGATTATGTTCTTTAATGCAAAGGAAATACAATTTAATTTATCTTATTGGAATTCTTTAGTGATATTTACACTTAAGCTTATTTGACGAGCTTTCAGAGATAACCGCCTTGAAACGTTTCCTTTGTCGTATTATTCATTGTTTTGTCTTAGAAGCTATAAATAAATCCGTTACTGTTATTTTTGCTTTTCAAATACTTCAGAAAATACTTTTTCTTTTTTTTATTTAAGATCCAGGCGTGATGTCTTTTGTGTAATTTTTTTAAAAGTAAAAATATTTTATTTTGGTGCTATTTTTTATATACTTATTTGAAGAACATATTTTAAGATAGCAGGTTTACATACAATAAATATATATTTTGTTTTAATTATTCCTTGGATCTCCATTTCATTTTAAGTACAGATAAAATTATAAATACAGAAAAAAACACGTTTACGTTTCAGTTATCCGTTCACCGTGAACGCCTTAAAAGGTCGTAAGGTGCTTCGTTCCTGGAGCTGGGCTGGCTTTTTCAATCTACAAAATATTTACGTTACTCTAAGTAGTCATCCCCGATGGACGGAAAGCCGATGTCAAAGAAAAATAACGACGACCACTTCAAGAAATGTTTTATGTGCTATAACTAAACTGATCTACCAGTTACATATATGTACTGTAGTATATATATAGTTTGACTATATACTCGTTAAATTTAACATTGTGCTTTACTCTAAGGTAAATAAATGAAGATTATTTAGTCTATAAATATTAATCAGGTCACGTTTTATTCAAGAGCACGGTGTTTATTCCTAT
The DNA here is from genome assembly GCA_905220585.2 of Nymphalis polychloros. NCBI lineage: Eukaryota > Metazoa > Arthropoda > Insecta > Lepidoptera > Nymphalidae > Nymphalis > Nymphalis polychloros. The sequence continues at coordinate 8,736,337 of HG992253.1, forward strand.
CGTATTTTGTTTTACCGAATAACCTTAAAAATTATTTAGAAATATTGTTTATTTTTATTAGGCTTAGTTGTAACACTTAAAATATTAATTATTATGTTATCAATACATTTATTTAGAAAACATCTTGGTGGTAGAGCTTTGTGCAAGCTCGTCTGGGTAGGTACCACCCACTCATCAGATATTCTACCGCAAAACAGCAGTACTTAGTACTGTTGTGTTCCGGTTTGAAGAGTGAGTGAGCCAGTGTAATTACAGGCACAAGGGAAATAACATCTTAGTTCCCAAGGTGGATGGCGCATTGGCAATGTAAGCGATGGTTAACATTTCTTACATTGCCAATGTCTATGGACGTTGGTGACCACTTACCATCAGGTGGCCCAAATGCTCGTCCGCCAACCTATGCAATAAAAAATAAAAAATAAAAAACAATCATTACTATATTCCTAATATATTTGTTCCAGGCTTAAAACGATCTACATGCTTGACATTGCTGCATAAAATATTATCTGAGAATTAATTGATTATTTTTATTTTAAGCACAAGTTGCTGTAGTGGCTGGTATGTATATTGCTGCTAATTATATCCCGGGGTTGAGTACTTGGTTCGTTCTGTGCAAATTCTCAGTATTGCCCGGAGCTAGATAGTTTATAATGTTACAAGCCCGCAGGTTTTACTAGACTACTTCATTTGTACATAAAACGAAAAAATATTTATAATGCCCACATCTCTTTTACTTCGTTTTGATTTTATAAATATGTTTTAACGGTTCTTTGTTGTGATGATATATTTTCACAGTCTATGCACAGAAGTAATGAACTCATCGTTTGGTACGAATATAGTATAATAATAAATAATTTGTTACATATACATTGTCGGCAATAATTCGATTTAAACAAATAAGAATATAAAATATGCAGCATTACATATTTGTTCAGTAATAAAAGCTATAATTTTTAATAGGGACGTTCTTCATGTAAAGTATACTTTCGCCAGAGGAGTTACAGAAATCTTATTAAACAAACAATCTTATCATTCAAAAGTTTTCCTTCAAAGTGAGTTCTTAATTAACTTAAAAGCTATTATCGGTTTGAATATCAGCAACATCGTATAAATCAACCCAAATAATCTAATGACTCGATGAATGAATGAGGTGTCAAGCGGACTTTATCAGGCAAACAATAAATTGCTGACCGAAACCCGGTCAGGAAAATCGGCGGCCATTGTATTTAACGTTCATTCGATTACCATTCCATTCATTCTTCCATTCAGCAAAGTCTCTTAGTGTGATTTGCGACTATATGGTCTAGCATCGACAGGTAGGAATTTTGCACATAGTAAAGTGCATTCCACTAAATTACTGTATAATAATTTAACAAAGAATTCCAGAGCATTAGTAGGGCATGTAATTTCTCTAGTACAAATATAACAAACGTATTTTTTGAAATAGTGCGTTGCTATTTGGCTGTCGCATCCCTAGTACAATTGTTTATGGCCCGCCTAGCGATGTATAGGTCGCAGGTTCGATCCTAACCCTGATTGTGGTCCTAACACGCGCAGTAAATTACTTTATTAATTGGAGAGATAAACAGAAATATATTATATGTAATTACGTAAGAATACGATTTGCTAAATGGTTTTTTTAATGTGAACGACAATAAAAGTACCGTAGTAAAATATTTTAAGTGGTTAATTTAATATATTGCACTTGATATTAGTCTAGTCAATAATATTTACAGAATCAGAAATATTTCCAAGTAAATATGAATAAAATAATAAATTTAATAATTACGTTATATACCATTGATACCTCATTAAAAAAATGTAGCTGTAATAAAATCCTAAGCAATAAAATTAAATTTTTATATTAAAAGGATGTTTTTATATATATTTTTAATTCTTAAAAATATAAATGTTTGTATCTTTATTTGTTTTAACGTATGTAATATTTTAAATAGTAGCCTAGATTCTTTTCAAAGTAGATAATTTATAAATTTCAACAAAATAAAAACCGTTTCTAATAAACCAGTGAGATATGTGATACAATTTGTATTCGTGAAAGCTCAGTTCACTATATTCCCTAAAAGTTGTTTGAGAATATTACCATACTCTTTCACTGTAAAACCCTCTTAAATTGTACGTCACATGTTAAAATAGCCGTGGTTGTATATTTTGTATTATAAATCTGGCTAAAGTAAACAAGTAACAGGTCATAAGTTTCCCATTCAAATCTTCTCTTTTTAAGGAGAAGATGAATAATCTTTGGTGTTTATTTTATGACGCTGCTTTAGTGCAGACTGATAGAGGAATAACAAGCAACAATTATGGTATGGTATGCTCTGTAGTGCTTGTCCAGATTACAATCCGCGATTTTCAGATAAGATTCCCATATTCTATCCACTGAGACAACTTCGCTCTTCTAGACCTTATTTTATTACGTTTCTGCATGGTTGTTTATTTAATATTCGACTGACTGACAGCAAGAGTGCTATATTTAGATTTATAAGTATTTTATTTAACCACTTCTTAAGACCGTTTCTTAATTTATTGGTTTAAAGTGGCTGTTTAAATCAATAAATATCTTCACTGATCTTAATAATAATTGTCATATGTTAAGAAAATACATTTACAAAACCTCATTTGATTATTTGTTAAAGGTATTTTAAAATATATTTCCTGTATGTTTTTACTGACTTCGAAAGTGTATTTTTTGTGTATAGACAAGCTGTGTGATGGAAGCAGTGCAAAGGCCAACGTAAACAATAGTAGCATTTATCGCAGTGACATGAAACAATGTTGCAAATTATTTGCACGCTGCGTAGTGTATTTTACTGAGGATCTTTCAGTTCTATGATTATTTACAAAAATGTAACGGGGTCAGTCTATATTTAAAATTTAGATTTTTTATTGGGAAATTAATAAAGATACAAAACTCGGAACGCTATTGAAGTCCTCGTAAAATTGTCAAAAAACCATCAAACGGGGGTCTAAACTGCTGATATAAATATTCGTTTTAGAATAAGAAGTATATAAACATTGATACAAAAATAATTATATCAGACTGTAAACATAAAAATTACGGATTTGGGTTCAAATTTTAAGTGAAACATCTACCTAAATCACAACACTTGTTAGTGCTTTTACTGATTTCTCGGACTCCTTTGGGGATTCAATGTATTTTGACGATAATATTTGCTTAAAAAAGGTATAATGACTACAATCATACTTTAATATCTTTCTTTTATAACCTTCGATCTTTACACACTCTACATATGTGAATGTCTCTCTTAAATAATTTGTTAAATATGTTCTAAAAAATGGAAATGAGTTTTAAGTAAAAAGTTATATGTGGGTCTTATCGCTTAAGCAGTATTATTATTATAGTCTTGACGCCGTATAATATGCAAAGCTAAAATCAATTATCTACTTCCTAGTAATGTCATATAATCAGCGCACAATGACCAGATGAGGGCAAAGGTAGTCATCTCGAGCGGTCAAGCACAATGAGGGTCGCTATCTAATCGAAGTGAGATATATCGTATAGATAAACGGAACATACTCATCCATTATCGTTCCAACTTTGTACATGGTCGAATGGAATTCGTTTGATAATTGTGTATCGAAAGCTTTGCGGAATAAATGTTTTAATGTGATTAAATCTAAATCTACAAGAATAAATGCGTGAAGAATATTACTGCTTTTATTTATTTATTTATTTATTTAAAACTTTTTTGCCTACCACATTGTGTAGTTTGACAAAAGGCGGACTTAATGCCTAAAGGCATTCTCTACCAGTCAACCTTTAGGCTAAGCGGAAATTCGTGAGGCGGTAATTGATTATGAAAAATATAGATACATACAAATATAACGACAAAAAATAAAATAAAATACAGAGCTATTATATATATGTGAATAATATATATATATATATATATATATATATATACATATATATACACATACATACATACACACATACATACATACATACATATGCATACATCCATACACACACCAATACATATAAATAATAATGCATTATATAGGGTTTTCCATTAAGGGCGCTTGATCGTGCAGAACTTCCATCGTAGCGTGTGCTGTGTGGCACGTAGCGCCGTCCTGTTGAAACCACATGTTGTCCAGATCCATATTCTCGATTTCAGGCCAAAAGAAGTTGGTTATCATCGACCGGTATCGCTCACCATTGACGGTGACGGCCACACCATTATCGTTTTCGAAAAAATACGGACCAATCACGCCTCCGGCCCAAAATCCGCACCAAACAGTCACTTTCTGCGGGTGCATTGCCACTTGGTGAACCTCGTGTGGATTGGTCTCGTCCCAAATACGGCAATTTTGCTTGTTGACATAGCCATTCATCCAAAAATGCGCCTCGTCGCTGAAGATGATTTTTTTGCCAAAATCGGCGTCAACTTCCAACTGCTCTAATGCCCAGTCAGCGAACACACGGCGCTGTCTATGGTCATTAACCTTGAGCTCTTGGGTCAGCTGGATCTTGTACGGGTGCAGGCTCAAGTCACAACGCAAAATTCGCCAAGTTGTCGTCTGCGAAAGGCCGAGTTCCTGTGCGCGACGCGGAATTGACTGCCGCGGGTTTTCGAGGACACTGTCGCGCACAGCAGCGATATTCTCGGCAGATCTCGCGTTACGTTGATGGCATACATACAGCATACAGCACGGGAACCGGCTGATTGTTAACTGACCCGGTTGACTCGAATTTGTCCACCAATCGACGGATAGTCGACTCGGCAGGACGATCATCGCGACCGTAAAACGGGCGAAGTGCGCGGAACGTTGCTCGAACTGAAGACCCATTTTCATAAAACAATTTTATGATTTGCACGTGCTGCTCGACACTGTAACCTGCCATGGTGGTTTGGGAGGACGGAATGAATATAACACACTGCATTTGACAGCTGTCACTCAAACAACATGGCCGCAATCAGCTGTCAAAGTTCAAGCGTCCCTATTGGAAAACCCTAGATGTCAGAGATGAAGAGAACTAGGAGTTTTCTGACAAGATATGCTCACGGAGACGAGTCTTGAAAGTAAGTTTGGCTTTCCTTATATGCTCAGGTAATTTGTTCCATAATCGGACAGCTTGAACGGAGTAAGAATTAGAAACGAAACCAGAAGTATGAATAGGAACAGAAAGAAGGTAAGAATCGTTAGAGCGTAGCTGACGATTGTGATTATCACGCAAAAATTTGAACCTGTCTTTCAGATATTTAGGAGAGAGAGGGTCAAAGAGAATAGAGAAAAGAGAAGACAGTAATCGGAAGTCTCTACGTTGTCGAATAGTAAACCATTTTAATTTGTCACGATACTGAGAAATATGATCGAACTTACGAAGACAGAAGATGAAGCGCAAAGAGTTATTTAAGAGACGGTCAAGTTTATTCCGATGAATTTCGTTAAGGTCGGAATAACATACGTCTGCATAATCGATTATGGGAAAGACCAAAGCGTGCACAAGTAATATCTTAGTCTTGATGGGAAGGAAATTTCGAAGTCGATTGAGGCACCTTAACGTGGCTGTGACTGAGCGGCTGATTTCGGAGATATGCACAGACCAGCTTAATGTGGAATCAATATGAAGACCGAGGTCTTTTACATGATGGCGGTAAGGAATAACGATGTCATTGAACAGAACGGGAGGCAAAGATGTTAAACCCAGATTAGTGACAAAGCGTGAGCTACTAATAACGATCGCCTGACATTTAGATGTATTGACCTTTATTCCAAATTTTTGAGACCAAGTATTTACACTAGCCAGATTGTTATTTATAGTTGCACTTATATCATCCAGCCCGGTTTGACAATAAAGCTGCAAGTCGTCGGCGTAAAAATGATAAGAGCAGTTGATGTAAGTTGTAAGTAGGTTGATAAATAGAGAGAAAATAAGAGGAGATAAAATACCACCCTGCGGCACGCCAGTTTGAAGATCTAACCAATCAGAAAGAGATTGATCCAATCTAACTGCTTGCTTGCGGCCGCGAAGATATGAGGAAAACCACTCCAGAGCTGATGGTGAAAACTTGAGATGCTCGAGTATAGCAAGGACAATATCATGATCAACCATGTTAAAGGCGTTGGAGAAGTCAATTAAAACTAAAATGGTGACCATTCTATTCTCCATACCATCCCGAACATCCTCCGTAACCTTCAGAAGAGCGGTAGTAGTGCTATGACCGGACCGAAAACCAGACTGAAATGAATAAGGATATTGATGCTATAAACAAAGGAGGTCACTTGTTTGTAAACCGAGAGTTCAAGAACTTTGGATAAGAAGGCTTTTGTATCTGTTTGTCCGGTGTAATCTGCAAAACAGTAAAAAAATGCAAATATGTTAATGGTTATTGCTCTATATTAATGACTATGATAGGATCCAAGGTTCCAAGGTATTTTTTCCAAATCGGTCGAGTCCATCAAAAGTTATAATAGGTAACTTGTAGATTACGTACATATTTATTTAAGATTTTTAAAATTTTTTAGTTTTAGATTTTTTGACTAAAAATAACAATAGTCATCCGGACCGATTACGGCAACGGCGGCCAATCTCCAGAGAGATTAGCCAATTGCGCAGGAGATATTATAGTGCACTAGTGTGTGCGTAAACACAGGTGTACTCTCTATTCCCTAACTCTTATAACCCTATGGGATGGTAATCCGACATGACCGGAAAGAGATCAGGCGCAGGACCAACGGCTGTACGTGCTTTCCGAGACAGAGGAGTGTACACACTTCCATCTTCCAGAATCCGAGCTGCAACTTACAATTTTCCTACAACTCCATACTATTGACCAATTTTTATCCTTCCTTTCCTGTCTAAAGTCTTTGAATCAACATAACGTCAGATGTTTTTGATTGGTTCTGAACCTATTTATATGGACGCCAACAACGTGTACATGCCGGAGACCGTTGCTCTTCGTATTGCTCAGTCTCAGTCTCAGCGCTGGTGTTCCTTAGGCCAATCTTCTCTCCCTTCCTTGTCACTTGTATGCCGATGACCTGCAAATCTATATGACTACACCAGTTGAGAACATTGCAGATGCTATAGGTAGATTAAACTCTAACCTTAACATTATTGCCAACTCGAGTAGATCATTTGGATTATCCATAAATGTCAGTAAGACACAATTATTCATTATTGGCACCCCTAAGCAACTATGTAAAATCGACAAAATTGACCTACCTGACGTTATTTTTGATGGGATGTCTTTGCCTTATAGCAATGTTATCAAAAATCTAGGAGCTCTAACGGATGCTACCTGGCAATCACAGGTTAGTGAAATTAGCCGTAAATATTCGCGACAATGTATTCTCTTCAAAGGATAAAAACTTTCCTACCCATTAAAACCAAAATACTGCTTGCTAATTGCCTTCTGCTCCCAATCTTGTATTATGCGGACGCGTGTTACCCTGATTTGTCATAAGAACTAATTAACAAGTTGGAACGCCTACAAAATATTTGCATTAGGTTTATATTTGGACTGAAGAAATTCGATCATATTTCGCAATATCGCTCTGAACTCAGGTGGCTCATTTTCAAAGACCATCGTAACTTACATGTTCTTTCTCTCTACTATATTTCACCCCTGTACACCTCCCTATCTGAAGGAACGCTTTACTTTTTTTGGTTCAGAATCAACTCTTCAAGTTAATCTTCGCTCCCTAAGTGATAACAAGTTAAGTGTGCCTATATGCCATTCCAAATTATATGCGAACTCCTTCATGGCTAAGGCAGTGAGACTGTGGAATGCACTTCCATTCGTAATCCGTCAATCCTCTTCAATTTCCATCTTCAAACTTCATACTAAAAACTATTACCTATCGCTTTGTCTCCACTGTAGTGTTATAAATGTGACCCGTTATTAATTTTTGTATTATTTATAAATTTATATTTATTTATACATGTATTGATATATTTATGTTGTATTTTATATAAATGTATATTTGTATCTTTGTATATGTATTGTGTATATTTATATATGTATGTATATACATGTATAATGCACTCGCCCATTATGTCCTGCTAGTATCTTAATACAGGGTTGTCTGGAAGAGACATCTTATCACTACTTCAGTGATAAGATCGCGCCTTGCATGAGTCACTAAATAATTGTGTTTATATAGCATGACTATTCCTAAGTTTTTATCTTTTTTTTTCTTTTCTTTTTATTTGTTGTTTTTCCTTGTGAGTGGGCAATAAAGTTATTTATTATTATTACTAGCATTTTATTAGCCCGACCTGAGATTTAAGACCCCAGGACCACCATGTCTGCGGCCTTACATGTCATGGCAGTCAAGTCAGACTTTTTACTATTACATGTATAATAAAAAGTTAACGCGGATAACACATCTAGCAAAAATTAATCATTTTATTCTTCTAAGTGAGATTATAGTTTATACAATTATATTTGCCCCAGATAACTGTATGACAATTCAGTCAACCTACATATTCATTTTCATGGTGATGTAGAACGGATGCCAGTCGTTTGTATTCCTGGAACGTGGGCAGTTATTTAGTTAGCGACAGTCATCTGACACGCCGGTAGACTGGACATGAAAATTCATGCCTTTCCCGAATCGTAATTAACTTTTTAAGCCATTAGTGAGTTCAAAAAGTAAGAAGAAGAAGTAGTAATAGAAAACGATTACTACTAGTACTAACCATTAAAAAAAGTACTTTAGTTGATTTTTTAATTTATCAAATAAACAAAAATAGAACAAATATGCCAGCAAAAGGTTATTCTAACTGGGAGCCAGTGAATTGCGCTAAACCAAATATGAGATACAACGATGCCCATTTCAGGGCCAGTTACAACCTAGACCAGGTTTTAACTGCATACATTTTTTTTCCGACGTCCAATTTCCAGTTTTTTCGCAATTTGCAAAAATTGGAAAACGGTACTCATTTTAAGGCCGGTCGATTAGACCAATGTTAATTCCATGGTATTCATGTAAATGTTCAGATGCAACTTGCCTTTACACGTTTACTGCATATCATAGTAATCCTAATAAAATAAATAAATTAGACGAAAGAACTTAAATAATAATTTAAACATAAAATCACCCCAGGTACATACGCGCACGAACGCACACTCGGACACTATTTTTATTTGTACTGTTTTAGATTGTAAAATATACTATAAGTATAATCATTTTTACTTTATTTATCTAAGATGGCTATTTGTTATATAAATGTTAATTGCAACGCTGTAGAATTACATAGAATAAAATAAAAAAGTAAACTCGTTTGAGGTTTTATTAACAGAATACGCCTACGTTTATAACGTAGCTTGGGTTTGTTACAAATTTTATTTGCTTGTAACCACCTACAAGCCAACATGTTAACATTAAAATTATTTTAACTCGAAAAAGCTATAATAATAGTAGAAAACCCACAAAATTTACTAATTTTTTTAAACTTTAATTACTATATATATTATAGATAATATATTATCATCGCTCTATGTCCAATATAATAAATACATACATATCGCCTATTAATCTTTGACGCTATAATTTGTGTAAATTTCATGAAAAAAATGTCACATAATAAATGGATTGATGGTTCTCCCTAATCTAAATCTAAAGTAGGTTGTTTTCTTCTACAAAGGTCAAGTAGGTCGCCGGCGAGACCACTGTTAATTGATGACACGTGTCTCACAAAATAGCAAAAAATATTTAGAATGTATTAAGGATATATATTTTTTTCCATTTTTACTTTCACAGTATTTAAGATATCCAGAATATTTTAAGACATGAAAACAGAGGGATATGGTTTTTAGTATTTAAAACAAGCACAATCATAAGTTCAATCATGGCATTTATATGGATATACAAAAGTAGCTTACCATCATTATTATTATTTAAAAATTATTAAATTATGCTGTTAATTGAAAAATAGGGTAGGCTGTATCAGGAACGCAATAGAGATTCGTTAGGACGTTTCACGTCTTACGCGTCCTAACGAATAAGTGATAAGCACTAGTGCCTGTACGCGTAACCAACCTAGGGAACTAAGAGGTAATGTCTCTCGAGGCTATAATTACACTGGCACACTACATCTCAAACTAGAACATAACACTAGTTAGTATTAATGTTTGGCGGTAGAATATCTAATGAGTGCGTGGTAGCTACCTAGACGGATTTGCACAAAGCCCTACCAAGAAAATAACGATATATTACGTATATTAACTCAAAGTAAGTAATAATAATATTATAAAAATATTACACCCCGGCCTATTGCCTCTACTGCTGACAGGATGGCTGGTTCATTTTTTCTTCCAGAGGTTCGGAATTCATCCATTCATTCCAGAGGTTCGGAGGAAATGATGCTAGCATTCTCGCCACCATTCCACGCGGTCACGATCTGTACATTCACTATTTATATTTTTTATTTGTATAATAAGGCTTAAATGTAAATAATTCTGTAATATAGTAATAGTAATATTATGAACAATAAAGTTTCATAATTTATAACAATTATTGTTTTTATAAAAATAACCTAGCTCGATATATTTTATTTTTATTTATTTTATATTATAGGTTAGTGGACGAGCATGTGGGCCACCTGATGGTAAGTGGTCACCAACGCCCATAGACAGTGGTTTATATATTTCTTAAAAAAAAAACAACATCACCACTGCGCCACCAACCTTGGGAACTAAGATGTTATGTCCCTTGTGCCTGTAATTACACTGGCTCACTCACCCTTCAAACCGGAACACAACAACACAAAGTACTGCTGTTTTGCGGTCGAATATCTGATGAGTGGGTGGTACCTACCCAGACGAGCTTGCACAAAGCTCTACCACCGAGTTGATATAAATATATTTAATAAATTTATTGAAACTGTTACTTTGTTTTTAAAACATATCGTCAATAATTTTAAACGTTGTCAAGAACATGTGATCATTAATTATCTTTTACACTTTATCGCTTATTTCTATGAAACAATGACTAAGCGTTTTATACTTTGAAGTTCACTAAAATGGTTATTATAAATGGGGTTAAAAAGAGGGCGTTCTCTCATTGTTATTGTTCACGTATAATATAAAGTTATTACGAACATTGATGCGTTAATAAAATATCTTCACATAACTTCCTTGCCATAAAAAGGGTTCGGTTATGAATATTAGTTTAATGTACGCCACGTAAAAGTTAAAGTGTTATTAGTTTAATTTTTTTTATATCGACTAGTATAATTCTCAGTCGAAACCGCTACTGAGTATTATACTACAGATATATAGCTTATAAAATTATATTACAAAGATTTGTTTCTTTTACAAAAAAACCTACATGACTGTACTTATTTGTCTTAAGTCTTCTATTTGTCTTGTTGTAAGTATTGAAACGAATGACAATTTCAAAAGTGTTATAATAGATAATGTAATATTTCGTAAAATCTCGTCTATATATATCGGTTTGTCTATATTAAAAAAACAAGGATGTTTGTGCATTGTATATTAGTCAGTCGGGGGAATGTTTTAAATAATAAATTTCTTTTTAAATAATAATCTTCGCTATTTGGAGAAGAAATTGTTTTATTTTTTAATTTCAACATTACTCTTTTTATGAATAACATATAATGATGAATAGATTATGTTTTCTGTTTGAATTGTAATGATGAATGACAGAAAGAAAGTTTGAATAATTAGAATATCACTGTGCCAGATATACATAAAATTTCTATGACGTTAACCACACGCTATACTAATTAAAAAATTACACATAAAAATTCAATGAGAAGAATTTCATAACAAATTTTTAAATAATAAATTGCTTTTTAAATAATAATCTTCGCTATTTGGAGAAGAAATTGTTTTATTTTTTAATTTCAACATTACTCTTTTTATGAATAACATATAATGATGAATAGATTATGTTTTCTGTCTGAATTGTAATGATGAATGACAGAAAGAAAGTTTGAATAATTAGAATATCACTGTGCCAGATATACACAAAATTTCTATGACGTTAACCACACGCTATACTAATTAAAAAATTACACATAAAAATTCAATGAGAAGAATTTCATTTATATACGTACCGGTGCGAACAAAATATTCCAAATACGGAAGTCGTTGAACTCCAATTATATTACGACGATACAAAATTCGTTGACCCGAATTCAATCCAATCCCCGGATCGATATATACCGTACTGATGAATGTCCAACTTACCGGTCGAATCAAAATAAAAATCTCGATGTTTCCAACACGATGTTTATTGCGTTTGGCACAACCCGTATTGTACATAGTGACGTATTATAGCACAGTCGGTCATGAAATATTGGCTAATGAAATTGAATTAAGGTTAATTTGTAACGCGTCTTCAGAAACAAATGACGAAAGTAGCTCCAAATCTAAAAGCAAAAATATTTAAAATATTACTTACTTACTCAAAATTATATCGAGATTATTCGAAAATATCAATTTTAATAAAGTTTTAAACATGAAAATTTTTACCTTATTTTTCTCGTACGAAGTCAAGACGAGCAGCTAATAATTATATAAACATAAATATAATCATTTAATTTTAAAGATAATCATCATCAAGGCCGTAATATTATAGTCGTCATTTTGTTTTGAAAATAAAAGAGGTTGATGGTGATCGTATACTATAGTAATTGTATTTCTTCAAATATTGAGAGCAGAGATAACATGATCGTAAATCGAGTATCTGCTAGCTATACCATAATATACATACATATTATAATTAGCAATAATATACTGTCATCTCCTTATTCATATTTGAAGTTTAGATTGATATTTATCACTAGTAAATGGATGATTTTTGCGCCTTTCATTTATGCTCTCCGTTCCGAGTCGGTGTTAGTGCCCTCGTCAATGTTTCACGTACCGTGAAGCTAGTGAAAATGCAAACGCATCACACTTGCTCCGTAAATTGGCTAACTAACCCAAGCGCACAGTGGTACGGCTATATGTAAAGCTTATTTTTTAGCGTCTTTGCTATAAAAAACAAAAAACAAACTGAATATGAGCTGTAAGCGATTGGAAATATAAAACCAACTTCTTAAAAGCAGGTTAGCAAACGAGCCAACTAATGACGAGTAGAAATGGTGACCTCCATGCCCATAGATATTGGCATTGCAAGAGTTATAAGCTACTTTTTACATCATCAATATTCATTGATGATGACCTTGACCATGGTGATCTAAGAGATTTTACACTCGGGTTTTATTTTAATTATTCTGGCTTACTCACCATTCGAACCTAAATACAGCAATTATACAGATTATTGATTTTTATCGGTAACATAATTAATGAGTGGGTGGTATCCTCAAAGACCTGCACAAAACCCTATCACCGGGCACTGCGGGTTGGTAGATAAGTGGTAGCATTTCATCCGGTACATAAGTTTCTTTACAACGATTTGCTTCAATCGTTATATAAACAAATATTTACAGGGACATAAATAAAAATAAGTAAGTTCGAAATTAAAATGAATATGCATTAAGATCCGATAGTAAATTTTATTAAGGATTTTAGTCGCATTTCTTTCAACATTTATAGAAACTTACAACACGTTTACTTAAGTCATTTATTATAATGGCGTTCATGTTAAAAATAGAAAAAGAAATGTAACTTTTTAATTTATTCTTTGGTATTTTATCTATGAATCCCCTAACCCTGCTTAAGACATCTGATAAGACTTAATAAATCGGCGTATTTTTACGAAACTCAAAAGAAAATGAACGTCGAATAAGTAATTACTCGATTATTTGATAAGGGACAATAAATGGATAATATTTTAAGAATGCGTAAATTCGTTAGTTACCTCATTTTATATACTTAAAAATGAATATGTCAAGTAACATCTATGCAATTTAACATTTATTAAAACTTAGTACTTTATGGTCCATAACTTTCTTATAAACTTTAATTTACCTAATTGATCACGCGGCTAGCTTATGCGATTTACTTATATCAATCAGAATTATCGAGTTATTCTATTGTAAAATCTATGTGAAAGCCCTTTAGGCATGGCAGGGTGTACAAGTACATATTTCTTACGGTGAGTAAAGCTTGAGTCTGACTCTTTACCGGTATTGTCAGATTTCTGTCAAGTTAAGTCGCCGTTCTCAAGAATAATGATAGGAGTTTGTAAGTAAAGGCAATCCGCTTTGACATTCACTCAGTAGATATTAGACCATATGTAAAATGTTAAAATACAACTACATGAATATATTTTGTTCAAAATGAACGTGGCTGCAGTTGAGCGCAGTGAATGATGTCACATTAAAATTTCTGTTTGTCGACATTACACTTCGTCGCAATGTGCTATCCGTGGTTTGGTTATCAACAGGGCTTCCGTACAATTTGTATAAATTACATACTTGGCATAACAACATTGCCAAAAAGCTTAAGTTATGATTCGCGGTGAGAAAAGTTGGGATTTAAATTATATTTAGTAAAATATATATATTTCGCCGCGATACACATTAATAAAATATTTAATTTTGTTTAATTTATGACATATTTAATTATTTGTTGTTATTAATATTGTAATGCAATAGAATTGTCTTGTTATTTTACAAAAATGCCATAATCTAATTCGTTATCTATTCTGAATTATCGCAATTATTGTTATTAAGAAAGAAGTATATTTTCCAAAAGTAAGATAAAGTATTGAAGTATTTATAAAATAAGCTTATTCTTTATCTATACGGCTATATCTATAACATTTCAGATTCCAGGATCCGGGGTTAAAATATTCGGTCACCGTCGTGGAAGCTTTTGAGATTTTCTGTAAAAAAAAATCATGTTAGAAAATCCGAAGTATCGGAGTTAAGAAGTTGGCAGTGTTGGCAGTGTTGACGCTTCCATGTATCAGTAAGGCCGTTGATCTTTCGCCTGATGTCGTTACGTTCGTATTGGATTACCGTTTAATCGGATAACGAGAGTGCGTAATATGATTGTGTTTACGTACACACTTCTGCACTATAATATATATAGCGCAGATGGCTACTTTTCGAGATTGGCCGCTATATATAAATTCGGTTAAGAGGACAGTGTTACGATCCCTTGTCTGAGAAAAATGCCAGAAAACGGCCGTTGATTTTTCTTTTGATATATTTACGATCGTATTGTTTTTCCGTTTAATCGGATTACGAAAGTGCTCATGATTAAGTTAATGCCCACACTTCTGCACTATAAAATCAACAGCGTAGATGGCTATGAGATTGACTTTTTGAGATTGCTCGTTGTGTCTAAATTCGGTTAAGAAGAAGTTGCTTATAATCTATTGATGTGAAAAGCATGAAATTTTGTTTACTAACTTCTGGTTAGAAATAAATATTTACGTTTTTTTTAGGGTTTTCGAAAATCTACCCCCCAAGAGGGTGAAATAGGAGTTGAAAGATTGTAGGCGGGTCCGTCATTTTACATGTAAATAGCATGAAATTTTATATACTAGCTTCTGGTTAGAAATCAATAAATATGTATTTCAGGGTTTTTGAAAATTTATCACCAAGACAGTGAAATAAGGGTTGATATTTTGTATGGCGAGTACGTTATTTTTGAAGTAAGAAGAATGAAATTTAATTTAAAAGCGTCTGAGTAAAATAAAATGCATACGTATTTTGTCATTTCAACCCCGAACGGGAGTAATGGGTTGGAAACATTAATATAAAAAATGATCAGATCTGCTTGAAATATACTGTTTGTGTTTCTTGAATTAATTTCTAAACATTTATCACAGCTAAAATATAACATAATTAACATATTTTGGCATTTTTATTATTTTTGATTTTGTTGCAGACAAAGCCGTGGGTTAACCGATAGTTTGAGTATATAAATACAAACAGTAACTACCGTCTTTACAATAATATATAATCTTGCATATGTATTCCAAAGGTCTTACTCGTAGTTAATATCTTCATTAATTATTTGCTACAACAGTAAATTTATCACACATGTCACATCCCTAAAATAATAACCATTTACTTCAAAGATAGATATATAATCATCTATGAGATCATTTGCCTTGAATAGGTAGTAGAAAAAGTTGTGTTGTGGAAGGTAGTCGTAAGAGGAAAGTCACTTATACTATAATGTGAAGATTAATGAAGGCTTAGGCGTAAGAAAACATTGCTTTACTTTATGTGCTAGATTATATTCCTGAAACCTGTCATTAATACACATGTAATAACTTAGCTACAGTGTATGATAACGAATAATCAAATTAACGGTTGAGATGAAATGAGATGGTTCAGTCGCTACAGTACGTGAATCTTAATCCAAGGTTATGGGTTCAGCCCAGGTAAGCATCACTTACTTAAAATTCGTGACAAAGTCAATTCCGCCCGTTTGCAGTTTTCCAACGTCGTTTTCCCACTTTAAAATGTATTACTTTTAAAACTACTATGTTATTTGGTATAAAAGATGTTTAAAAAATGAGCATGTTATAAATTACAAATACAAGTAGGTACATCAAATATTTTATAATGTTTTAAAAAAATAATATAATAACATAAATAACTCACTAATCCGCTTTAGATTGAGATGTATGTTCCATAATTTTTCTTCAGATAAACGAAGCGATTTCCTTACAATGTTTATTTTAGCTTTATCCACAATATGAGATTTATATGTTTTGTGCATGCAGTCATCTATAATACTTATATTCGTATTCTTCTGAATATGTATATACATTAAAACTACGATAATAAAATAAAACTTAAATTTTTATACAATATTATACACCTACGAATAATGTAGTCAGTACAAAGCTTATGCTATACCGCATGCCTTACGGTTTTCACACATTTTTTTTGTAATACCTCTAAACTGGTGCGGATTTTAAAGTGTAAATTTTAGTCACAAAAATAGCCTTGTTAATCTTTTTATGAATAATTAATAAAAATTATTTTAAAAATAAATTAAACTACGCTCATTTTTCCTTACTTTTTCCTATAATGACTGTGACTTTTATATATGGAGGTTCTAACCTCCATATATAAAAGTCTTTTATATATGGAGGTTAGACGTATGTATATGTTATTCCACTTAAGTGAAATGTTTTTTAAAGATCTATAAATCTTATATATAATGTAACTATTATATTTTTAAGTCTTAGCTTGGATATATTCTGAAGTGACAATTTTCTCTCCGACTACGTTGACATTATAGGCAAGATATGAGTTATAAAACATATAAACAATAAACATATATAGCCTTGACTTGTCCTTTTTGTTTAAATGGAACTTAAATAATATTTACTATTTCACTTTGCATTTAAGCAGAAAATTTACCCAAGATTAAGAAATAATACTACATTACTAGTAATACTAAATATTTTACGAGAGAACCACACGTAGTATATTTAAATTATATGTCAATTGCAAGCAATGAAGCTCTAAGTCGTTCAAAATTTCATTTATATAAGAAGATTTCTAGTTTAGAGTGTATTTCTTTGTCTTTTAGTCGATGAGAAAACGTTATATATAAAAGCAACGTAAGAATGCATTTATCGTCTCAATAGTTTTCGCCAGATTAACCGACGACAGTCTGACATCAATCATGGAACTTGTCTAAATCCTTTAATTCTTTCGATTGCTTTGCCGAGGACGTTTGAAACCAATAAATTCGGATTAAACTATTCTTTTTCGATTTACTGGATAAGTTTTCTATCTGTACAAAATTTATAGACGTCACTGACATACTTTAAGCTTAAAGTTTACAATTTATTGAGATATCAGGTAAATTCAGTTTCAACAAAATTTGTACCCGACTTTTGTGGGAAAATATTAGTCATGTCAGACTTTTTAGACGATAGATTTTGTAGTGAAGCAAAAACTACGGAAATTTGATATGGAGTAGGATAAAATTGTGTGATAAATACCAAAAAAACACGTATCCTTTTAATACATATTACAGCATAATAAATTCATACTGTCCTCTTTGATCTCGTAGGAGTTCGCTTAATGCGTATGTGCATTACTAATTTGCGGATAAACAATATCCTAATTTTTTTTTAAATAACCTCATGATAATACTGTTAACCAAAAACATAATTTGGACTGCAAATATAAGCTAAGCTTTTACAACAATAGTTGGGACTTATAATATGAAGTCGTAACCTTTGGATGATACAAGTATGCTGTACGCTAGGCTATTTCGACTTAGAAAAAACTGAAAAGAGAATAGAAAATGAGAAATGTATAAAAAACGCGAGCCAAGATGCGGGTATGCAGTGAACACATTTTTTCATTTGCCGCGTTCTAGATTTTTGAGTGTTTTAACAACGATATGCACAATAATATATGTTTACTACTCGTAATAAAATGATATTCTTCTCAGTCATCGTGCGAGCTTATTACCATAAATTATTATTCATCATCATGTATCAATCATTTCATTTGAGTGGATAATTGATAAGATGGAAATATTGTAAGAATATTTTTGTTGAATAAAATTTCAATCTGAATATACTGATTCAAAGTAAATTTAGTAAAGGGATACAGAATCAAGATAAATATCAATAAAAACTCGGAATTTTAATATATTTGCTATGAACCAAGTCGAATTTCAATTTCCGTGTATAGAGTAGATAGGGTTAATAGGGTCAGTTAATGTATTATTATTTAGAAAATATCTTACATATATAATAAATGTGAAAGTTTGGATGGATGTTTGTTACTCAACACCACCATAAGGGTTGATTGGATCTGGATGAAATATCCCATAAGCTTTATAATGTATCTAATAATAGAAAACGATTTGAAATTATTTATTCAAGTATCACATTTTTTGTCGATGCAAAGCATGATGTTCTATATCTACATAAGTGAATTTGCTTTCCACGTGACCCGAATCACTCAATACTTCCTTGTAACTTTCCCAATACGTTCGTTAGCAGCCCTTAGTCCTCTTTATTAGTTTTTCGACGATTTGTTTTCAAGAATAAAAGTTTATACTATGTTGAGTAATTCTTTATATAGTCACGTTTTACGGTTGTCTTAAATTTACGGTTTTCTTTGTGGACGAACAATCGTTAAAGTTTTATAGGAAATATCTTCTCTTACGTATTGGTGCTTGAGTTCTTAGCAGTTGTATTAAAGTTTTATTTATTTTACAAGCACAAATCATGATGTATCTTTGAACTAGTAATATTTAGTAATAGTATTAGTTAGTACTAAATTTTGAAATAAACATGAGAGAATGCATATTTTTATTAATTGTCTACTTTACAGCATTCCCAATTATTTGTGTTTTTCATCGAAAAAATAAACTTATCTATAAAGTCTGCAATTTTTTTCTCTATCTTTTAATCTAATGTTTCTGAATTCACTGGAATAAATAATGAATAAATAATGGATAAACTACATTTAGGATTTTTATTGTAAATCAACAATCATCCGTCTTGGAAATTAGTATTGCAAATACTAGCAACTAGAATTTGGTGAGAGAATATGTCCTAAATTGTTTACGGTTATGGTGACAAGGTTTTTCTGATTGTACTTTTGTTGTTTTGACACAATGTTAATT
The DNA here is from genome assembly GCA_905220585.2 of Nymphalis polychloros. Taxonomy (NCBI): domain Eukaryota; kingdom Metazoa; phylum Arthropoda; class Insecta; order Lepidoptera; family Nymphalidae; genus Nymphalis; species Nymphalis polychloros. The sequence continues at coordinate 8,755,875 of HG992253.1, forward strand.
CTACATTTCATTTCCACATATAGCACTCACAGTGACAGAACTCGTAAAAATGGTAGTAATCTAAATAAAATGATGTCACTGTCTAAGCCTTGTTACAAATTCGAAAATTTTATTTGCACTCCTCGAAGACTTAGATTAATGAATTTCAAGGAGTAGGCTGTTTTCACAAAACATTATTTAGGCGTACTTTGATTGTCTTATAATGAATTTAGGTCAATTCCTTTTTAATAAACGAGTCAGCGGACAGGCACAATTATAGTCGTGATAATTAGGTTTTAAAAACTATTATATTTTTTCTTTATTACAAGAATTGAGTCATCAACGATTTATTAAATATTTATAGAAATATAAAATAAATCGTTGATATTATATTTCTTTATAGAAACTGTTCTTGCATTGAAAAAAATATTTTATTTATACGTAATTCTTTTTATTTTTTGTGATAAAGACAAAAGCTTGATTTTTCCTTTATATAAGCCGAGATTATCAGCCTAGTGTTAAAATATAGGTCACCATTTATTTTTACGTGTTTATTTTCTAATTTGTTAGATTTCATTTCGCGTTTTTCGATAAATGAAAACATCACGAGGAAATTTACTTTTGTTGCAAAAATTTCTGCTATATGTGGGTTCGCTAATCCACATTGGAGCAAGATCGTTGACAAAAATTGCAAATAATACCATAAAAAATGAACAGGCCTTTGCCCGTCAGATTTACATTAACAGGCTATTTATATGAAAAAAAAAATACGATTAGAATAATAATAGTTTCGCTAATGTATCAAAAATATTAAACGAAAAACAATTATCCGTAATGTAAACAAGCAAAGCCCAAAATGTTTGAATATTAGCTTAAATTTAAACACTTTTTTAGACTTCTCATTTAAGAAAGTATTTTTCATTTAATCGCAAAGAATTCATTTTCTTAACAAGTACTTAGTATTGAAAACTTAATCACTTTTTAATTTTACTTGCGCTCTCTTTAGTAAATTGAAGATATTTTTTCACATCTTCTCTGATACTAGCAAATTTTAATTTCTTATAAAGATAAAAAATCTCAAAGTCCATTAATTTTCAACCCTTACCCTAATTAACTTAATTTATAGTGCGAAATATATTCCTTTATAAAAAATGTTAAGCGATTAGTAACCTTATCATCGTGACACGCGCGTCACAGAATGATTGATCGAATTTAATGCGACGTGGGAAATTTATAATAGCGGGTTCACACACGTCGATTTTACTCGATCAACTGTATTTAAGAAAGCGATTTGAGCCATCTGAACAGACATTCAATTTAAAAAAGTAACAAATATCGATCCAATAAAAGCTTGTCACGTGTACATATAAAGTAACCCAAATTGTCCCACCACTTGTGTATGTCCCATAACTTGACAGACGTCTTGAATTTTATTCAGCACGTGCCAATTTTAATTACATAAACTGCATATAGGTCTTTTAACAATAAAATTATGATAATGAAATGAAATTATGGGGTTCTGCTAAGTGTGCAAATACAATGTCCAACAAATAAAATAATAAGAATGTAAAGGTAAGATCTAATAATAGAATTCCATGGTTTTTGTATTCGCATGTATTCGTAAAGAAATCTAGCTCGTAAATCAGTGCAAGCTAACCGTGAAACAGTAAACAAGCATAACTTATTGTGAGAAAAACATTGAAAAATTTCTGCTTTCTATTTATGACTGACCGTCATTTGTTTTAATTAAATGCATTTGCGTAGCTGTAACGTGATAGAAATTTATTTTGTTTATTTTGTGTCTTGCATTATTTATTCGATACGACCTTTTCAGAATTCCATTTCATTAGTTTTAATTGTAATGTTTATTTTGTCATGATCGTGATGCGATATAAGAAAGACGCTATATATTGATGTAAATCAATTATATCTGTATAATTAGACGGAGTCTGGAAGTTGAAAATGTGTACACTCCTGTGCCTCGGAAAGCACGTAAAGCCGTTGGTCCTGCGCCTGAAAACTTTTAGTTTAGTATTATGATTCTATTCTTCATAGACCTTCGTACTGTAAGAAATATTAACCATTCTTTCATTGTCAACACGACACGGGAACAAGATGGTATGTCCCTAGTCTTTAATTAAACTGGCATACTCACCCTTCCGACCCTACTAAATCTGAACTACTTAGAATATGCAATATATTTCAATTATGCGATATATAGCAATTGCTTTTGATCTCATGAAAAATAAGTTCAGATATGTCTTTTCAAGTACGAACATGCGTTTATATTGTGATCCTTAAATATTATTTTTACAAATTGTTTCGCTATGTAATTGCTTCTTTTTTAATTTTAAGTAACATTGCCAAGGGGTAAGTACTCGAAATAAGATATTTTTGCTAAATCTTATATAAAAACTACTCATTAATTTTTCTGTTGATGTTAATATTATTCTTGGCAGAGAATAATATTAACATGAAAAAATTTTCTGACAATTTTAAACCAACGTTCTATCTTTTTTTATTTATATAATTCATTTTTTCCTTTTATATTTTTAAAATATGATAGATATATTCTACATAACTAATTACGGACACAGAAAACGATACTTTTAAATGCTAATAAAATAATATGGAATCATAATTAATGTAAAACAACAACGTTTTAAGTCAATATTGCGTACTATAAATGTTAGTATAATTAATAACATCGATTCAAATCTTCAGTGGAATTTTCATTTGTAGATGACAAATATGTATTCCACTTACTCAAAGGTAATCAAATCCCCGAAGCAAGCGTGGTTAGGAAATTAAGACCATTTGACATTAATACTGCTCGATTAGTGTGTCATGTCTTATAATTTATTACTTTATGAAAACGCTTCAGATGTAGAAACCGATGAATTTATTCTTCTAAATAAAGCTGTTCGGGGTGTTTCCAATATCTGAGCTCGAGAATCCCTCCGGGTTGTTCTTCGTGGAGTTGGAATAACTACAGTGGAAACACATATATAGCTGCAATAATATTGATAACTTTGATGGAAACAATGACAAACATTGTATAAACACATCAAGTAAGGACAAACTTGTAACACCAAATTTCTGTCTCCGTCAAGTAAACAAACCCTTCCATGGTCATGTTATTTAGATACTTTAAGCTTTGCCAATTAATATATATTGTAATCACATGTTAAGAGAAAATCGTAAATATGTCGTATTAATAAGATTATTATATAAATGATAAAAAGCGTCGAGTTAGTATTCGTTTATTTATATGTAAAATATATTATAATAATGTAATATTGTATAACATATCTATTTTTCTTGCTGTAAAAACGCCTTTCCCTCACGTGAAATGGACCTAGCCCCGGGAAGCGGGGGGAGTAGATGCGTATTGCGCTGACACTTTTACCCCAGTCATGTTGACGCTGTGGGCTAGCAGAGGAACGCTTCCGCTTCGCATAAAGAAGCTGTGAAATGACATTTTCACAGAAAGAGACCATCTCCGTCCAGCGTCTTTTATTTCCGAGCTTGGTGCTTATCACGCTCGGTAGCAAGGAGTTTTCACCTACAATGCCTGTCAGGGAATGGCCCTGGGGTCCCCATGCGGCACACTCTATCACGGTGTGACGCACCGTATTTAATTAATATACCTTTTGTAACTGAATTGGTGAAAAAATAGTAACAATTGAGCTTCTTGTCGATTCGATTAGGTATAAACTATTTCCGAATTGGTGGTTATGTTAAATTAACCATCAATGATACGTGAATGAGTTAAATATTATTATTATTCTATGAGGCATATTCGTAATTTATTTTGAACAAATTGCGAGTTCATTTACGGGTGTATTAAATAATGCCACTCCCAGACGTGCCCGAATAGGAAGGCGGGTCGTTTTAAGTATGACAGGACCCGAGAATCGAATAAATTATAACAGCTTTAAGTATTATACAAATTGCTATTTTATTTATTTAAATTTCATAAGTAGACAGATAAATCATTAAAATATCATTATTAAAACATATAAACACAAAATATTTAATTTACCTGTTATTACCACAAAATACTTTATTTATGCATATGTTAAATATTACATAAACTATTTAGTCTGTACACACTGCTACAAGATACCGGGGGCAGTTAACAGCAAAGTTTTAAATATGAGGCCAGCTCTATTCACAGCTATTAAACTATCTAGATAGATATAAATGGCGAAAAATATCGATGTATCGATAATTATATTGTTTGAACTGTTTAAAACGCTCAAAAAACGCTAACGAGATTTTAAAAATTATACAATCGAAAACATTTTGTCGATAGTTTTGAGAACCTCCTATTTCTATAATATTTTCTTTTTGGTTATCTAATAAAAAAGCAGGAGGTTTAGATAAAAACTATCATCAAACTGCTTATATATTCGTAATTGTATTCGCCTTTCAACTATTTCATTGTCACAAAACTTTCCTCGTTCCATTCTTAAAGCTATAAACTACATAGTACTGTCAATCCCCTAGAACCGTGTTTATAGTTTTGGTAAAATGAACTGTAGGTGTATGAGGTGAATGTAAATGTTCTACTTCTTGGCAAGAACTCCTCTCCCATGAGGAGAAGGTGGGAGCTTATTTATTCCTTATTTTAGGTTGGTGGATACACTTGGTAGAATTGCAGTCAAATTCGTCACAAGCAGTTTATCTCACGTTGTTTCCTTCACAACCAAGTGAATGATACAAATTACGAATACCAATTAAGTACGAGTAATTAATTGTGTGCCTAGGCTTGAATCCGCAACCTTCGATAAAAAAACTATTGTATTTTAGCGACTGGTCATATGAAGATGTATTGAAATACATCGCCCTCGACGTAATATTGAAAAGAAAAGCAGTGTAAAAATTTACTAAGTTATTCTTTTTATAATATTGCTAATGTAGTTGTAAGTATTAGTGACAAATCTTAAATGTCCTACTACTGGCCAACCACTCTGTTCCCTGTGGGATATAATAGATGTGATAAAATTTTATCCGAAATACTTGTATTTTTAATTCCGATTTAAATCTTCTTAATTTATCCAATGTTCCAAATATAAATATAGTCACGACAAGAATGTCTTAACGCTAGTTATTGGAATTACATAACGAAGACTGAGAAGCTTATCTCAAAATTGTGACTGAACGATTTTCATTATGACAATTTATTAGAATTGTAGACAGTTATTAAAACTGGTTAGAATATAAGATTAGGTACTATATTGAGCTCGCGTAATGAAGATTAACGAATACCGAAATTTGAAATGAACGAAATAATATCTGGTTGGCTGCTCCCACTGGGTAAATAGGCCACTAAACGGTGCTTCATAAAAATACCTTTTAGAATAAAAAGCAATTTATCAGAGTGCACGCAAGTCAATGAAAATTTATATTCGTGAAAGTGTTTTAAATTTTTGCATTACCATACAATGTTCACGGTTTTAACGCGGAGGCAATTTTATTTTAAAACTATGAATGGTTGAATTCTCAATTTTTGGTTTCGTTAAAATATTTAAAGATTTTTATTTGTAAAGTGCAAATATTATTTGAGTATATTGTAAGTTTTTTCACCACGAAGGAATTTGTAAAAACGAGTTGGTGGACACCATGGCTTACTGACATTGAGCTCGCAATATAAGTCGTTCCTTAAACTCTCTATGCACCGTAGCAATGGATTCTAAAATATTATCTCCCTTGTGCTATTATGTCACTCATCGCTTAAAACGGAAAACCATAAGAAAAGTATTGCTATTGGGATGTAGAATAACTGTTAAGCGGAAAAATCGGCATTCCACTTCCACTCCTAGTACATTCCGCTCTTAAGTGAATTCGATTCCTATTTGCCTATTTATTTTATAACAATAATTTTTTGAATAAACCCATATACCAGATCTGTGAGTGTACTTCTGACCCCTGGAATATTGTCGTTCCCCCAAATTTATGCTTTGTAGTATTAATATAATGTGCAACGCATGTTCCTTATACATTATGTATAAAGTGATAGGTAATTTATAATATACACAAATAGGCAATTAATATATCGTACAAAAGCACTAGATTGTTTAGGTACAAAAATGTTTTAGGTTTATATTTGCGAAAGATATGGTATAGTCATGACATGAATTAAATTGATCAATATTAAAATACAGGTCATATTTTGAATGTGTAATAATTCACCGTAAAGCGACGCTCCTATTTTTTTTTACATACGACTTTATGAAGAAATCGCTAGGAGCGCCGCTTCATCAACTATACAGCAATGACGTAAGGAAACAGAATATACATTACTAGAAATAATATAATAGAGTTGAATCCCTCGCTCGCTATTTGATGATGATGAATGTTATTTGTGAGGTACAAAAGCGTCGATTCTATGAAAAAACTTTCCAAGATAAGTTTTTGTCGGAATTGAATTGTTTATATCACAATTCGATTTTTGCTTTTCATGTTCTTTTATTTCAGTTTTCATGACGTTATCTGGACTTATGTATTTTTAAACTATCAATTCTGATTTAGTGACAAAAACTACAAATCCAATTTGTATTATATATATATATATATATATATATATATATATATATATATATATATATATAATACATAAAAACTATATAATAAATGTTTTT